>CM040129.1:183605190-184233289 GCA_022559845.1 Amorphophallus konjac | reverse complement strand
TGGGCTTCGAGCCAGTTGATGAGCCCGGGGATGATTCGGGGGTCACCGTGAACATTTATCTTGCCAATGCTCCTCGAAACTTCGACGAGATGTCTTGTAGAAGCTCCCCGGTTGACGTACGGCCATTCTCGAGGTTCCGAATAGCTTTATCTTGATCGTACGGGCTTTCTACGGCACGGCCTTCGGCTCTACGCTCCATGCTGTTGGTCCGGCCTGGCTCGTACTCAGAGCTTTCTAGGAGGTTAGATAGCCGGGAGATAGTTCCGCTGAGCCGGGCGATCATTCGGCCACTAATGGGCCCATCTTGACGGGAAGCCGTGCCCATGTCGGGCGATCGGGATCTTCCGCCGTCAGATCTTTCGGTTCTCCGTTTCGGGAAGCCGGGGGGACTCCTTTATCCTCGGAGAGCCTTTCATGAGGTGGGTAGCCACCGGGTAGACCGTCGACCTTGGTCGGACAACGGGTGTAGTGGATGCAGCACGACAAAGTCGATGCCGGTTCATTGGGCAGGCTTGGTCGCACTGCCGGTTGGTTGACGAGTTTGTCTCGGCTCTCCTGAGGTGAAGTCCCCACGTCCATACGGAATGACTCGAGGCTTTGGCAGCTCGAGAGATCCTCGATGTGTTGATCTGCATCGGCTTCCGTGCTTCGGTGTGCTGGGTCATTCGTCTTTATTGGCTTGGTCGCCAATGATCATATTTTAGGTGCCAACAAATGCCCCCCAGACGTGGGTGTTGCGAGAAAGGCACGAGTGTGGCAAGACCCACGGATGAACTTCATCTGGACGGATCTCTTCTTCGGTTGACAGGAGCTCTGGATGGCCCTTAGTTCGGCACGGATGCTAATCCGGCGCCATTCCCATCTTAATACAGCATGGGATTAATACGGCGCGCCCTTACCCTTTGTGGTTTTAATCCGGCGCGGCCTTTTCATCGGATTGGTTAATCCGGCGCGGTGATTCCCGGCGCGCCTTTGCTTAAAAGGGAAATTAATCCGGCGCGCTAAATAGCGCGCCGGTTTAACGGAGGGGGGCCTCCTCTATATAAGGCTTTCGCCTTTGTTTTTTCTTCTTCATCTCCCATTCGCACAAACTTTTTCTCTCTCTTCCCTCTCTCCGGCGCCGAGAGCGGCGATTTTCCTTCGGGTGAGTGGAGATGCTGTCCATTTGGGTTTCAAAACCCTTTCTTTGGGCCCTGGGAGGCTTCTAGCAGGGCTTGCCCTCGGAGCTGTTTCCCCGGGTGTTCCTCTGGCCTCGGTGTAATACCGATGGCTGCCTTTTAGGGACCGTTCCTCAGTGGACGCGTTCCCGCTTTTCTTCGGCAATTCCCTGTGCTGGGGAGACTCTGCCGAAATTTTGTCAGAAGTTCGCCTTTGATTAGCCATTTTCTGACTTTGTTTTTTATTTGGTATGCCTCTTTTTGCAGCTATCATGGCCTCCAGTTCTTCTTCTCGTGCCGCAGTGACATGGGAGAACGTCAATTCCCTCGACTGGGGGCACGGCCAGGTGGCCATAGTTGCGGAGTCTTCGGATTCAGAGACGGACACTGTAGACACCGGTCGTCTCCTTATCCTCGGGGGTGACTCTTTTCATTATGATAGAGAGGGCGTGACCAGGAAGGATTATCCCAAGGACAAGCACCTGATGTCCCTTCTTCAGCGCTTCAACCTTCAGGGGAAGCGGGATGTGTTCGCCGTCCGGAAGGTCGAGCAGGCCCTGCTGGTGGAGAGAGACAGCTTGGCCGAATGCGTAATGCGAGGAAGACCCATCTATCTCCCCGGGGAGGTCAGGAAGTGGAGCGTTGTGCTGGGGCTGCAAGACCTGGCTCCGGCAGACGGACTGTTGACCAGAGCTCCCGAATTTGTACCTGCTCGGTGGAATGACTCCGCGGGCAGAGTAGATCGGGAGAAACCGATCTTTGGTTTATTCCTTGCCCCGTTGAGATGGGGGTATAGAGATGAGTCATTCTTGCTGGATTGCTTGGCGATTCGCTTCAAGCACCAGATCTCCGTGGGGTGGTTTGCTGAGTTGAAAGCTGCAGACGCCCACGCATTCAGGCCCGGAGCAGTGGAATTCACAGACTATGTGCTGCATCATTATGCTCCTCTTTTGACCAGAGCTGGTGTATATCACAGCGTGTACGCTTCAAGGTATCGGTACCCGATTTCCCGAGGCTTGTGCTGTGGCATGATCGAGGTGTTTTGCCCTGAATACAACACCTTCTATACTTCAGAGGGGGAGACCTCCTTAGACTTGTGGAGCCTATCTCAGCTCAGCGGCCTGCCCATTGATGGAGAGCCGTATGAAGAAGTTTGTTGGCCTGACTGGTTGAAGGACCAGACCGACGGTGACGGTCGGTATATGGCGGGCTACGCCTATCGATATCTAATGAAGGCGTATCGCACCCTCTTCCATTCGTCGCACGACACGAGAGAAGCTCGAAAGCCGGGCGAGAAGCGAAGAGTGCGGATGGGCGCTTGGCTTCAATATTTCTTCCAGGGGAAGAACAAGTATGAAGATTTTCCTCCGATAGCACCGGTGGCCCAGAAGCGGAAGAAGAGGGTACGACGCCAGGCCGCTTCGTCATCTTCTTCGAGAGGAGGGCAGGGGGAAAACCCAAACCCTACTGGTGTTGATGCAGTGACTCACTGTGCTGCATATTTGGTTTATTGGCTTTGTTCCTTTGCTCTCCCTCAGGGTGACGAGAGCGTGATCAGGGCGGAAGCCATATATCCAGCCTGTCTTATGGCTTGGGGTACCAAGCTGTCTCTTTGCCCAGTGGCCCTGTGCCTCATTTACAAGATGTTGGGAGACTTGCATAAGACGCGCCTCCCCAGAAGCCTTCGGACGGTTGGTCCGTTACATTTCTTTAATGCTTGGGTCTGCACCCTGTTCCCGGAGGCAGCTCCTCGGGCGTTACAAGCAGTTCCTCTGGTCCCGCGCATGATAGAGTTTGCAAGTGCCGAGCCATCATTGCTAGCGGAGCAACTCTATGCCATTCGGGGTAAATTGACCCGTCTTCCCGTGGACTCGCCCGGGGTTCTTCATTTCTGGAGCTTAGCTGCTCACTCGAGCCCATTGACGAACAGGACGAGGCAATGCAAGCTCTTTGAAACTGAGGAGTACATCCATCCGATTTCCCAGGCCAATTATACCAGGCCTATTCTGGAGCCGGAGTTGGTTGATTGGGCACTGGCCATCAGGCCTAGTGTCCTCGTATTTCGCAAGAGCGGCATTCTGTGGCTGGAGCCGTATTACCCGTTCCGTTTCAGTCGGAACTTTGGCTACGACCAGCAGATTCCACATTCCTCTTCGCAATTTGCATTGCCCAACAGGCACAGGGCCGGGCAAACGTCCAATGACGACGCCCGGATATGGTGGGACTTTTTCCATCGTCGCGAAGACGTTTCTTTCCGGGTGCCCGCCCCCGCACGGTTCCCTCGCGTCACGCCTGAATACGTCAAGTGGTGGAACGCGCGGACGGGATTTTACAGGACCTCCCGGAGAGAGTGCTGGGCCGTGGCGGAGCACAGGTTCTTAGCTTCCCAGCCGGAGCCAGTTCTTGATATTGACGCTTCTTATTTGAAGAAGTTGAAATCTTGGACTAATACGGACGTGAAGGCCTATCTAGAGGCCCGCAAGCTCGTAAAAGGCCGCAAGATGAAAGTTGAGCTGAAGCTGCCCCCGATCAACAAGGATGATTATGTGAAGACCCTTCGGGGTTTATGCCGGGTAAGCAGTGAGAGGGTGATTCTCCAGCAACTTCCTTTACCGGTAGAAGAGCCTATCACAGCTGTGGCCAACTGGCGTCCCGAGGTGGATAGGTTATATCCCCATCGGACTTTCATTCGCAAGGAGGACAGACGGGCTGACTTATATGCCAATACCCCCTGGCTGTTCGCACTCCTTCGGTCTCATGGCCTCTCGGTGGGTAGCCCCAGCGAAGCCATACTGGACCATCCTCTTCAGATCTCCTTCAAATATGCAGACAGGTGGGGGCTGGACCATCTGAGCCTGTATTATCTGCTGTCCTCCCGTGGACACGAGGACCTGGCGTTGCTAGCTGAGCCGAGCGAAAAGATCGAGGATCTATGCTGGCTTATTCGCGAGGCGGCTTCGAGGGACAAGACGCCATCGCTATTTTATTGGCCTCTCTTCCCCTTTTACACGGGACCGGCAAGTAAGTTCTATCTTTTCCTTCAGGCCCTTCGGCCAGCTTCTTCTTTCATTGTGGTTGTGTCATTCTCACCCTTGTGCGTATACAGTCCGACCGACTTCGGAGGAGACCCGGCACTTCAGGGAGCTGATCATAAAGGCCAAAAAGCCGGCATATTTTGAAGTTCCTGAGCCGGCCCCGACCACGACGCCACTACCTCCTGGAGATTCGAGGAAGAGGACTAGGTCCCAACTGCGAGAGGCCGTCGGGAAGGCGAAAGCGGCGGTGACCCGAGTGACACGGGCGCGTCGGAAGAAAGCCGCAGAGAAGGAATCGGCAACCGTCCTTCCTTCTGTTGTATCTTTTGAAGAGTTTGAGGCTTCTCGCGCACAAGGGCTAGAGGCCGAAGGTAGGCTCTTCTTTTCTTCAGAGTGCATTAGCTTGTTTCGACCGCTTGGGGTGGCCCATGCTGACAGTTGCCGATACAGCTGCCGCGGTCGTCGGATCGGAGGCGACGGTAGATGTAGCGGCTAGGGACGGGGCAGAGGAAGTCCCCGCTGCTCCCATAGAAAGGGATCTGCCCTCTCCAACACCCCGGCGGGAGATGGAAGGTAATCTATAGTTTAGTTGCGATAGCAACACAAATCTTCGTATCTTCAGCCATCTTGACCCCTTTTTGCTGTGAATTGTAGTCGATATACAACCACCATTGTTTCCGGGCTCGGAGAGCGCAGAGGAGGTGATCCCCTCGGGGCAGGGAGAACCCGCCCCTGAGGTATCATCTATTGCTGCCCTTGGTGTGGAGAGCACCGGGAAAGCTCCCGCCGAGGGTGATGCTCCTGCTGGCGAGGCTCCTACTTCGACGGCGGAGCGTCCTGAGAGAGCAGAGGGGTCTTCCTCCTCTGAGCATGTAGATTATGGTGGCGGCTCCAGTGACGAGGAGCCATCACCGCTTGATTTTGAGACCGACGATGCTGGGGTGTCCTCGGCCTATGAGAGTGACTATCCGACTTTCAGCCCGGCCCGGTTATCATGGGGCGGTCCTGTGCCGTCATTATCGCTTACGAGTGAGGAGGCTGGCGCTGGGGGAGCTGCTCTTAAAGATTTGAGCTTAGTCCCGGCCGAGGTAAGGACCTATCCAAGGCCGATGCTTACCGTGCTTCTTTTCTCCTTCTTCTAGCCAGGTTTTTAAATGTATATATCTCCGATGCAGACTGAGGTGGCGCTGCCAACTATGACGGTGCAGATACCACTCCCGGCCCTGGGAACAGGCCAGGCGACTTTCCCGTCCGTCCTGCGGCCCATCGCATTGCGGTACCCAAAGGATCATGCAGCAGCGATGGTTCCAGTTGGTCCCGGAGCGCTCGTGGAAGTTGATAGTTCGGCAGTAGCCGGATATTCTCCACCAAGGGAGGCTGCACAGCAGTCAGTTCTGGAGAAGGGTGGCTCTGTTGAGATAGAAGCCGGGGAGATTATTGAGGGACGGACATCCTCGGTGCTCGAGGTTCTTGTTGGACTCCCACCCCAGGGGACCGGCAAAGAGATTGTTGTTGTTGAGGCTCTAGCCACCGCATCTGCCGGTGCGGTTGTTCCCAGTGGTAGTGGGCTGCAGCTTATGCCGTCGTCATCCTCCGGGACGGCCGACGATATATGGGCTGCCGTGGATAGCAGAGTAGAGTTCGAACTGCCCGAGACGTCGCCACTTGGTCTTCAGTCCTCGAGTGATGTCGTGTGGCAGTTCCTGGGGACCCTCCAGCAGACCGTAACAGCCAGTAGGGATTTAACTTATATTCAGCTGAGGGGCTTGATAGAGCATCTGTCCCGCTCGCTGCTGGCCCTCGGTTGTCCCATGGACGACTGGACTCCGCGGGTGATCCTGCTCCTGAAGTATGTGAACCGGAGGGAGTTCTTGGGCCGGGAGGCAGCTGACCAGCTGGCGGCCATATCATTGGAGCGGGCTGAAAACAAGACGGCCCTTATTTCTCTGCAAGAGACCGCGGCGAGGGCGAGGGACGAAGCCAACGCCTCTTTACAACGCCGGAGCTCCCTGACGGCCCGGATGACGGCATTGCGGGCCGAACTTTCCAGGATAGAGGCTGAACTTGAAGAAGTAGATCGCCTGGGGGTCCAAAAGGTTGAGGATGCTGAGATGGCTGAAGGACAAGCTGCTTCCCTGGAGATGAAGCTATCCGAGCTGGAGGCCACCGAGTTCAGATTGCAAGAACTGATCCGTCATCCCTCCCTGGGTATTCCTGTGCTGGAGGACATCTTCCGACGCCCTTTGCCGTAGTCTCTTTTCTTTATGTGCTCCCTTTTAATGCACCTTATGTATTCCAGGGCATGGCCCATGTAATCATGTGCCTTTACTTTATAGTAATGAAAAATCTCCATCCCGATTTTGAATGAAGACTCCATCTTGTCATTGTTTTTTTTTCTTTTCATTTGCCCGTTGATTCTAGTCCGAGTGTATGAGTCACTAGGGCAGGAGAGCGCTCACGCCTTCAGGGAAGGGGTGAGGTGTTCACTCCACCGCACCGTGACTTTCTCTCAAGACTAGAAACTGCTTATGCCGGCCGAGAGTTCGGGGGACTCAGGAGGGCATAGTGAAACTGACGGATAAACGGTCCTGCCGAGAACGGCCAGAACCGAGAACGGGTAGCGACCGGTCTTGCCGATGGTGACAAGGGTCGAAAGGGGTAGACAGTCTTACCGATGGCGGCAAAGATCGGATAGGTAGCGACCTGTCTTGCGATGGTGACAAGGGTCGAAAGGGGTAGATGGTATTGCCGATGATGACAAAAATCGGATAGGTAGCGACCTGTCTTGCCGATGGTGACAAGGGTCGAAAGGGGTAGACGGTCTTGCCGATGGTGACAGAAATCGGAAGGTAGCGACCGATCTTGCCAATGTGACAAGGGTCGAAAGGGGTAGACGGTCTTGCCGATGGTGACAAAAATCGGAAGGGTAGCGACCGATCTTGCCGATGGTGACAAGGGTCGAAAGGGGTAGACGGTCTTGCCGATGGTGACAAAAATCGGATAGGTAGCGACCGATCTTGCCGATGGTGACAAGGGTCGAAAGGGGTAGACGGTCTTGCCGATGGTGACAAAAATCGGAAGGTAGCGACCGATCTTGCCGATGGTGACAAGGGTCGAAAGAGGTAGACGGTCTTGCCGATGGTGACAAAAACCGGATAGGTAGCGACCGATCTTGCCGATGGTGACAAGGGTCGAAAGGGGTAGACGGTCTTGCCGATGGTGACAAGAGCCGGATAGGTAGCGACCGATCTTGCCGATGGTGACAAGGGTCGAAAGGGGTAGACGGTCTTGCCGATGGTGACAATAAACGGATAGGTAGCGACCGATCTTGCCGATGGTGACAAGGGTCGAAAGGGGTAGACGGTCTTGCCGATGGTGACAAGAACCGGATAGGTAGCGACCGATCTTGCCGATGGTGACAAGGGTCGAAAGGGGTAGACGGTCTTGCCGATGGTGACAAGAACCGGATAGGTAGCGACCGATCTTGCCGATGGTGACAAGGGTCGAAAGGGGTATAGACACTAGACGTGTATAAGTGGGATATCGGATGAAGACCCTCGCCCCGACCTCGGAAATGGCCTTTGGACGACGGATGGTTCATCACTATTCACCATTCATTTTTATTCACATTACTGACCTAAGCGCCCTTTCGGGTTTTCGCCGAAGCCAGCCCCCTCTTGCTTTTGCCCGCGCGCCCTTTCGGGTTTTCACGCGGCGGGGTACCCGATTTTGCCTGCGACGCCCTTTCGGGTTTTCGCCACAGCTGGGTTATAGCCATTTTTGCACTTGACCTGATATAGGAGCAAGTCTGGCGGGGTATCTTTATTTTTAACCCCAATTTCTTTTCCTTCTTTTTTCTTTTTTTTGTTTTTGAATTCGAGATTCAGAAGAACTGGACCGCGGGAACGCTGACCGTCCTTGTCGATGAGGACAAGGGTTGGTCTTAGGTTTATCTCGTCGACACTGGTTAAATGTCGAAGCAAGGACGTGGCTTATTAACAAGGATGTAGGATCCAAGTTCAAGAGTAGAGATCGACCGTTCTCGCCGATGATGGCGAGAGTCGAAAAGGGTTTATTCGTCGGTGCATGCTACTGCCGAAACAAGGATGGGGTTGTCAACAGGGACGTAAGGTCCAAGTTGAGGGTAGAGATCGACCGATCTCGTCGAGGATGACGGGGGTCGAAAAGGATTTGTTCGTCGGCATATATCACTGCCGAAACAAGGATGGGGTTTGTCAACAGGGACGTAGGGTCCAAGTTGAGGGTAGAGATCGACCGATCTCGCCGATGATGACGAGGGTCGAAAAGGATTTGTTAAAGGATTTCCGGCGGGACTTTGATGACTGTCCCTTTCGGAGTTTTATTGGGTGGAGAATAGGAGAGGCATTTGGAAAATTACCACTTTACCGACTCAGGCGCCCTTTCGGGTTTTCGCCGAAGCCAGCCCCCTCTTGCTTTTGCCCACGCGCCCTTTCGGGTTTTCACGTGGCGGGGTACCCGATTTTGCCTGCGACGCCCTTTCGGGTTTTCGCCACAGCTGGGTTACGGCCATTTTTGCACTTGTCCCGATATGGGAGCAAGTCCGGCGGGGTATCTCTATTTTTAACCCCATTTTTATTTTGACTTCTTTCTTTTCTTCCTTTTTTTTATATTCGGAATGCGAGCCGAGAGAGGGTAGCTTGATCAGGGCGAAATGCCGCTAACCAAGGAAAGGTAGCTTGATTAGGGCGGAGAGCCGCTAGCCAAGGAGAGGGTAGCTCGATCAGGGCAGAGTGCCACTGACCGATGAAAAGTAGTTTGATCAGGGCGGAGTGCCGCTAACCAAGGAAAAGTAGCTTGATTAGGGCGAATGCCGCTAACCGAGGAAAAGTAGCTCGATTAGGGCGGACGTGCCGCTAACCAAGGAAAAGTAGCTTGATTAGGGCGAATGCTGCTAATCAAGGAGAAGTAGCTCGATTAGGGCGGAGTGCCACTGAACCAAGGGAGAAAGGTAGCTCGGTTAAGGCGGAGTGCCATTAAACCAAGGAGAAGGTAGCTCGGTTAGGGCGGAGTGCCACTGAACCAAGGAAAGTGCTCGTTAGGTGGGAAGTCAGCTAATCAAGGAAAAGTAGCTTCGATAGGGCGGAATGCTGCTAACCAAGGAAAAGGCAGCTCGATAGGGCGGAAGTGCCACTAGAGCCAAGGAAATGGTAGCTTGGTTAGGGCGAATGCCGCTAACAAAGGAAGGTAGCTCGATTAGGGCGGAATGCCGCTAACCAAGGAAAGGTAGCTCGGTTAGGGCGGAGTGCCACTAGACCAAGGAAAGGGTAGCTTGATTAGGGCGGAATGCCGCTAACCAAGGAAAGGGTAGCTTGGTTAGGGCGGAGTGCCACTATACCAAGGAAAGGGTAGCTTGGTTAGGGCGGAAATGCCGCTAACCAAGGGGAAGGTAGCTCGGTTAGGGCGGAATGCCGCTAACCAAGGAAAGGTAGCTTGATTAGGCGGATGCCGCTAACCAAGGGAAGGGTGTTCCGACCGATCACTCGGGGTGTGTCGGATGCGCCGCATGATACAGCTTAATGTGTTTTCCGTTGAGGGGAGAGAACTGGATGACTCCTTTGTGGTCTACAAGGACGTAGGCACCCCTTCATATACTCGGCGGACGATATACGGTCCGACCCAGTTTTCGACCAGCTTCCCTTTGGGGTTAGAGGCCATCACTTCTCTTCTTTTGACCATCACCAGGTCTCCTTTCTTGAACTCTCGACCCTTGACTAACTTGTCAAAAGCACGGGCCATGCGAGCTTGGTAGAGTTGGATGTTTTGTTGCGCCTGGAGGCATTTTCCTTCGAGCTCAGCGAGCTCTTCCAATCTTCTTTCTGCATTGGTCTGCTCACCACTGACTAATCCGTGCTGGATGGCAACTCGCAATGAAGGAACTTCAAGTTCAATCGGCACTACAGCTTCCGACCCATAGACAAGGGAGAAAGGTGAACAGCCGGTTGGGGTCTTGTAGATAGTACGATAAGCCCAAAGTGCTTCGTACATCCTTTCTTCCCAATCCTTTTTGTTAGACTTGACAGTCTTTGCCAATAGTGTGCACAAGGTCTTGTTAAAGGCCTCTGCCAGTCCATTGGCTTGAGGGTTGTAGGGGGACGATGTCCTCCAGTCAATTTTGTATTTGTCGGCTAGCCGGTAAACCTTCTGATTTCTGAAATGGCTGCCATTATCAGAGATGATTCGGCTGGGGATCCCGAACCGAAATATTACATTCTGCCGGAAGAATCTTGCAACTAGTTCTCCGGTCACATCTCTTAGTGCTACTGCCTCCGCCCATCTGGAGAAATAGTCTGTAGCTGCTAAGATGTATCTGCATCCTGATGAAGATGCTGGTAGTGGCCCTACCACGTCCGTGCCCCACTGAGCAAACGGCCAACTTGGCAGAGTGGGATGCAGTGGCACTGGAGGTCTCCTCGCCACACTAGCGTGTTCTTGACATTTCTGACAAGCTTTGGCAAACTTGCAGCAATCATCAAATATAGTGGGCCAATAATAACCCAGCTTCTTTATCTCAATTTTCATTTTCGGGCCAGCCTGGTGTGCTCCAGCTGATCCTGCATGAACTTCTTGCATCACCTGTCCCGCCTCTGCTGAAGACAAGCAACGGAGTAGGACTTTCCTTCGGGCATCTGCCGTAATTCGGAACAAGGTCCCGCTTCTCATCTCGTAAGAATCCTTGATCCTCAGGAGCTTCATTCTCTGTTCCTTTTCTTTTGGAAGTTGCTGGTGTTGAAACCAGCGTAGGAGATGCTCTCGCCAGTCGGGCTGCTGAACCCCTTCGATGACTGCTACTTCCATCTCTTGTTCGTCGGCCAGAACCTCTGTTACGCTAGGGACCTGTCGGCGGTTGATCACTGTTATATTCAGGCTTGTGTCTGGCGGGACCGCCAATGAACTGGCCAGCTTAGCGAGGGCGTCTGCCTGAGCATTCCGGCCTCGATTGATATGCTTGATGCTGATGAAGTAAAATCTTGACATCAGGCGAGTTGCCAACTGGTGATAGGGGAGGAGCTCTTGCTTTCGCACCTCGAACTCTCCTCCAGCTGTTTTATAACTAGCATGGAGTCTCCGAATGCTTCCAGCATCTGAATTCCCATGGACAGAGCAATCTGCAACCCGATTATCAGGGCTTCATATTCTGCTTCATTGTTTGTGCATTGTTTGTTTATGGAACAGGATGTGTGCACCACTTCTCCTTCCGGGGATTTCAGGACTATACCTGCCCCTGCTCTGACCCTGGATGACCCGGTAGCAGAGGTGTCAATTCTGGAAGCGCCATCAAAGTATAGCTGCCATAAGGAAGGCTGTACTTGGGCGGCTTCTAGGGTCTCATCCTCGGGAGTTCCGGTTCCCACGGGCTTTCCCCGGGCACTGGGTGCTCAGCGAAGAAGTCTGCAATAGCTTGACCTTTGATGGCCTTGCGCGGTACGTAGGAGACATCAAACTCCATAAGGATTACCGCCCACTTGCCTAGGCGGCCTTTGAGTGCCGGCTGGGACATAATATATTTCAGGGGATCCTCCTTGGACACCAAGCTGATTTCATGCGACAACATATAATGCCGGAGCTTTTTGACTGCGAAGACTAATGCCAGGCAGATCTTCTCAATATAAGTATATTTCTCTTCAGTTCTGACCAGTCTCCGACTGAGGTAATAGAGGGCTTGTTCTTTCCCTTCTTCATTATTCTGGGCTAGCATTGCCCCCAGAGAATTGTGTGTAGCTGCTATATACAGTATCAACGGCCGTCCTTTCACCGGTGCGCCCAATACTGGAGGAGTCTTCAGATAGTCTTTTAGCTTGTCAAAGGCTGTCTGGCAATCTTCATCCCAATAAAAGGGAACATCTTTCATCATCAACTTGTGAAAAGGCTGGCATCGCCCTGACAAATTGGAAATGAACCGCCGGATATAAGCCAGGCGGCCCTGTAGTGACCTCAGCTCGGAGATGTTCCTAGGTGGAGGTAACTCCTGAATCGCCTTGATCTTTGCGGGGTCTATTTCGATTCCCCGATATCGGACGATGAAGCCCAAGAATTTTCCGCTCGACACTCCGAACGCACATTTCATAGGATTCATTTTTAGCTCATGCTGCCTCAGCCTCTGAAAAACAATCCGGAGGTCTTGCAGGTGATCTTCTTTTCTTCTGGTTTTGACCACCAGGTCATCTATGTAGCACTCGACCTTGTGGTAGAGCAATTCATCAAAAATTTTGGTCATTGCGCGCTGATAGGTTGCGCCAGCATTCTTCAGTCCGAATGGCATTCTCTTGTAATGATAAATGCCTTTAGGAGTTCGGAAAGCAGTATGGACCCGGTCATGCTCCGCAATCCAAATCTGATTGTAGCCGGAAGACCCATCCATGAATGACAGGGCTTCATGGCCGGTTGTAGCATCGATCATGACCTCGGTTATTGGCACCGGAAAGTCATCTTTGGGCAGGCTTTATTTAGATCTCGGAAGTCAACACAAATCCGGATCTGTCCATTCTTCTTTTTCACGGGGACGATATTCGCCAGCCATGTGGTGTACTGATTTTCTTCAACAAATCCCACATCAATGAGCTTGTCAACTTCAGCACAGATTCGGGTGATGAGCTCCGGCCTCATACGCCGCGGTGGTTGCTTCACCGGCTCGGCTTCGGGGCTGATTGCTAGCTCGTGTTGTGAGACAGCAGGGCTTAGACCTGGCATCTCTTTATAAGTCCAGGCGAAGCAATCCCGGTATTCTAGCAGCAGCTGGATGTACAGCTCCCGTTCTTCTGGGGATAGTTGGGCACTGAGGAAGGTAGGCCTAGGGTCCTTCTCATCTCCCAGGTTGACTTCTATCAGTTCATCGACTGTGGCTTGGCCTCCGTCTTCTATCTCTGGAGGTGCCGGTTGGAGGTCAACGAAGTCTGGAATACCATCTCGAGGGTCGAGTACTTCGACTTCCTCGTCAGACACCGCCAGCGCTTCATGGGGTCCTCTTGCTGCTTGCGCTAGCGACTGTGTGGATGGATCTATGGACACATCCGTTGCCGTTGCAGCTCCCGAGGGTGAGAGAACAGCTTCAGTGCTTGTAGATGAGGTTGCAGCCATGACAGGCCAGTAGTTGTTTGCCGCCGGACTCAGACAGCATATTGGATTTGTAGCAGAAGTTGAAGAAGTCTCGCCTTCTGGGACAGTTGTATCTTCCGCAGAAGTGGCTTTTTCTTTTCTGGTAGCTGGCTCCCCTTGATTGGAGTTGACCAAGGCCTCCCTGGTTGGCAGACAGGGTGTTGAAGTTGTCATTAGTAGGACCCCTGTAGGGGGAGAGACTCCTACTTCTCGAATGTCTTCGGCTCGCTGCTGCTAGCCGTATCAAATTCGGCTTGAAAGGCCGCTTCCTTAGGACGGACCTGCTCCCAGCATCGGCAGGAGATCAAGGTCTCCATTTGTTGATTCTGGGATAGAGCCAATTCAGCATGTTCGGCTTCCGCCGGATATTCATCAAAGGTTGCCCCCAGAGGGTTATCTTCAGTTGGATAGAAGGCGGAGATGGTATCCACCTCGTACCGCCCACTGTAATAGTAGTCTTCCAGGGTGAAGCCCAGACCCGGATGTTGAGAGACACGTCTCATTTCTTTATCAGATTTGCAGGATACCACATCTTCTGGAAAGCTTCCTTGCGTTTTTGAGATTGATCGGGAGGGATGTGTTGCTTTTGAAACATCCTGGCCGTCCGATCAGTGGTAAATGCCAGGCCCTGAACAGGAACCCGCGGGTTGGCTAGATCCTCAGGGAGGCTGCAGTCTGTGTCCTCCTGAGTGGGATGCTCCTCAGCTGTATAGAACAAGCTGCTGGGCCCATCTTCTTGTGTCACCTCCCAGGCTTTGAAAGGTTCGACAGTGGGATCATTGAGGCCGGAGACTGGCTTGGTGAGGCCGGCCGGGACTCCGATGCGGTCGTGCTGTCGATCAACATGCACTTCCTTAGCTTTGGGGTATAATGCTGGGGGTGTCACCCTGCCGACATTTCCAGAAGCCGTGATGTGGGAAACCACCTTCGGCTTGACATATCCGCGCGGCGGTGGTGGATACCAACCGTCACCCGATTTGTTCTTCGATGCCCCTACGGGGGCTCCATCTTCAGAAACCTTCCGGGGAGACCCCGTATATAGGTTGGCGTCCGCCAAGTGACATTCAAACACCTCGAATGGGTGGATGTCAGCAAATATCCTCTCCTCCTTCCCCTGGAGGCTGTATTTGATACATTGGTGGAGCGTGGAGGGCACCACCATATTTTCATGCAGCCATGGGCGGCCGAGCAGTGCTTTGTAGGAGGTGCGAGAGTCAATGATATGAAACTGCACCGTTGTAGTGAAATCTGCCAGGGTCAGTGTGAACTCTGCCACTCCCATAGATACTTCACACTTTTGGTTGAAGCCAGCGATACGCATATCCCCGACTTTCTCGAGATGCACATTAAAGTGGTACCTCTCGTATATTCTATATGGCAGGATGTTGACTGCTGCACCAGGATCGACCAGAATCCGGTTCAGTTCTCTTCCGTTCAGGTGCCCTTTCATATATAGCGGCCTGTTGTGACTGGCAGTAGGTAGTAGCATGTCTTCTGGAGAGAAGGTCATACTGGCTTCTGGTATAGCCTCGGCTATGCAGGTCTCAAAATGAGCAGGCGTCTGCAGAGCAGTGATGATCGCCTGTCGAGTCTCTTCACTTAAAGAGAGAATTTCCCAGATCGTAAATCGAGCAGGGAGCTTCTTGAGCAACTTCATTATTCGGCTTCCAGCCCGGACATTGGAGAGCTTCATCTCTTCAGCCCATCTGGGCTTGGAAAGGTTTTGATTCGCGGGCCCTGACGGACCTGCTTCACCTTCCTCGGACTCGGCACCCTCTGGACTGGCATCGGCTGTCGGGTCTTCTTTATTAGCTGCTGTAGGGGAAGCCCCATCTGCATTTGCATCCTCAGTGGATTGCGCTGGCTGCGGGTGAATGACCCCGGGCGTAGGGTTAGCCTCCTGACAAGGCTGCTTCCCCTTTGACATCTTCATGAATTCAAGGAATGAAGGGACTGTCTTGCCCCCAGTCTTGTTGTATAGACCTGACGGAGGAGGGATTTGGACTCCCTTAACTTCCGGCGGAGGTGTCTTGTAGGGTTGCTCCCCTCTGAACATAATGTTGTGATTGGGTGGCGGCTGGCGCCCCCATTTCCGGCCTGACCGAGTGGCATGTGCAGCAGTTGCGGCCTCGGCCTTGCCTCCCCCAGCATGGGGTGTGAAGCAAATTTCTTCTTCTTCCTCTTCTCCGGGTAGGTTGAAGAGTGCTGACAGGGTATTGCAGGAGGCGACCTGTATTTTATGGGCCCCAGCGGCCTTTCTTTTCTTTTTCTTTTGCTTTTTCTTCTTTTTGGTTTCTGCAGGTGCTTGCCCCCAGAATAGGTTGCTCTCTTGAGGTGGTGCTGCTTCAGCTTCCTCCCTTTGCTTGAGTGAGAGTTGCTCCAGCTCTTGCCATGGGACGTGGTCCCGTACCAGCAGAGGTTTCAGTTCGGGCTGCACATATTCATCAGCCCTTCAATTAGGTGTTGCAGTCGAAGGACTCCAGGATTGGTTTCCTTGATTACTGGCAGCGGAGTTTGTCTCCTCCTGTTGGGTGTATGTATTCTGACAGCTGTAGGTGGAGTGACCCATACGGGTGCTACCACTGGCGGAGCAGGCCGGGGTGTAATGCCACGGATATGTGCCCCCTCTTTTGGGCGGGGTGCCCTCTTCTTCTTGTGCTTCACAGGGATTTGCTGCCACCCCTGCTGCTCCTTCACGGGCTCCAGGAAATGGATTTCGTAGGTGCTCCGTGTGCTTGCTTCAGAGATCTCCTCAGGTAATGCCTGGTAGAGTGAGATCATGTTGACTGCTGCCCTCCTAAAAGGGGCTTCATGTGGCTGAGGGGGGTCTACTTTGTACTCTCCCAGCTCTATCTCATTTTTCTTCACCATCCCTTCGATGACGTCTTTGAAAACATAGCAGTCTTCGATTGGATGTCCCAACATCTGGTGGTAGGGGCAGAATCTTGGACTGTCTTTTCTTTTTAGGTCCTCCGGCCTCCTTGGTTCAGGCAGAGTGACCATGTTGTATTCTGTTACCCAGTCGAACAGGACTCGGGTCTTGTCTTTTGGAAAGGAATAAGCTTTCTTCATTTTGTCCCTCAGCGAAGGACCTTCTTTATCATCTGGAGCTTTCGCAGGTTGCGGGGGAGCCGCTTTCTTGCCTTTCTCCTTCTGTTGCTCGAACGCCTTGATATCAAGCGCATTCGCTTCTTTAGGTGTGGGGCGCCGTTCCGCCGCCTTGCCTTTCTGGGCTATGCTGGCAGTTGACGTCGGGACAGGCTTGGCTAGAAAAGCTTCCACCTCAGCTACCACATTATTCAGCCGGTCGAACGACCGTATTTCCATACCAATCATCTTTTCCAGGACCTCCCTCCTGAGGTTTTGTTTACATATTTGCACAGCGTCCTCCTGATGCGGGGGCCGCTTACATCTCATTCCGAGGTTCCTCCACCTCTTGATGTAGTCAAGGGCTGTCTCATCTGCCCTTTGTTTTGTTGAATAGAGCTCGGCCACTGTGACCTCCCTCTCTGTGACATGGAATCTTTCTCTGAACTTCCTTTGCATATCTGACCAGTCATTAATTGACCCGGCCGAGAGACTGGAATACCATTCGAAAGCGAGCCCCGTCAGCGAGGACCCGAAGAATTTCAGCAGGTATGACTCGTCGGTGGCCAGATCACCCATAACGGTCATATAATATGCAATATGCTCTTTTGGGGAACCTTTCCCGTTGAATTTGTCAAATTTGGGCGGCTTGTTGACTCCCGGGGGAAGTCGTTTAGCCGCATGGTGTTGCGGGTAGGGCACCCGATAGGCATCGAATGCGACGTAGTCGCCTTCGCTTTTCTCTGCGAGCTTCAGCTCGATCATCCTTTCCACCATCATCCGGTTCACGACCGTGGGGTCAACCGGTTCTGGATAGAAGTGCGCTGGCTGCAGGTATGGGGTGACCAGGGTGGTCGCCTGTGGAGGATGCAGCAGCGGGGGTGTTGGGTGCACCTGAGGAAGCACCGGAGGTAGCAGCGGCTGAGGCTGTGGTGGCCGCTGTTGTGCTGTCGTCACGGTTGGTTCTGACGGCTGTGGTAGTGTATAAAGCGGAGGAGGGTCGTCTCGACGAGCCGCTCCCCGGGATGATTCACCCTGGACTTCGGGTGGTTTAGAGGCCGATGAGTGTTCAGTTTTCTCCATCAGCTGTTTCTTCAGGGAATCTATTTCCCGTTGATATTTTTGCAGCAGCATCAAGACTGATGGATCTATAGTGGTGGGGACACCTTCTGTTGTCTCCCCGGACGTACCCTCAGGCAGGATGTCGAGGAGTACGTCGTCTTCTTCTTCCGTCGTCACCACATTAGCGGTCAAGACGGGGGCTTTATCATCCCAGTGGAGGTAGACCTGGGGCTGTTTCTCTTTCATCATTGTCAGAAGCCCTCTTGCTGCTTCTGTCCTGCGGGTAGTTGGCCCCGGCCGTACGGCCAATTGAGCCAGTTCTTGGGGGTCTTCAGGAAGCTCCCCATATCGGCTGGGTACACCAGCCATGTTGCAAGTGAAAACCTGCATCCTTCTTCTTTGTCGATGGACCCTCCGCCTTGCTTGTTGCGGAAAGGTCAGCCTCTCGAACACGGAAACCCTTCTTCTTTCTTCCCGCTCGGGGAAGGCTTCATCGGCTTCGATCTCAAAGCCGTCATCGTATCCATTATCGTCGACCGACGACATCCTCATTCTGTCTCTTATCTCTTCTTCATCTGCCGTTGATGGACAGTAATCTTCTTCAGTGGCGACTGTCTGCATCAGCCGCTGCTGTCCGAGTGAGGTGTTGCCCAATCCTCGGAAATAGCTTCTGACCAGGCAGGCCATTTCTTCTCGACCCCGTTCTTGATGTAGCACGGGGGATAGTGGTCGGCCTCCAGAAGGAGGAATGTAGGCCAGTCGAGCTCTGTCGGCTGGCTGTTGGAACCTTCGCCCCGTGGCAGGGACGTTGGCTTGACGGGCCGCAGCCCGGAAACTTCTGTGGCGCGGAGGATCCGCAACCACCTCTTCTCCATCTTCGGGGGTAGGCCCCTTTCTCTTATCACCTCCGCATCGTCATTCACAGGATGGCGGCGGATGGGTGTCAGCTGGTGGACAGGTCGGGTCCGTTTGGGAACCCACACCTGTCTGAACTTCCTCGGCTTGAGTGCCGGGTTTCCTTGGCCATGGTGGCCGGCTTCTTTCATCTCTGCCCTCCTTCCAGCAAGGGCCTGATATGTGTTGTGGACAGGAACGTTTGGGATGACTCGGTCTGGGGTCACCCGCGCCGTGTGCCCGTTGAGGAAGACACGCATGCCTCCCACCAGCATTGACTTCCCGGACTGAGAGACAGTTCCGGTGATCACAGCAGTGTTCTTGCGAGCCTGGCGACGCTGACGTCCTCCAGGGGGTTTGTTGACTACAGCGGGGTGCGTCCCACGTACAACGTGGTGCACCATGCAGCTAGCGGCCGGGGCCGGATTCTTGAGCAAGTCGTCGCAGCGAGGAACCCTCAGAGGTTCCACTTCCTCCATAGCTTGCTTGGAAGGTTCCGGGGCTTCGACTTCTAGGATGTCGACGAAGGCCAAGCCCAGGAAGTTGGGGAAGCCTACAGCGGCAGGGAAGCTGCCGAATTCCATGGGTACCGCCAGGTACCCTTGCGCGTGTTCAGCAACTATCGACTGATCGAAGTCGACGCCAGCTATTCCATGAGTTGTCATTGTCTGCCTGCAAAGACAAACAGGAAAACAATCAGTAGTCTTTGAAAGGGCTTCGAAGCCCGAATATCTCGGCAAAGAGATGAAAGGTGACACCAGTCCCACCGGGCGTGCCAGACTTGTTTCCGACGTTTTCTTTCTTTCCCTTTTCGTTCGCGTATCGATCAACCATTTGGCTAACTGGTAGTCAACTGACTGATTGACGACGCGGGCGTGCCAGTCACATGAGTGACAATTTTATTGTGCGCTCATTCTGACCCATATCGGGCGAATGTGAGGTTCGGTCGGGACCAGCAGTCCGCCATACCATAAAGGTTATGGCGTTAATTACATCCCCCACGAGGAGGGAACACCTTTGATTAATTGCCGAGATAGCGGGCTGTCGAAGCCGGATTAAGAAAAGAACTACAGGGTGATCATGACGAAGACATGCAGGATGCACATGTTTATCGTATAGAAGATGCATAGTTCATAGAATTATGGATCCTCGGTACGTGGCGGAGGATATAGGTCCGAAGACCACCATCGCGCATGGCGAAGACTTCCGGCCGGGCGTAACCCGGTCTTCTGTCGACGCCATTTGATATACCCGAGGATCTATGCATGCGCACACATAAGACATTCACGCCTAGATTGCACATGAAGATAGTGTTATGAAGCGGTGGCGATCAGCCACAGTTATTACCCTCCACCGAGAAGAGGAAGAACGACACAAGTGTAATAGCGAAAGCAAAAACGCTTAACAGATCTGACAATGAGTACGATGATAATATGATTCGGGCTCGCTTGGCCATCCTTTTTATTCACCAATTACGGCTTATTGACATCGCCCCCGAAAGACGAGACTTACCCGGGGTGAATGAATCACTAGAGTAGCATGACGCTTCAAAACCGGCGTGACTACAAGTATATAAGAACGTTTACACGGCGCGGTCACGCGTAGGTGTAGTGGTTAATACGGCGCGGTGACCATGTGTATTGAAACGGCGCGCAAGGGCCTTGGGGCGCGCCGGTTTAGGGCGCGCCGGAAAGGCGCAAAGGAAAAAAAGTTGGAAATGAGTGTGGCCTTATTCCGGCGCGGGGGGGTACCGCGCCGGGTTAGGGCGCGCCGGGAGGTACCGCGCCGTTTTAACGTTAGTTTTGGTCATTTTGCATTTGTTAAGCCCACGCAGGGGATCTTGAGGCCATTGAGGCCAGTTCTTTATTAAATTGAAGTTCTGAGCCCTCTGGAGATGAAGACTAAACCAGTGCGAGGTTCATACTCGAGCACTGGGTTGATTAAATTCAGAACAATCACTTTATTAACCCAATTTAGTTGGAATCTGTCTAAAATTTGACAGCATCTCCCCTGAACAAGAAGAGTTGCAGGGGAGAATCGGGGTCACACTCACTGGTGGAGCGAGCCCCTAAATCACCGGTCTACACGAAGGCAGCCAGCATACCCTACTGGATAGAATACCCCGAGGACAAACCTGCTAGGGGCACCAAAGCTCCTTAAGGGAAGAGACAGAGGGACGAAGTCACTGATGATGGGAACGATGCCCCGAGGGCTAGCCTGCGAGGGGTGGAGAACCCATAGTCGGTGATTCATCCCATGGAGGGACTGACCATTTGGAGAGTGGGACTCCGAGGGCTAGCCTACAAGGAGCACACCTCCCCTGGTCTCGATCGGGTCCTGATCTATCGGGGTCGAGTTCGTTGAACCTGGATCCCCGTCATTATCAGCCATGGCTTCGAGAAAGCGCCTACCACGGAGAGGTAGAGCCCTCAGTCGCCCAGCAATTGCAGGAAATAACAGGGGAATGTCCCCCTCCCCGGGTGATCAAAACGACGAGGAAACCTCGGAACGATGCAGATGACCGTGAAGAACAAGTGATAAGGGCATAAGTTAAACAGGCACGCAGTAGGGGCATATGCTCGAACAGCTAGAAAGCAATGTTCAGGGAGGTAAACCCTGTGTGGAGCGGCCAGAGACACGCGCAGAGGCACGGCTCCCTCCGAGAAGAAAAGGGGTGCAAAGACCCTTGAATCAAGCATAACAACAAAAAAAATGAATCAAAGAAAAGCCCCCGGGGAGGGGTGTTTCTATAGCCCACGACGAGTCGGGGCACGATGCAACCTTCGGAGAAACCAAGGTTAGAGTGATGCAGAGAAGAACTCAGACAGACGCGTTAGCATAGATAGAGAAAGAGAGGGGAGGATCATTCATCCGATTCATTGATTTAAGTATTCACACGCACGCACATACGTTGCCATTCCAAAAAAAATGGGAAGGGTTTAACATTTACATGGCGAGAGTACAGCCCCGGCACCATCACTTGATCGCCGTTCGCCGACAACAGAGACAGAAGACATTCTCGGTGCGATAACGGAGGAAGAAAATCAGAAGAGATCGCGTAGAGGGGGGAGGAGAATCGACTCATTTCATTGTCGCTCCCCCCCCCCTCGCTTACATTCGACGGATAGGAGTTTCGAGGAAGAAAACTACGGAAAGCAGGAGAAGATCAACGCCCGCGCCCACCTGTTCCGGAAACAGAGTATCGCAGCCGAAGAAGATGGCCGGCGGTCACTGCTCCCCAGAAACCTTCGCTCTCTGTACCTCAAGCGAAAAAGGAAAAACCCTCTCCTCCCTCTTCTTTTTTTCTTCTTCTGATTCTTTTTTGATCTCCCTCTACGGCCTCTCGAAAACGATCAGAGGGCTGAAAGCCGATCCCCCAAAACAATCAGCCACCTTTTATTTCGAATATCCATCTGTATATATACATGATCGAGCCCCAAGCCTCGTACGGCGTGAAGAACTGCGCGCCGGGAAAGGCTTCATGGGCCTTTGCGCGCCGGAATAGCCAAGCCATGGATGGGTTTCAGCGCGCCGGGATAGACGGCATCAAGCTTGGGGCGCGCCGGTTTAGGGCCCGCCGGGCTAATGCTCCTCGTGGGCTTCGTGCCAGTTGATGAGCCCGGGGATGATTCCGGGGGTCACCGTGAACATTTATCTTGCCAATGCTCCTCGAAACTTCGACGAGATGTCTTGTAGAAGCTCCCCGGTTGACGTACGGCCATTCTCGAGGTTCCGAATAGCTTTATCTTGATCGTACGGGCTTTCTACCGGCACGGCCTTCGGCTCTACGCTCCATGCTGTTGGTCCGGCCTGGCTCGTACTCAGAGCTTTCTAGGAGGTTAGATAGCCGGGAGATAGTTCCGCCTGAGCCGGGCGATCATTCGGCCACTAATGGGCCCATCTTGACGGGAAGTCGTGCCCATGCCGGGCGATCGGGATCTTCCGCCGTCAGATCTTTCGGTTCTCCGTTTCGGGAAGCCGGGGGGACTCCTTTATCCTCGGGAGAGCCTTTCATGAGGTGGGTAGCCACCGGGTAGACCGTCGACCTTGGTCGGACAACGGGTGTAGTGGATGCAGCACGACAAAGTCGATGCCGGTTCATTGGGCAGGCTTGGTCGCACTGCCGGTTGGTTGACGAGTTTGTCTCGGCTCTCCTGAGGTGAAGTCCCCACGTCCATACGGAATGACTCGAGGCTTTGGCAGCTCGAGAGATCCTCGATGTGTTGATCTGCATCGGCTTCCGTGCTTCGGTGTGCCGGGTCATTCATCTTTATTGGCTTGGTCGCCAATGATCATATTTTAGGTGCCAACAAAGGCTTTATAAGCCAATGTGTCATTCCCATAGATTGTTTGGGTTTTTATGCAAAATATCAGTAGGTCCCGCAAGGGGGCCCTCACTCCTTCTCCATTGGTCCACATAAGTCATATGGGTCCATGTGGGGCTGGTCAAAGTCGTAGGTGGCATCTAGAAGGTCAATTGGACACATGGGAGACAAGTGGTTGAAAATGTCAAAGGGAGGCCACCTACCTTACCTACCTAGTCAAAGGAGTGCCCCCTCCACATGGAATTTATTTATTTTGGGTTTTTGACCACATGGAGAAAGAAAATGGCCTCTTTCCCACGAAATTCTCAGCCCCCCACCCCTTGCCATTCTCTATATAAGCCTATGTATAGTGTCATTAGAGATTAATAAAGAAATTATGTGATAATTACTTGAAGCAAGAAGGGTGTGCCCTCTCTCCTCTCTCTCTCTGGTTCTCTTCTTCTTCCTCCACCCCTCTAGGGTGTGAATCCGTCTCCTATATTCTCCTTAGCCCCTCTGAGTTCACCTCTGCTGCCACCGCCGCCGTTCGTGCCGCCGTCGCGCCGCCATCGCCGCTACATCGAAATCTATCCAAATCAGGATAGAACCTCTTCTCCGAAATTATATCTATGGTTCTTGTTGTATGATCGAGCCCTAATTTTGAGGGTTTGTTCTGTCCATCTCCCCTAACCTCCAGTTAAAATTTCGTGTCATTTGGAGTCCATTTGATAATTTTGCCATATTTTTGTTTGTCCTCTCAGTAATCTGCCCTTTTGCAGATCTACGGGACAGAGTCTCCTTGTTGCAAATTCCCCACCCACTTAGAAAATTTTAGAAAATTCACAAAAAAAATTTAGTGTTCCTCACGTATACCCCCTTCCGCCATAAGTTTCTTTGAGTCAAAGAAAATCATTGAGCCCTCGGTCAAAGGTCTATTTGAGGCAGATTCATCTCTGCCCTGTGTGTCTGTCAGTCCGGGTCAGAAAACAAAAGCAGTTTGTAGTCATTTTTATTTTTAATCCGTTCTGTGTATGGAGCCACCAAAAATATATGTTGTAGATTTCTGAGTCCTCTATCCGTCGGTACCTCTTGTGCATCAATCCGACATCAGATCTGGTCGTAGGAATTCTTTTCGTGAAGGTGTGCAGAGCAGATCCGAATTCAGCCAGCCCAACTCCGTCTGGAAGAAAGTTTAGTAATAACTATCAAAGGTCAACTTCAACGACCGCCCTTTCAGGGAGTCGATCAGGGACACCCCGCCATCGTCCCAGCCAAGCGGCGCCTTCAGAAGATCCCAGGAAGGCAGCGTTCCTTTGGAATCCATACCTTGCTGCCCACCGAGTCAGCAACCGAGTTGGCGCAGCACCGAGTTGCAATAGTGCCGAGTCGGACCAGCAGTCCGAGTTCGCCCCAAAAGCGCCTCCAGATTGCTGTCTGTCAACCCAGGGTCGGTCCTCCCGGGCCCCACTTGTAGCCCTTTACCTCCCTGCGTGGAGTGGGCAATGGAATTACTGCTGTAATTAAAATTTTTAACTGTTGTTACCGGGAGTTACCGTAACTGGCCGGGAACGTCTTCCCCACGCCCGGATCGTGGAGGTAAACTCGCTGCCCTCCTCGTAGGTATTGCTTTACTCGTATATTTTTGTATATGCCGCTGCATGAGTGATAGATTATCTATCTTGCTATCATTTTATCACCACTGTGAGAGCGAGAGTGAGTGACCGTCCCGTGACTCGACCCGAGTTAACGCGGAAAGGCTGATACCTGAGACTCACTGCCGGTTTCTCAACCGCACATGGTCTAACGTTTCCCTCGCTTAGGGACGATCGCGAGCTAGAGTCCCAGGTCGCGTGTCCGTCCCGCATCAATTTGGTATCAGAGCGCCAGTTGAGTCTAGGGTAGTATTTGGTCAAAAACAAAAAAAAGTGTCATTTACGTCTAGTCATCATCTAAGTCGGTCTAAGGTTACACTTGCATCCCATTAATCGGTATATCAAAAGGTGTTGTCCGAACGTTAGACTACGCCTATCGGGAAGGCCGCACACTTGCGCGAGTGATCTTCGGATCGATTAACTCCGCCACGTACCGAGTCTTGGTTTTGTCTAGGTGTGTAGTTGAGTCTAATTTCAACTTTGCATTTGCATCGCATTCTAAGTTGTGTCTAGGTGCTTGCATTAGTTGGCATAACATTTTACTTATAAAAAAAAATGGCATTGTATATCCATTCCTAGGGGATCCAACCCCATCTTTGCAACCATGGCCGCACCCCGAGCCCTTAGTTCCGTCAAAGTGGCCGCCATGTTCCAAGCCCTTATGGGGCAAATGCAAGGGTTGACTACAGGTATAGACGGGTTGGATACATGCTTAGATGTGTTGACCACAGCAGTAGATCGGATGGAAGGGTTGAGTCCGCGAGTGGATGGCCTAGGCCTGCCCGAGCCTTACATCCCGGTGTCACCCCAAAGACCCCTTCTCCACGAGGAGGACAATCCTTCACCACCCGAGAGTGCTCCATTATCACCCTCACCTTCCGATCTTATTTCGGAGCCCTCCTATTTGGAGCCACCTCAGCCCGAGCCACCCGTAGTTCTAATGGGTACGCTATACATAGCCGAGCCGCTTCTTACTTGGCTCAAGGAAGGCTTGGTCCACCTATGCCCGAGCCACCCGTAGTTCTAACGGGTACGCTATGCATAGCCGAGCCGCTTCTTAGTTGGCTCAAGGAAGGCTTGGTCCCACTTCCTTACCCATCCATGGACCCCACCCTACCACTAGTGCCCGTCAACTCCTTCCATACCACATTCCGGTCTAGTCACCATGTTGACACTTTGGATGATTTATTATGGGATTAGATTCACAATGAAAGTTGAGGCACTTATTGGCCCGAGACTTTGACCAACCCACTAGTCTTAGCTTCACTCACCCGGCCATAGGGTCCATTACCTCCGTGTGCACCATCGGTTGTGTCACCACGGAGATTCTTCTATTCCTCCCGATGCCGATCGAGTCCGACTTCGTTCCCTTTTGCCCAAGGGAGGAATCATATTTTCTAGACATGATCGTCGTCCCACCGATCACAATGTATGACGGTGATTATGAATTCTTAACTTGGGACCGAGTCATGGGGGAACCCACTTCATGGGGTCATACCTTCTTTGACCCTTTTAACCCCTTCGCTAGTGAACCTCCCGAGCTATCATATTCACTCCGCTTCTTCCAAGGAGTTCACTATCCCACCCCTACCCCTCGGTCTAGTTGGCAAGCCGTACCTACGTCTAGGGGTAATGACGAGGGTAGTTTTGGATCTCCTAACCCTTCCCCACCCGAATCCCATAGATCACCAATGCATGAGTGGTACATCTTAGGGTGTCTAGGAGTCCTCCATTCCGTAAACCATCGAGTACATCTAGTGTATGCATGGCACATATTCGAGTGTCCAGGTCCACCATCGCCTGTGCGTAGGTCGGACTAACATTAGGTTGTTTAGGGTCTTTGTGTGTCTTTGTTTCATTTTTCTGTCGTGTGTTTGTGCGTGCATCGAGTCAAGTCGATTTGTATGCTCGCGTTATTCATCCCTTTCGAGTACGAGACTTATCGGACTTTGGGATCGGTTCTACTACATATCGGATCTAGTCACATAAGGGACCCGCGGTGATTCCTAGTGAGTCTTTGAGCCGCCTCCCTCATTTGAGAGTGACCCCACCCCGGAGTGTCCACCTCTAGCCTCATTGCCATGACAGCGTGTGCATATCAAATCTATATGGGATGAGCATGTGTCGATTACTTGGAGTGGAGCGTACTCCGTGCTTCCAGGTTCGGTGACGCATCCGTCGGAGCTACTCGAGCAGCCGCACCCCTTACTCGACGGGGTCGAGTTCTTCCCACCCGGGGAGAGTTGATGGGAATTGACGCCGAGCACTGACTTTTTATTTTACATTTGAGTCCTTTTATTTGCTTTTATATCTTTGGGAAAGTATATGTGCAATTGTAAGGCTTTATAAGCCAATGTGTCATACCCTTGGATTGTTTGGGTTTTTGTGCCAAATATCAGTAGGTCCAGCAAGGGGGCCCTCACTCCTTCTCCATTGGTCCACATAAGCCATATGGGTCCATGTGGGGCAGGTCAAAGTCGTAGGTGGCATCTAGAAGGTCAATTGGACACATGGGAGACAAGTGGTTGAAAATGTCAAAGGGAGGCCACCTACCTTACCTACCTAGTCAAAGGAGTGCCCCCTCCATATGTAATTTATTTATTTTGAGTTTTTGACCACATGGTGGAAGAAAATGGCCTCTTTTTCACGAAATTCTTAGCCCCCCACCCCTTGCCATTCTCTATATAAGCCTATGTATAGTGTCATTAGAGATTAATGAAGAAATTATGTGAAAATTGCTTGAAACAAGAAGGGTGTGCCCTCTCTCCTCTCTCTCTGGTTCTCTTCTTCTTCCTCCAGCCCTCCAGGGTGTGAAGCCCTCTCCTATATTCTTCTTAGCCCCTCTGAGTTCACCTCTGCTGTCACCGCCGCCGTTTGTGCCGCTGTCGCGCCGCCACCGCCGCTACATCAAAGTTATGTCCAAATCAGGATAGAACCTCTTCTCCGAAATTGTATCTATGATTCTTGTTGTCTAATCAAGCCCTATTTTTGAGGGTTTGTTCTGTCCATCTCCTCTAACCTCCAGTTAACATTTCGTGTCATTTGGAGTCCATTTGATAATTTTGCCATATTTTTGTTTGTCCTCTCAGTAATATGCCCTTTTGCAGATCTATGGGACAGAGTCTCCTTGTTGTAATTTCCCCACCCACTTATAAAATTTTAGAAAATCCACAAAACTTTTCTAGTGTTCCTCATGTATACCCCCTTCCACCATAATTTTCGTTGAGTCAAAGAAAATCATTGAGCCCTCGGTCAAAGGTCTATTTGAGGCAGATTCATCTCTGCCCTGTGTGTCTGTCAGTCCGGGTCAGAAAAAAAAGGTAGTTTGCAGTCATTTTTATTTTTAATCCGTTCTGTGTATGGAGCCACCAAAAATATATGTTGTAGATTCCTGAGTCCTCTATCCGTCATTACCTTTTGTGCATCAATCCGACATCGGATCTGGTCGTAGGAATTCTTTTCGTGGAGGTGTGCAGAGCAGATCCGAATTCAGCCAGCCCAACTCAGTCTGGGAGAAAATTCAGTAATAACTATCAAAGGTCAACTTCAGCGACCGCCCTTTCAGGGAGTCGATCAGGGACATCCCGCCATCGTCCCAGCCAAGCGACGCCTTCAGAAGATCCCAGGAAGGCAGCGTTCCTTTGGAATCCATACCTTGCTGCCCACCGAGTCAGCAACCGAGTTGGCGCAGCACCGAGTTACAATAGTGCAAAGTCAGACCAGCAGGCCGAGTTCGCCCCAAAAGTGCCTCCAGATTACTGCCTGTCAACCCAGGGTCGGTCCTCGCTGGCCCCACTTGTAGCCCTTTACCTCCCTGCGTGGAGTGGGCAATGGAATTACTGCTGTAATTAAAATTTTTAACTGTTGTTATCGGGAGTTACCGTAACTGGCCGGGAACGTCTTCCCCACGCCCGGAGCGTGGAGGTAAACTCGCTTCCCTCCTCGTAGGCATTGCTTTACTCGTATATTTTTGTATATGTCGCTGCATGAGTGATAGATTATCTATCTTGCTATCATTTTATCATCGCTGCGAGAGCGAGAGTGAGTGACCGTCCCGTGACTCGACCCGAGTTAACGCGGAAAGGACGATACCCGAGACTCACTACCGGTTTCTCAATCGGGTACGGTCTAACGTTTCCCTCGCTTAGGGACGATCGCGAGCTAGAGTCCCAGGTCGCGCGTTCGTCCCGCATCAAGTTGGCTTTTGTTTTATAAGGCTATGACATAGAAGTCATTTTTTGAAATGACTAAGGGCTGTCCTAGTGGATTTTGGCCTTTCCTATATAAAGGGGGTAAGTGTGTAAGGTTTTCATATGAAGATTGAATGAAAAAAATCCTACGTGATAAGAGTTTCTCCTCTTGCCACCCTCCCTTCCCTCCATCTCCTTTGTGAGAATAGAGTGTCGCCCGGTGAGAGACCGTCCGGTGTGAGGCCGAGCTGTGCGAGGTAGTGGTTATCCCGTCCTGTTCGTCCCTTAGGAGTTGCCGTCGATCCTTCCTCTGACGCCGACCGCGTCAAATTTGGTATCAGAGCCCAACAACGGCGCCTCCATCAACCCCGATGCCCGCATCGTCGCCCCTCCTTTCTTTCGGTTACTAAAAGTGAAAGAAAAGAAAAGAAAAGAAAAGAGTAGCTGAGTTCTATCGCTCGGTTGAGAGGAAGAAGAAGAAAAAAAAGAAAAAAAAATAGAAGCTCTCTCGGTTGAGAGATAAAAAAAAGAAAAAGAAGAAAAAAAATTTCCGTTCGCGGCACGGGCATCGTCGCCCGTGCCTAATTCAAAAAATGGGTTGGCCACAACCGCCATCACCCGCCACCGCCGCGTCCAGCGGCCGCCCGAGCCCTCCCGCTCCCGCCGCCTGCGCCAGCAGGCGTGCACGCGCCCGGCCCGCACCGCACCCACCTGCACCAGGGGCCCTGTAACTACCCGAGAATCCGATTACTGGGAAGGTCCGATAACCCAAGACTCGGACCGCCACCCACGAGTCCGAAGACTCGGAAGGATTAAAAGGATGGTGTGGAGACTACACAAGTATCACAAATAATTGCAGAAATTAAATAGTTATATAATTAAGCAGGAAATAAATTAACATTTTACATGATACATGGTCCATAAGATAACAATAAAATAACAACAGCAGTAGTAGTCCACAACTAGTACAAAGACAAAAAGAAAAGTACAGTTACACGGGGCATATCCCGGCTCTGACCTCTGGCACTAACGCTGGGCACCTGAACCACGCTGAGCCTCAGACGCGCTCCCCTGAAGCCGCGCCTCGCCTGAAACACGGTGAAAACACGCATGGAATGAGTCTCAGAACAAGACTCAGTAGGGATCACTCGAACCCTACCTCGCAAACGGAGAAAGGGCTACGCTAGCAGTAAGCGAGTACCTCGAAAAGGGAAGCCCTGCCATCTACAAAACACCGGTCTCACGGCACGAAAACCGGTACACATGCCACGGTGAAATGACCGGAACACCACGGCAACCCGACCAAAAAACCCGAAGGTCGAAGTCACAAAGACTGACTGACAGTCTGTCACTCCCGACTCGACATGAGTACCTCGCACTTAGCACAGCTGGTAGTAGGTCCAGCTAGGGGCCCCCCAACCCTTCCCCATTGGTCCACCTAAGCCATGTGGGGCTGGTCAAAGTCCTAGGTGGCCTTCTAGATGGATTGACTAGTCAATTAGACACATGGGGGGACAAATGGGTTGAAATGTCAAAGGTAGGCCACCTACCTTGTCCATGGTCAAGGGGGCGCCCCCCCTTTATGGGTATTTTTTATTTTTCTTAAAAAACCTATTAGAACTAAATAGTTCTATACCTTGTATACCCCTCCCAATTCTAGATCTGAGGGCATTTTGAGTCATTTTCCATTTATTATATAAGGCATGTATTTCCATTTTTTGAGAATTAATGAAGAAGAAAAATTGAGTGTGCATTGGAGTAAATTTGCGCCCCCATCTCTCTCCCTCTGGTTTCCCTCTGATTCCTCCAGATTTCAGGGTGTAAACCCCTTCTATCTAAGCCCCTCTATCTCTGATTTCTATCTCTGCCGCCGCCGCCACCGTTCGTGCCACCATCGAGCCACCGCGAAGCCGCTTCCGAAGTACTGTCCAGATCTCTATTTTGATAGATAGAGGTTCACTCCAGGAATTTTAGCTCCCCACTCTGACATCATCAGAAGTTGAGATTTTCAGGGTTGGTTCCTCTCTTGATTCCCAACCTCAAGTAAAATTATCCCGTCATTTACCTTTCTTTTTCTATTTTTCCATTTTTGTGTCTTCCCACCTTCTAGTTCTGTCCCAGTTTAGATCTGTGTAATAACAGCTCTGTATTTCTAGGTTTCGACCCACTTCTTGATTTTGTTTAGAATCCCCAAATTTATTGGAGGTTCTGTCCACCATCCCCATCCTCCACAAATTTTCTTCGAATTTCAAAGGCCCTCTACCTATTTTTAGCAATTGTGTCTTTCCCCCAAATTCAATTCTGTTTCTGCTGTCCAGATCCGACCACCCGGTACTATAAAATAGTTTTCTCTAGTCAAATCTATACCAAACCTTTCATAAGATATATCCCCGTTTTCCTCTCTTCGGCCTCTACAACTTTCATGAAGGGCTCAAAGGTTGAATCGAAGGTCTACATCGCGGTCAATGCCAACTCTCAGGAAAAAGTACTTTTGTCCTGAGTTTTCAGATCCTGTGAGCCAGCAGCTTGAATATTCGATAAATACCATCAACAGGAAATTCAAATTTCTTTCTCTTGCCATAGATCGAAGGATTTCAAGTCAGCTTTCCATCGGTACCCCTTGTGCATCGACCCGACGTCGGGAGTGACCGCAACAGCGGATTTCATCGGGACGCGCGGGCCTGAAATAGCAGTTCAGATCCGTGGGCAGTAACTCCGACGAGTGAAGAATGGAGCCGCCCGGCCTCCGGCCGGTAAATTAGCGCGTCGCCTTCCCAGGGAGCGCCCCTCCGGGGGTCCCCACCACAGTGGTGCCACCTCGGTCCCACGCGGCCCCACTGACCAACACGTGGGTCCCACGATCGTGAGTATGTGTGCCGCCGAAGCTCCACAAGAAGCTGCCCGTCAACCCGAACCCGCTACTCCCGGGTCCCATTGTGTCACCCTTTACCTCCCTGCGTGGAGTGGGCATTCATATTCATTTCTGTAATAATTGTTCCAGGAGTATCAGTTCGGCCGGGGTCGTCTTCCCCACGCCGAGAGCGTGGAGGTATCATATTCGCTCACATCTCGATATTTGCTTTATTTCGTATATTTCTTTATGCCGCTGCTAGAGAGCATGCTAGGATCGTAGCTTGCTATATTTTTTATATCACCGCTACCGCGAGAGAGAGCGAGACCGTCCCGTGACCCGATCCGGGCACGAATTTGTGAGTTGACCACCCTAGCTCTTTGCCAGTTTCTCAACCGTGCACGTCTGACGCTTCCCTCGTTAGGGATGATCGTGAGCTTGCTTAGAGTTCGAGGATCGCATATCCATTTGGAGTCGAGTCGTGTGTCCGTCCCGCATCAGTTAGGTATCAGAGCGCCAGTTGAGTCTCGGGTGTCTAAAAACAAAAAAAAGTGTCATTTACGTCTAGTCATTGTCAGTCGGTCTAGGTTGCACTTGTATTCCATTAATCGGTATATCAAAAGGTGTTGTCCGAATGTTAGACTACGCCTATCGGGAAGGCCGCACACTTGCGCGAGTGATCTTCGGATCGATTAACTCTGCCACGTACCGAGTCTTGGTTTACGTCTAGGGTCCTTAGTGTGCATTAGTTAGTGCATTCCAACCTTGCATAGTCAGTCTAGTGTCTTGTCACCGTGTGTCTGCATGTCCACTATCCACCACCCCCATGGCCGTTCCCCAAGACCATGCGTTTGAGTGGTCATCCCTGGTGGCCCGATTCAATGCCTTCATGGCCCGACCCTTGGATTTCACCCATCTCATTACTAAAGCCACTCTACCCAATAGGTCCACAACGGAACTCCATTTCACCGATAGGGAGTCGGATAATTGGGTTTCTCTTGATATCGTGGAGTCCCTCTCCAAGACGAGTGAGATTATCCACGATGGTGATTTTGCTTTTGTCGAGTTCGAAAGGATGATCGGCTCTGATTTTTACTACGATGGCGCATGGTGCAATATTGGTACGCTAGCAGGACCATGCATTATATTAGGGCGACCTTAGTTGGAAGAGAGGAGAGTGATCTTTGACTGGGATAGGAGGACCTGCACCTTATATCCATCTCACCTACCCGGTGAGTTCATCTTCCACGACGGCATTCAGCCGCCCACCTCTTTGTCACCAACCTCCCACCCCTATCAGTCCGCTCAGCCTACGGACTCATGCTCACCACCTCGCCCGGAGCCCAACCATGTGGGTCCTAGTCATTTCTCTGATCCGTGTCTGATGGGAATCGACACCGAGCCTATACTTTTTCTTTTGCATTTATGTCCTTTTAGTTTGTGTATATATCCTTGGGAAAGTATGTACGCAAATGTAAGGCTTTATAAGCCAAGGAGTCATTCCCATGAATTGTGTGGGTTTTTATGCAATTATGCCGTAGGACCAGCAAGGGGGCCCTCAGCCCTCTCCCATTGGTCCATGTCACCTTGTAGGGCTGGTCAACCTTCCAAGGTGGACATCTAGAAGGGTGGGCTGGTCATATGGACACATGGTAGACAAGTGGCTCATTTTGTCCAAGGTAGGCCACCTACCATTTCAACCTTCCATTCAACCCCCCCCCCCTCTAGTCAATAGCCCCCCCCCCCCCCTTGCATATTATATTCATTTTTTTGTGTTTGTGGCATGCAATCCCAGCCCTTCAATCCCCACCCCTAGATCCAAGGGTTCACATTCCATTTGATGTGAATCATATAAAAGATTGTATTTTCATATGAATATTAGTGAAAAAATCAGAAATTTTGTTGAATGCCAAGAAGGCTCTTGCGCCCCCTTCCTCTCTCCCCCTGGTTTCCTCTCCTCAAACCTCCAGTTCTAGAGTGTATCAATCTTCTATCTCCCCCTCTCAACCTCTGATCTTCATCGGTGCCGCCGCCGCCGCCGTTCGTGCCGCCTTCGAGCCGCCGCGAATCCGTCTTCGGTTTTCCGTCCTGCTGGACAGAGATGTCTTCACGAAAATCCTGCTACCAGCCACAGCCTCTTCGTGGTTTATAATTTTTATGGTGTGTTCCTATCTTCCATCCCATCATCCAAAAAACAATTCAGGTCAAAAATCCTTCGTTTGATATTTTTGCAATTTTGGTCTTCAATCACTCCCAGATCTGTCCTGTCTCTGTCTACAGTGACAGCAGCTCTGAGTTTCCCATCTCCGACCTTCTTTTTGATTTTTGTTGGGGCTCCCAATTTTACTGGGCGTTCTTTCCATCATCCCCTACATCCACCAGTTTTCTTGATTTTTGATCCACCCTCTATCCATTTTTTAAAATTTGTGTTCTATCTCGGCTACAGTGTTTTCAGCTAATTCCCAGATCCGACCACCTTCCAGTTCAAAAATCAGAACAAATCACAACCACCTCCAAACCTTTCATAAAAACTATGTCTGTTTTTCTAGCTTGATTTCCTACAACTTTGCGGAAAACTACCACTTCAGATTCGGACGTTCACATATCGGTCAAAGGCAGTTCTCAGACAGGTTCTCTGCAGATCTGAGAATCCGGTCACTGTACAACAGCAACTCAAAAATTCATTAAGGCCAAGACCCGAGCAGATCCAGGTCTGATCTCTAGGCCTAGGTTGAAGTATTTGAAGAGAGCTTTCCAACGGCGCCAGTTTCGTGTCGATCCGACATCGGGGCTGATCGCAACGTCCATTCTCGCCGGAGCGCGCGCTGAAAACCAGAAGTTGCAGATCCATGGCCGGTTATTCCGACCGGCGCCGATCGAAGCCGCCCGGCCTTCGGCCGGTGAACCAGCGCGCCTCCACTCCAGGGAGCGCCCTTCCAGGCATCCTCCACTACAGCGGTGCCATCGGGTCCCACACGGCCCCTCCGGACAACACGTGGGCCCCACCGTCACGTGTTCGGGTGTTGCCGAATCAACGCGAGAAGCCGCCCGTCAACCCGAATTCGGTCCTCCCGGACCCCATTGTGTAGCCCTTTACCTCCCTGCGTGGAGTGGACAGCGACATGTATTGATGTAATATTGTGTATTATTGTTCCGGGAGTACGAGTTTCGGCCGGGTCCGTCTTCCCCACGCCGAGCGCGTGGAGGTATCGTTCTCGCTCCCTACACTCGACATTTGCTTATTTTCATATATACTTGTTTATGACACTGCTAGAGAGCATGTTCTAGGATCTAGCTCGCTATATTTTTCATATCACCGCTGCTGCGAGAGAGAGCGTGACCATCCCGTGACCCGATCCGGGCACAAGTGAGAGCCGACCACCCTAGCTCACTGCCGGTTTCTCAACCGCGCACGTCCGGCGCTTCCCTCGTTATGGGACAGTCATGAGCTTGTCGTGTCCGTGGTCTCGTCCCGCATCAATTTGGTATCAGAGAGAGTTTGAGTCTAGGGTGTCAAAAAGAAAAAAAAAGAGTGTCATTTACGTCTAGCCATTAGTCATTGTCTAAGTCGTGTTTAGGTCATCATTGTTTTAAAAAAGAAAAAAGTGTGTCTTTGCATTGCATCCCAATAACCTGGTATATCAAAAGGTGTTGTCCGAACGTTAGGCTACGCCTATCGGGAAGGCTGCACACTTGCGCGAGTGATCTCCGGATCGTTTATCTCCTCCACGTACCGAGTCTTGGTTTACGTCTAGGGTCCTTAGTGTGCATGCATTCCAAACTTGCATAGTCGATCTAGTGTCTTGTCACCGTGTGTATGCATGTCCATGTCCGCTACCCATGGCCGTTCCCCAAGACCATACATCCAAGTGGTCAACCTTTGTGGCCAAAGTTAATGTCCTCATGGACCGAGCCCTTGGTTTTACCCCTCTCACTATGAAAGTCGCTCTACCCAATGGTTCCACAACGGAACTCCATTTCACGAATAAGGAGTCGGATAATTGGGTTTCTCTTGACATCGTGGAGTCTCTCTCCAAGACAGGCGAGATTGTCCGCGATGGTGATTTTGCTTATGTTGAGTTCTATAAGAGGATCGGCTCTGTTCTCTACACCGATGGCGCATGGTGCAGGATCGGCACACTTGCTGGTTCATGCATCATTTTAGGGCAAACGTGGTTAGGAGAACGAAGAGCCAATCTTGACTGGGGCAAGAGAACTTGCACCTTATACCCACCTTACCTACCCGTCAAGATCACCCTCACATGTCTAGCCACCCAACCCCAGCGGCCCACTCTACATTCGGAACCATTATGCTTGGAGCCGTCTCACCCCGAGCCACCCGTGTTTCTTACGGGAACGCTATACATAGTCGAGCCGCTTCTTCGTTGGCTCAAGGATGGCTTGGTCCCACCTCCCTTCCCATCTATGGACCCCACACTACCTCTAGTGTCAAGCAACTCATTTCACACCACCTTCCGGTCTAGTCACTATGTGGACACATTGGACGACCTTCTTACAGGGTTAGACCGGCAGTTGACATTTACACATTTATTGGCCCGAGGCTTCAACCAACCCACTAGTCGTAGCTTCACCCGTCCGGCCATAGGGTCCATTACCTCCGTATGTATCGTGGGTTGTGTTACCACGGAGGTTCTTCTACTTCTCCCGCTACCGGACGAGCCCGACTTCATTACTTTTCTTCCGAGGGAGGAGTCATATCTCTTATACACAGTCCCATCTATCACGATGGATGGAGGTGATCATCACCTTCATGAATGTCACCCATGAGACTATGTAATGGAGGAATCAAAGGGTCACACATTCTTGGACCCATTCGACCCCTTCTCTAGTGGGCCTAGTGATCCATCACTTCCATCATACCTTATCGGGGAAGTCCACTTTCACACCCCTTTCCCACAGGTCGGGCCATCTATACCCACCAAACCCATACTCGATACACCCACACCCGGCTCTTCCACATCCGGGTCTTCTAGCTCTCTCAAGTTCCCCAAATCCAAAGGGCCATCCATACATGATTGGGTCATACTTGGACGTTTGGATGTTCCCCATGCCACCCATCTCTGGTTACATAACATGCATGCATGGCACATATTCGGGTGTCCTGGTCCGCCGTCACCCATGTACGGGTCGGACTAACATTAGGTGTGTCTAGAGTCGTGCATGAGTCAGTGTGTTTTTTTTCTTGTGTGGTTTGTTTGTGTGGTGTGTTTTGAGTCGATTGTTTGTGTGTAGTGCATAGTGCGTCTGCATGTGTCTTGTGCAAGCTCGTTGTCATTCTCTTTTGAGTGTGAAGCGAGTCGCCTCACTCGATGAGTATGGGATCGGTTCTACATCTATTCCCGGATCAGTCACCTACAGGGACTCAGCGGTGATTCCTAGTGAGTCTTCGAGCTGCTTCCTTCCCTTTTGAGAGAGCCCCACCCGGAGTGTCCACCTTTAGCCCATAGCAGTTCGCGCATATCGAGTATATATGGAATGAGCAGGTGACGATCACTTGGAGTGGAGCATACCCGCGCTACTTGGCACGGTGACGGATCCGCCGGAGTACTCGAGCATCCATACCCCTACTCGACGGGGTCGAGTTCCTCCCACCCGGGGAGAGTTGATGGGAATCGACACCGAGCCTGTACTTTTTATTTTACATTTATGTCCTTTTAGTTTGTGTATATATCCTTGGGAAAGTATGTACGCAAATGTAAGGCTTTATAAGCCAATGAGTCATTCCCATAGATTGTGTGGGTTTTTATGCAATTATGCCGTAGGACCACAAGGGGGCCCTCAGCCCTCTCCCATTGGTCCATGTTACCTTGTAGGGCTGGTCAACCTTCAAAGGTGGACATCTAGAAGGGTGGGCTGGTTATATGGACACATGGTAGACAAGTGGCTCATTTTGTCCAAGGTAGGCCACCTACCATTTCAACCTTCCATTCAACCCCCCCCCTCTAGTCAATAGGCCGCCCCCCCTTGCATATTATATTCATTTTTTTATGTTTGTGGCATGCAATCCCAGCCCTTCAATCCTCACCCCTAGATCCAAGGGTTCACATTGCATTTGATGTGAATCATATAAAAGATTGTATTTTCATATGAATATTAGTGAAAAAATCAGAAATTTTATTGAATGCCAAGAAGGCTCTTGCGCCCCCTTCCTCTCTCCCCCTGGTTTCCTCTCCTCAAACCTCCAGTTCTACAGTGTATCAATCTTCTATCTCCCCCTCTCAACCTCTGATCTTCATCGGTGCCGCCGCCGCCGCCGTTCGTGCCGCCTTCGAGCCGCCGCGAATCCATCTTCGGTTTTCTGTCCTACTGGACAGAGGTGTCTTCACAAAAATTCTACTACCAGCCACGGCCTCTTCGTGGTTTGTAATTTTTATGGTGTGTTCCTATCTTCCATCCCATCATCCACAAAAACATTCATGTCAAAAATCCTTCGTTTGATATTTTTACAGTTTCGGTCTTCAATCACTCTCAGATCTGTCCTGTCTCTGTCTATAGTGACAGCAGCTCTGAGTTTCCCATCTCCGACCTTCTTTTTGATTTTTGTTGGGGCTCCCAATTTTACTGGGCATTCTTTCCATCATCCCCTACATCCACCAGTTTTCTTGATTTTTTATCCGCCCTCTATCCATTTTTCAAAATTCATGTTCTATCTCTGCTACAGTGTTTTCAGCTAATTCCCAGATCCGACCACCTTCCAGTTCAAAAATCAGAACAAATCACAGCCACCTCCAAACCTTTCATAAAAACTATGTCCGTTTTCCTAGCTTGATTGCCTACAACTTTACTGAAAACCACTACTTCAGATTCGGACATTCACATATCAGTCAAAGGTAGTTCTCAGACAAGTTCTCTACAGATCTGAGAATCCGGTCACTGTAAAATAGCAACTCACAAATTCATTAAGGCTAAGATCCGAGCAGATCCAGGTCTGCTCTTAAGGCCTAGGTTGAAGTATTTGAAGAGAGCTTTCCAACGGTGCCAGTTTCGTGTCGATCCAACATCGGGGCTGATCGCAACGTCCATTCTCGCCGGAGCGCGCGCTAAAAACCAGAAGCTGCAGATCCGTGGCCGGTTATTCCGACCGGCGCCGATCGGAGCCGCCCGGCCTTCGGCCGGCGAACCAGCGCGCCTCCACTCCAGGGAGTGCCCTTCCAGGCATCCTTCACTATAGCGGTGCCATCGGGTCCCACACGGCCCCTCCGGACAGCACGTGGGCCCCACCGTCACGTGTTCGGGTGTTGCCGAATCAACGCGAGAAGCCGCCCGTCAACCCGAATTCGGTCCTCCCGGACCCCATTGTGTAGCCCTTTACCTCCCTGCGTGGAGTGGGCAGCGATGTGTATTGCTGTAATATTGTGTATTATTGTTCCGGGAGTACGAGTTTCGGCCGGGTCCGTCTTCCCCACGCCGAGCGCGTGGAGGTATCGTTCTCGCTCCCTACACTCGGCATTTGCTTATTTTCATATATACTTGTTTATGCCACTGCTAGAGAGCATGTTCTAGGATCTAGCTCGCTATATTTTTCATATCACCGCTGCTGCGAGAGAGAGCGTGACCGTCCCGTGACCCGATCCGGGCACAAGTGAGAGCCCACCACCCTAGCTCACTACCGGTTTCTCAACCGCGCACGTCCGACGCTTCCCTCGTTAAGGGATAGTCACGAGCTTGTCGTGTCCGTGGTCTCATCCCGCATCAGTGTCCTTCACATTCCCCTACCATAGAGAACACACAAACCGAGGATGTCCCACCCGGGCTCATTCTAGTGAGTTATGAGATTGACCAAGAGTTGGTTGAGGAGTACCTTGCTAATGTTTCGGGGTTAGAGAGTGAGCCAATAGAGGGCCAGGGACTGTTAGTCACCCCACTCACACCGGTCATCCCAAACCCGTCTATTTCACCCACTTTATCCTTGGTGGATCCTGCCATCCCACTTTTACCCGTCTCTCCTACGGTAGTGTAACCACTGGAGACTACCGTACCACTGTCGACACCCTATGGTGACACGGTATGGTTTGATTTCTGCCATGCATACGAGAGACAGTGTCCGGACTTCATTTTTGTCGTGCTTCACACTAGCCATCCAGATTATATTCCCATCACCCATCCCCTAATCCTCCCACATTTCTATACCCGAGGACGAGTCTTCTCGAACCGGAGACGGTTGACGAGGGATGGAACTCATGGCATTAAGTTGTGGGTTATTCTTTCTTTACACTTAGTGTATGTAGACGGTGACCGGCCTCCTTATCGAGTCTTCCTTCGTATGTCCCTTGTGTTTGTGTCTCTTGTCGTCCGTCGTAGTAGTACTAAGAGTGTCTAAGTTTGCCTAGGGTCAATACCAACTCTTAGGAAAAAGTACTTCTGTCCTGAGTTTTCATATCCTGTGAGCCAGCAACTTGAATATTCAACAAAGGCCATCAACAAGAAATTCAAATTTCTTTCTCCAGCCATAGATCGAAGGATTTCAAGTCAGCTTTCCATCGGTACCTCTTGTGCGTCGATCCGACATCGGGAGTGACCGCAGCAGCGGATTTTGTCGGGACGCGCGGGCCTAAAATAGCTGTTCTGATCCGTGGGCAGCAACTCCGACGAGTGAAGAACAGAGCCGCCCGGCCTCCGGCCGGTGAATCAGCGCGCCGCCTTCCCAGGGAGCGCCTCTCCGGGCATCCCCACCGCAGTGGTGCCACCCCGGTCCCACGCGGCCCCACTGACCAGCACGTGGGTCCCACGATCGTGAGTACGTGTGCCGCCGAAGCTCCACAAGAAGCTGCCCGTCAACCCGAACCCGCTACTCCCGGGTCCCATTGTGTCACCCTTTACCTCCCTGCGTGGAGTGGGCATTCATATTCATTGCTGTAATATTTGTGTAATAATTGTTCCGGGAGTATCAGTTCGGCCGGGGTCCTCTTCCCCACGCCGAGAGCGTGGAGGTATCGTATTCGCTCACATCTCGGCATTTGCTTTATTTCGTATATATTTCTTTATGCCGCTGCTAGAGAGCATGCTAGGATCGTAGCTCGCTATACTTTTTATATCACCGCTGCTATGAGAGAGAGCGAGACCGTCCCGTGACCCGATCCGGGCACGAATTTGTGAGTTGACCACCCTAGCTCTTTGCTGGTTTCTCAACCGCGCACGTCCGACGCTTCCCTCGTTAGGGACGATCGCGGGCTTGCTTAGAGTCTGAGGATTGCATATCCATTTGGAGTCGAGTCGCGTGTTCGTCCTGCATCACTACTCCTTCTGTGACCCTCCACTAGTCGTAGCCTTCCTGCACGCGTATGGACCCACCAGGGAGTGGTGGAGAGGCTACCCTGAGGATGATTTTTAGACTGGTTTCTGTCGGGCCTCTCATCTGTAGCCAGAGTCTGGCTTAAGGGGAAAACCAGTTAGAGGCCAGACCTAGGACGTGTGGTCTGTGTGTGCACACGTGGTTGGGGGCGGTTGGGCCCACGCTGACGAGCGTGACCCCAGCTAGTCACTTGCTTTGTGGTTACTTGTTCGATGTCCGTGCCTCTGGTAGGCGCTACCACGTCAGGCAGTTCACCTGCGGTGCGGTGTAAGTCGTCAGGGGACGCTACTGACTGTGCTTCTAGAGGGAGGTACTCATGTCGAGTCGGGAGTGACAGACCGTCAGTCTTGTGACTTCGACCGTCGGGTTTTGGTCGGGTTGACCGTTGAGCTCCGGTTGTTTCACCTTGGGGCGTGTGTCAGTTTTCGTGCCGCGAGACCGGTGTTGTAGTTGCAGGGCTGTTACTTCTGAGGTACTCGCTTAACCGCTAGCGTAGTGGTTTCCCATTTCGCGAGGTAGGGTTCGAGTGATCCCTACTGAGTCTTGTTCTGAGACTCATTCCCTGCGTGTTTTCACCGTGTTTCAGGCGAGGCGCGGCCTCAGAGGAGCACGATTGAGGCACAACGTGGTTCAGGTGCCCAACGTTAGTGCCAAAGGTCAGAGCCGGGGTATGCCCTGTGTAGCTGTACTTTTCTTTCTTGTCTCTATACTAGTTGTGGACTACTGTTGTTTATTTTATGTTATCTTGTGGACCTTGTATCATGCAAAATGTTAATTTATTTCCTGCTTAATTATATAAACTGTTTAATTTCTGCAATTATTTGTGATACTTATATAGTCTCCACACCATCCTTTTAACCCTTCCGAGTCTTCGGACTCGTGGGTGGCGGTACGAGTCTCGGGTTATCGGGCCTTCCTGATAATCGGATTCTTGAGTCGTTACAGCTGGTATCAGAGCGCGGTTGTGGAATTATACGAGAATCATAAGTAATTGTAGTGGTCCACTAGTCCACAACGATGATGTACAGTTGACGCTGGCATCAGACACCGTGTGTTTTTATTGACCTTGCCGTTTTCGTGTTTTCTGTCTTTTGCTTCAGGAGCGAGCATGGCGCCGAGGCGGGGGACTCACTCTCAGCAGGGGCAGTCGGCTGAGGTTTAGGAGTTCCAGCAGGAGGTTCAGCAGGAGCAGGAGGAGCAGAGTAGAGTGCCACCAGTGGCCACTGAGGTAGCGGATGCTGCGAGGCTTCCGGGGGCCGAGGATTTCTTCCGTGGCATGTACCAGCTTATGTTGCAGCAGTTCGGCGGAGAGGCTAGTGAGGGCTCGTCGACCAGGGGTGGGCCAGGCCGAGCAGTGAGGGATTTCATGCAGTTCCATCCACCTTACTACAGCGGTCAGCCAGACCCTGACTTGGCTTGGAGTTGGCTCGACGAGATGGAGCGAGTGTTCAGTTCCGTGCGATGTGCTGCAGAGGATAGAGTGATGTTGGCCTACAACCAGTTGCAGGGTACGGCTCGGGCGTGGTGGTCTTCCAAGTGGAAGACGTCCTTTCAGTCTCGTCCACTTGAGCAGATTGAGTGGGGCGACTTCGTCAGCGCTTTCGAGCGTGCTTACTGTCCAGAGTATATTGCTACGCAGAGGATGCGTGAGTTTTTGGAGCTGATCCAGGGTGACATGTCCGTGTTGCAGTACATGGCCCGATTTGTTGAGCTGGGTCGTTATGCACCTCATATCATGGAGCATGAGAGGGTGAAGGCCGCTCAGTTCGTACAGGGCTTGAGACAGGAGTCGAGGCACCATTTGATCGCGAACGCTGCCACTGATTTAGAGACGGCTTCTCGTGTTGCGGCGTCCTTGGAGATGGATATGCAGAGGACTCGGGGACCAATTAGCCAGGGGCAGTCCGTGTCAGGCCGTAGCCAGCAGATGACTACCCAGCAGCAGAGCACGTTCCAGCTTCCTACTGGTATCTCAGGAGCCTCGACTCCAGCGGCATCAGTGGCAGGATCTGCATCTTTCGGCGCCAAGATGAAGAGGTTCTTCGGGAAGAGTTTCTGAAAGAAGAAGAAGGACGACCGTAAGCAGCAGGCTTTTTCGGGCAGTGTTCAGCAGCCGGCACCTTTGCAGCGGCAGGGGTCAGTCGGTGGATCTCGTTCGGGGTGTTCCCGGTGTGGTGAGTCGCATCCAGGCAGAAAGTGTACGGTGCCGGTGATCTGCTTCAGGTGTGATCAGCTAGGACACATGGCACGTGACTGTCTGCAGTGGCCACGTCAGCCACCCCAGTTTCCTCAGCAGCAGCAGCAGTACCCACAGCAGCAGTTTCAGCAGCAAGGTCAGTTTCCGCAGCTACCACGGCCAGCGAGTGTGGGCAGGCAGAGAGCTCGAGGCCAGATTACTCACATGACCAGGGCAGAGGCAGAGTCATCGCAGCTTGTGGAAGGTATTGTTATGATTTTAGGTTGTGCGGCACGAGTTTTGTTTGATTCTAGCGCGTCCCATTTGTTTATTTCGGAGGATTTTACGCTGAGTGTTGAGGATCCGGTATCCCAGATGTCTTGTGATCTGATGGTGGAGTTACCGTCCGGTGACTTCATGATCACTCTATATTGTTTTGAGAAGGTTCCAGTTTGGATCGAGGGGCGGAGTATGTCAGGCAGGTTGTATGCGTTGCAGCTTCAGGATTATGATGCGATATTGGGCATGGATTGGCTCGAGGCTCATGGAGCTGTGGTGGATTGTGGAATGAAGAGGGTTTACTTTCAGCATCCTAGCAGGCGGACCTTCTACTTCCAAGGTATCCGTTCCACCTCTCCTCGTTTCCTCATTTCTGCGATTCGAGCCCGTCGTTTGCTTAATTCCGGTTGTCAGGGTTTTCTCGCCTCTGTGGTCTTGGTAGACCAGCCGTGTTCGGATGTCGAGGACATCCCTGTGGTGTGCGAGTTTTTCGATATTTTTCTCGAGGATTTGCCTGGATTACCTCCCCAGCGGGAGATCGATTTCATTATCGAGGTTGTGCCTGGTACGGGACCTCTGGCGAAGGCTCCCTACCATATGGCCTCCGCTGAGTTGAGGGAGTTGAGGGCACAGTTGCAGGAGTTGCTGGCCAAGGGGTACATTCGTCTTAGCTTTTTCCCTTGGGGTGCACCCGTGTTGTTCGTGAAGAAGAAGGATGGTAGTCTGAGGTTGTGCATTGACTACCGGCAGCTGAATGAAGTGACCATCAAGAATAAGTATCTGTTGCCGCGGATTGACGACTTGTTCGACCAGCTTCTGTGACGACCCAGAGCTCCGGATACCGATATACCGATGAAATTGGTACACCGATACCAAGAACTGGGGAAGCCACCCAAGAGGCTGATGAGGCCCCTGAAGGGTTAAAGAAGTTTGTTGGGGAGTTGCATAATGAATTGGGACCGCGGGCGCGCAATATTAATTAGGACAGCAATTAATAAATAAGTGCGGAAGCAATTTAAAATATCAGAGTGGTCGAATATATACAATAGTCCAGATTTACAGATAAAAAGAGGCCCACTGCACAACTACACGGGGCATACCCCGGCACAAAAGAACAAAAAGAGAAACCAACACAGCTGGCACTCTAACGACGCTCGGCACAACCCTGAGCAGAACCGGCGGACGACTGGGGCGGCTCACTTGAAAGAAGGAAGGGTGAGTCACAGCCAGACTCAGTAGGGGTCACGCGGATCCCCACCTCAAATTAAACAGACAAGCAGGCAAATATAAAGGCAATTAGAGCATGCATTTAAATAATAAGGCAGATGTACAATTTAATAACTAATAACAACAGGAAATAAACCTACCAACAGAATAAACAATCACTAACCAAGTGAAGTGAGAGACGGAACAACCCACTAGAAGAACAAGACCAGATGCGTCCCCTGACGACTTACACTGTGTCTCGGCAACTCGCAAGTCTGGCTCATGACAAGCGAGAGGCGTAACAGGACCAAACCAAGTACTAGTCAGAGCGACACTCGTCAGTGCCAGTCCAAGTCTCTGACCACGTGTGCACACACTGACTCCTGCCTAGGCCTCTAGCTAGTTCCCCCCCCCCCCCCCCCGTTGGACGCAACGGTAACCGCAGGGGCCCACGGCAACTAGCTTACAAACCGTTCAATGGGAACACCCCTCCACCTCTCCCAGGTGGGATGACACGCTCGGTCGCTGGGCTACGACTAGTGGTTCCATCACAAGGAAGTGGAAGCAACTCTATTGGAATCGAATAAGCAGACGGCTATTGAAAACCCCAGGGAGTGTAACGGTCTACTGCCACCGCGTCACAGTGGTGTGACGGTCGAGGGGTAGTGCGTTACATGAACTGTAACGCGCCCCCGCACGACCGTTACAGCCACCCGTGACGGAAAACACCCACGGTCTAACGGGACGTAACGCGCTCGCGCAGGCGCGTTACGGCGCCCTGGCGGCCGCCCGACAGGCCGTCAGGCCAATCGCCTGACCGGGTCAACGGAAACCAACAGGAGTGTAATGGTCAGGGGCCTGACCGTTACACACACTGTGACGCCCCCTCGCAGGGCCGTTACAGTGCTGTAACGCGTCCCGTGAGGGCCGTTACGCGTGTGACGGTTCCTGGTAGGACCGTCACACCGACTGGGAGCTAAAACCGAACCGCTTAAAACCAAGCCCCCTCCCGGTTGAGCCGAATCGACGGGGAAATGCAGAAAAACTATAAAACCTACCAAACCACAACATTCTACAACTAAAGCATGCATCGAAACATAAAAAGAATGCCCATGGAGTGATTTTCAAGGATTTAGCCTAAATTACACTAACATGGAATTTTGCATGGAAATTGAAGAAAACGACGTCGGATGGGCATGCATGCTATGCCAATGCGATCCTAGCGAGACAAGGATTCCATCCCCCTACCTTAATCGCGACGAAAACTGGATTTGGGCTGCATGTAAGCAAGGGGTCGCTACGGCTCCTTTCGCTCCGTCCCGCCTCCACGGCTCACGAACCGCAACGAGGTCAGCACCTATGCGTTCCTCGCGACGAGCCGGTCCCAACGACACCTCCCGCGCCTCGATCCGCGACCGTCCGGACTGAAACCGAGAGAGTGGGGGAGGAGCGATCGCGAGAGGGAGAGAGAGAAAGAGGGAGAACGAGTGAGGGAGAGAGAAATCGATGGGGAGAGAGAGAGAGAGAGAGAGAGAGAGAGAGATATATATATATATATATATATATATATATATAAATTAAAATTATTATTATTATTTTAAAAACTTAACCCTAATTGCCATTAACCTTAAACAAATTCTGATAAATGCCAAACGAACGCCTAAAAATCCACAAAAATAGCCAAAATGATCAGGACAAAGCCTAGATCCGAACTGCTAAGAATCCGCTAAGGCACGAGCGCTATAGCTTCAGTCTGCTTGAGTGTTCTCGCGGATTCATTTGCGGTCTGATTACTATCAGTTGAGGATTCGCGAGTCCGATGTGGAGAAGACTGCGTTCAGTACGAGGTACGGGCATTATGAGTTCTTGGTGATGCCGTTCGGGCTCACCAACGCCCCCGCAGCCTTCATGGACTTGATGCAGAGGGTGTTCCGTCCCTACTTAGACCAGTTCATGGTCGTATTTGTGGACGGCATCATTGTCTATTCACGGTCTGTCGAGGAGTGGTGCTGCAGACGTTGCGAGATCACCAGTTGTATGCGAAGCTTAGTAAGTGCGATTTATGACTTCGTGAGGTGCACTTTTTAGGGCACGTGATTTCTGGTGATGGTATTTCCGTGGATCCCGCCAAGGTCGAGACAGTAATGTAGTGGCCGAGGCCGAGGTCTGTGACGGAGATCCGGAATTTCTTGGGGCTTGCAGGCTATTATCAGAGGTTCATCCATGATTTTTCTCGTATTGCAACCCAGATGACCAGACTTACGCGGAAGGATGTGTCTTTTGTCTGGACTGATGAGTGTGAGCAGAGTTTCAGGGAACTGAAGAGATTGCTCACCTCGGCTCCGGTGTTGGTTTTACCTTCTGGATCGGGAGGTTTTGTGGTGTGTACAGATGCTTCCGGGGTCAGATTGGGTGCTGTGTTGATGCAGCATGGTAGAGTGGTGGCTTATGCTTCGCGACAGCTGAAGGCCCATGAGGAGAACTACCCTACCCATGACCTAGAGTTGGCGGCTGTGATCTTCACGTTGAAGATCTGGAGGCATTATCTGTACGGTGAGAAGTTTGAGGTGTTCACTGACCATCAGAGTTTGAGGTATGTGTTCATGCAGAGGGACCTTAACCTCAGGCAGAGGCGTTGGATGGAGTATATGAAGGATTATGACTTCACCCTGTCTTATCAGTCGGGCAGGATGAATGTCGTCGCCGATGCTTTGGGTCGGAAGGTCGCGGTCAGTGCCTTGGTGTTGAGGAAGTGGAGGCCCTGGAAACAAGTGCCCGAAGTGTCATTCAAGCTCAAGATTCCCTGAGAGCCAGGGTTAGCGGTGCTTGCGAGTTTGACTGTCACGCCTGCTATCCGCCGTCAGGTGACAGAGGCTCAGCATGCAGACCCGGAGTTGCCCCAGATTTTGGCTATGGCTGAGGTGGAGCTCAGCGAGGATGGTGCTGTCAGATTCCGTGGTAGGCTGTACGTCCCCGCCGGGGATCAGGTTCGTCGTGCGGTGTTGCGCGAGGCTAATGGAAGCAGGTATACCGTACACCCGGGTGCGACGAAGATGTATCGGAACTTGCGGAGGTAGTTCTGGTGGCCTGGCATGAAGAGAGATGTGGCCGAGTTCGTTGCCAGGTGCCTGACCTGTTAGCAGGTGAAGGTGGAGCATCAGCGACCAGGAGGTACTATCCAACCCTTGGATGTTCCCGCGTGGAAATGGGACCACGTGACCACGGATTTTGTGGTGGGATTACCGAGGACTCCGAGTGGGCAGGACAGTATTTGGTTGCTGGTGGATCAGCTGACGAAAGTGGCTCGGTTGTTGCCGGTCAAAGTCAGCTGGAGCTTGACCAAGTTGGCTCGTCTTTATGTGGAGCGGATCGTTCCGTTGCATGGGATTCCCATTTCCATTGTGTCAAATCGAGATCCGCATTTCACTTCTGGATTCTGGAGGATTTTTCAGCGAGCTCTTGGCACGGAGTTAGCATGTAGCTCAGCATACCATCTTCAGTCAGATGGTCAGTCAGAGAGGAGCATTCAGACATTGGAGGATATGCTGAGATCCTGTTTCCTGTAATGGCAAGGGAGTTGGTTTCACCACCTACCGTTGGTGGAGTTTGCCTACAACAACAGTTATCATTCGAGCATCGGCATGGCTCCTTATAAGGCGTTGTACGGGCGTCCGTGTCGGACTCCACTTGATTGGTTTGAGGTTGGTGAGCGTGTTTTGACGGGACCGGAGCTGGTGCAGTAGTGTGTGAATGTCATGCACCTGGTTCGTCAGAACATGTTGGCGGCCAGAGTCGGCAGAAGAGCTTTGCTGACTGGAGGAGACAACCTCTTGCTTTCGCCGTTGGTGATCGTGTGTTCTTGAGAGTTTCTCCGATGAAGGGGATGATGCGTTTTGGACAGCGTGGGAAGCTGAGTCCCCGCTATGTCGGTCCTTTCCTTATTGTGGAGCGCATTGGTGAGGTAGCCTATCGGCTGCAGTTACCTCCTGAGTTGGCGTCGGTGCATGACGTGTTCCACGTCTCGATGTTACGGAAGTATATGCCCGATGACTCTCATGTGCTTGAGGATTCTGTTTGGCCTGAGGTGACTCCAGATCTTTCTCTCCCAAAGTTTCCCATCCGCGTTGAGGATAGGCGAGAGCAGCGCCTGCGGAACAAGGTCATCCCCTTGGTTAAGGTGGTGTGGCAGCGGCACTCTAGTGGTGAGGCTTCTTGCGAGCGTGAGGACGAGATGTGTTAGTAGTTCCCTTACTTGTTCGAGTGAGTCCCCTCTTCTTCCCCTGAGTTTTGTTCTTAAATTTCGAGGATGAAATTTCTTTAAGGGGGGAGGGCTGTAATGTCCCGGACCTTTCGGATCCTTCTTTTGGGTCCTGGATCTACTTTCTAGGAGTGTCCAGCTCCGTTGTGTCCGAAATTTCATTTCGGACATCTTTCATGTTCGGATCGACGCGACCAGGAGTTGTTTCGGAGGCCCGGAGTGCGTCCGCGGCTTTTCCGCGTGTGTTTTCTGATTTCCTGTACGGGTTCCGGCAAATCCTTCGGACTCTCGTTGCGGGTGAACCGGGTCGTTCACCTGGGCGAGAGTGGTACCGTTACGATCGATGCGTTCCGAGGATCGCGGAAATATAATTTTTAATTTTTCGATATTTTCTGGATTTTCTATAAATACCCCCCTATTTTCCTTTTCTTTTCCCCTTTTCTTCTTCCTCTTTCTTCTTTCTCCCACCGTGAGCACCCCCTCTTCCCCTCTCTCTCCCATTCGACCGCGGCGGGCCTCTCTCCGGCAGCAGACGGCGGCGGGACGACGGCGCGGCGACGTGGGAGGCGGCGAGACGATCTCGTGGGCGTGCGGTGTTCGTGAGAGGCGTGAAGGAGCGAGGATTCTAAAAGCTTTCTTTGTGATTCGTGGATGATCCGGCGCGTCTCGAAGCGAGATTGAGGTAGGGTGACGTTCCCTAGCTCCCCGCATTCCATTCCCGTGGTTTCTAGCCCGAGGGGAGGCCGAGAGATGGGTTTCCATGCCGAGTTGGGGTTTTCCATGATTTGGGGAGAGTTCACCCGATCTATGTTTTTAGGCCGCGATTCGGTGTTTTCATGGCTTAGATGCATGCTAGGGGTCCTTAGGGGGCTTCTCCCTTGATTTCCCCCTCTCCTATGGAGGCATGGGGGCGTGGTTGGTGTTTTTGGGCGTTTCACGCCATTTCACCGTCGGGTCGGTGTGACGGTCCTTCCAGTGACCGTCACATCCTGTGACGCCCCAAGGTGGGTGCGTCACAGCTCTGTTTTGGCCAACTTGGGGTCTGTGGGCTGTGACGATCCCACGATAGACCGCCACAGCACTGTGACGCGCCTAGGTAGGACCGTCAGGTGACAATCCGACTGTTGGCACTTGACCGTTGGTTTTTGACCGTTGGGGGTCAAGGCCTGTGACGCACCCAGGGTGGCGCGTCACAGCCTTGTAACGCCCCTGTGTGGGTGCGTCAGAGCTGACGCGTTTCCACCCTGTAACGCACCAGAGTTGGTCCGTTACAGCCTGTGACGCATCGAGTTGCACGCGTCACAGTTGGTTTCTTCTTGGCTTGTGACGCACCAGGGATGGCCCGTCACAGCCTGTGACGCACCAGGGTAGGCGCGTTACACCCAGTTTTGCACCTAGCGTCTGACGCCCCGGTGTTGGACCGTCAGACGGTTGTGACGGTCCAGCGATAGATTGTTAGAGCCTGTGGCGCGTTTAGGGTAGACCGCCAGGCTCAGGACTGCACCGGGTGGTTTACAGTCCCGTTTCTTTTCCGACCGTGGTCACCGTGCGACCGTGCGGGTACGTGGGATGGTCCCTGTACATCGTTGAGTGCGGATGTTATTTTCCGTTGACTTGAGAGTCTACTCCTTCAGTGACCCTCCACTAGTCGTAGCCTTCCTGCATGCGTGTGGACCCACCAGGGAGTGGTGGAGAGGCTACCCTGAGGACGGTTTTTAGACTGGTTTCCGCCGGGCCCCTCGTCTGTAGCCAGAGTCCGGCTCAAGGGGAAAACCAGTTAGATGCCATACCTAAGACGCATGGTCTGTGTGTGCACACGTGGTTGGGGGCGGTTGGACCCACGCTGACGAGCGTGACCCCAGCTAGTCACTTGCTTTGTGGTTACTTGTTCGGTGTCCGTGCCTCTGGTAGGCGCTACCACGTCATGTCGTTCACCTGTGGTGCGGTGTAAGTCGTCAGGGGATGCTACTGACTGTGCTTCTAGAGGGAGGTACTCCTGTCAAGTCGGGAGTGACAGATTTTCAGTCTTGTAACTTCAACCTTCGGGTTTTGGTCGGGTTGACCGTTGAGCTCCGGTTGTTTCATCGTGGCGCGTGTGTCAATTTTCATGCCGCAAGACCGGTGTTGTAGTTGCAGGGCTGTTACTTCTGAGGTACTCGCTTAATCGCTAGCGTAGTGGTTTTCCGTTTCGCGAGGTAGGGTTCGAGTGATCCCTACTGAGTCTTGTTCTGAGACTCATTCCCTGCGTATTTTCACAGTGTTTCAGGCGAGGCGCGGCCTCAGAGGAGCGCGATTGAGGCTCAGCGTGGTTCAGGTGCCCAGTGTTAGTGTCAGAGGTCAGAGCCGGAGTATGTCTCGTGTAGCTGTACTTTTCTTTCTTGTCTCTGTACTAATTGTGGACTACTGTTGTTTATTTTATGTTATCTTGTGGACCATGTATCATGTAAAATGTTAATTTATTTCCTGCTTAATTATATAAACTGTTTAATTTCTGTAATTATTTGTGATACTTGTGTAGTCTCCACACCATCCTTTTAACCCTTCTGAGTCTTCGGACTCGTGGGTGGCGGTACGAATCTCGAGTTATCGGGCCTTCCTGGTAATCGGATTCTCGGGTCGTTACACAAACAAACCCCAAAGAATAGTCCTTAAGGGACGAAAGAGCCCCTGGGCGATCATCCGCCCGATAAAATCCTTGCAGAAAGCTTTCGATCGCGGGATGAGGCTGCATGAACAACACTGAGACTCGAGACGAGCTCGGGATCGATCTCAATGATGAAACCACCATGATGGTCCTTAGAGGCCCCTAAGGCACTGGGCTTCACCAGTTCGACCCAGAAAACAGGCACAACATTTCAAGCAAATGAAAGCAGCCATATAATAGGTTGATGAATGAATAATAGGCTAATTGGGCTGAAATGACAGTGGGCTGAATGGGCCGGCGGCCAAACCATGAACCGGTGGCCAAATCATGATCCGACGGCCAGGGCTATTGTGCCTGGCGCTGTCGGATCACCTCCTTCCGTCTCCAGCCGCCGTCTGAGCATCAAACCCCTTTAAATATCAATGTTGTTCGACAGATGAGATAGACTAAAAAAAATAGAGGAAGGGAGACAGATAGAAATAGGGAGAGATAGACCGAAATACAACAGAGAGGTAGATACGAAGAGCAGAGACAAAAAAAGAGTGCACGGGAAGGGAGTCCTACTTCCGAAGGAGAAAAGTTGCCAGATTCATCGATTGTTTTATTGTTTTCGGTGCTGTAAAGGTGGGTCTCCACCGACATTGATTTTCATCAAACTCATCGTTTCTCTCGCTTCCTGTTGCTGAATGTATGACTGTATCTTCTTATATGCTTTGTTTTCTTTTAGCAAGAATAAATGGAATGACAGTTGAATTGGTCCTATCAAGTTCCCTAATTAAGTGTTGGTTCTCAATTTTCCCCTCTCTTGCTCATCCTTGCTCTTCTGGACTGACGATTTGCCTCTGCACATCTAACTTCTACATTAATCACTTTTCGTGCTAACTCCTAACACCCTAACTCAACCATTATATTGATTGATAACTTAGTGAATCTTTTGTTGCTTTGAAGAGTGTTGGGTGTTCGTTCCATTTGAGTTCCCGTTTGGCGATTGTTAACCCCCACTGGACGTCAGAGGTTTATCATTCTCCTCAGATATGACCTCTGTTGTTCGATCCTTTGGGGAATATATGTTTAGTAGTTGCCGTTTCAATGCGGTTCTATGTTAATCAACTATCCACAGTTGTGGTATATTGCCATCAGAGGTCCTGGGTTCTCTGCAGAGTATTTCAGACGGCCATGGAAAGCCTTACTCCATGATGTTCCAATCGAAGTTATCCTAATGCCCAAGGGGACTAGTCCGACGACAGTGAGCACTGTCGGATCAGCTGAAGCTGATCCGGCACGCTAATCACCCGCCGGATCACCCATTTCTTTGTACATGCCACTGGATCACCACTCATTTTGCCGCCAGAGTGTTAGGCTACATTGGCCACCGGATAAGGGCATATAACCCAACGCCGTGCCACCGGATCAGGAATTCCCCCATATGAAGGCTGCCATATCGCTTGTTTGCCCCATTTCTTGGATTTCAGTCTCTGTTTAACCAATCCCGGTACTTACAGGGGTTTGCCAAGTTCTCCTGGCATGGTCCCTGGTCAATGAGAGGGATACAAATAGATTAATAGCATATGCAACTGTTTAATCCCGTTCGTTTCCAAATGCTCTGATTTTCTAATCACTCCCCGAGTGAACAATAAACCGCCTCACTGGCAAACAATGCCCCTACATCTTCAAGACCCATTGACCCATGGTTATACCGACACTCCCCTGAGTCTTTATGTATATGCCATGGTGCCAAAATGGGTCGATACGGCCGGCAGGACGTCTGATAAACCCTTGGGTGACACGGGTCTCTTAGTAGGTGAGTCTTCAAAGATCTGACACTTGTTACGGGGTCCGGGCTGTCGTTCTGACATGCCTGTCTCTTATGGAGTCCGTCTCAACTTGCTGTGGATGGGCCTCCTATACATCTCCCCTGATATGCTCTGGGGCAGGGGGAGATGCTGTCAAAATTTACCCAGCATTCTGTGGCTTTTCCATTTATTCCCTTTCCTTCCTTTCTTAGGCCCATGGCCGCTCATGCATGTGTAAAGAAATAAACAAATAAGATAATAAATAATAATGATAAAAAAGAGATATAATAATAACAATAAACATAACAATTGAATGACTAAAAATAATAGCAAAATCAATCAGGGCATACCTGCATATATACATATACGGGTATACATATCTATCTTATCTTACCATGTGCCTGCATGTCGCGACTCTTCGGTATATCAAGTGGTGATCTGCGGAAGGTCAGATCAAGTCTGACTGGAAGTTATCATTAAGCGTAAGGTGATCTTTGGATCTAAGTTCTCCGTCCCGTACTGGAGGCCGACTTAATAAATAAAAAATAAAATATCACTACGTCGTGTGCTTGAGTGCATGCTTAGGTTTCGCGTTGCGCAATAAACATTTCTTGATTCACGTATTCATTTATATTCGTTTAGCGCCGAAGGATCCTTTATCTTGGTGATGAATCAAGGGTTGTCCTTCTTCCAGAAGGGAGTAATTAACGTCATAACCTTTATGGTATGGCGGACTTTGGGTCCCGACACGACCATCCACCTTCGTCTGGTCAATCAGACGGTGTGCACAATAAACTCGTCACTCTGTGACTGACATGCCCACACGCTAATAAATCAAAAGATAAAATAAATAAATGAAACTAATAAATAATAATAATAAAAAAAAGAATATTCCCCATAGGTGATGGTGTCATATGTGCTAATGATTAAAAGTTGACACTACCTATTGAAAGAGATTTGGAGTGTCAAGTACGGTGGATACTAAGAAATTTGAGGTACATGCCAAGATAGTTTAAGTGCTCTACTATTATAGTGATGACTTAGCAGACCACTTCACCGATGTTTGGAAGAATCTCGCGGAGGTCACATGATCCATTTTCCTGTATGACTATTGTTGTCATAACCTTTGAGACGAGGGACATGCTTAGTTACCCCTTACAATGCACAATCAGTCCTTATGGGCAAGTGGGAGTTGTTATGAAATAGGCCTAAGGCCCATGAACTGGTGCCCATTTGGGCTGCCCGGTTGTGTGCATGCACATGCGGCTCACACAGGGCCATGTGGCCGGTGCATGGCCGCCTGTGCATGTAGCTGGTGAGCCCAGATCCAGTCACCCCAGACCGAGATCCAGGCACGATCCCACATGGCACCCCCTGTAGGCGCCAGCAAAGTTGGATCCGCTCACCCCCTTTGGATCTGGTCACCACCCCCTCTCTCCCTTATCTCTTTCACTCTCCAACGCACGTGGGCATTTTACGGAGGATGCATGAAGGGGCCACGTTCTCTTCTCATTCTTATCACTCCACCGCCTCTTCCCATTCTCATCCCCCCTTACACCTCCACTATAAATACCCCCTAGGGGGTTATGAACTGAGGTTTTCCTCCTCCTCCCGTCGCCCTTCACACCCTCATCCACACACTCTCTCTCATATAAATGTCTCCTTTAGGGTGTGTGTGTTGGTGGATGGGAGTTAATATGATGGGTGCCCTTGGCCATGTGTGGTGTGTGTGTGTGCATTATGTGCAAGAGAGATGCTTAAGAGAGAGAGAGGAAGAAAAGGAAGGAGATCCTGGGGATATCTTTAGTGACTCTGGAGAGATTCTACTGGCTGGTTCATAGGTGATGCTATCGATAGTAGGGGTTGATGCGTGAGGTGTGTAGTACGTGTGCAAAAGTGTCTTGCACCGGTAAACATGTGCAAATGAGTTTTACACATGACAGCCATATACACAGAAATGCCCCGTGTATCTGACGTCTGCAGTTCATGCATGGGTGTATCCCATGTAGATCGGGGGTAAGTTTGTAGTTAGTGTGTGCATCTGTGTGAAAGAGAGAAAAGAGAGATAACAACGCTCGTAGAGGTCGCGGTAGCTTGACTCTCTCCCCTTCTCTCTCTCTTCATTCTCTTTCTCCGTAAGTCGGATAAGGACAACGGGGATAACGCGTCGATCGTGCGACTACACTCCACATAGAGGTTACGGAGTTATGTACTCTGACAACGGGCTCGGTAATGACTTCGGAGGGCCATCACCATTGTCTTGGGGACTTGGAGGGTGGACCCAGTGGGTAGACTCATATGTAGCATACTCCCGATTTCGCTCGAGCACGTCTACTCCGCCATCAGGTACGTGCATTTTTTATTTTGCAGGTACACGTGCCATCTTCGAATTTCGCAGACACGTACAATATTTTGCTTCTGTTGACACGATGACGACTGTACGGTACGCGTGTATGTTGCTTCCGCTGACAAGGTGTAGTCTTGTAATTTGTTTGAATATGATTTTTGTAATCATATATTGACCCGGGGATATGCAACACCCAGATTGTAATCTTATGATTTGCCATTTTCTATAATCTAGTATGCCCAAATCATGGGGCCATGTTTTCCTACGTTTTGGAAGAAGCAAGGAACTACAATCTCTGTCATCCACTATTACTCCAGAGTAGCCAAGGTTGCGTTGCGTGTTGTCGGGACTCTGCTCCACTGGACATTGCGAATGGTGTGTTGCTTATATTAACCTTGAACAATGTTGGGAAAGGGTTGGGCAAAGGCGTTTCGATTGTTCTAACATTCGATAGATGGTAATCACTTCTAGATGAGCAGACTATCGGATTCTGACACTGAAGAGGGAAATGAACACACATATGCCGTCCTTTTCTTGTCTTTGAAAAGGCACCGTAATTGCGATTTCTTTGTTGATTTTGAGAGGAAGGTCTAACTAAGCCCGGCCAACGTGGCGTCCTCGTGGAGCTCAGCTCGTCTGTAATTAGCAACTTTCAAATCGATAAAACTACATTACAAAGACTCGTTCAGAGTGATATAACGGATCTCTTTATCTCCGGTCTCTAATTTTCGTATCAATGTCCTCACAAGAGCATCACCGAAAAGAAACCCAGAGAAGGATTAGAGAAACGGAGACGGGGGAAGCAAGAGTTGTTCAGGATCCAATGATCCATGCTTCCATTTCATCATGCCGTGTACAGAGCCCACCACTGCGTCTTTCCTGCTGCAATTTCACCAGTCCTTCTTCATCTCTCCTATGACGAATCTAAAGAAGTAGAAGGACAGCCCTAGCTCACAGCCACCAGTCCTGCCATCCCTGGGAAACATGAACCAGAAGAAGAAGAATATCACACACACACACACACACACACACACACACACAGAGAGAGAGAGAGAGAGAGAGAGAGAGAGTCACCGTAGTCGACCCATTTTTCAGTTCTTCCTCTCCTTCTCATCCTCCTCCCTTTCATGGTGGGCTTCCTCTCTGAGGTCTGTGGAGGAGCCCTTAGATGGAGGAGCATGGAGGCGGCGACCAGCCCGCTCCCCAGCTTCTCCCTCACGACCCTCTCGCGCATGTCCAGGGACCAGAACCCGGCTAGCCCGCGGGTGTAGTCCTCCACCACAACCTTCAGGAAGAGAACTGTCCCCAGTAGAAGAACCAACTTCGCAGCCATCTCCATGTGTTTGGAGGGGAGCCTGATGTGGAGGAGATTGATGGAGGAGGAAACGGCGTACAAGGGTAACCAGAGGTACCAATCTGAGAGAACAAGAGATGGGGCAATCAGAATTAAATAATTTTGCAAACTGGGTTTTGCTTCAGATCCGACAGAAAGGAGAGTGAAAGGAAGATCCCTCTCTCTCTCTCTCTCTCTCATTCCATTCCGACTGAAGGCAACACTTTGTTCCTCACCTGGATCGTCCAGCTGAACAGAGGCAGAGTAGGCGAAGAGGGCAGCCATCAGGATTGAGCAGGAGGAGAACATCAGGGATTTGCTTGTGTGCTTCGCCATGCTGCTTTCTTTTTCTTCTTGGTTCAGTTCTGTGGATTTCACCTTATGAGAGATGGGTGTTGACCTTTTATGAGAAGAAATGAATAGATCACAATTCACAACTCACTTAGAAGACAGATTGTGTGTATTTAATGGAAGACGACAGAAGGTCAAATCTTCGTGTTTTCACAGTCTATGGTTGCAAGCAGCGGCCTGACATCCTCATCCAGATCCAGTTCGCTTGAGGGTCTGAGTTCTGACCTCTTCTTGCTGGTCCGGATGGGTTGCCATTCGAGCAGGTGTGTCCACTCTGACATGTATGCACATAATCAAATAGTGCTGCACCTCAGGTCGGGTTAGATCATACATGTTAAAAGAGATTTTTAATCCTAACTCAGCCTGATCTAGCTCTCAACTTGACTCTTCTTATTTTAATCCGACATATTTAATAATGTCTTAAGCTAACTCAATTAATGTACCTTCAATGAGTTGAATGTGACTGAGCCAAATTAGATGTTGAGTAAAATCTTAACATTTCACATTCTCAGTTTCTCTTTCTTATTAGAAAAGTGCTTGTTCAAAATGACCAATAAAATTATTTATCCGTCTTAGTTAAGATAAAGTTCTAACCACATGATTATTTGGGGACATCTCTACAAGCAGTTGCAATCTAACTTCTTATTCAAGGACATAAAACTAGAAGAAGAAAAATGCATTTCAGCAACTTAAATTATCTTCCATATGATCAGGAGTACCGTTGATCAGATCTCTAGCACCTCAATGTTGATGGCGAAAGTGGAGCGGGAAACAATGTTGCTAGTGACTCAGCCTAGGTGGAAACTCTTTTTGACACTTTAAAGTTAGCCACCACGCTTGGAAGTGAAAACAAACTCGAAGAAAGAGGTTTGGCTAGGGTTGTGTCTCATACACGGTAGGGATGCCAATGGTAACTAAAAACTTGATAACTGCCCGTTTCGTTAGTTCTTAACCTGATGAAATAAATGGCCCGATCCCTTAACCCGAAGTAAAACATACATAATACGTTGTATTGGATCTAAAAGACACCTCTGTTTTCCTAGGGTCTGGTTGGATACTTATTCCACGTAATTAAGCCCAGTCCAATCTGATCTAATGGGCTGAAGCTGACACTACTTTTGGGTTGATGTGCCCCAATTCGAAGTCAAAGTTTGTCTGATCTTCTAGTTGTCTTGTAGGCATATCCAGATCATTCATGTCAATTGTTTTTGCAAATTTTCGTCAGAAACTGTCCTAAATTCGCTATATTTTTGGACACGAGTTAAATATTTTAATTAATCCCCCATGAACTTCTCATGCATAGTAAGTTTCTTTTTATGATTTGGATCCGTTAAAAGGCTTGTTTCCCACAGTATTATCAAGATGTTGACGGAATGATGCGGGATGGGACGTGACTCGACGCCAATTGATATGTAAATTTTGGGCTCTAGGAAAACTCGCGACTCGTCCCTAAACGAGGGAAGCGTGCAGACGTGCGCGGTTGAGAAACCGGCAATAAGTTAAGGTGGCCAACTATCTTTCGTGTCCGGATCGGATCACGAGACGGATTTCACTCACTCTTGCAGTAGTGATTAAATAAATATCGAGCTAGATTCTTATCACTCTCTCTTGCAGCGGCATTCAAGAATATATACGAGAAAAGTAAATGCGATAAAATAGAGGAGCGAGCACGATACCTCCACGCTCCGGGCGTGAGAAAGATGATCCCGGCCAAGACCCGTACTCCCGGTACAATTGTAAAATTTAATTACAACGCTGATTTTGTTGCCCACTCCACGCAGGGAGGTAAAGGGATACACACTGACGTCGGGAGTACCGATCCGGGGTTGACGGGCAGCAAGGCGGCGAGGCTCCGAAGCGGTAACGGGCCGCGGCTCCGATTCTGAAATCTGCTGGCCGATAGGACAGCGGACAAAGGCCTCCAAAGGGACGTCGTCCTCTGGAGAGTTTCTGAAGGCGGTGGTTCATCGGGACGAAGGTGGAAGGTCCATGGTCGACCACCAGGAGTGTCGGTTGCTGAATCAACCCCGACATATTTTTCGAGGGATTTCTCCGGTGACCTTCTTTGCTGGCCTATCTCGGATCAGAATGCGCGCTTCCACGAGAATGACCGGTACGCCCAGACCCGGTGTCAGATTGAGACGCGGTTGGCACCGTTGGAAAGAGGACTCAAAAATATACGACATACGTTGATTTCAGATCCATCAAGTAAAAGGATTGGAAATGAAAATTACTGTGGCACTGACACTTTTTTGGCTCGAAATCCAGATCCAGCAGAACAGGAGGGGAGCTGTCTAAAGACGATTTTTGACTGAGGGGTTGGCGGTGGATTTAGGACTTGTGGATTTTATGGGTGGAAGAGGACTATGTGGGGGAAGTACAAGATTATTTTGGGAATTTTCAGAGGTGTTTTGAGGGACGGGAAAAATAAGAGAACATGACTCTATCCTGCAGATCTATAACCAGGCAGATTGCGAGGGGCAGAAAGAACGACCTGGGAGGGGGAGCAAACGGGATCGGAATGGAACAAAAGTTATATTGGGGGAAAGCTAACACGAAGGGGAACAATCCCTCAAAATTTCAGCTCAATCAGAGCTGTGGACTGGGAGCACCAACCTAATCTTTAGGTTGTTGTTCTGGATTTCACGGTTTAGGATAGCAAGGTGGAGGGTGGCTTGTGGCGGCTCGTTGGCGGCTCCGATGGCGATGGCGGTGGCAGAGCTTCACACTCCAGGAAAGAGGTAGAGATTAGATTCACTCCAATATTTAGGACTTCACACCCTGGATCAAGAAGGAAGAAGATGAATAACAAGAAGAGAGAGAGAGAGGGCACCCAAGGCTTGGAGCAATTTTCTGATTTCTTCTTTCATTAAATTCCACCAAATGACACAAGAGACATAATATACTCAACCCTAGACCTAGGAAAAAAGACACCAAATACCCTTGGTCAAAGGGGCAATAAGGGAAAGGGAGAATAAACAAACAATAAATAAATCCCACATGGGAACAAAGAAGGGGGCGCCCTCCCCTTAAGTCAACAATGGCTACTTAGTCCATTTCTACCATGGACCAAGGGCCATCACATGGGACCCACACTTTGACAAAAATTAAAAGCCTTAATTAGTTCCCTTGGACTTTAATTCAAACCAAAATACAAAATACACTCCAAGTAAAATACATACACATACATACCACATACACGGTAAACAAGAACAACACTCCCGATATTAACGGCCTAGCTCCGATATCCCATCAATTCTCCCCGGGTGGGAGAAACTCGACCCCGTCGAGTAATGGGTGCGGCTGCTCACGCGGCTCCTGCGGATCCGTCACCGTACCAGGTAGCACGGGTACGCTCCACTCTTAGTATTCGTGACCTGCTCATCCCGTATATGTTCTTTATGAAGATGCTGCTGTGGGAATGAGGCTAGTGGTGGACACTCCGGGATGGGGTCATTCTCAAAGGGGAGGAGGCGGCTCGAAGACTCACTAGGAATCACCGCTGGGTCCCTGTGGGTGACTAGATCCGAGACATTGATGTAGAGCTGATCCCATTTTCCGGCAAGTCTACAACGTACGCATTAGATCCGACTTGTCTCACACTCGTAAGGGACTGACATCTACGAGCTTGCATAAGACCGACTTGACTCAACATATGCAGACTCACCATGCACTTGACAAATGCATGCATAGACTACTAACAAACTACACAAAGAAAGAAAAACAGACTCATGCATGACCCTAGACATAATGCAGTGACATTACCCCTAGGTGGTCATCATCCGAGTGCTGCATCTTGGGTGTCGATAGGTTCTTCCGGATCTTCTTCATAGAATTCGTCAGCTAATTTCGGCTCGGCCTCATAGTTGACAGACACAAACCCAGAAGGCGAGGCTTCTCTAACCCTTTTGTCCCCTAGGGCTAGTGTTGTACGAGTGGGACATTGGCAGGCAAAGTGGCCAAACCCCTGACAGTGATAACACTGCAGAACTGACCTACTAGTCTCTCCGATAAGTGGTCCCTTACCCTTATCCTCCCGACATATCATGCCCCGACACGGAATATCGGGACTGGCAGTAGAAACAAGTAATAATAATATGTTGATTTACAGACATGATATGCTAAAGCTAAAGATCACACATCACTATAAACAGAAAACAACTCCATTCACTAAATAATATTTACATAATCCAGATTCCAATCACATAACTCCTTAAACATCCTTTTGACAACATCCTCTTAACACTATTACATTTGCTGACTGGAATTACAATTCTTTCAGACACACACTCTAAAACATAAATAAACACAAAACTACGACTAGATCCACAGGCTTCAAACTGGTTCGCTCTATTGCCATCACTCTTGCCCGTCCCCATCAGTCTGTGAATCCTCACCTGAGCTACTTGAAAAGGGGGAACAGTTGGGTGAGCGAACGCTCAATAGGTAATAACAAGGAAATTTAAGTGATTAACCAATTAAATTGCATTTTTAAGCGTGAAAATAAAGAATGAAATGAAATGATAATATGACAACAAGATACTCGAACGAAGGCAAGATCATGATATAACTGGAAATTGGCCAATCAAGCAAGAACTAACCAAGTCAAGAAAAATTCAAGTACTAGATTACTGTCGTAGACATCACGTGTAACGACCCGAGAATCCGATTACCGGGAAGGCCCGATAACCCGAGACTCGCACCGCACCCACGAGCCTGAAGACTCGGAAGGGTTAGAAGGATGGTGTGGAAACTACGCAAGTATCACAAGTAATTACAGAAATTAAACAGTTATAATACCTCGTAAAATGGGAAACCACTACGCTAGCGGTAGGAGAGTACCTCGGAAAGGAAAGCCCTGTACTCTACACGACAAAGACCCTACGGCACGCAAGCCGGCACACGTGCCACGGTGAGACAACCGAAACTCAACGGTCGACCCGGCAACCCGAAGGTCAAAGCCACGAAACTGACAGTCTGACACTCCGTACTCGACAGGAGTACCTCCCACTAGAAGCACAGTCGGTAGCGTCCCCTGACGACTTACACCGCACCGCAGGTGAACTGCCTGACGTGGTAGCGCCTACCCAAGGCACGAACACCGAACAAGTAACCACAAACAAGTGACTAGCTGGGGTCACGCCCGTCGACGTGGATCCAACCGCCCCCAACCACGTGTGCACACATAGACCGCGCGTCCCTGGTCTGGTCCTCTGACCAGTTTTCCCTTCAGCCGGACTCTGGCTGCAAGATGTGAGGCCCGACGGCAACCGGTCCACAAACTGCCTCTAAGGGTAAGCCCGTACACCACTCCCTGGTGCGACCGGTACCGCGTACTGGTAGGCTACGACCAGTGGAGGGTCACTGAAGGAGTACACTCTCAAGTCACAGAAAATGACGCCCGCATCCGACGACGCATGGGGACCACCCCACGCACCGGCCCCGTCGCACGGTGGCCACAGCCGGACTAAAAATGGGGTTGCAGCCCTCTCGGGGCAACCAGGCGCCCGACAGTCCACCCCGGGACCGTCACAAGGCTGTAACGGTCTAGGCGAGACCGTTACACACACACTTGGCGGTCTAACGCAGGCCGTTACACGGCCTGAGGAACGCAGAGGGTAACGCGCCTGGTCCAGCGTGTTACACGAATGTAACGCCCCTGGCCCAGCGCGTTACGCGAATGTAACGCGCCCGCCCTAGCGTGTTACACGCGCCTCATGCTCCCCTAGAGAAAGCAATATGTAACGCGCCTTCCCCAGCGCGCTACAGGAATGTAACGCGCCCGCCCTGGCGCGTTACACACGCAGAACCCCAACGGTCAAAACCAACGGTCGGAAAGCCCCTGACGGCCCAGCCCAGGCACGTCATATACAAGTGGTGGTCAATCGTGGGACCGTCACAGTCCCTGACCCCTGAAGGCTAACCAAAGGGCATGTGACGACCCTCTCGAGGCGCGTCACATAATGTGACGGTCCCTGGAAGGACCGTCACACGCACCCGACGGTGAAAACGGCGGGAAAGCCCAAAAACTTAAACCACGCCCCCATGCCTCCACCGGAGAGGAGCAAATCAAAGGGGAAGACCCATGGGGACCCCTAACATGATTCTAGGCCATCAAAATGTGAAATCATGCATCAAATCCAAAGATCGGGCGAGCTCTCCCCAAATCATGGAAAAACCCCAACATGCTCAATCACACCCCTCTCGACCTCCCCTCGGCCCATAAACCACGGAAATGAACGGCGGGGAGCTAGGGAACATCACCCTACCTCAATGGAGCGAATGCTCCGCCGGATCGTCCGTGAATCGCGAAGAACGCTTTTAGAACCCCGCCTCCCCACGCTTCCCACGCTTGCCGCATGCCCGCACGATCGTCTCGACGTCACCCACGTCCTTGCCACGTCGCACCGCCGCCGTCTGCAGCCGAAGCGGTGGTCGCCGTGCTCGAACGGGAGAGAGGGAGAGGGCGGCCACGGTTTGGGGAAGGAAGGAGGAAGAAGAAGAAGAAAGAGAAGGTGGGGGAGAGAGAGAAAATAGGGGGGTATTTATAGGAAAATCTGGAAATTCCGTAAAATACCAAAAAATAGCAAATTACATTTCCGGAATCCTCGGGACGCACCGATCGCAACGGTACCACTCGTGCCTAGGTGAACGGCCCGGTTCACCCGCAGCGAGGTTCCGAAGGAATTGCCAAAACACACACCAGAAATCGGGAAACACGCGCGGAAAAGCCGCGGAACGCCTCCAGGCCTTCGAAACGACTCCGGATCGCGCCGATCCGAACACGAAAGATGTCCGAAATGAAATTTTGAACACAACGGAGCTGGACACTCTGAGAAACCAGATTCGAGACCCACGAAAAAGGATCCGAAAGGTCCGGGATATTACTGCCCTACCCCCTTAAGGAATGTCATCCTCGAAATTGGGAACAACCCAAGGGGAAAGAAGAGGAAGACTCACTCAAACAGGTAAGGGAACTGCTGACGCATCTCGTCCTCACGTTCCCAAGAAGCCTCACTACCAGAGTGCCGCTGCCACACCACCTTTACCAAGGGGATGACCTTGTTTCGCAGGTGCTGCTCTCGCCTATCCTCCACGCGGATCGAAAACTCTGGGAGAGAGAGATCTAGAGTCACCTCAGGCCAACCAGAAATCTTGAGCACATGAGAGTCATCGGGCACATATTTCCGCAACATCGAGACGTGGAACACGTCATGCACCGACGCCAACTCAAGGGATAACTGCAACCGGTAAGCAACCTCACCAATGCGCTCCAAGATCACAAAAGGATGAATGTAGCGGGGACTCAGCTTCCCACGCCGTCCAAAACGCGTCACCCCCTTCATCGGAGAAACTCTCAAGAACACACGATCGCCCACGGCGAACTCGAGAGGCTGCCTCCTACGGTCAGCATAGCTCTTCTGCCGACTCTGGGCCGCCAACATGTTCTGACAAACCAGGTGCACAACATCCACACATTGCTGCACCAACTCTGGTCCCGTCACAACACGCTCACCAACCTCAAACCAATCAAGTGGAGTCCGGCAAGGACGCCCATACAGAGCCTCATAGGGAGCCATACCAATGCTCGAATGATAGCTGTTGTTATAGGTAAACTCCACCAATGGTAGGTGATGAATCCAACTCCCCTGTCACTCCAGGCAGCAGGATCTCAGCATGTCCTCCAAAGTCTGAATGGTCCTCTCAGATTGACCATCTGACTGAGGATGATACACCGAGCTAAATGCCTACTCCGTGCCAAGAGCTCGCTGGAAACTCCTCCAGAATCCAGAAGTGAAGCGGGGATCCCGATCTGACACGATCGAAACGGGAATCCCATGCAACGGCACGATTCGCTCCACATACAAACCAGCCAACTTGGACACGCTCCAGCTGACTTTGACCGGTAACAACCGAGTCACCTTTGTCAGCCTATCCACCAGCAACCAAATAGTATCCTGCCGACCCGGGGTCCTCGGCAACCCCACCACAAAATCCGTGGTCAAGTGGTCCCACTTCCACGCAGGAACATCAAAGGGCTGGAGAGTACCTCCTGGTCGCTGATGCTCCGCCTTCACCTGCTGACAGATCAGGCACCTGACCACAAATTCTGCGACATCTCTCTTCATGCCAGGCCACCAGAACTGCCTCCGCAAGTTCCGATACATCTTTATTGCACCCGGGTGTACGGTGTACCTGCTCCCGTGAGCCTCGCGCAACACCGCACGACGAATCTGCTCCTCCGCTGGGACGTACAGCCTACCGCGAAACCTCGCAGCACCGTCCTCACCGAGTTCCACATCAGCCATCGCCAAAATCCGGGGCAACTCAGGGTCCGCATGCTGAGCCTCTGTCACCTGACGACGGATAGCAGGAGTGACAGTCAGACTCGCAAGTATTGCCAACCCTGGCTCCTGGGGAATCTTGAGCCTGAAAGATAATTCGGGCACTTGTTCCCAGAGTCTCCACTTTCTCAACATCAAGGCACTGATCGTGACCTTCCGACTCAAAGCATCGACGACAACATTCATCCTGCCTGGCTGATAAGATAAGGTGAAGTCACAATCCTTCATGAATTCCATCCAATGCCTTTGCCTGAGGTTCAGGTCCCTCTGCGAGAAGACATACCTCAAACTCTGATGGTCAGTGAACACCTCGAACTTCTCACCGTACAGATAATGCCTCCAGATCTTCAGCGCAAAGATCACCGCTGCCAACTTAAGGTCATGGGTAGGGTAGTTCTCCTTGTGGGGCTTTAGCTGCCGAGATGCATATGCCACCACTCTACCATGTTGCATCAACACAGCTCCCAATCCAACGCCGAAAGCATCTGTACACACAACGAAACCTCCCGATCCAGAAGGTAAAACCAACACCGGAGCCGAGGTGAGCAATCTCTTCAGTTCCCTGAAGCTCTGCTCACACTCCTCAGACCAGACGAAAGGCACATCCTTCCGCGTGAGCCTAGTCATCGGGGTCGCAATACGAGAAAAATCCTAGATAAACCGGCGATAATAGCCCGTAAGCCCCAAGAAACTCCAGATCTCCGTCACCGACCTCGGCCTCGGCCACTGCATTACTTCCTCGACCTTGGCGGGGTCCATGGAAATGCCATCACCAGAAATCACGTGCCCCAGAAAGTGCACCTCGTCGAGCCAAAACTCGCACTTGCTGAGCTTCGCATACAACTGGTGATCCCGCAACGTCTGTAGCACCACACCCAAATGGTACGCGTGCTCCTCGGTAGACTGCGAATAAACAAGGATGTCATCCACGAAGATGATCACGAACTGGTCCAAATACGGATGAAACACACTCTGCATCAAGTCCATGAACGCTGCCGGGGCATTGGTGAGCCCGAACGGCATCACCAAAAACTCATAATACCCGTACCTCGTACTGAAAGTAGTCTTCTCCACATCGGACTCGCGAATTCTCAGCTGATAGTAACCGGACCGCAAATCAATGCGCGAGAACACTCGCACAGACTGGAGCTGGTCAAACAAATCATCAATCCGTGGCAACGGATACTTGTTCTTAATGGTCACGTCATTCAGCTGCCGATAGTCAATGCATAGCCGCAGACTACCGTCCTTCTTCTTCACAAACAACACAGGCGCATCCCAAGGGGAAAAGCTAGGACGAACATACCCCTTGTCTAGCAGCTCCTGCAACTGCACCCTCAACTCTCTCAACTCAGCGGGGCCATACGGTAGGGAGCCTTCGCCAAGGGTCCCGTACCAGGCGCAACATCGATCACGAAATCGATCTCCCGCTGGGGAGGTAATCCAGGTAACTCCTCGGAAAAAAGGTTAGGAAATTCGCACACCATCGAAATATCCTCGACATTCGGCTCCATCTGGTCAGACACAACCACGGACGTGAGAAAATCCTGACAACCAGAATCAAGCAACCGATGGGCTCGAATAGTAGAAATGAGGAATCGAGAAGGGGTGGAACGGATACCTTGGAAATAGAAGGTCCGCTTGCTCGGATGCTGGAAGTAGACCCTCTTCATTCCACAATCCACCAGCGCTCCATGAGTCTCGAGCCAGTCCATGCCTAGAATCACATCGTAATCCCGAAGCTGCAACGCATACAACCTGCCTGGCATACTTCGCCCATCGATCCAAACCGGAACCTGATCGAAGCAATACGGAGTGATCATGAAATCACCCGAAGGCAACTCCACTGCCAAATCACAGGAAAACTGGGTCACCGGCTCCTCGATGCTCAACGTGAAATCCTCCGAAATAAACGAATGAGACGCTCCAGAATCAAATAAAACCCGAGCCGCACAACCCAAAATCTGAACGGTACCTTCCACGAGCTGCGACGCCACTGCCTCTGCCCTGGTCATGTGCATGATCTGGCCTCGAGCTCTCTGCCTGCCTCCCACACTAGTTGACCTGGGTAGCGGCGGATACTGTCCTTGCTGCTGCTGCCTCTGCTGCTGGGGAACCTGCTACTGCGGGGGCCTCTGAGGACAGTCACGCGCCATGTGCCCTGGCTGGTCACACCGAAAACAGATAATCGGCGCCGTGCACTGCCTGCCTAGGTGGAACCCACTACACCGTGAACACGGTCCTCGCGACCCACCCACTGATCCCTGACGCTGCAAGGGGATCGGCTGTTGTACACTGCCCGATGAAGCTTGCCCCTGATCCTTGGACTTCTTCTTGCCGAACCCTTTCTTGAAAAACTTCTTGACCTTCGTGCCAAAGGACGCAGATCCTGTCACCGACGCTGCCTATGCTGGCACTCCTGAACCACTCATCGCATGCTGGAAGGAACCCTGCTGCTGGCCGCGGGTAGCCGACTGCTGGCTGTGACCTGACAAAGATTGCCCCTGGCTGATCGGTCCTCGGATCCTCTGCATATCCATCTCCAAAGAAGCCGCAACACGAGATGCTGACTCTAGATCAGTGGCCGCGTTCGCGATCAGATGGTGCCTCAGCTCCTACCTCAAACCCTGAACAAACTACGCGGTCTTCACCCTCTCATGCTCCATGATGTGAGGTGCATACTGACCCAGCTCGACAAATCGGGCCCTGTACTGTAACACGGACATGTCGCCCTGCACCAGCTCCAGAAACTCCCGCATCCGCTGCGTAGCAACAAAATCTAGACAGTACGTACGCTCGAAAGTACTGACGAAATCGTCCCACTCGACCTGCTCAAGTGGACGAAGCTGAAAGGACGTCTTCCACTCGGAAGACCACCACTTCTGAGCCGTACCCTGCAACTGGTTGTAAGCCAACACCACTCTGTCCTCGGCAGCACTCTTCGCAGAACTGAACACCCGCTCCATCTCATCAAGCCAATCACGAGCCGCATCAGGGTCTGCCTGGCCGCTGAAGTAAGGTGGATGGAACTGCAGAAAGTCCCTCACTGCTCGGCCTGGCCCACCCCTAGCTGATGATCCCTCACCAGCCTCTCCACCGAACTGCTGAGACATAAGCTGATACATGCCACGGAAGAAATCCTCGGCCCCCAGAACCCTCGCAGTAGCCGCGGCCTCGGTAGCTCCTAGTGGCGGTCTGCTATGCTCCTCCTGGTCCCCCTGGACCCCCTGCTGGATCTCCTGACCTCTAGCCGACTGTCCCTGCTGAGAGCGAGTGCTCTGCCTCGGCGCCATGCTCGCTCCTGAAGAAAAAGATATAAAACACGAAAACGGCATGGTCAAGAAAAACACACGATGCCCGATGCCAGTGTCAACTGTACATCATTGCTGTGGACAAGTGGACCACTACAATTACTTATGATTCTCATGTAATTCCACAACCGCGCTCTGATACTAGCTGTAACGACCGGAGAATCTGATTACCGGGAAGGCCCGAAAACCCGAGACTCGCACCGCCACCCACGAGCCCGAAGACTCGGAAGGGTTAGAAGGATGGTGTGGAAACTACGCAAGTATCACAAGTAATTGTAGAAATTAAACAGTTATAATATTAAGCAAGAAATGAATTAGCATTTTACATGGTCCACAATAAAAAAGAATAACAACAACAGTAGTCCACAACTAGTACAGAGACAAGAAAGAAAAGTACAGCTACAAAGGGCATACCCCGGCTCTGACCTCTGGCACTACCTCTGGGCACCCGCACCACGCTGCACCCCAGATGCGCTCCCCTGGGGCGGCGCCTCACCTGAAATACGGTGAAAACACACAGGGAATGAGTCTCGGAACAAGACTCAGTAGGGATCACTCGAACCCTACCTCGTAAAACGGGAAACCACTACGCTAGCGGTAGGAGAGTACCTCGGAAAGGAAAGCCCTGTACACTACACAACAAAGACCCTACGGCACGTAAACCGGCACACGTGCCACGGTGAGACAATCGAAACTCAACAGTCGACCCGGCAACCCGAAGGTCAAAGCCACGAAACTGACAGTCTGACACTCCGTACTCGATAGGAGTACCTCCCACTAGAAGCACAGTCGGTAGCGTCCCCTGACGACTTACACCGCACCGTAGGTGAACTGCCTGACGTGGTAGCGCCTACCCAAGGCACGAACACCGAACAAGTAACCACAAACAAGTGACTAGCTGGGGTCACGCCCGTCGACGTGGATCCAACCGCCCCCAACCACGTGTGTACACATAGACCGCGCGTCCCTGGTCTGGTCCTCTGACCGGTTTTCCCCTCAGCTGGGCTCTGGCTGCAAGATGTGAGGCCCGACGGCAACCGGTCCACAAACCGCCTCTAAGGGTAAGCCCGTACACCACTCCCTGGTGCGACCGGTACCACGTACTGGTAGGCTACGACTAGTGGAGGGTCACTGAAGGAGTAGACTCTCAAGTCACGGAAAATGACGCCCGCATCCGACGACGCACGGGGACCACCCCACGCACCGGCCCCGTCGCACGGTGGCCACAGCCGGACTAAAAATGGGGTTGCAGCCCTCTCGGGGCAACCAGGCGCCCAATGGTCCACCCCGGGACCGTCGCAAGGCTGTAACGGTCTAGGCGAGACCGTTACACACACACTTGGCAGTCTAACGCAGGCCGTTACATGGCCTGAGGAACGCAGAGGGTAACGCGCCTGGTCTAGCGCGTTACACGAATGTAATGCGCCTGGCCCAGCGCGTTACGCGAATGTAACGCGCCCGCCCTGGCGCGTTACACGTGCCTCACGCTCCCCTCGAGAAAGCAAGATGTAACACGTCTGCCCCAGCGCGCTACACGAATGTAACGCGCCCGCCCTGGCGCGTTACACACGCAGAACCCCAACGGTCAAAACCAACGGTCGGAAAGCCCCTGACGGCCCAGCCCAGGCGCGTCATATACAAGTGGCGGTCAATCGTGGGACCGTCACAGTCCCTGACCCCTGAAGGCTAACCAAAGGGCATGTGACGGCCCTCTCGAGGCGTGTCACATAATGTGACGGTCCCTGGAAGGACCGTCACACGCACCCGATGGTGAAAACGGCGAGAAAGCCCAAAAACTTCAACCACGCCTCCATGCCTCCACCGGAGAGGGGGAAATCAAAGGGAATACCCCTGTGTAGACACGCCATTCCTGACGTCTCCTGAGAAAGTCTCATATTACTACACGACGCCCCGCGACGGCTTACGCATTTTTGAATCGCTTGAGTGCTTGCTTTTCTTGGGTCTTCTTCTGCCTTTTTCGACATCCGGAATCGTCTCGACACGGCATTCGGACGGCATCAACACCAGTCGGACGCATCAAGAGGTTCCGGAATCAAGAAGGGTGTCTGCCGGGCGGCCGCCAACCCCTGAACCAAGGACCCGAGTGGGTCTTAATGGGGGCGTCCAGGCCCCTGGACGCCCCCATTCTTTTTATTTTATTTTATTTTTATTTTTATTTCTCAAAGCCCTAAAATAAATAAAAAATAATATATTAATGGAGGCGTCCAGGCCCCTGGACGCCTCCATAAAAACAAGTATAAAAAAATTAAAAATGCCAGCTTTGGCATAAAAAACAAAATAAAAATAAAAAATAATATATTAATGGAGGCGTCCAGGAAATCAACTTCCTCACGGGCGCCGGCCACCGAACGACGGTTTGTCGTGTGTGAAAAAATTCAATTATGGAGACGTCCAGCCAGCTGGACGCGTCCATTTTTGAATCACGAGGCGCCGCTCACAAAACCACGCGTTGTGCCAAACCGCGTGCGGCCTTCGGCGGTTTTCGGTGGACCTGTTGGAGGCGTCCGGGGCCCTGGACGCCTCCACGAAAATATTCAAAAAAAATGAATAAAAATAGAATAAAATATTAGTTCGGCCCTGATGGAGGTGTCCAGGGTCCTGGACGCCTCCACCCTCCGGAGCCCTATAAATAGATGCCCACCCCCCTCAGTTCTGGGGGAGCTTCTAAGAGATCCGATAGGCTGCCGGAGCCTAGAGGCTACCGGAGTCATTTCTAACCCATGGGGTCTTTTGTAGGTGGAGGTTCTGCCGGCTTCTCGGGTGCCCACGCTTACGAGAGGAAGGTCGTCTTCATCCACCGCGCTTCCACGTCGTCCCTACGCTGCCGAAGCTCCGCCGGATTTCACCATCGGCACATCCAATAAGCCAATCCTTTCCTTTTCTTCGTAGTTCTTTTACATTCATCATCTCGCATCCTCTATCCCCCTTCATAAGGGTGCCACTTCTTATATACTTCTTGCATCCATCATCTCATTTTCCTCCTACTCGAGTCCGAGAGGGGTTTAAAAGATAACACCAACCAGGTGTGTGTCTTGCCATCATTTCGTTATTTTTATCGCAAGGATTTGAATACTATACCTTCCTCTTTCTAATCCACTTGTTACTTGTTTATCGTTGTTTTGCAAGGGTACCCAAGGACGGCCGAAGGGGGAGGAAGAAGCAACCCGCCATCTCCCGCTCTTGAGGTAGGCGCGATCACTTTCTTTATTTTGGGGTCTTTTGGCCCCTGGCGATTGTAGACACGCTATTCCTAACATCTCCTGAGAAAGTCTCATATCACTATACAACGCCCTGCGACGGCTTACGCGTTTTGAATCACTTGAGTGCTTCCTTTTCTTGAGTCTTCTTCCGCCTTTTTCGACATCCGGAATCGTCTCGTCACGGCATTCGGATGGCATCAACACCAGTCAGACGCATCAGGAGGTTCCGAAACCAAGAAGGGTGTCCGCCGGGCAGCCGCCAACGCTTGAACTGAGGACCCAGGTGGGTCTTTATGGGGGCGTCCAGGCCCCTGGACGCCCCCATTCTTTTAATTTATTTTTCAAGCCGAAAACCAAATAAAAAAATAATATATTAATGGAGGCGACCAGGACCCTGGACGCCTCCATAAAAACAAGTATAAAAAAATATATAAAATGCCAGCTTTGGCATAAAAACAAAACAAAAAATAAAAAAAATATAATATATTAATGGAGGCGTCCAGGCCCCTGGACGCCTCCATAAAAATAAGTATAAAAATTAATGTGCCAGTTGGCATAAAAAAAACAAAACAAAAATAATAAAATATATTTTTTTGGAGGCGTCCAGGCCCCTGGATGCCTCCATCAACTCCCTCACGGGCGCCGGTCACCGAACGACGGTTTGTCGTGTCTGAAAAAATCCAAATTATGAAGACGTCCAGCCAGCTGGACGCGCCCATTTCTGAATCACAGGTCGTCGCTCACAAAACCACGCATTGTGTCAAACCGCGTGCGGCCGTCGGTGGTGTTCGGTGGACCTGCTGGAGGCGTCCGGGGCCCTGGACGCCTCCACAAAAATATTCTGAAAAAATAAATAAAAATAGAATAAAATATTAGTTCGGCCCTGATGGATGTGTCCAGGGTCCTGGACGTCTCCACCCTCCGGAGCCCTATAAATAGAGGCCCACCCCCTCAGTTCTGGAGGAGCTTCGAAGAGATCCGATAGGCTGCCGGAGCCCAGAGGCTACCGGAGTCATTTTCTAACCCGTGGGGTCTTTTGTAGGTGGAGGTTCTGCCGGCTTCTCGGGTGCCCACGCTCGCGAGAGGAAGGTCATCTTCATCCACCGCGCTTCCACGCCATCCCTACGCTGCCGGAGCTCTGTCGGATTTCACCATCGGCACATCCAATAAGCCAATCCTTTCCTTTTCTTCTTAGTTCTTTTGCATCCATCATCTCGCATCATCTATCCCCGTTCATAAGGGCGCCTCTTCTTATATACTTCTTGCATCCATCATCTCATTTTCCTCCTACTCGAGTCCGAGAGGGGTTTAAAAGACAACACCAACCAGGGGTGTGTCTTGCCATCATTTCGTTATTTTTATCGCAAGGATTTGAATACTACACCTTCATCTTTCTAATCCACTCGTTACTTGTTTGTCGTTGTTTTGCAAGGGTACCCAAAGAAAGCCCTCTCCGTCGGCCGGTCGAAGGGGGAGGAAGAAGCAACCCGCCATCTCCCGCTCTTGAGGTAGGCGCGATCACTTTCTTCATTTTGGGGCCTTTCGGCCCCTGGCGATCACATCTTGTTCTCGAGGCCGCGGCGAGTCACTTCCCCAATGGCCGTTTAAATTTCCGTTCTTATATTCTCTTTATATTCTGTTATATTCTGCTCATATGCTCGAGGCCGCGGCGAGTCACTTCCCCAATAGCCGTTTAAATTCCCGTTCTTATATGTTATATTCTTATTTATTCATGTTCTCGAGGCCGCGGTGAGTCACTTCCCCAATGGCCGTTTAAATTCTCTTTATATCCTGTCATATTCTTATCTATTCATATTCTCGAGGCCGCGGCGAGTCACTTCCCCAATGGCCGTTTAAATTCCCGCTCTTTATATTCTCTTTATATTCTGCTATCTTCTTATCTGCTCATATTCTCGAGGCCACGGCGAGTCACTTCCCCAATGGCCGTTTCAATTCCTGCTATTTAATTTCTGCACCATTCCCGTCCCCCGAGGTCGCGGCGAGTCACTTCCCGCTATGGCCGTTTAACCCCCATATCTTGCTATATCACATTTGTCACTCTCGCCCCGCCGGAGCAATCTCCCGTGGTGGCCCCTTCTCTTTTCTCTTATTTCTGTGTTACAGCAAACAAAAAAAAGGAGCCCGCGCGCTCCGCGTCCTCTTCGCACCCCGAACCGCGTGACGTCGCTCACAGATTGGCGATCACGGTGGGACCTCTACTGCTTCCTTTCGGCTACCCTTGCAAGTTCGGCACCATCAGTGCCTCTCCACCTTGGCGCCCGCGGGCGCCCCCGTTGTGCTCACGGCAGCACTGTCAGTTTTGATTGGTTGTTTGTTTATTACATGTCTGTTATTTCTGTTATTTTCCCACTCCATATCTCTGTCAGCATTTCATTGCATGCATCCATCCCTCTTTTCTATCCTTTTTTCATTTTTTTTGAGGATCACCCTTTCCCGGTGAAGGAAGGACTCTCCGTTTGAGAATTCCTCTCAACGGACTAGAATCTCCTCCACTGGGACCTCCGTAAGTCCCCGACATCGAAGAATCTCCTCTTCGTTCACTGGGCTGGTTGTACCATTGAAGTTCCCAGAAGTTAGTCATTTCATTCGTGGTGAGACGAGAGACCCTAGCTGACACGGCGGTAAAACAAAAATAAACTAGGGTCCCCATTTTGTGTGAACTTCGGATCTCGCTAAAAACACAAAAAAATCATCAAAATCAAAACCCAAAAAAGGCGTAAAGGCATCAACTTGTTTGATAATCTCTGCTACCTGCTTGCTAGTGTATGTTTTTGCGTTCTGGGAAAACTGTGAGCATGGCTCACGAGTCTTTTGAGGAGAACCACCCTAGTCGTGGTTTGTCAGCCGACCTGCGAGTCTATGCTATGGACTCGGGTCCTTCTCATGAGCACTCGCATGAGGTGCAGGTTATTACCGGGGACACATCCCCACCGCAGGATATCTCTTCCTTACTGGGCGTCCTCGCCAACACAGAGCTTACCTCTGAACAGCTCCGGGCCTTCCAGGCCATTCTGAAGGGGAAATCTGTTTCCCCCACGCCCCAAGAATCAACTCCGGCTATCGCACCTCTCCAAGAGTCCGTGCAGGCCATTCCATCTCCTTCGTTGGCACAAGCCATCCAGTCTCCCTCGCTTCAAGGACAAGCGAGCCAACAACCACCCTCATTCTAGTTCCCATCACAATCTCAAACTCCCATTGTTCCCCACACACCGCTTCAGCCAGGGCTAACTGTCGGCGGTCCGACAGCTCCCTCTCATTCCGGGTTCTCCCCTCAAGTCTCCGGGAGACAGTTTCTCCCCCAGTGGCAAGTGCCACCTTCACCTCCAGAGGAGCTCGCCCAATCGCTCCTCAATAGGTTCAATCGCATGGACGAGCAATTTCAAAATCTGAGAAGGATGGTGGACGTGAAAGCCACCCCGGAGGTTGCTTTGCCAATCCTTCCCGTCATTCATCTTCCTCCCTCCGAAATGCCCACGTACCGCAGATACAATGGTACCGGCAACCCCTTCATTCACCTCAAGGATTTCATGTATGAATCCTCCTATTGGCAAAACGATCAGAGGTCCCTGGCATACCTCTTTCGGAGATCATTGGATGGTCCCGCGCTTGAGTGGTTCTATTCCTTAAAGCCCCGCGAGGCCGAGAATTTTGAAATAGTCCAGAGAAGGTTCTTGCAGAAATATAGGGATAGGGTCGGTCCCTCACTCTCCATTACCGACCTAGTGGCCGAAAAGATGAAGCCCGACGAGGATTTTGTCCGCTATGCTGATAGATGGAGGTCTCTGGCGGAAAGAATAAGGGATACCCTCTCCGAGCCCGAACAAGTGAAGATGATTGTGTCTAATGCAACCCCACAGTTCAGACACGTCCTGGCCATGAATAAACTTACTACAATGGAGGAACTCTATGAAAGGGCCCGATACATCCAAACCCAGATAAAAGACTCCCCCATTATGAACATGTTTGAGTCGTCGAAGCCCAAAGTGGTCAGAAAGATAGGCACTGGTGTCCTGGGCGGAGCCACAGAAGGGGTCGTGACAAATGAGCAAGTGGGTGCGGTCAACAATGCCAACTATGCAGTCAACCCAAGGCCTCCACAAATGCCCCGACTTCCCCTCCAACCAGGTCCTTTCCCTCTTCGTCCTCCACCCCAAAATAATCCACCCCAAGATAATATGCCTCCATTACGTCAACCCCAGCAACAACAACCACAACCTCAGCAACAACAACCACCACTTCAGTACAACCAAGTTCCATCCCCGGGAACTATGGTCCCCAACAGCAACAAAGGAGGCCACTCGGTCCCAAGAGAGCCTACTATCCACCATTTCCAGAAACCTTAGCAGACATTTTTAATGCCCTCATGGCATCAAACCAACTCGCCCTACCCAGAGAAAGGCCCGTGTGGCCCCCGAATGTTGATACCTCTAAATACTGCGTCTACCACAGGCAGCCAGGACACACAGTAGATTATTGCTTCCATTTCAAAGATTACATCCATGATATGAATGATGAACATCAAATAGATTGGGATGAAATGAGACGATACGTCACCGCTCTCAAGGCTAGGAGACCTCCTCAGAGGCCACAGCAGCAGTTACAACAGCAGCAGCAGCAGCAACCACAACAACAACAGCAGCCTCAGCAGGCCCCACAACAACAGCCCAACATGGGCATAATCCAGAATCCACTACCGGAGCACCAATAGCCCAATCATCAGGTTAACCCCATCTCCTCCTTCCCGGAAGTCGGGAGAGAGCAGGTGTGGCACCAGGAAAGTACCTCTATTCTTTCTTCCTCCAACCCCATCATCATGCAACCCCCTCGCCTTGCCCGGGTAGCACCTCTCTCTCATCAACCCGCGTCAGTATCGCCTTCACCATTTCCACTACCATTACGCCCTCTCATCCGTACCCCGATCTCCTATCAACCGACACTCTCCACTACGCCTTCACACCCTCTCATCTTCTCTCACTCCCCCACTTTACCATCCACCTCTACCACATTTACCCCTACGCCTTCTAAACCCCTTATCATCCGTCAACCATACATAACCCCGTCTTTCTCCACTGTATCACCACTAATACCTTCAAAACCACTCATTACCCATCACCCACCTCAAAATCATTGCCCGCTTCAAGCCCTACCCACTTCTACTTCGTCTCCACCTCCACCTTCCAGACCCCTTATCCTTCATAATCCGGGCGATATCCCCTCTACCTCCATGCCTCCACCTAACAAACCCCTCATCAGAATCCCTGCTCCCGTCATCACCCCTGCTTCATCAACCATTCCTCCACCACTACCCCTCAAACCCCTGTTAAAACCCACTGCTACCCCCACAGAGGTACAAAAGCCGCAGGCAATGGTGCTCCGGAGTGGAAGGATTTTCCACAGGATTTTCCCCCACAACAGTCAGAATCTTGAGCAATCTCAGCCAGAGAAGGATGATGGAGAACAACCAGAAAGAGCTATCCCTGGAACACAGTATGATCTATTAAAACACTTGGACAAGACGCCTGCTCGGATCTCCATCCTGGAGCTACTTCAAAGATCCACATCCCACCAGGCAGCCTTAATGGAGTACCTTCAAAGGGTCATGGTGAATGAGGACCTCCCCGTGGAGAAGATTTCGACCGTCCTGACCCCAACGGACACACAACCGGTCATCATGTTCCACAACTACGAGCTCGCTCCCAAGGAAGCTCGGAAGTATGCATTGTGTATTTCAATAAAAATTAATGGGGTATCCATAAACCCGTGTCTTGTGGACACGGGTGCGTCCATAAATGTGATCTCCATGAGCACTCTTCAGTCATGTGGGGTCGACGAGGAACAAATAAGACCTTCCTCGATCACGGTCACGGCCTATGACAATAGCAAAAGGCCGCCGCAGGGGATGATTATTCTGAAGGTAGAACTTGGCTCCATGTCAATTCCCACGGAATTTCATGTCCTCGACATGGACCCCACATTCAAGGCTATACTGGGTCGCCCTTACATCGAAGCCATGGACGCTGTGCCTTCCACCAACCATTAGTGCATGAAGTTTCCTTACAATGGGAGAATTATTAAAGTGGTCAGTACACCTGTCCTTCACATAGTGGATGCTATCAACACCTCTCTGCCCTCTGTTTGGCCGTCTCATCGGCCCATATTGTCACTACTGGATGTACGTGATTCATCTCACGTTCCACTAGCACCAAAGAAGCCGGTCAGGACAACCGCAACATCATGTCTTCCTTTTCACTCCAAAGGTTGGGAGATTATGAGGAACATCGGCTATCAACAGGGTAAAGGTCTGGGCGCACAATTACAGGGTATGCTCAAACCGCCAAAGAAAATTAGGCCGAACCGTAGGTTTGGCCTAGGCTTCAAAGGACCGTTCAGGGAGGATTGGAAGCCCCTCACATGGACTCTATCAAACCACTTCAACAAAGGGCCCGTTGTTCAGATGGGAGATTACCCACGAGAAGCACATGGGGGATCACATGCTGTATATTTGGCTGAAAAATATCCGAGGATCACCAAAAGAGGCAAGATCAAAGATTCAGAATGCGAGTGGAACAAATGGTTCGACATACGGGACATTTCCGTTGCACTGGAAAGGATGTTCTCGTCTCCGCAACTTGAAGGACCGCCATTGATCTCCGGAATACCAGAGAATATTACCACTCTTACCAAGGTTCCAAACTATCCTCGTCCTCGCCAGAAGGACTCTGTCATCGACGGATCTTCATCCGTCCTCAACATTGCCATCGACGGCTCATTAGCCGCCATCTTCTCCATCCACTCGTCTCAGCCTTTGTTGATATCTTCTTCCTGGGCCAGACAATTGTCTGATGATCTTCCCAGATCCCCTTCTCTGTTTACATACCTACGCGGGCTTTTCAACCCGCGCCAGGTCTTCAACCATGATCTGCTCTATGAGCCTCACAATCCTCTAGCCATAACCACTTTTCTCTCTCCTCCAATCCCTTTTCACTGCTTTGTCATTAAAAATGAAAACGAAAAAAAATGTCAATTTTCAAACTCCCCAACAACACATCTTCGTTGAGGAAACCTCCTACATCTCCCACGGGTGCGTACCGCCTTGCGGACCACCCGTCCAAGGTCCGATGAGCGACCTTTTCTACCCCTCCTCTGAGGGGTCTTCTCCTGTACATTCTACACCATCCTCTTCGTCTTCCTCTTCTTCTGTAAATATTGTCAGTCAATCTAGGAATGATAGGCCAAGGGTAGTACCTAGGAAGAAGTCCAAGGGGAGGCAGATCCCTCGTCGATTCCTTCTGGATTGTGCCGCCAGGTGTCAAGCCCTCCTTGCCATCCCCCAGTTGCTAGAAAATCCCATCCGGCTATCGGAAATAGAATGTGAGGGTGACTGTGCATTTGATGAAGGGTATGGAGTCTACGAGATCACGGATGAAGAATGCCCCACTGAAGATGAGGGTGAAGAATATGAGGATGCGGCGGGCGCATACGCTAGTGGAATAAGGAGATTCGACGAGCCGTCAACCGCCGTAGAAGAATCCACAAAAGAAGTCAACTTAGGAACTGAGGAAGACCCTAGGATCATCCTCATAAGTGATAACCTACCACCCTCTGAAGAAGAGGCATTAATTGAGGTTCTCAAGGAATATAAGGACACGTTTGCATGGAGCTACGAGGATATGCCGGGTCTGGATTCAACCTTGGTCGAACACCGTTTAACCCTAAAACCAGGGTCCGTCTCGGTAAAACAAAGGTTAAGGCGTTTCCACCCTCAAATGGCTTTGAAAATGAAAGAAGAGGTCGATAAGCTCCACAAAGCCAGGTTCATTAGAGTCGTTCTTTATCCTCAATGGGTGGCAAACATTGTCCCGGTCATGAAGAAAGATGGGAAAGTCAGGATTTGCATCGACTTCCGGGACCTTAACCGCGCGTGTCCAAAGGATGATTTTCCCTTGCCTCACATTGATGTGTTGATCGATAACACGGCAGGCTACGAGACCCTCTCGTTCATGGATGGATTTTCAGGATATAATCAAATTCGTTTGGCAGAAGAGGATCAGGAAAAGACGTCATTCACTACCCCTTGGGGAACATATTGTTACGTGGTCATGCCATTCGGATTAAAGAATGCTGGAGCTACTAACCAAAGAGCCATGATGGCCATATTTCATGACATGATGCACATATATCTGGAAGTGTATGTGGATGACTTATTGGTTAAATCAAGGACCAGGATGGAACATCCAGAAGTTTTGGCTAAGGTCTTGCAAAGGTCAAGGGAGTTCCAACTGAAAATGAACCCGAAGAAGTGTGTGTTTGGTGTGTCGTCAGGTAAATTGCTGGGGTTCATTGTGAGCAAAAGGGGGATCGAGATAGATCCCAACAAAGCTAAGGCTATCAGGGATATGCCGCCTCCCAAGAATTTGAGGGAAGTCCGAGGTTTAATCGGGAGGTTGCAGTTTATTCGTCGGTTTGTGTCTCAACATTCACAAAGGTGTAGACCTCTCTACGAGTTGACCAAGCCAGGAGTAGAATTCCACTGGAATTCTAAATGTCAGAAAGCTTTTGAAGGGTTGAAGAAATATCTGGCTAGTCAACCCGTTCTCATTCCACCCAAACCAGAAAAACATCTGATCCTTTACGTCTCAGTCTTGGATGACTCCGTGGGAGCCGTCCTCGCACAAGCTGATGAAGAAGGCAAGGAACGGGCAACCTATTACTTGTCCAAACTTCTCAATCCCTGTGAGCAGAAGTACACCGTCATGGAGAAAACCTGTGCTGCCCTCGTTTGGGTAGTGAAGAAATTGAAGCACTACTTCTTGGCTCATGAGGTCCACTTGATTGCTCGAATGAATCCTATCAAATTCCTTCTGGAGAAAGCCGTCCTTACGGATAGGCTAGCATGCTGGCAAAGTTTTCTCTCTCAGTTCGACATCACCTACATCCAGCAAAAGGCGATTAAAGGCTATGCCATAGCCGAGCATTGATAACTTCATATTTTCACATATTATTTCTATATACTTGGGAGATAATTTTAAGTAAAATGTTGATTATGTGTGAAAATGATCATAGAAATATATTTTTGTTAACACTTGAGCTTTTCATGCAAAATAAATATTTGGGAGTAATTTGTAAATAATAGTGAGAGCACATAGGTGAATAAGAATTGCATTGATTAATATATTATGTTAACAACATTTTATATAACATACGCACACTTTGCTAATGACAGGTTGTTGTTGGCATTATCACATGGAGATGAAGATGTTGGTATGGTAAAAATGAAATGCATTTAGGACAACACGTGGATGGATAGGTGATACTTTGGCAAGACAAGTGGCTTAGTTGCACTAAAGCTGCAGTTTGATGGGCTAATCACGTAAAGAGATGGTGGCTATTTTATGCATGGTGGGGGGGCATCACGTAGGAGATGGCAAAGGTGGTCGCATCACGTGCATGGCAAGGCTATAAACATACACATGTGTTGGCAATACCATTGGCATGATTTGTACATGCATGAAGGCTTCAGCGATTGAAGATAATGCATGGCTAACCATGCATGGACGTGGCAGCTGGGTGCGTTGAGAAATGCAAGAAGAAGGGCCACTCGTGTTTCGTTGCATGGTGGCGACATGTTCGTTGCATGGCTACACCGGGTCAAGGATGAGGATGGTCTTTACGTAAAAGGTGGACACGGCAGTAAGATGGGCAGTGCCATTCACATGGCTGGCTGGGTATTTGAGAAAGGCGTTGGCATCTCCGTGGTCACCGCAGAAGTAGCCAGCAGGGTGCACGCGATAGGCTTCCCGAAGATGTCGTCGACGAGATAAGATGGGAGGTTTGCAGCTTGCATACGGGATTGCCAGAGTGTACTCGCGACTGCATGGAGGCCGTTTCGTGAATGGATAAACATGGCGAGATACTTGCGTGCGGAGGTGACACCGTAAGGCGCTGTGGATGATAGCGGTCATGGAAATAACAGTGAACAAGAAAAGAACTGCAGCACGGAAGGGAAGAACTGCAGCATGGAAGGGCTTTGGCTGCTCTCTCTCTTTTCTGTTGCGGATGCCACACGCGAGCAGCAGATGGGGCTCGCCGTCGACGGATGCTGGATTGTAACGACCCGAGAATCCGATTACCGGGAAGGCCCGATAATCCGAGACTCGCACCGCCACCCACGAGTCCGAAGACTCGGAAGGGTTAAAAGGATGGTGTGGAAACTACATAGTTATCACAAGTAATTGCAGAAATTAAACAGTTATGATATTAAGCAAGAAATAAGATAACAATTTACATGGTCCACAAAAATAAAATAACCACGACAACAGTCCACGACTAGTACAGTGACAAGAAAGAAAAGTACAGCTACACGGGGCATCCCCCGGCTCAGACCTCTGACACTACCTCTGGGCACCCGCACCACGCTGCGCTCCTGACGCGCTACCCGAAGGTGGCGTCTCACCTGAAACACGGTGAAAACACGGAGGGAATGAGTCTCGGAACAAGACTCAGTAGGGATCACTCGAACCCTACCTCGCAAAGCGAGAAACCACTACTCTAGCGGTAGGAGAGTACCTCGGAAAGGAAAGCTCTGTACTCTACAAAGCAAGACTCTACGGCACGCAAACCGACACACGTGCTACGAAGAGAAGACCGAAGCTCGACGGTCACTGACAAACCCAAAGGTCGGAAACACACGACTGATAGTCTGACACTCCGTACTCGACAGGAGTACCACCCACTAGAAGCACAGCCGGTAGCGTCCCCTGACGTCTTACACCGCACCGCAGGTGAACCGCCTGACGTGGTAGGTCCTACCCGAGGCGCAAACACCGAAAAGTAACTCACAACAAGTGACTAGCTGGGGTCACGCTCGTCGACGTGGGTCCAACCGCCCCCAACCACGTGTGCACACACAGACCACGCGTCCTAGGTCTGGCCCTCTGACCGGTTTTCCCCCGTAGCCGGACTCTGGCTACGACGAGGGGCCTACGGTAACCGGTCCACAAACCGTCTCGAAAGGTGGGTGCCCGTACACCACTCCCAGGTGAGACCAGCACCGCGTACTGGTGGGCTACGACTAGTGGAGGGTCGCTAAAGGAGTAGACTCTCAAGTCACGGAAAACAACGCCCAAGCCCGACAACGTGTGGGAATCACCCCACGCACTAGTCCCGTCACACGGAGACCACGGTCGGAGAAAAGTAAGGTTGCCACCCTCATGGGGCAACTCAGGAAGTGGCGGTCTACCCTCAGACCGTCACTGCCAAATGGCGGTCCACTCTAGGGCCGTCACTTAAAATGGCGGTCTAAGGCGGACCGTCACTCAACACGGGGGAAAGGGAAGTAACGGCCTAGGCCCAGCGCGTTACACGGATGTAACGCGCTTAGCCTAGCGCGTTACACGCCCCTCCACGGCACAGATTCAAAAAGGGATGTAACGGCCCTGCCCGGGCGCGTTACTCACATGTAACGCACCTGGACCAGCGCGTTACATGTCCCTCACGCCTGGGGTAAACACAGGAAGTAATGCTCCTGCCCCAGGGCGTTACACGCATATAACGCACCTAGAATGGCGCGTCACATGGCCTGACCCCCAACGGTCAAAACCAACGGTTGAAAAGCATGTGACGGCCCAGCCCAGGGGCGTCACTAGCAAACGGCGGCCAGTCGCAGGACCGTTACAGCCCTCGACCCCAAAGGCCAACACCCAGGGAAGTGACGCACCCCTCTAGGGGCGTTACAAGCATGTGACGGTCACTGGAGTGACCGTCGCTTGCCCCAGAGCACGCTACGGCGGGAAAACCCCAAAAACATCAACCACGCCCCCGTACCTCTACCGGAGAGGGGGAAAACAAGGGGGAAGACCCCTGGGGACCCCTAGCATGCATCTAAGCCACCAAAACATAGAATCATGGGCTAAAACCATAGATCGGGCGGCTCACCCCCAAAACATGGAAAAACCCCAAAAATGCCCAAACATGCCTCTCTCGGCCTCCCCGCGGCCTACAAACCACGGAAAAGAACGGCGAAGAGCTAGGGAACGTCACCCTACCTCAATGGAGCGAATGCTCCGCCGGATCGTCCACGAATCGCTAAGAACGCTTGAAAACCCTCGTTCTTCCTTAAGCTTCCCACGCTCGCCGCACGCCCCCACGACCGCCTCGCCGCCGCCCACGTCACCGCGCCGTCGCCCCGCCGCCGTCTGCAGCCAGAGGGGAGCTCGCCGTGGCCAACCGGGAGGAAGAGAGGGAGAGGGAGGGAGACACGGTGGAGGAGGAAGGAGGAAGAAGAAGAGAGGAAGAAGAAGATGGTGGGGGAGAGAAAAAAAAGATAAAGGGTTTTATAGAAAAACCCGGAAAATGCGGAAAATACCAAAAATTAGGAAATTACACCCCCACAATCCTCGGAACGTACCGATCGCAACGGTACCACTCGTGCCCGTGTGAACAGCCCGGTTCACCAGCAGCGAGCGTCCGAAGAGAAAAGCCGAAACCCGCGCCGGAAGTCGGAAATCACGCACGGAAAAAGCCGCGGAACGCCTCCGGGCCTCCGAAGCGACTCTGGATCGCGCCGATCCGAACACGAAAGATGTCCGAAACGAAATTTCGGACACAACAGAGCCGAACGCTCCGAAAACCAGATCCGGGACCCACGAAGAAGGATCCGAAAGGTCCGGGATATTACAGCCCTCCCCCCTTAAGGAATTTCGTCCTCGAAATTGAGAACAACCAGAGGGGAAAGAAGAGGAAGACTCACTCAAACAGATACGGGAACTGCTGACGCATCTCATCCTCACGTTCCCAAGAAGCCTCACCACCAGAGTGTCGCTGCCACACGACCTTTACCAAGGGAATGACCTTGTTCCGCAGGCGCTGCTCTCGCCTATCCTCCACGCGGATCGGAAACTCTGGGAGAGAAAGATCTGGAGTCACCTCAGGCCAAACGGAAAACTCGAGCACATGAGAGTCATCGGGCATATACTTCCGCAACATCGAGATGTGGAACACGTCATGCACCGATGCCAACTCAGGAGGCAACTGCAACCGGTAAGCAACCTCACCGATGCGCTCCACAATCGCGAAAGGACCAATATAGCGGGGACTCAGCTTCCCACGCCGTCCAAAACGCATCACCCCCTTCATCGGAGAAACTCTCAAGAACACATGATCGCCCACGGCGAACTCGAGGGGCTGCCTCCTACGGTCAGCATAGCTCCTCTGCCGACTCTGGGCCGCCAACATGTTCTGACGAACCAGGTGCACAACATCCACACATTGCTGCACCAATTCCGGTCCCGTCAAAACACGCTCACCCACCTCAAACCAATCGAGTGGAGTCCGACAAGGACGCCCGTACAATGCCTCATAAGGAGCCATGCCGATGCTCGAATGATAGCTGTTGTTATAGGCAAACTCCACCAACGGTAGGTGATGAATCCAACTCCCCTGCCACTCCAGGCAGCAGGATCTCAGCATGTCCTCCAAAGTCTGAATGGTCCTCTCAGACTGACCATCTGACTGAGGATGATATGCCGAGCTAAATGCCAACTCCGTGCCAAGAGCTCGCTGGAAACTCCTCCAGAATCCAGAAGTGAAGCGCGGATCCTGATCCGACACGATCGAAATGGGAACCCCATGCAACGGAACGATCCGCTCCATATAAAGACGAGCCAACTTAGGCACGCTCCAGCTGACCTTGACCGGTAGCAACCGAGTCACCTTCGTCAGCCGATCCACCAGCAACCAAATACTGTCCTGCCCACTCGGGGTTCTTGGCAACCCCACCACAAAATCCGTGGTCACATGGTCCCACTTCCAAGCAGGCACATCCAAGGGCTGGAGAGTACCGCCTGGTCGCTGATGCTCCGCCTTCACCTGCTGACAGATCAGGCACCTGGCCACAAATTCTGCGACATCTCTCTTCATGCCAGGCCACCAGAACTGCCTCCGCAAGTTCCGATACATCTTCGTCGCACCCGGGTGTACAGTGTACCTGCTCCCATGAGCCTCGCGTAACACCGCACGACGAACCTGCTCCTCAGCTGGGACGTACAACCTGCCACGAAACCTCGCAGCACCGTCCTCGCCGAGCTCTACGTCAGCCATAGCCAAAATCCGGGGCAACTCAGGGTCCGCATGTTGAGCCTCTGTCACCTGACGACGGATAGCAGGAGTGACAGTCAGACTCGCAAGCACAGCCAACCCTGGCTCCTGGGGAATCTTGAGCCTGAAAGATACCTCGGGCACTTGTTCCCAGAGCCTCCACCTCCTCAACATCAAGGCACTGACCGCAACCTTTCGACTCAAGGCATCGGCGACGACATTCATCCTGCCTGGCTGATAAGACATGGTGAAGTCATAGTCCTTCATGAACTCCATCCAACGCCTTTGCCTGAGGTTCAGGTCCTTCTGCGAGAACACGTACCTCAAGCTCTGATGGTCAGTGAACACCTCGAACTTCTCACCGTACAGATAATGCCTCCAGATCTTCAGCGCGAAGATCACAGCCGCCAACTCAAGGTCATGGGTAGGGTAGTTCTCCTCGTGAGGCTTTAGCTGCCGAGATGCATAAGCCACCACTCTACCATGCTGCATCAGAACAGCACCCAGTCCAACGCCGGAAGCATCTGTACACACCACGAAACCTCCCGATCCAGAAGGCAAAACCAACACCGGAGCCGAGGTGAGCAATCTTTTCAGCTCCCTGAAGCTCTGCTCACACTCCTCGGACCAAACGAAAGGTATATCCTTCCGCGTGAGCCTAGTCATCGGGGTCGCAATGCGGGAAAAATCCTGGATAAACCGACGATAATAACCCGCAAGCCCCAAGAAACTCCGGATCTCCGTCACCGACCTCGGCCTCGGCCATTGCATCACAGCCTCGACCTTGGCGGGATCCACGGAAATGCCATCACCAGAAATCACGTGCCCCAGAAAGTGCACCTCGCTGAGCCAAAACTCGCACTTGCTGAGCTTCGCATACAACTGGTGATCTCGCAACGTATGCAGTACCACACTCAAATGGTACGCGTGCTCCTCAGCAGACCGCGAATAAACAAAGATGTCATCCACGAAAATGACCACAAACTGGTCCAAATACGGATGAAACACCCTCTGCATCAAGTCCATAAAGGCAGCTGGGGCATTGGTGAGCCCAAACGGCATCACCAGAAACTCATAATGCCCGTACCTCGAACTGAATGCAGTCTTCTCCACATCGGACTCGCGAATCCTCAGCTGATAGTAACCTGACCGCAAATCAATCCGCGAGAACACTCGCGCAGACTGAAGCTGGTCGAACAAGTCATCGATCCGCGGCAACGGATACTTGTTCTTAACGGTCACTTCATTCAGCTGCCGATAGTCAATGCACAGCCGCAGACTACCGTCCTTCTTCTTCACAAACAACACGGGCGCACCCCAAGGGGAAAAACTCGGACGAATGTACCCCTTGGCCAGCAGCTCCTGCAACTGCGCCCTCAACTCCCTCAGTTCAGCGGGGGCCATACGGTAGGGAGCCTTCGCCAAAGGTCCCGCACCAGGTACAACCTCGATCACAAAATCGATCTCCCGCTGGGGAGGTAATCCAGGCAACTCCTCAGGAAAAATATCGGGAAACTCGCACACCACCGCGATGTCCTCGACATCCGGCTCCATCCGGTCAGACACAACCACTGACGCGAGAAAACCCTGACAACCTGAATCAAGCAACCGACGGGCTCGAATAGCAGAGATAAGAAATCGAGAAGAGGCGGAACGGATACCTTGAAAATAGAAGGTCCTCTTGCTCGGATGCTGGAAGTAGACCCTCTTCATCCCACAATCCACCACCGCTCCATGAGTCTCGAGCCAATCCATGCCTAGAATCACATCGTAATCCCGAAGCTGCAATGCATACAATCTGCCTGGCATACTCCGGCCATCGATCCACACCGGAACCTGGTCGAAGCAATACGGAGTGACCATAAAGTCACCCGAAGGCAACTCCACCGCCAAATCACAAGACAACTGGGTCACCGGCTCCTCGACGCTCGACGCGAAATCCTCCGAAATAAACGAATGAGACGCGCCAGAATCAAACAAAACCCGAGCCGCACAACCCAAAATCTGAACGGTACCTTCCACGAGCTGCGACGCCACTACCTCTGCCCTGGTCAAGTGCGTGATCTGGCCTCGAGCCCTCTGCCTGCCTCCCACGCTGGCTGACCTGGGTAGCGGCGGATACTGTCCCTGCTGCTGCTGCTGCTGCCTCTGCTGCTGGGGAAACTGCTGCTGCGGCGGTCTCTGTGGACAGTCACGCGCCATGTGCCCTGGCTGGTCACACCGAAAATAGATAATCGGCGCCGTGCACTGCCTGCCTGGGTGGGTCCCACCACACCGTAGATAAGGTCCTCGTGATCCACCCCCTGATCCCTGACGCTGTAAAGGAATCGGTTGCTGCACACTGCCCGATGAAGCTTGTCCCTGATCCTTGGGCTTCTTACGGAAACCCTTCTTCAAGAACTTCTTGACCTTCGAGCTAAAAGACACAGATCCTGTCACTGAAGCTGCCGATGCCGGTACTCCTGAACCACCCGACGCATGCTGGAAGAAACCCTGCTGCTGGGTAGCCGACTGCTGGCTGCGACCTGACACGGACTGCCCCTGGCTGATCGGTCCTCGAGTCCTCTGCATATCCATCTCCAAGGAAATCGCAACACGAGACGCTGTCTCTAGATCAGTGGCCCCATTCGCGATCAAATGGTGCCTCAGCTCCAGCCTCAAGCCCTGTACAAACTGCGTGGTCCTCACCCTCTCATTCTCCATGACATGAGGTGCGTACCGACCCAGCTCGACAAATCAGGCCCTGTACTGCAACACGGACATGTCACCCTGCACCAGCTCCAGAAACTCCCGCATCCGCTGCGTAGCAACGACGTCTGGACAGTACGTACGCTCGAAAGCACTGACAAAGTCACCCCACTCGACCTGCTCAAGTGGACGAAGCTGAAAGGACGTCTTCCACTCGGAAGACCACCACCTCCGAGCCGTACCCTGCAACTGGTTGTAGGCCAACACCACTCTGTCCTCGGCAGTACTTTTCGCAGAACTGAACACCCGCTCCATCTCATCGAGCCAATCACGAGCCGCATCAGGGTCTGCCTGGCCGCTAAAGTAAGGTGGATGGAACTGCATGAAGTCCCTCACTGCTCGGCCCGGCCCACCCCTGACTGACGAGCCCTCAGCAGCCTCTCGCCAAACTGCAGAGACATGAGATGGTACATGCCACGGAAGAAATCCTCGGCCCCCGGAGCTCTCGCAGCATCCGCGGCCTCGGTAGCTCCCGGAACTCTGCTATGCTCCTCCTGGTCCCTCTGGATCCCCTGCTGGATCTCCTGACCTCCAGCCGACTGCCCCTGCTGAGAGCGAGAACTCCTCCTCGGCGCCATCCTCACTCCTGAAGCACAAGACAGAAAACACGGAAACGGCAATGTCAGAATAAAACACGCGGTGCCCAAGGCCAGCGTCACCTGTACATCATCGCCATGGACTAGTGGACCACTATAATTACCTATGATTCCCATGTAATTCCACAACCGCGCTCTGATACCAGCTGTAACGACCCGAGAATCCGATTACCGGGAAGGCCCGATAATCCGAGACTCGCACCGCCACCCACGAGTCCGAAGACTCGGAAGGGTTAAAAGGATGGTGTGGAAACTACATAGTTATCACAAGTAATTGCAGAAATTAAACAGTTATGATATTAAGCAGGAAATAAGATAACAATTTACATGGTCCACAAAAATAAAATAACCACGACAACAGTCCACGACTAGTACAGTGACAAGAAAGAAAAGTACAGCTACACGGGGCATCCCCCGGCTCAGACCTCTGGCACTACCTCTGGGCACCCGCACCACGCTGCGCTCCTGACGCGCTCCCCGAAGGTGGCGTCTCACCTGAAACACGGTGAAAACACGCAGGGAATGAGTCTCGGAACAAGACTCAGTAGGGATCACTCGAACCCTACCTCGCAAAGCGAGAAACCACTACTCTAGTGCTAGGAGAGTACCTCGGAAAGGAAAGCCCTGTACTCTACAAAGCAAGACTCTACGGCACGCAAACCGACACACGTGCTACGAAGAGAAGACCGAAGCTCGACGGTCACTGACAAACCCGAAGGTCGAAAACACACGACTGATAGTCTGACACTCCGTACTCAACAGGAGTACCACCCACTAGAAGCACAGCCGGTAGCATCCCCTGACGTCTTACACCGCACCGCAGGTGAACCGCCTGACGTGGTAGGTCCTACCCGAGGCGCAAACACCGAAAAGTAACTCACAACAAGTGACTAGCTGGGGTCACGCCCGTCGACGTGGGTCCAACCGCCCCCAACCACGTGTGCACACACAGACCACGCGTCCTAGGTCTAGCCCTCTGACCGGTTTTCCCCCGCAGCCGGACTCTGGCTACGACGAGGGGCCTACGGTAACCGGTCCACAAACCGTCTCGAAAGGTGGGTGCCCATACACCACTCCCAGGTGAGACCAGCACCGCGTACTGGTGGGCTACGACTAGTGGAGGGTCGCTAAAGGAGTAGACTCTCAAGTCACGGAAAACAACGCCCAAGCCCGACAACGTGTGGGAATCACCCCACGCACTAGTCCCGTCACACGGAGACCACGGTCGGAGAAAAGTAAGGTTGCCACCCTCATGGGGCAACTCAGGAAGTGGCGGTCTACCCTCAGACCGTCACTGCCAAATGGCGGTCCACTCTAGGGCCGTCACTTAAAATGGCGGTCTAAGGCGGACCGTCACTCAACACGGGGGAAAGAGAAGTAACGGCCCAGGCCCAGCGCGTTACACGGATGTAACGCGCTTAGCCTAGCGCGTTACACGCCCCTCCACGGCACAGATTCAAAAAGGGATGTAACGGCCCTGCCCGGGCGCGTTACTCACATGTAACGCACCTGGACCAGCGCGTTACATGGCCCTCACACCTGGGGTAAACACAGGAAGTAACGCTCTTGCCCCAGGGCGTTACACGCATATAACGCACCTAGAATGGCGCGTCACATGGCCTGACCCCCAACGGTCAAAACCAACGGTTGAAAAGCATGTGACGGCCCAGCCCAGGGGCGTCACTAGCAAACGGCGGCCAGTCGCAGGACCGTTACAGCCCTCGACCCCAAAGGCCAACACCCAGGGAAGTAACGCACCCCTCTAGGGGCGTTACAAGCATGTGACGGTCACTGGAGTGACCGTCGCTTGCCCCAGAGCACGCTACGGCGGGAAAACCCCAAAAACACCAACCACGCCCCCGTACCTCCACCGGAGAGGGGGAAAACAAGGGGGAAGACCCCTGGGGACCCCTAGCATGCATCTAAGCCACCAAAACATAGAATCATGGGCTAAAACCATAGATCGGGCGGCTCACCCCCAAAACATGGAAAAACCCCAAAAATGCCCAAACATGCCTCTCTCGGCCTCCCCGCGGCCTACAAACCACGGAAAAGAACGGCGAAGAGCTAGGGAACGTCACCCTACCTCAATGGAGCGAATGCTCCGCCGGATCGTCCACGAATCACTAAGAACGCTTGAAAACCCTCGTTCTTCCTTAAGCTTCCCACGCTCGCCGCACGCCCCCACGACCGCCTCGCCGCCGCCCACGTCACCGCGCCGTCGCCCCGCCGCCGTCTGCAGTCGGAGGGGAGCTCGCCGTGGCCAACCGGGAGGAAGAGAGGGAGAGGGAGGGAGACACGGTGGAGGAGGAAGGAGGAAGAAGAAGAGAGGAAGAAGAAGATGGTGGGGGAGAGAAAAAAAAGAAAAAGGGTTTTATAGAAAAACCCAGAAAATGCAGAAAATACCAAAAATTAGGAAATTACACCCCCACAATCCTCGGAACGTACCGATCGCAACGGTACCACTCGTGCCCGTGTGAACAGCCCGGTTCACCAGCAGCGAGCGTCCGAAGAGAAAAGCCGAAACCCGCGCCGGAAGTCGGAAATCACGCACGGAAAAAGCCGCGGAACGCCTCCGGGCCTCCGAAGCGACTCCGGATCGCGCCGATCCGAACACGAAAGATGTTCGAAACGAAATTTCAGACACAACAGAGCCAAACGCTCCGAAAACCAGATCCGGGACGCACGAAGAAGGATCCGAAAGGTCCGGGATATTACATGGATGCTCAGTAGCTGAAGAAGTTTGCTGCAGCCCAAACACGTTGCTGAGGAGAGTCCACGGCAGCAAAGGAACTCCACGAGATGGACAGACGCGGCACCTCCCGTCACGGACGTGCACGGTGCAGCAGATGGAAGCACGCTGCAACCACGCTAGTTACCCGTCTCCTCGCCGTGGATGCTCGCCACGGACAACACCCGGGGGTAGAGAGAGCTTGAGGAGAACCCTCAAGAGAGGCGCCTGAACTCCGGAGGAACGATGCGAAGGCCAAACCAAGTAACTAAAACTCAAAGGGAGAACCGAAAACAAAAGCCATGTTTAGGTGTCACCTCCGCACGCAAGTATCTCGCCATGTTTATCCATTCACGAAACGGCCTCCATGCAGTCGCGAGTACACTCCGGCAATCCCGTATGCAAGCTGCAAACGTCCCATCTTATCTCGTCGACGACGTCTTCGGGAAGCCTATCGCGTGCACCCTGCTGGCTACTTCTGCGGTGACCACGGAGATGCCAACGCCTTTCTCAAATACCCAGCCAGCCATGTGAATGGCACTGCCCATCTTACTGCCGTGTCCACCTTTTACGTAAAGACCATCCTCATCCTTGACCCGGTGTAGCCATGCAACGAACATGTCGCCACCATGCAACGAAACACGAGTGGCCCTTCTTCTTGCGTTTCTCAACGCACCCAGCTGCCACGTCCATGCATGGTTAGCCATGCATTATCTTCAACCGCTGAAGCCTTCATGCATGTACAAATCATGCCAATGGTATTGCCAACACATGTGTATGTTTATAGCCTTGCCATGCACGTGATGCGACCACCTTTGCCATCTCCTATGTGATGCCCCCCCACCATGCATAAAATAGCCACCATCTCTTTACGTGATTAGCCCATCAAACTGCAGCTTTAGTGCAACTAAGCCACTTGTCTTGCCAAAGTATCACCTATCCATCCACGTGTTGTCCTAAATGCATTTCATTTTTACCATACCAACATCTTCATCTCCATGTGATAATGCCAACAACAACCTATCATTAGCAAAGTGTGCGTATGTTATATAAAATGTTGTTAACATAATATATTAATCAATGCAATTCTTATTCACCTATGTGCTCTCACTATTATTTGCAAATTACTCCCAAATATTTATTTTTCATGAAAAGCTCAAGTGTTAACAAAAATATATTTCTATGATCATTTTCACACATAATCAACATTTTACTTAAAATTATCTCCCAAGTATATAGAAATAATATGTGAAAATATGAAGTTATCACACCCCCCAACTTACTCATTCCTAGTCCCTTAGCAATGCAATCAATTATAAATTTAGGACTAACAAGAGTTCATAAACCACGTTTCATGACAAGAATGTGAGCATCATGATTTAAACTATAGAGTACTACAAGTTCAAGCACTAAATGTCAAGAATAAACTTCGTCAATCCATGTATTTAGACACTTCCTCAGGTTACACTCACAATCTTTGTATCTCTGTGTGTACGTGCTCTAATTTGATTAGCGGTCATCAGACAACTGGATGCATGAGCCTTCTATTTACCACTTAACGATGATTTCCAATTCTACCTATTGCAAATCAGACTCTCGAATTACAGGTAGCTTCACTCTGCCATATTTCATCATCATTTTTTTTTCATTTTTTTTTCTTTCATGGTGCTGCACATTCCTTCACCGTTTGACGCGAACCTCAACTCTTACCTTAGGAGAAGCAGGCCCGGTTACTAAGATCAGGAGCATTTTCCATGATTTATTTCACTTTTTTTTTCTTTTGGTGCTTTGCACTTATTCGTAGGCAGGTAGCTTTTTCCCCACGATTGATCTTCAATGACTAGGCAGAATTTTCAATCATCGCCTAAGTATTAAGCAAAAATCTCATCATCCTTATGTTTAAACCCCACTATTCTCATTAGTGTGCAAATGTGTGTGAGTTCAAAAAAATCTGAGTGTGTTCCGAGGAAGATGCTAAAAACATAACCAACTAATTCACCCTTTAATTCAATGCTGTCACCAGTGGATATTCTAAGCCTTATCATTTTGACAATGTTTCTTATCATGAAAAATGACCCTGAAGCACTTGTTAGGGGTGTCATGAAGGATTACAACATTTTGATGAAAATTTAAGCTTAACCTACCCCCCAACTTAAGTGACATTGTCCTCAATGACATGATTAAAATGTAGGAATGAAATGAAACCATGACAAGTGGTGGGAAGGATAGATACAACCTGAGAAGGAAGTGTTGCTGGTAGAGACATGCTGCTCCATGCTCCTTGCTCCTAAAAAAGAAAATCAATCATCATTTATTTATTTTTAGAAGAAAGAATTGGGTTGCCTCCCAATTAGCGCTAAGTTTAATGTCTTCAGCCAGACGCATGGAAGCTCAATAACCAACAAGTTGATTTTAGAATGAGCCACCACAGAATTTTGTTCTCGCCAAAATTTTCTTTTTCATGCCTAAGAGATATAACTGGAACTGGTGAGTATAAGGGCAAAGCATATAACGGGGCGGAGACATGTGAAAAGGACCACCCCGATCAGAGAATAGAGGAGAAACATAGGGAAAAATCATGTCATCTATTACGAAATGTTTCTCCTGAGATTCTGTGGGATCAGAGCAATCAGTAGGTAGGGCAAGGTTGGGCCAACTGACTTGAAGAGTTTTAAAGGAATCACCGTAGTCAAGATTTGGCATAAGCTCTACCCTCTCCTCTACATTGAGATTATCACGTGGCACACTCAAATAATTCAGTTCCTTATTTATCTCAACTTCATTATTCAAATAAATGTTCAATTCTAGATCCATCTTCACTTCCTCTTCTTTCCCATCTTCAAAGTGAATTGCATCAAATTCAGGGGGAGACATGTGATTAGAGATTTGGGGTTCATTATACTCTTCCTCTCCCCCTAATTGGAGATCATCCACCTCTCTAGCATTCCCCTCATGATGGCAATCAAGCACAAGCTCCTCATATTCATTTTTAGGAGGGGGGCTATGATCATTCATTAGTTCATCTCCTTCTTTGGTTTCTTTCCCATTGATTTCTTCAATCTCCTTAAAGTCCTTAGAGTTTTCATGTAAAATTTGCTGACAATTTCTCTCCATAATCCCTTCATCTTCGGAATCAAAATTTTGAGTTTTATGAGATTGAGGAATTAGTGAGTGATTACCGTCAGGGTAAAGGACATGATGAGTAGGATTGGATACAGAGTAATCAAAGAATTGGTCTCCCTCCATGTTTTTGATTTCCATGGTCAGTCTATTGATTTGCTTTTGGAGGGGTTGACCTTGGAGAAGGAACTGATTGAATTGATCATTTGGGTGATTATCTGAGGGTGGCGGAGATGAATAGCAAGAAGGGGAATGATTTGTATGTTGGGCTGGATCATAATAGTCATTAGAGTTTGGAGCCCAAGTTTGATTTTCCTCTTGTTCTCCCCCCAACTTAAACACCTCATTATTTTCCTTGACCATCACGAATTGAGATTCACTAACTTCCCCCCAATTTTCCTGATATGGTTGCTCCATATTATCCTCCTCATCAAAATTTATTTGAGAGTCATTGAATTGAGGATTGATGGGTGAATCATTTGGCGTGATATTGTAATCAGGCAATGGATGTTCAAAATTTTCCTTGGGGAGGTTATCACATTGGTCCATTTCTAGCTCTTTTTGGTATTGGTCAAGCATGACCTTCATTTCTGCCATGTCGGCTTGGAAAGATTGATTTTGGGCCAAAATGAGTTGAGTCACTTGATCAATGTTGTCCTCGAAATCAGACTTTGGAGGATCTGGATAGATTGGATGGCACTCAGACAGTGGTGAGTAGTTAGAATGAAAATCAGTTTGGTACTGAAGTGGTGAGGAGCAGATGGGTTGTCCTTCATGTTGGGCTTGATTGTAATGATCATTTGAGTAAGAATCCCAATCTGAAAAGTGTGAGTGTGAAGGACTTTGAATGGGGTCTTGATAGGCCCAAGAAGAAGATTGTTGGTTTTCCCACCGTGGATATGAGTTTGAGTGAGAGAAATTGGTGGCAAAAGCCAATGAAAATTGGTTTGGTGCCTGGGTAAGAGATGAATTGTAAACCCCATTTTGGATGAATGAAGGATTTGGATGATATTGGGTAAATGCTGGATTTGAATTCAAGTGGCCCACATGATTGAACATGGAAGAATTATTAGTGGGCCTGAACACAAGTGGTAGTGGCAATGCAAAAAGCCCAAGAAAGAGTGATATTATTATTTTTTATTTTGTTTTGCAGAAAAGATTTTTTTTTCTTTGCAACCACTTGATCAACACATTAACCTACAAGACTTAGGGCTCCTTGGACTTAAAAGCACAAATAGTGAGAATTCCCCAAAGTTCAATTGCAATATTGCACACACCGACCTTCAAGTTGGCCAGGTAAGAGGTAGGATTGTGGGAGGTTCCCCTTGGTTTCCCAAGATCCTAATTAATAAACCACAAATCCATTTAGGCGTAGCCTTTTAACCTCTTACCTAGACACCAGCCTTTAGATGGTGATACAAGCACAATTTCCCTTAAGGTTCAACCACTAAGTGGACTAAAATGTTAGCTTTCTCACAAATTAACTTAAATCCAGCCCAAGTCCACTACCAAATCTATCCACTAGCCAGGAAAGAGGTGGGGTTGTGGGAGGCTCCCCCTACAGATGTAGGGTCCTAATTAATAAACCACAATCCCACTTAAGGCGTTTGCCATCGTGATGCGGGACGGGACCACGGACACGACAAGCTCGCGATCGTCCCTTAACGAGGGAAGCGTCGGATGTGCGCGGTTGAGAAACCGGCAATGAGCTAGGGTGGTCGGCTCTCTTTTGCGCCCGGATCGGGTCACGGGACGGCTTCGCTCTCTCTCGCAGCAGTGATATTAAAAATTGAAGGCGAGCTAGATATCCCTACACATGCTCTCTAGCAGCGGCATATAAAGCATATAAAGAATTAAGCTAATGCCAAGTGTAAGGGTGAAGGCGATACCTCCACGCTCTCGGCGTGGCGAAGACGGCACCCGGCCAAAGCTCGTACTCCCGGGAACTTAGTACATTATGTTTACAGCAGTACAAATAAGCCCACTCCACGCAGGGAGGTAAAGGGCGACACAAGTGGGCCCGGGAGGACCAAGTTCGGGTTGACGGGCGGTTTCGGGCAATGCTTCGGCTTCACGCGTACTCGTGCTAGTGGGGGCCCACGTGTTGACCGGAGGGGTCGTGTGGGGCCTGATGACTCCTCTATTGTGGAGACACTTGGGAAGCGTTCCCCTGGGATGGCGAGCTGCTGGAATGACCGCCGGACGCCGGGCGGCCCTCGGACGACGCTCGCCGGGAACTCGGCCACGAATCTGAAATTCTGTTTGCAGGCGCGCGACTTGGAGAAAACTGCTGCTGCGATCAGCCCCGTCGTCGGAATGCGACGAGGTTGGCGCCGTTGGAAAGCTGACTCAGAATACCTCGACGTAGGGGTCTTCAAAAAAAATAATCAGATCTGTATTTCTGATCATGCATTTTACAAGCTTGCTGGAATCTGGCCAGAACTGCAGGGGCAGGTTCTGACTTCTCTGAAGATCGACGTTGACCAGGGAGAAGACCTCCGAATCTTGAAATAATTTCTTCAGCAAAGTTGAAGGTCTCTGAGAGAGGAATCCGGGACTATTTTTGGTTTTCTGATTGGAGACAAAATGGATTTTCTGGGATTTCTTTACTAGACCTGGGTCGGATCTGGGAAACTGTGGGCAGACTGTTCTTGGGAACTTGGACGAATTTTGTAAAATACTTGGAGGGTGAACCAAAAATTAATAAAATTCCTGGTGGTAGAGGGATGTGGACAGAGATCCCAGTAAATTTGGGCGACCCAACAGAAATCAAAAAGTGGTTCGAATGGGGTAAACTCAGAGCTGGTGAACAGTAAACAGAACCAGGACAGATCTGGAACTTGGACTTGGACGAAAATCAAAAAATAGCTAAAGGATGAATTTTGACGTGATGTTTTTTGTGGGGATAAGGGTTCTAGAGGGGAACCAACCCTGAAATTTTGAGCTTCAGAAGATGAAGGGAGTGATAGCAGGAATTCGGAGAAGAAGGTTCTATCCTGAGTGGACAGAACACCGAAACCGTTGGCGACGACGCGTCGACGGCGAGACGATGGCGGCGGCGATCACCGGAGTTGCTTCAGATGCTGGAGGGGATCAAGGGGGAAGGGATTACACTCTAGAAAGGGGGCTGGAGGTGGAGGAACCAGGGAGAGAGAGGGGAGGGGCTCAAGATCCAATTGGGGGCAAATGCCTTTTTTTCCTTCATTAATTCCTTCAATATGAAAAATACAACCTTATATAGGATGCCAACCAAATTCAATCTCAACCCTTGGATCTAGGGGTTTGGATTGAAGGGCTGGGATGAGGTATGACCAACCACAAGAAATACAATATTTAAAGGAATCCCATTCCTAATTCTACCACATGTGGTCAAATAAAGGGAGGAAAGAAAGAAAATTAAACAACCTAGCCTAATAGAGCCAAAAGAGGGGGCGCCCCCCTTCATGGGCCAAGGGCCTTTCATGGGCCATGAGCCATCCACAAGCCCATGCTAGACTTGGACCCTTCCCATTTAGTTGGCCCATGAGGGAGTGTAAACCAATTTGGGCCTTAAGTGCATTAATGACCCATTAGAAACCTAATGACCCAATATGGCATAAGCTCCTTAATGGACTCTACTAATGGCTACCTAGCCATAGACACTACATTAGAAATGGCCCATTGGCTTGATATAAGCCTTACAAGGAGCCCAAAAGAAAGAAAATACACAATTACAATCTCATACAAGCCATAACTCACAAATACACTTCACCCGTGTATGGAAATCACCTTTGATGCCCCATCAATTCTCCCCGGGTGGGAGGAACTCGACCCCGTCGAGTAGGGGTATGGCTGCTCCGGTACTCCGGCGGATCCGTCACCGTGCTAAGTAGCGCGGGTATGCTCCACTCCAAGTGATCGGCACCTGCTCATTCCATATATACTCGATATGCGCACTGCTATGGCTAAAGGTGGTCACTCCGAAGGCACTCTCAAAGGAAGGAAACAGCTCGAAGACTCACTAGGAATCACCGCTGTATCACTATAGGTGACTGATCCAGATATAGAAGTAAAACCGATCACATACTCATCAAGTGAGTCGACTCGCTTCACACTCATAAGAGAACGACACGAGCTTGCATAAGACACATGCAGACTCACCATGCACTGACACATGAATGAAAATCACACAAACAATCGACTCAAAATCACCACACAAACAAACCACACAAAGAAAACACACCGACTCATCTATGACCCTAGACATACCTAATGTTAGTCAGACCCGTACATGGATGACGGCGGACCAGGACACCCGAATATGTGCCATACATGCATTTGACGTAACTGGAGGTTGACGTCATGGGGAACTCCTAGACATACTACGATGCACCAATCATGGACATTGGGCTTGGATGCGGGAAGTCCGGGAGGTGCGGGTGGTTTAGAGGGATCGGGGAAACCAAAGTCTTCCTTACCCCCGAGGGATGGTTCGGACCTATGGCTATGTGGAGTTTGCTTGGCCCGAATGGAAAAGGTGGGATAGTGAACTCCGCGGAAGAAGGGTAACGAGTATAAAAACTCGGGAGGGTCACTAGTGAAGGGGTCAAAAGGGTCGAAGAAGGTGTGACCCCATGAAGTGGGTTCCAACATGACATGGTCCCAATCGTGAAATTCTTGAAGGTGCGGGTGGCCACCTTCCTCCGTCATGGTAGATGGGACCGTGTATAGGAAATATGACTCCTCCCTCGGAAGCAAAGTCATGAAGTCGGGCTCATCCGGTAGCGGGAGAAGTAGAAGAACCTCCGTGGTGACACAACCCACGGTGCACTCGGAGGTAATGGACCCTATGGCCGGATGGGTGAAGCTAAGACTAGCGGGTTGGTCAAAGCCTCGGGCCAAAAGATGCGTCAACTCCCATTGTGAATCTAATCCCATGACAAGATCATCTAACGTATCAACATGGTGACGAGATCGAAATGTGGTATGGAATGAGTTGACCGGCACTAAAGGTAAGGTGGGGTCCATGGACGGGAAGGGATGTGGGACCAAGCCATCCTTGAGCCATCTAAGAAGTGGCTCGGCTATGTAAAGTGTTCCCGTAAGAAACACGGGTGGCTCGGGCTTTGGTAGTTCCCACTTTGATGGTTTCGAATGAAGACCGGAGGTAGATAACAATGGAGCATCCATGGGTGGTGGAGTAGCTTGTGTCCTTTCCCACCAATCCGAAATCATTTTCTTTATTTCCTCTAAGGAGCGGGTTGGAGGAGGGACCTTGGGGTGGACTAGCTCCTTAACTCTCGGCTCGGGTGTGGGCCTCGGCTCGGTTATAAGCGGGACTTCCACTCGGTTGGAGGTGCTTGAGTGGGTTGGGATGGGAGTGCCAAGGGGAGGTTGGTTGGTGGTGCATGGGCGGGCCACTAGATTGGGGTCACTTTGGTGGGCTTGGACGGCGGTGAAGGGGTGGGATTGGGTAGAGGTGTGGCCCACTTGATTGTGGGTGAGTTGGTGGGGTTGGTGAGTGGAATGACCTCCGTGGTTGGAGGTAGGTGGGCGGGGAACGTAGGCCCTCCTAAGCACTCTCTTCATTTCCCACCATGACTCGATGGGCCTTAGATTCCTATCCTCCCTCCAATATTTGATGTCCCTCCAAGTTGCAGCGGCTTCACCAAAAAGTCGCCTTTTGGCAACATCGACTTGCATGGGCCCGTACATGATGTACACCTCGAAGTAATCATCCATAATGGCTTCCCATTCTAGATAGACACTCAGGTCATCGGACCCGTAGAAATCCCGGGTTTCGGGCCTCGTGGGGTGGTTCGGGTGGTCCTTCCATTTGAGATAGTATCGCCACCATCCGGGAGTTTGGGACTCCATGGGATACGGGGAAACTAGTGGATGGCCATGCCGACACTCGGACCAAAACACTAGACACGACACTAAGTAATGCAAAGTTGGAATGCACTAACTAATGCACACTAAGGACCCTAGACGTAAACCAAGACTCGGTACGGGGCGGAGACAATCGACCCGAAGGTCACTCGCACAAGTGTGCGGCCTTCCCGATAGGCGTAACCTAACGGTCGGACAACACCTTTTTATATACCGAGTAAAGGGATGTATGCGACCCAAAAATGACTCTTTTTGTTGTTTTAAAAATGTGATGATCCTAAACACGACTTAGACCGAATAATGACTACATGATACTCTTTTTCTTTTTTGAATGCAAACACCCTAGACTCAACCTGACTCTGATACCAAATTGATGCGGGACGGGACCACGGACACGACAAGCTCGCGATCGTCCCTTAACGAGGGAAGCGTCGGATGTGCGCGGTTGAGAAACCGGCAATGAGCTAGGGTGGTCGGCTCTCTTTTGCGCCCGGATCGGGTCACGGGACGGCTTCGCTCTCTCTCGCAGCAGTGATATTAAAAATTGAAGGCGAGCTAGATATCCCTACACATGCTCTCTAGCAGCGGCATATAAAGCATATAAAGAATTAAGCTAATGCCAAGTGTAAGGGTGAAGGCGATACCTCCACGCTCTCGGCGTGGCGAAGACGGCACCCGGCCAAAGCTCGTACTCCCGGGAACTTAGTACATTATGTTTACAGCAGTACAAATAAGCCCACTCCACGCAGGGAGGTAAAGGGCGACACAAGTGGGCCCGGGAGGACCAAGTTCGGGTTGACGGGCGGTTTCGGGCAATGCTTCGGCTTCACGCGTACTCGTGCTAGTGGGGGCCCACGTGTTGACCGGAGGGGTCGTGTGGGGCCTGATGACTCCTCTATTGTGGAGACACTTGGGAAGCGTTCCCCTGGGATGGCGAGCTGCTGGAATGACCGCCGGACGCCGGGCGGCCCTCGGACGACGCTCGCCGGGAACTCGGCCACGAATCTGAAATTCTGTTTGCAGGCGCGCGACTTGGAGAAAACTGCTGCTGCGATCAGCCCCGTCGTCGGAATGCGACGAGGTTGGCGCCGTTGGAAAGCTGACTCAGAATACCTCGACGTAGGGGTCTTCAAAAAAAAATAATCAGATCTGTATTTCTGATCATGCATTTTACAAGCTTGCTGGAATCTGGCCAGAACTGCAGGGGCAGGTTCTGACTTCTCTGAAGATCGACGTTGACCAGGGAGAAGACCTCCGAATCTTGAAATAATTTCTTCAGCAAAGTTGAAGGTCTCGGAGAGAGGAATCCGGGACTATTTTTGGTTTTCTGATTAGAGACAAAATGGATTTTCTGAGATTTCTTTACTAGACCTGGGTCGGATCTGAGAAACTGTGGGCAGACTGTTCTTGGGAACTTGGACGAATTTTGTAAAATACTTGGATGGTGAACCAAAAATTAATAAAATTCCTGGTGGTAGAGGGATGTGGACAGAGATCCCAGTAAATTTGGGCGACCCAAAAGAAATCAAAAAGTGGTTCGAATGGGGTAAACTCAGAGCTGGTGAACAGTAAACAGAACCAGGACAGATCTGGAACTTGGACTTGGACGAAAATCAAAAAATAGCTAAAGGATGAATTTTGACGTGATTTTTTTTGTGGGGATAAGGGTTCTAGAGGGGAACCAACCCTGAAATTTTGAGGTTCAGAAGATGAAGGGAGTGATAGCAGGAATTCGGAGAAGAAGGTTCTGTCCTGAGTGGACAGAACACCGAAACCGTTGGCGACGACGCGTCGACGGCGAGACGATGGCGGCGGCGATCACCGGAGTTGCTTCAGATGCTGGAGGGGATCAAGGGGGAAGGGATTACACTCTAGAAAGGGGGCTGGAGGTGGAGGAACCAGGGAGAGAGAGGGGAGGGGCTCAAGATCCAATTGGGGGCAAATGCCTTTTTTTCCTTCATTAATTCCTTCAATATGAAAAATACAACCTTATATAGGATGCCAACCAAATTCAATCTCAACCCTTGGATCTAGGGGTTTGGATTGAAGGGCTGGGATGAGGTATGACCAACCACAAGAAATACAATATTTAAAGGAATCCCATTCCTAATTCTACCACATGTGGTCAAATAAAGGGAGGAAAGAAAGAAAATTAAACAACCTAGCCTAATAGAGCCAAAAGAGGGGGCGCCCCCCTTCATGGGCCAAGGGCCTTTCATGGGCCATGAGCCATCCACAAGCCCATGCTAGACTTGGACCCTTCCCATTTAGTTGGCCCATGAGGGAGTGTAAACCAATTTGGGCCTTAAGTGCATTAATGACCCATTAGAAACCTAATGACCCAATATGGCATAAGCTCCTTAATGGACTCTACTAATGGCTACCTAGCCATAGACACTACATTAGAAATGGCCCATTGGCTTGATATAAGCCTTACAAGGAGCCCAAAAGAAAGAAAATACACAATTACAATCTCATACAAGCCATAACTCACAAATACACTTCACCCGTGTATGGAAATCACCTTTGATGTCCCATCACATCGGACCTCTTTCCTAGACACTAGTTTCCAAATTGATAATGGGCCCAAGTGAAATCAAATCTCAAAGTGAACCCTAGGGCCAATGTCTACTAGATTTTATTAGGCTTGGGAAATGCAAAATGAAGAGTTGTGGTTTTTGGGCCAAGGAAGGGTGATCAAATCCCCACCTTATGTGATTATGGGTTTTGCCCTTAAGATAGTTTAAAATGAAATGCAACACCACATAGTCAAACAAGGGGTTCTATGCAAATTTGAATGTCATGTGATTAAGAAAAAGATAAAAGAACTCACCTTACCCCCGCAATCTTCAATGATGCATTTAACAAAATTAAATAACAAAAATAATTCTAACCTATATGATGCATGACCTAAGACATGGAAATGTGGTTGCTAATCTTGAGATGATGATTTTTATTAAAGTTCAAGTGAATTTTTTTTTAATTAATGATCCTATTTAACCACAAGATATGAAAAATAAAGAAAATAAACTCAAATGAAGGAGGGAAATGTGAGTACTAACTTGAAAAAGCGTTCCCTCATTTTTTTTTATAAATGGCAAAAAACTTTACCTCTTTTTTTTTAATTTTCCTGAAAAAAATAAGAAAAAGAGAAATTATTAGTGTAAATTTATATACAAAAACACAAGATTAACGACCTAAAAATCATAAACTTCCCCGGCAACGGCGCCAAAAATTGATAGTTAAAATGCATGCCGTTAATACATCCACTACCAAGATTAATTATCGGCCCACAAATTAATTAAAGGAAAATAGATAAGCAGTGAGTCCGAGTCGAATCCACAGGGAAATTCAGATTTTAAGGTAGAAAATCTTGAGATTTTCTTAGAACTGAAAATTCATTCCAATTGATACTCAAATGAAAGTTAATGAATTAAAATTAACTAATCTAGGTGAATGCACCTTAAGAATTAATGTAATCAAGTGCAAAAACAACAACAAAAGAAAGACACCACATTTAAAGAAGAAGACGCAAGATATGAAGATAATGAATAAAAATAAAACACTTTCACTAAATTAATATCAAAGGAGGAATGAGCTTGCAACATAATTAACAAACTTAAGCTAATAAAGATTAATGGACTAACTGGATTATGCTTTTGAAGAGAGTAATACAATAGGCAAATAAAGAAGCTAAAAAAAAGACTTCATGGAAATAACAGTGAACAAGAAAAGAACTGCAGCACGGAAGGGAAGAACTGCAGCATGGAAGGGCTTCGGCTGCTCTCTCTCTTTTCTGTTGCGGATGCCACACACGAGCAGCAGATGGGGCTCGCCGTCGACGGATGCTGGATGCTCAGTAGCTGAAGAAGTTCGCTGCAGCCCAAACACGTTGCTGAGGAGAGTCCACGGCAGCAAAGGAACTCCACGAGATGGACAGACGCGGCACCTCCCGTCACGGACGTGCACGGTGCAGCAGATGGAAGCACGCTGCAACCACGCTAGTTACCCGTCTCCTCGCCGTGGATGCTCGCCACGGACAACACCCGGGGGTAGAGAGAGCTTGAGGAGAACCCTCAAGAGAGGCGCCTGAACTCCGGAGGAACGATGCGAAGGCCAAACCAAGTAACTAAAACTCAAAGGGGGAACCGAAAACAAAAGCCAACCAAAGAAAAAAAAAAACCCCCCTCACGGACGTTCCCTGAGCCTCCCCTTTATAGGGGCATGGTCGACGCCGGCTGCTCCGCGGAACCACCTCCGCTTTCGACGCCATCACCGCTATCATCCACAGCGCCTTACGGTGTCACCTCCGCACGCAAGTATCTCGCCATGTTTATCCATTCACGAAACGGCCTCCATGCAGTCGCGAGTACACTTCGGCAATCCCGTATGCAAGCTGCAAACCTCCCATCTTATCTCGTCGACGACGTCTTCGGGAAGCCTATCGCGTGCACCCTGCTGGCTACTTCTGCGGTGACCACGGAGATGCCAACGCCTTTCTCAAATACCCAGCCAGCCATGTGAATGGCACTGCCCATCTTACTGCCGTGTCCACCTTTTACGTAAAGACCATCCTCATCCTTGACCCGGTGTAGCCATGCAACGAACATGTCGCCACCATGCAACGAAACACGAGTGGCCCTTCTTCTTGCGTTTCTCAACGCACCCAGCTGCCACGTCCATGCATGGTTAGCCATGCATTATCTTCAACCGCTGAAGCCTTCATGCATGTACAAATCATGCCAATGGTATTGCCAACACATGTGTATGTTTATAGCCTTGCCATGCACGTGATGCGACCACCTTTGCCATCTCCTACGTGATGCCCCCCCACCATGCATAAAATAGCCACCATCTCTTTACGTGATTAGCTCATCAAACTGCAGCTTTAGTGCAACTAAGCCACTTGTCTTGCCAAAGTATCACCTATCCATCCACGTGTTGTCCTAAATGCATTTCATTTTTACCATACCAACATCTTCATCTCCATGTGATAATGCCAACAACAACCTGTCATTAGCAAAGTGTGCGTATGTTATATAAAATGTTGTTAACATAATATATTAATCAATGCAATTCTTATTCACCTATGTGCTCTCACTATTATTTGCAAATTACTCCCAAATATTTATTTTTCATGAAAAGCTCAAGTGTTAACAAAAATATTTTTCTATGATCATTTTCACACATAATCAACATTTTACTTAAAATTATCTCCCAAGTATATAGAAATAATATGTGAAAATATGAAGTTATCACACCCCCCAACTTACTCATTCCTAGTCCCTTAGCAATGCAATCAATTATAAATTTAGGACTAACAAGAGTTCATAAACCACGTTTCATGACAAGAATGTGAGCATCATGATTTAAACTATAGAGTACTACAAGTTCAAGCACTAAATGTCAAGAATAAACTTCGTCAATCCATGTATTTAGACACTTCCTCAGGTTACACTCACAATCTTTGTATCTCTGTGTGTACGTGCTCTAATTTGATTAGCGGTCATCAGACAACTGGATGCATGAGCCTTCTATTTACCACTTAACGATGATTTCCAATTCTACCTATTGCAAATCAGACTCTCGAATTACAGATAGCTTCACTCTGCCTTATTTCATCATCATTTTTTTTTCATTTTTTTTTCTTTCATGGTGCTGCACATTCCTTCACCGTTTGACGCGAACCTCAACTCTTGCCTTAGGAGAAGCAGGCCCGGTTACTAAGATCAGGAGCATTTTCCATGATTTGTTTCACTTTTTTTTTCTTTTGGTGCTTTGCACTTATTCGTAGGCAGGTAGCTTTTTCCCCACGATTGATCTTCAATGACTAGGCAGAATTTTCAATCATCGCCTAAGTATTAAGCAAAAATCTCATCATCCTTATGTTTAAAACCCACTATTCTCATTAGTGTGCAAATGTGTGTGAGTTCAAAAAAATCTGAGTGTATTCCGAGGAAGATGCTAAAAACATAACCAACTAATTCACCCTTTAATTCAATGCTGTCACCAGTGGATATTCTAAGCCTTATCATTTTGACAATGTTTCTTATCATGAAAAATGACCCTGAAGCACTTGTTAGGGGTGTCATGAAGGATTACAACATTTTGATGAAAATTTAAGCTTAACCTACCCCCCAACTTAAGTGACATTGTCCTCAATGACATGATTAAAATGTAGGAATGAAATGAAACCATGACAAGTGGTGGGAAAGATAGATACAACCTGAGAAGGAAGTGTTGCTGGTAGAGACATGCTGCTCCATGCTCCTTGCTCCTAAAAAAGAAAATCAATCATCATTTATTTATTTTTAGAAGAAAGAATTGGGTTGCCTCCCAATTAGCGCTAAGTTTAATGTCTTCAGCCAGACGCATGGAAGCTCAATAACCAACAAGTTGATTTTAGAATGAGCCACCACAGAATTTTGTTCTCGCCAAAATTTTCTTTTTCATGCCCTGAGAGATATAACTGGAACTGGTGAGTATAAGGGCAAAGCATATAACGGGGCGGAGACATGTGAAAAGGACCACCCCGATCAGAGAATAGAGGAGAAACATAGGGAAAAATCATGTCATCTATTACGAAATGTTTCTCCTGAGATTCTGTGGGATCAAAGCAATCAGTAGGTAGGGCAAGGTTGGGCCAACTGACTTGAAGAGTTTTAAAGGAATCACCGTAGTCAAGATTTGGCATAAGCTCTACCCTCTCCTCTACATTGAGATTATCACGTGGCACACTCAAATAATTCAGTTCCTTATTTATCTCAACTTCATTATTCAAATAAATGTTCAATTCTAGATCCATCTTCACTTCCTCTTCTTTCCCATCTTCAAAGTGAATTGCATCAAATTCAGGGGGAGACATGTGATTAGAGATTTGGGATTCATTATACTCTTCCTCTCCCCCTAATTGGAGATCATCCACCTCTCTAGCATTCCCCTCATGATGGCAATCAAGCACAAGCTCCTCAGATTCATATTTAGGAGGGGGACTATGATCATTCATTAGTTCATCTCCTTCTTTGGTTTCTTTCCCATTGATTTCTTCAATCTCCTTAAAGTCCTTAGAGTTTTCATGTAAAATTTGCTGACAATTTCTCTCCATAATCCCTTCATCTTCGGAATCAAAATTTTGAGTTTTATGAGATTGAGGAATTAGTGAGTGATTACAGTCAGGGTAAAGGACATGATGAGTAGGATTGGATACAGAGTAATCAAAGAATTGGTCTCCCTCCATGTTTTTGATTTCCATGGTCAGTCTATTGATTTGCTTTTGGAGGGGTTGACCTTGGAGAAGGAACTGATTGAATTGATCATTTGGGTGATTATCTGAGGGTGGCGGAGATGAATAGCAAGAAGGGGAATGATTTGTATGTTGGGCTGGATCATAATAGTCATTAGAGTTTGGAGCCCAAGTTTGATTTTCCTCTTGTTCTCCCCCCAACTTAAACACCTCATTATTTTCCTTGACCATCACGAATTGAGATTCACTAACTTCCCCCCAATTTTCCTGATATGGTTGCTCCATATTATCCTCCTCATCAAAATTTATTTGAGAGTCATTGAATTGAGGATTGATGGGTGAATCATTTGGCGTGATATTGTAATCAGGCAATAGATGTTCAAAATTTTCCTTGGGGAGGTTATCACATTGGTCCATTTCTAGCTCTTTTTGGTATTGGTCAAGCATGACCTTCATTTCTGCCATGTCGGCTTGGAAAGATTGATTTTGGGCCAAAATGAGTTGAGTCACTTGATCAATGTTGTCCTCGAAATCAGACTTTAGAGGATCTGGATAGATTGGATGGCACTCAGACAGTGGTGAGTAGTTAGAATGAAAATCAGTTTGGTACTGAAGTGGTGAGGAGCAGATGGGTTGTCGTTCATGTTGGGCTTGATTGTAATGATCATTTGAGTAAGAATCCCAATCTGAAAAGTGTGAGTGTGAAGGACTTTGAATGGGGTCTTGATAGGGTGCCCAAGAAGAAGATTGTTGGTTTTCCCACCGTGGATATGAGTTTGAGTGAGAGAAATTGGTGGCAAAAGCCAATGGAAATTGGTTTGGTGCCTGGGTAAGAGATGAATTGTAAACCCCATTTTGGATGAATGAAGGATTTGGATGATATTGGGTAAATGATGGATTTGAATTCAAGTGGCCCACATGATTGAACATGGAAGAATTATTAGTGGGCCTGAACACAAGTGGTAGTGGCAATGCAAAAAGCCCAAGAAAGAGTGATATTATTTTTTTTATTTTGTTTTGCAGAAAAGATTTTTTTTTCTTTGCAACCACTTGATCAACACATTAACCTACAAGACTTAGGGCTCCTTGGACTTAAAAGCACAAATAGTGAGAATTCCCCTAAGTTCAATTGCAATCTTGCACACACCGACCTTCAAGTTGGCCAGGTAAGAGGTAGGATCGTGGGAGGTTCCCCTTGCTTTCGCAAGCTCCTAATTAACGAACCACAAATCCATTTAGGCGTAGCCTTTTAACCTCTTGCCTAGACACCAGCCTTTAGATGGTGATACATGATGCGGAACGGGACTAAAAAGGACTGGACCTACTATGAAGACCAAGTGCGGCCAGCACTCACATGTGACAAGGCAAGCCGAGAGATCGACCTCCGTACTATTCCTCCGAAGAGAGGCGTCTCTCAACAAGAAACCCAAGTCCACGGCCGTCCCTATGAGGGAAACGAGTGGATCAAAGCGGCAAAGGGAGCCGACGCGCAACTATGGGAGTCTAGTCCGAGCTCGGTGCTCGACTAGGGCCACGGAATGGTGCTCTCAACTCGCAAAACCCACGGTGAATTGAATATGTAGCTAGGATCCTACACTCGCACGCTGCATAATCGAGAGCATACTAGCAAAGCAAATGCCAAGGGAAGGAACGTCGCATGTACCTCCACGCCTAGGCGTGGGGAAGGAACCCCGGCCGAGACCAACAACCCCGATACACGTAGAAGTAATAATACACAATTGACCCAAAATGCCCACTCCTCGCAGGGAGGTAACAAGCTACAAACAGAGGAGTCGGGGCTGCCGATGCACGGGCTGACGGGCAGCACTCGGTGAAGGGGTGGGCCGCGAGGAGGTCCCGGGTAGCTCTGCGAACTGCTGAAAGAACGTCCACCTCTGGAGGGGCTGAGGTGGCAGGAGTCCCCGGTACCTTGCTGCCGTGGGGTCGCTCCTCCGGAAAGAAGAAGGATGTCGCCGATCCTCGGGGAAGCCTCTGGAGTGCGTTCGGAAGGAGGGGACAGGTTGCTGGCCAACCTGCACAAGCCCGCCAAACAGCCCGGGGGCGACTCCGGTAAGCACCCTTAATCACGTCCTGGACCTGCGAAATTCAGCGAGGGCGCTGGTGGGGATGTACCACAGGCGCCCGTGGAAGGAGAACTGCAGTCGAGGCCGATGGTGACCGTGGCAATTCGTCAAACACCTGGCGTGCAGTCGGACTGCCTGTCTGCCCACACCGGTAGAGACCAGGAGAACAGTCGGTACGCAGGCTTCCGGACAGATTTAGGGATGGGGTTTTCTCTGGTGGGTAGCTTACAGGTAGGGCTAACAGATGACCAAGGTAGCGGGGGCGGTGCCTTGGAGGATTTGGGCGTGGGCGGGGTGGAAAGTGGGGGTCGCAGCCTGCACTTCAGGGCAGTCAGGTCTGTGAACCCGAGATGGGATATGAGGGCGTAGGGGTGCGGATGGAATTCTGAACAGGGGCGGCCACTGGAGATGGAGTGGTGTGTGTGGAGATAGCCCTCCAATTTTCAGGCCATTCCAGTAAGGGGAGGTGGTGGTCCCTTTGGAGGGAACTGCGGATCTGTCCCGCCGGGTTACTGTAGCGCCCAGAGGAGGACCGAAAGTAGCCACAAAGGGAAGTTTCAGCCCCAATGGAGTTTTGGGATGAAACCACCACGAATGGTTCGGGGACAGGGAGGGGAACAACTTATGTGAAGAGGTTGTGGTCGATCGGAGAAGGAACGGGGGTGCACACGGGTGTCCAAGGCGACTCTGATCACAGGCGAGTCTGTCCCGGGAGCAGCCTGCGCGACGAAAGTGTCTACAAAGACAACTTCCTCTGTGATTCGAGTTTTGGGACAAGGCCGGTGGGGTTGGAAGGGGGACTTGTAGGGGAAGAAAAGTCTAGAAGAAAGCCAGACGGTTTGCCCACAGAGAGGGTTCGTACCGACGTGATCTTTGGACCCCTAGCTTGCAGGCAGAGCAGGTGCATCCGAGATTGGATTGAACGCCACCGAGCTTGACGTCGTCTCGCCGCTTGGATCTCTCTCCGACATGGGATGAAGAGACTCGCTTCACAGCACGATCCTCACCTCACCAGGACCTCCTTCTCAAGGGAGTCGCACCCAGGAGTTGGAGATGGAGGAAGAAGAAGATGGGGGATAGGGGAAGAGAGGGGCGTCGCACCCCTTGGGGAAGGATGGAGAAGGTCGCCCTCTCCTTGGTGGTGGCTGCGCACAAGGTTTCTCACAAATTAATTCTTCATTATCTTTCAAAGGAAAAAATACAAGGTTTATATATGGGGTGGGGAGGTGCTAGGGTTGAAACCCTAGCCAAGAGGGAGGGGAGGGGGATGCACCACATGGCATGGGGAAAAGGGGGGGGGGCGCAACAAGGCAAGGGGGGGGGGGGGGGGAGGGCCGCACCCCTCTTCCTATAATCTAGGAGAGGGGCGGCTGCCACCTTCCAAGAGGAGGGAAAAGAGTTGGGCGCCCAAAACCCTAACCCTAGGTGGGCTAAGCAAGGGAGTGGGTGGCCAGCCCATATGGGCCAGAGATTGAACCAAAAAAATGGCCCAATAGCCCTATCTCCTATCTAATAAGCATAAAATGGTCCAACTAAAGCCTAATTTGCTCCAAATGGCCTACAAAGGTCCACACAACTAATAAAAGTGTCCACGCAGGGACTAATCCAAGGCCCAACATGGCCTAAAGCATAAAATAACTAAAGATAGCTCTACTAGTCTGCCAAGTGGTCGCCGAGCCAAAGGGATGCCGGCATGCTCCGTGTGCTCCGTCGAGTGATGCGGCGCGTGTCCTCACCAATTCTCCCCGGGTGGGAAGAACTCGACCCCGTCGAGTAAGGGTCACGGTCGCTCAAGTAACGCTCCAGCAGGTCCGGGTCGATCCGCTCCAGCTCTCCACGTGTGATCCAGGTGTCGTCTGTCGCAGGGCGCCCTCTCCAACGCACTAGAAAGCGCTGGTAGGCTCCGCTCCTGGTCGTGGTCACCTGCTCATCCAGTATGCAATCTATATGCTCGCGTGTCTGTAAAGGGGCTGGAGGAGGTGGGCGCTCAGAAGGTGAAATGCTCTCAACAGGAGGGGTAGGCCCAAAAAGCTCACTGGGAATCACCGCGGGATCCCGATATGCCACCAGATCTGAAACATTGAACGTCGAACAGATCCCATAGTCGTCTGGCAGCTCAATCTCATACGCATTTGACCCTATTTGCTTCAGAACTCGGAAGGGTCCGGCACCGCGGTCCTGGAGTTTCTTCACGGCCCCCGAAGGGAACCGTTCAGGTCTAACCCTGATCATGACGTACTCTCCCACTTGGAACTCACGGGTGCGTCGATGCGTATCAGCTAAATCCTCATATCGTGCGTTGCTGGCCTCAAGATGGTGATGATGATGTAGACTCCGAACTAGCTATGTGGACTCATACCTATATGAATGCAGGGGTGGTCCTGGACATCCAAATATGGATCTAATAGGCCTATGACACCTACCAGACTTGACAACGTGGGGAGGACCAGGACAACCAAAGTTGTATCTATCATGCATGGGTGTCCTATGGAATGTGGTAGACTCATGGGGACTAAATTGCCCAAACTCACTCATGACATTCCCTATATGAGACAAACCCCTATATGATGGTGGACATGAAGAAACATGAGAGAGAGACATGCGTCCCTGGCCTCCTAAGCTCGGGCATCTGGATGCCTGCAAGGTGAGGTGTTGACTAGAAGGCCTAGGTTGTGTATGATAGCGGACCTCCTCGACAAGGTGGGGAAAAGAATATGGGTCGAGAGGCTCACTAGGGAGGGGATCGAATGGGTCAAAGAAATGATGACCCCTCCCGACAGGTCCCTTCACTATACTTGCCCATGTGCGACATTCGTCCAGGTGCAGATAATCACCTTCAGGCACTCTCATGTATGGGGCAAGAGGCTCATGAGGAAGGAAAGGTTCCTCCCTCGGGACCGTGAAACCATAAGCGGGGACAAAATCAACCTCCACGGGTATGGGAAATAATAAAAGGACCTCGGATGTGATATGTCCTATGGTGTAGACCGAGGTAATAGACCCCAAAGCAGGGAGTGTAAAGCTATGACTATAGGGTTGGTCAGACCCTAAGGTCAACATATAAGTCAACTCCCATTGATAATCTAAACTCCTAAGGAAGTCCTTCACATTTTCAAGAAAGCAGAAGGACCGAAAAGTGGTGTGAAAGGAGTTAAGGGGTATTATTGGGAGGGCTGGTCCCATGGGTGTATAGCAAGGAATGGAGACATCTAGAAGTGGACCCTCCCTTAGCCAGCTAGCTAAAGACTCACCAATGACCAGTTCACCCTCGGAAGGTAAGAATGTCTCTATATGAGGGTCTAAGGGTGAAGCCTCTCTCTCGGGAGTGGAAACGGAGTCCTCTATGATGTGGAGGGGATCACTCCCTAACTCCTCGACCTCAGTTAGGTACTCCTCAATCAACTTCTGTTCAGCCTCGTAACTCACTGGAACAAACCCAGGTGATGACATGGAGGTGGTCGGCGTAACGCCGTCATGGAAGACAAACTCACCGGGAAGGTGAGATGGGTGTAAGGTGCAGGTCCTCCTATCCAGGTCGATGGTCGCACTTCTTTCCTCCAACCAAGTTTGCCCTAAAATGATGCATGGACCAGCAAGTGTGCTGATCTTGCACCAAGCGCCATCGAAATATTTAACGGGGCCAAACCACCGTTGGAACTCGATAAAAGCTAAACCATCACGGAGAACAATCTCCCCCGTCTTGGAGAGTGACTCAACAATGTCTTGTGAGACACAGTTAGACGACACCCTACTGATGAAGTCGATCTCCGTATGCATCCCATTAGGTAGGATGGCAGTGGACATGACAGGGCGCTGGAATGACTCGGTCATCGGTATAGGGGTCGGGTCTCCCGACGATTGAGTGGTAGGGGCGACACTTAGAGGTCGTACTATAAGAGCATCGAATTGGACCAATAGGGATGACTCACCTGACATGTGGGCTCGAGGAACCACCATGGGGTTGGCGCGGAGCTGGACATGCAAGACTCAACGAGACAAGGACAAAACTCTAACTAGACACAAACCTAACATTACAATGCAATGGTGGGTTACCTAGATGAACTAAGAGACTCAATGCAACCTAGATAACTCTAAGGCCTCAATTGCACCCTAGACAACCTAAAGACTCGAATGACCTAAGACCCCAATTTGTTAGAACAAACTGGTTCCCTAGGCTCTGATACCAAATTTGATGCGGAACGGGACTAAAAAGGACTGGACCTACTATGAAGACCAAGTGCGGCCAGCACTCACATGTGACAAGGCAAGCCGAGAGATCGACCTCCGTACTATTCCTCCGAAGAGAGGCGTCTCTCAACAAGAAACCCAAGTCCACGGCCGTCCCTATGAGGGAAACGAGTGGATCAAAGCGGCAAAGGGAGCCGACGCGCAACTATGGGAGTCTAGTCCGAGCTCGGTGCTCGACTAGGGCCACGGAATGGTGCTCTCAACTCGCAAAACCCACGGTGAATTGAATATGTAGCTAGGATCCTACACTCGCACGCTGCATAATCGAGAGCATACTAGCAAAGCAAATGCCAAGGGAAGGAACGTCGCATGTACCTCCACGCCTAGGCGTGGGGAAGGAACCCCGGCCGAGACCAACAACCCCGATACACGTAGAAGTAATAATACACAATTGACCCAAAATGCCCACTCCTCGCAGGGAGGTAACAGGCTACAAACAGAGGAGTCGGGGCTGCCGATGCACGGGCTGACGGGCAGCACTCGGTGAAGGGGTGGGCCGCGAGGAGGTCCCGGGTAGCTCTGCGAACTGCTGAAAGAACGTCCACCTCTGGAGGGGCTGAGGTGGCAGGAGTCCCCGGTACCTTGCTGTCGTGGGGTCGCTCCTTCGGAAAGAAGAAGGATGTCGCCGATCCTCGGGGAAGCCTCTGGAGTGCGTTCGGAAGGAGGGGACAGGTTGCTGGCCAACCTGCACAAGCCCGCCAAACAGCCCGGGGGCGACTCCGGTAAGCACCCTTAATCACGTCCTGGACCTGCGAAATTCAGCGAGGGCGCTGGTGGGGATGTCCCACAGGCGCCCGTGGAAGGAGAACTGCAGTCGAGGCCGATGGTGACCGTGGCAATTCGTCAAACACCTGGCGTGCAGTCGGACTGCCTGTCTGCCCACACCGGTAGAGACCAGGAGAACAGTCGGTACGCAGGCTTCCGGACAGATTTAGGGATGGGGTTTTCTCTGGTGGGTAGCTTACAGGTAGGGCTAACAGATGACCAAGGTAGCGGGGGCGGTGCCTTGGAGGATTTGGGCGTGGGCGGGGTGGAAAGTGGGGGTCGCAGCCTGCACTTCAGGGCAGTCAGGTCTGTGAACCCGAGATGGGATATGAGGGCGTAGGGGTGCGGATGGAATTCTGACCAGGGGAGGCCACTGGAGATGGAGTGGTGTGTGTGGAGATAGCCCTCCAATTTTCAGGCCATTCCAGTAAGGGGAGGTGGTGGTCCCTTTGGAGGGTACTGCGGATCTGTCCCGCCGGGTTACTGTAGCGCCCAGAGGAGGACCGAAAGTAGCCACAAAGGGAAGTTTCAGCCCCAATGGAGTTTTGGGATGAAACCACCACGAATGGTTCGGGGACAGGGAGGGGAACAACTTATGTGAAGAGGTTGTGGTCGATCGGAGAAGGAACGGGGGTGCACACGGGTGTCCAAGGCGACTCTGATCACAGGCGAGTCTGTCCCGGGAGCAGCCTGCGCGACGAAAGTGTCTACAAAGACAACTTCCTCTGTGATTCGAGTTTTGGGACAAGGCCGGTGGGGTTGGAAGGGGGACTTGTAGGGGAAGAAAAGTCTAGAAGAAAGCCAGACGGTTTGCCCACAGAGAGGGTTCGTACCGACGTGATCTTTGGACCCCTAGCTTGCAGGCAGAGCAGGTGCATCCGAGATTGGATTGAACGCCACCGAGCTTGACGTCGTCTCGCCGCTTGGATCTCTCTCCGACATGGGATGAAGAGACTCGCTTCACAGCACGATCCTCACCTCACCAGGACCTCCTTCTCAAGGGAGTCGCACCCAGGAGTTGGAGATGGAGGAAGAAGAAGATGGGGGATAGGGGAAGAGAGGGGCGTCGCACCCCTTGGGGAAGGATGGAGAAGGTCGCCCTCTCCTTGGTGGTGGCTGCGCACAAGGTTTCTCACAAATTAATTCTTCATTATCTTTCAAAGGAAAAAATACAAGGTTTATATATGGGGTGGGGAGGTGCTAGGGTTGAAACCCTAGCCAAGAGGGAGGGGAGGGGGATGCGCCACATGGCATGGGGAAAAGGGGGGGGGGGGCGCAACAAGGCAAGGGGGGGGGGGAGGGCCGCACCCCTCTTCCTATAATCTAGGAGAGGGGCGGCTGCCACCTTCCAAGAGGAGGGAAAAGAGTTGGGCGCCCAAAACCCTAACCCTAGGTGGGCTAAGCAAGGGAGTGGGTGGCCAGCCCATATGGGCCAGAGATTGAACCAAAAAAATGGCCCAATAGCCCTATCTCCTATCTAATAAGCATAAAATGGTCCAACTAAAGCCTAATTTGCTCCAAATGGCCTACAAAGGTCCACACAACTAATAAAAGTGTCCACGCAGGGACTAATCCAAGGCCCAACATGGCCTAAAGCATAAAATAACTAAAGATAGCTCTACTAGTCTGCCAAGTGGTCGCCGAGCCAAAGGGATGCCGGCATGCTCCGTGTGCTCCGTCGAGTGATGCGGCGCGTGTCCTCACCAATACAAGCATAATTTTCCTTAAGGTTCAACCACTAAGTGGGCTAAAATGTTAGCTTTCTCACAAATCAACTTAAATCCAGCCCAAGTCCACTACCAAATCTGTCCACTAGCCAGGAAAGAGGTGGGGTTGTGGGAGGCTCCCCCTACAGATGTAGGGTCCTAATTAATAAACCACAATCCCACTTAAGGCGTTTGCCATCGGACCTCTTTCCTAGACACTAGTTTCCAAATTGATAATGGGTCCAAGTGAAATCAAATCTCAAAGTGAACCCTAGGGCCAATGTCTACTAGATTTTATTAGGCTTGGGAAATGTAAAATGTGGAGTTGTGGTTTGTGGGCTAAGGAAGGGTGATGAAATCCCCACCTTATGTGATTATGGGTTTTACCCTTAAGATAGATTTGAAATGAAATGCAACACCACAATATCAAACAAGGGGTTCTATGCAAATATGAATGTCATGTGATTAAGAAAGAGATAGACGAACTCACCTTGCCCCCGCAATCTTCAATGATGCATTTAACAAAATTAAATAACAAGAAATAATTCTAACCTATATGATGCATGTCCTAAAATATGGAAATGTGGTTGCTAATCTTGAGATGAAAATTTTTATTAAAGTTCAAATGAATTTTTTTTTAATTAATGATCCTATATAACCACAAGCTATGAAAAATAGAGAAAATAAACTCAAATGGAGGAGGGAGTGTGTAAGTACTTACTTGAAAAAGCGTTCCCCCTTTTTTTTTTGAAATAAATGACAAAGAAAACTTACCACTTTTTTTTTTTGATTCTCCTGCAAAAATAAGAAAAAGAGAAATTATTAGTGTCAATTTATGTACAAAAATACAAGATTAACGACCAAAAAATCATAAACTTCCCCGGCAACGGCGCCAAAAATTGATAGTTAAAATGCATGCCATTAATACATCCACTACCAAGATTAATTATCGGCCCACAAATTAATTAAAGGAAAATAGATAAGCAGTGAGTCCGAGTCGAATCCATAGGGAAATTTAGATTTTAAGGTAGAAAATCTTGAGATTTTCTTAGAACTGAAAATTCATTCCAATTGATACTCAAATGAAAGTTAATGAATTAAAATTAACTAATCTAGGTGAATGCACCTTAAGAATTAATGTAATCAAGTGCAAAAACAACAACAAAAGAAAGACACCACATTTAAAGAAGAAGACGCAAGATATGAAGATAATGAATAAAAATAAAACACTTTCACTAAATTAATATCAAAGGAGGAATGAGCTTGCAACGTAATTAACAAACTTAAGCTAATAAAGATTAATGGACTAACTGGATTATGCTTTTGAAGAGAGTAATACAATAGGCAAATAAAGAAGCTAAAAAAAAGACTTCATGGAAATAACAGTGAACAAGAAAAGAACTGCAGCACGGAAGGGAAGAACTGCAGCATGGAAGGGCTTCGGCTGCTCTCTCTCTTTTCTGTTACGGATGCCACACGCGAGCAGCAGATGGGGCTCGCCGTCGACGGTTGCTGGATGCTCAGTAGCTGAAGAAGTTCGCTGCAGCCCAAACACGTTGCTGAGGAGAGTCCACGGCAGCAAAGGAACTCCACGAGATGGACAGACGCGGCACCTCCCGTCACGGACGTGCACGGTGCAGCAGATGGAAGCACGCTGCAACCACGCTAGTTACCCGTCTCCTCGCCGTGGATGCTCGCCACGAACAACACCCGGGGGTAGAGAGAGCTTGAGGAGAACCCTCAAGAGAGGCGCCTGAACTCCGGAGGAACGATGCGAAGGCCAAACCAAGTAACTAAAACTCAAAGGGAGAACCGAAAACAAAAGCCAACCAAAGAAAAAAAAAACCCCCTCACGGACGTTCCCTGAGCCTCCCCTTTATAGGGGCATGGTCGACGCCGGCTGCTCCGCGGAACCACCTCCGCTTTCGACGCCATCACCGCTATCATCCACAGCGCCTTACGGTGTCACCTCCGCACGCAAGTATCTCGCCATGTTTATCCATTCAGGAAACGGCCTCCATGCAATCGCGAGTACACTCCGGCAATCCCGTATGCAAGCTGCAAACCTCCCATCTTATCTCGTCGACGATGTCTTCGGGAAGCCTATCGCGTGCACCCTGCTGGCTACTTCTGCGGTGACCACAGAGATGCCAACGCCTTTCTCAAATACCCAGCCAGCCATGTGAATGGCACTGCCCATCTTACTGCCGTGTCCACCTTTTACGTAAAGACCATCCTCATCCTTGACCCGGTGTAGCCATGCAACGAACATGTCACCACCATGCAACGAAACACGAGTGGCCCTTCTTCTTGCGTTTCTCAACGCACCGAGCTGCCACGTCCATGCATGGTTAGCCATGCATTATCTTCAATCGCTGAAGCCTTCATGCATGTACAAATCATGCCAATGGTATTGCCAACACATGTGTATGTTTATAGCCTTGCCATGCACGTGATGCGACCACCTTTGCCATCTCCTACGTGATGCCCCCCCACCATGCATAAAATAGCCACCATCTCTTTACGTGATTAGCTCATCAAACTGCAGCTTTAGTGCAACTAAGCCACTTGTCTTGCCAAAGTATCACCTATACATCCACGTGTTGTCCTAAATGCATTTCATTTTTACCATACCAACATCTTCATCTCCATGTGATAATGCCAACAACAACCTGTCATTAGCAAAGTGTGCGTATGTTATATAAAATGTTGTTAACATAATATATTAATCAATGCAATTCTTATTCACCTATGTGCTCTCACTATTATTTGCAAATTACTCCCAAATATTTATTTTTCATGAAAAGCTCAAGTGTTAACAAAAATATATTTCTATGATCATTTTCACACATAATCAACATTTTACTTAAAATTATCTCCCAAGTATATAGAAATAATATGTGAAAATATGAAGTTATCAAGCATCTCGCTCATCATCCTCTTCCCAAGTTCGATCCCGTCCAATCAGAGTTTCCAGATGAGGAACTAATGTCCGTCAACCAATCAGATGAGCCAACATGGACGCTATATTTTGATGGAGCTCTGAATTCTCAAGGGAGAGGAATCGGCATCGCCCTCCTGTCGTCTGAAGGCCTCACATTCCCATTGGCATACCAGCTCCAATTTCTAGTCACCAACAATATAGCCGAATATGAAGCTCTTCTAGCTAGCCTAGAACTCGCTCATTCTTTTCGTATCACTGAGTTGCGAGTCGTAGGTGATAGTCAACTCATCCTTCGCCAGGTGCTCACTAAATATCGCACTCGCGATCCCAAACTCAAGCCATACCAAGAACTCACTGCTGCCTTTGCCAAACTGTTCGCCAAACTGATCTTTGTTCATGTCCCTCGTCATCAGAATATTCTCGCCGATGCCCTCGCCTCGTTGGCATCATCCATAAGGTTCCCTCTAGGAAGATGGTTTAAGTCCATTTCCATCTACAAACTTCACGCCCCTGCAATCGATGATGCTTCCTACGCAAACATCAAAGACAGGATAGCAAGAAAGATCCTACAGGAAGATATCCTTGAGAAGAGGGAGATCATGTTGGCAGAGGCCGAAGAAGAACTGGCTGATGAAGAGAAACCATGGTTCTATGAAATTGTCAAATACTGCCAAGATCAGTCTCATCCTGAAGGAGCCACCGCAGAGGACAAGAAAGCCATAAGAAGGGTGGCTCAGAAATATACTTTGGTTGGAGGTCTACTCTATAGGAGGAGCCTTACTGGTATTCTGTTAAGATGTCTTGGTGACGATGAGGTTTGGAAATGTGTGGAGGAGACGCACTCGGGTGTGTACGGTGGCCACGTGAATAGTCAGATGCTCGCCAAGAAGATCATTCGCCAAGGCTTTTATTGGCCCACTATGGAAGAGGATTGTGCTGTCTATGTCCGTAGGTGTGTCAAGTGTCAACTTAATGCCGATAAAATCCATTCACCATCTTCCTCACTTCATCCAATATCCTCCCCATGGCCTTTCTCCATGTGGGCATTCGACATCATTGGTCCCCTAGGTGATCCCAATTCCCTCACCTAGCAGAAATCTTTCATCCTTACTGCGACGGAATACTTCACCAAATGGGCCGAAGCCGAAGCTTACGCGGAAATCAAGGCGTCAACAGTCTGCAAATTCATCATAAAGAACATCCTCGCCAGATTCGGCGTCCCAAGCACGATCGTCACCGACAATGGGCCACAGTTCATTTCTCAGGACCTACAGGACCTCTGCAAAAGGTACGTAATTGCATTGCATCATTCATCGCCTTATTACCCACAAGGTAACGGCCAAGCGGAGGCCACCAATAAAACATTGCTCAAAATCATCAAAAAAACCTGCGAGTCTAGTAAGTTTTCAGACTGGCCAGAAAAGCATATCGAAGCTCTATGGGCCTATGGCACTTCAATCCGTACCCCCACCGGGCAGACTCCATTTGCCCTTACTTATGGTATGGAAGCGGTAGTCCCGTACGAGACTCTGATCCCTTCTCTCAGGGTACAATTGGACGAGGAATTTCCCCTCGACGATCGTCGTAATTTACTCCTCGCCCAGTTGGAACTCTTGGATGAGAAACGGCTGGCCGCTGCCGAACACGCGCGTGTGTATCAAAATAGACTCGCTCGCTTTTACCAAAAGAAAGTCGTTGAGAGAAAATTCAAAGTCGGTGAGATGGTCGTAAAAAGAATTTTTGTCAAACTTGGAGGTCCGCGTTCTAAACTCCAACCCAATTGGGAAGGACTATTTATAATTCAAGCCGTGTACCCTGGCAACGCCTACAAGCTAGTCAACGCCGAAGGGACCGAGTTATCCCACCCTTGGAATGGGCTTTATCTTAAGAAATACTACCCTTAGCACAAACAAAAAAATGATGAAAAGATAAAAACATCAAAAATAAAAAAATACCGAAAACCACTAAAAATATGGAAAATTCAAAATGCCGATGCCTGGCAGTCACCATGTAGTTAAGTTCCTGCATCTAACCTTCATGTTAGGATAGGGCCCATTAAGGCTTGGTAGTCACCGGGTCTTGGTTTGCCAGAACCGTGGAGATCCCTGTCCGGCCACGTCGGCCTATGCTCGCTCGAAGGACGCTAACATGTGCTCACTTATGTATTTTATTCAAAAGTCGGTAGCATCACCTACGGTGGAGCGTCACCCAGAAGATCTCCAGAAGCTGTAATCTTTATTCTTTTCTCTTCGACCAAATGAGACAGTCGGCGCCCTTAAAACGCTGAGCATGAGAAACAGAAACTCAAACCCCAAAGGCAAGAGTAGGATCCATTTCCTCGAGCATCGATCAGAGCACGAGAAGAGGGCAGTGTCCCCGCAGGCATACAAAAAGGGAGCCCACAAACGTCAAACGACTATATCTCCCTCACAAAAAGAAATACAAAATCAAAATCAAGAGAAAAGCCTGGTCGTGACCGTGCCTGTTGCGATAAACGGAACCCCTCAAAGCAAAAGTCTGAATCCACAAAAGGGGCCGTGGAATGTAAATGCTCGAGATTTGGTCCGAAGTTGTCCGAAAGGAAAGAGTTAATGGGCCCTTATTCGCTCGCCGGGTTAACGGTTTTGCCGATCCTCTCAGGAGGTTTATCCCCCACGCTCTTCCTTCTTCCTCTAAAGATGAAGGTTCGATGGAGTTTCTGAAAGGTGAAAACTCCCCAGGGTCTGCGACCTTATTTTAATATACATATTTGTTTGCCTACTTTGAAAAGCAAAAGCTATCGCTGCGAAGGAGTCTCCGTGTTTCTGGCTGGTCAAGACCCCTGTTTACCACCTTGATGTCTTCTTGTTTAACCTCGGGCTTAGGCCGATGCAAGCGCGTCACCTATGGGTGCGACGGCGTCTAATTCCGGGTCAGCGTCGCGCGGTTGGTCGTTAGGGTTCCAGGGTGTTCCATCATATACCATCTAGAGTTGTGAGGAAACAGACCCGGGTCGGGCAAATCATTTACCTCGAACACCTTTTGGGTGAATCCCTGTGGTCGGAAGCGACTGGGAGCCTAAGCATGGCATGACGGTATTGTCATCAGGGTAAGTCTTAGCCGGCGGGATCATCATTCGAGGGGTCTAGAGGCCCAAATCAACCTAGATGTGCACTTAGGATACTTGGGAGGTTAATAAGAAATCCATGTTCTCACGTAGGTTAGGTGCCATTTGGGTGCTTGCCGGGCGTTAGCAACAAAAAATTGAAATGATAAAAGCAACAAAAAAAATAGACAAGAGAAAATGTACATATTTGCAAACAAAAAAATCTTTTTATGATAAAATAAAAAAATGTCAAATATAAAAAGAAAACAAATCAATTTTGCATGATCGCATCTGCGTACAACATCTCACTTTAATACCGCTTGCATTCGTGTGCTTGCCTGTCGCATTTATCGTCACAACATTTTTCCATTGCCTTCGTTAATAAAGGCTTGGCCCCTTGACCAGTCATCAAGGACAGTCACAGTGACCATTTGCTTATTGAGCAAGGGGCCAAGTCAGAACAGAAATTCTGATTTGTTTGTTTCAGTGATGTGTGCAGGGATCCAGGCAACAGAAGCAAAGGTGAAAACCAAACAAACCAAACCTTGTATTTTATTCCAAAAAACTAAAAAATTACATCAAGTTCCGCCCTCTCTCTCCGCATTACTCGTCCCACTACTCTCTGGGTAAAACGCTCTCAAAGGTGCTACCCAACTACGAAAAGCGGTACTCCTACCGCTCTGTACTCCCCTTCCTATTCCCACATCCCGGCGTTGATCCACGGAAGCAGCAGAGAAGCTACCAACACGAAAGCCGCGCTCTCGTGCTCTTCGGTAGCGCTCCTCACCATCTCTCAGCCACTGTTCAACAAGACCAAGGCTGATTCGAAGTTTGAATAGTTGGGCCTCCATGGCCCTTCGTTCCTCCCTTTCAGTCAATCTGTTGACTCTTTCTCTCTCTGCGTCTCTTTCTCTCTCTGCACGTTCTCTCTCGCGGTCTTCCCTCTCCAACTGGAGAGTGATCCTCAGTTCCACGGCATCCCTAGAGGAGTCGTCATCAGGATGACGCCGCAGTTCCCTCTCCAATTCTGCTATCCTAGCCTCCTTCTGCGCAGCTTGGGCAAGCGCTTCTTCCGTCTCCTTTTCCTGCCAAGTGTACCATCTCAGATACGCGATAAGGCGTAAACAAAGAGAACTCAACACTAAAACTTTTACCTGTATACAGAGCATCCCTTCTGCCTCCGCAGCACGCTGCGTGGCATGAGCAAGTTGCTCATGAAGTAATTCAAGTTCTGAGGTGGGAATCCACAAGCTGGAAGAGGCACCACCTACTCCCATCGCTGGGGAAGCCGCGCCAATCTGGGCATGCTACGACCGCGTGAATTAGCAGCCAACATCTGGAATCTGGGATTTTAATTAGGAACGCACTGTACACCTACCAAGGCGCTCGTAGCTCCGCGGGCATCGCCCAACCGTTGCTCCATCTCTGCCAAGCGAGTTCGTAAATTCGCTATCATGGTATCACGGATATCCTGCAGCCATACGAGTCAGCATTTCCACCAGAAAACCAAAAAAAGGGAGAAAGAAGAAAAGAGAAAAAGGGGAAACCTACCTCCACAAGTCCCCGGGGTTGGAGCCGCTCTACGTACTTTGTCCTATATAGACGTAAGTAGTCCTCGCTATCCTGCGCCTGCGATTCTACAATCGTGCCACCCCGTTGCCAGTCTTCGTATTGTTCGGGGAATCGCACGCGCCAGTCAATGCAGGTCGCCGGTCCTCGCGTCTCTCTCCCAACGCGAGGTGGCGCAGCTGAATCCACCCATTCTTGAGCCAGTCCCAAGGACCTCATAACCAATCGTAGCCGAAGCGGCTCGATTTCATTCATGCAATGCATCCACAATTCCCGCCCGAACCGGGCACGACTTGCTAGAACCCACGGCTGGTCGGCATCGACCATGTCTGAGTAGGGTCTCCAGTTTACCATTGCTGCAGGGAACTCCTGTAGCTCCCGCCTTAGCACCATCAGTTGGTAGGTTAGGGGTGCCGCACTCATGATGGGTTCCCACCGCCTGGCTAGCGGCACCATTGCGGGTCGCCAATGCCGAGCTCTCTCCATAGGGAGGTAATAATAGCTCCACAGCTGCTCGGCGCAGGTCATCAGAACCTTGCAAAAACATAAAAAAAATAAAAAACAAGCAAAACCAAAAAAATACCTGGATGAATGGTGTGAAACCACTCACAGTCATCTCACGATCCGTTTCTTGGAACAGACCTGCAAACAAGTGTGCCAGCATGGCAGCTCCCCAGGCATAGTACCCTACTCTTTCAAGGTCTGACAGCAGCTCCAGGAAGCGACATTGGATACCGTCCCCTTTCGAGCTCAGTACCAATCTCTCCAAAAGGAAGAGGAGAAATCTCCTCAAATCTATGTTGCATATTTCCCAGTCGCCGAAATCTGTGCAGTACACGGCACGGCATCCTATTTCCATCCTTTCCATGAACTCTTCTGAGGATTCATCGTCCCGCCGACGAGTGTCGGTGAGCCCTAATGCATCCATGAGGGACGCCCTAGCTACCGACCTATTTTTCCGACCATCTAGGTCCAAATCCAGTAACTTCTGGGCACCTTCTCTGTAGTCCTCGTAAGTGACTCCGGTCACTGCCTCGCCCTCCACCTTCAGGCTTGTGATCCGGACCACATCCTCCAAGCTGGGCACCATGTGCCCCCAGGGCATCAGGAATGCCTGACTCACTGGGTCCCATCTCTCACACAAGGCTTGGATCAAGACCAGGTCGAGCTGGATCGGCTCGATCCGAAGAAAGGTGCCAAAACCCATCACGTCTAGCCTGGCCTTCTGAAAATCTGGGAGACCTCGGTATGCTTCCACTACCAACTCCCATGAGATCTGTGATTTCATCACACTCTATGCATGCAGGGAATGGAAAGGAGGTTTGGTCAGAAAGAAAGGAAAGAAAAAAGAAGAATGAAAAAAAGGGGGGGCAGGAAAACTTGGCTTACGAGTTGTGATTGGGCCCTTTCGCTGAAGTGCCCTTCGAGGTCCGAAAGTCTCCTGGAACTACTACCACTGGATCTGCTTCTCTTCGAGGAGTGGGAAGATTCGCCCTCCATCCAACTCTCGGAATTTTGAACTCCTCCTCTCCCGTGAGAACTTGTGCTCCTCGAGTTAGCTCTCGATATACCTGGGAAGATAAAAGGGACAAGAATTTATAGAAATGAAAGGAGTGCAGGCCAAGATTGCCTCCATCACCTGTTAATGATAGCCATGCGGTCCCGTGTGTCACTTCACCGCTCGCACAGGGTGATTGATTGGACGAAGAATATGACGACTAGCCCCCTATGTTGTCTAGAGAAACCCTATCATGTTTTGGAAGACGTCCGCAAAATTTGACACAACATCCGGGAAAAGGGGCTAGGGCCGTCATTATTGACTTCGACGGCAGATTCCCGTGGAAAATGGTCACAATAAGACGCGATTCTCCGCTCGGCGTTGAGTCTCGGCAGACCCATCACATGGGAACAGTGCAAAGGAGAGGAAGTGTAGGGAAGAAGGAATGCACAAGAGAACAAACGAGCAGCAGAAAATCAAATCACACCATTCATAATTCTACATAAGCTGTCATAAACACTACAATCATAGAGAGGAGGCGAGTCCACCAGCTCGCCGATCCTCACCATCACTCATCTCTCTGGGCGCTCCCCTCCTCTCCCCTGAGGTGCGGGTCCCTCAGAAGCCTCTGGGATCCTCGTGCAGCAGCACCTGCCTCGCCTCTTGGCGCCTGCTCCGCAGCAGTGACTCGCTGCTCCTCCCCTGGCGTGGCGAAGAAGCCACTAGCGGCAAAGCGACCGGACTGGTGGAGTCGCTCCCCGAACTCTCGCGCTCTCTCGTAGCGCGTCTCCATCCCTCCTAGCCTCTGCACGACGGCCTGAAGGCCCAGCTGGAGCTCTCTCACTTGGGCCTCCAAGGCCCTCCTCTCGGTCTGATCCCGCTGTCGCTCGGACCTTCTCTCGGCTCTCTCTCTCTCTGCCTCTCTCCTCATCATCTGCAGAAGAACCCTTAACTCCAGGATGTCTGGAGAAGGCCTCTCCTCACCACGATGCCGCAGCTCCGCTACAGTCGCCACCCAGGCATCATGCTCCTCTTCCGCCCGGGTCGCGCGGGCCACCGCACCGGCAAGTTGTTCCCGGAGGGAGGCAATCTCGAGAAAAGGGGCCGAGGAACTGGAAGATGCGCCACCATTCATCCCCGCCATCGCTATCTGTTGGGCATGCTGGAACAAAATAAACAACGGCCGTCAGTGAAACTCCAAAATCTGAAGATAAAAGTGCGGCACGTAACTTACCAGGAGCGACAGCTCATGTTGAGCGACGGCCAGCTGCCGCCTAGCCTCTGACAGTTGGGCGCGCGAGCCGCCGATGCCACGCGTGTCCCCAGCTTGGGGAAGCCCCGCATAACTCTCTCTCTGCCACCGCAGAAAGTCGGCGCTGTCCTGCACCAATACACTCCCTTGCTGTCCACGGAGACGTACGTGCCAGTCCTCGAGCCTCGCCTTGCCGCGACTCTCCCTCCTGACGCGGCTCGGCTCGTCCGCACTCGCCCACTCATCGGCCAGGCCCAGGGTCCTCGCCATGTCCTGCACCAAGGAAGGAGAACCTCGCATCATAACAAAGAACGCGTCCCGTGTCTAGGACGCGTCCATCACTTGAGTGCAACACTCGCCGAACCCTTTCCCCCACGCACGCCTTGCTTCAAAACTCAAAATGGATCAAAGAGGAAGAGATTGGAGGACCTACCAGACCGTGTTCACCTCCCTCCGCGACATCGGGCCCCTCGGGTCCCTCGGGGGCCCGAAGCGGCCCTTCCTCCTCCATGGACGCCGTTCCGTGTTCTTGCGTGTCCCTCCTCGAGCGAGGAGTTCCTCATCCCTCTCCACCTTCACCATGGTCGGGCCCACCGAACTCCATCGATCAAAAGAGGAGGAAGATGAAAAAGGGGGCAAGCGAGTTTCGGCGGAAGGCGGGCTCGTTTGCGGGTAAGGCACGGGAGAAGAAAGGCCACCCGACGCTTTAAATTTGAATTCAAGGATCAAGACGCGTCCTCGCGCCAGGACGGGCCCAAAAAGGGAGAAAGGAACATAATCCCCCCGTGCAAAGTAGTTCCCTTCTGTCCAGGGCAAAAGTCTCGTGAAGCGTAAAATAACGTGGTGCAAAAGAAAGTGCGGGAAAGAAAAGGGCACGCCACACGAAATCCATTTCATATAATAGTCAAAGTACATCATACAGTGAGAAGGGTGACGTGTACAAGCAACTCTCTAACTCTCGCTGCCACCCTTCTGGTCATCTCTCTCCTCCCTTCTCTGCCGGGGATCCCTAGGGGGCCTCTGCGAACCCTGAGAAGCCGTGCTCACCTCGCCCTGCGGTGGCACTCCAGCCTCGAAGGTGCGACGACGCTCCTCGGCCGAAGAAACCAGATAGCTGCCCATGGAAAAAGAACCAGACTGACGAAGTCGTGCCCCGCGTTCCTTCGCCCTCTGGTACCGCTCCTCGCTCTCCCGAAGCCTCCCCTCCGCCGTGCCGAGACTCAATCGGAGCTCCAGCAGCTGGGCCTCCAGAGCCCTCCTCTCGGTCTGATCCCGCTGTCCCTCCTCCCTCTCTCTCTCCCTCTCCTCTCTCTCTCTCACCGCCTCCCTCCTCGACAGCTCGAGGGCGATCCGCAGATCCAGCACGTCACGAGGGAGCTCCTCAGCCTCCCGTCGACGCTCCTCCTCCAGCTCCACAATCCGGGCGTCACGCTCCGCCACCCGAGCGTCGCGCTCCTGCTCAGCATGAACAGCACGCGCCAGGGCCTCTCGGATCTCGGCCATTTGTCAAAGCACGCATGCACCGTAAGATAACAGTGATAGAAGGAGAGCAGCCAGAAGGAGAGTCGAGGTCAGGCAAACGCTCACTCGAGCCTCGCGGTCACGCTCGGCCTCCTCAGCCCGAGCCACCGCATACGCCAGCTGCTCCTGGAGGGCAGAAACCTCCGGAGGAGGGCCCCGCAAACTGGAACCCGCTCCACCAGCCATCCCGGCTGCCGCTGTCTGGTGGGCCCGCTGAAACACAGAGCGAACGACAGTTAGAGGCCAAGTATCAAAAATCCAGGTCACAAAAAATGCATCGCATAAACTCACCAGGATCTCCAACTCCTGTCGGATGGCCACCAACTGCCGCCTGGCGTCCGCCAACTGGGCCCGCAGGTCGGCGATCATGTTGTCACGAGCATCCTGCATTGCACATAAGTTAGTGCCACATGCATATACATATAGAAGGGTGAAGCATTTTCATTTCACTTACCCCTGCCATACCACCAAGGAAGAGGCGGTCCCCGTACGTAGCCCGGTACCGTCTCAGGTAATCAGTACTATCCTGTACATGGGACACCACTGGGACCCCACCCTGCTGCCAGTCCTGGTACTGTGCTGGGAAGCGCGTACGCCAGTCCACAATCTTCGCCTTCCCCTTGGTCTTCCGCCCGATGCGGGCCGACTCATCTACATCAACCCACTCCTGGGCTAGCCCCAACGTCCTCATAACCAGCCTCAGCCGAAGCGGCTCGATCTCGTTCAGGCAATGGACCCACACGTCCCGCCTGAAACGAGGAAGACCCGCTACAACCCAAGGCTGGCCAGCGTCGCCCATGCCCAGGTAGGGTCTCCACACCACCTGCATCACCATACATACATCATGTTAGTTACCATTCAGTCACATGCATAAAAAACATAAAAAAATCATACGCATCATACCATGGCCTCAGGATACTCGCTCAGCTCCCGACGAAGTGACGCTAGCTGGTAGCTGTGTGGTGCCGCTACCACGACCGGCCTCCACCGCCGCGCCAGAGGCACGGCCCTCCTATTCCCATGCCTAGCCCTCCCCATCGGAAAATAGTAATAGCTCCACACCTGCCTCCATCATACATCATTAGCACAATAATTACATATTTAACTACGGTAAAATGCATAAATAAATTGTGTACCTGGAGAAAAGGTGCGAAGCCGCTGACTGTCGTCTCCCTCTCTGAAGTCTGGGAGAGATCAGCAATCAAATGGGCAAGCAGAGCCGCTCCCCACGCGTAGTGCCCCACTCTGTCAAGGTCCGCCAAGATCCCGAGGAAATGGCAGTGGATGCCATCCCCCTTCGTCCCCAGCAGAAGGCGGCCCAGGAAGAAGAAAAGAAACCTCCGGAGGTCTAAGTCCACCAGCTCCCGCTCGCTCGGGTCCTGGGTGAAAGCTGCACGGGCATCTCCCTCCAGTCGTGCCAGAAACTCCGCTCCAGTCTCGCTAACCCGCTGGCGCGGGTCGATGAATCCGAGCGCCTCCATGATCTCCACTCGGCCGACTACCCTGCTGTCCCTGTCCGTCACGCTCGTCTCTAACCACAGCAGGTCCAGGGCACTCTCTCGGTAGTCGGGGTAGGTGACCCCGCTCACCGCCTCTCCGTCAACCCGTAGCCCGGTGATCCGAGCCACGTCCTCGAGTGTCGGCACCATGTGCCCCCAGGGCATCAGAAACGCCCGGCTCGGCGCGTGCCACCGCTCCCTCAATGCCTGGATAAGAGGAAGGTCGAGCCGAAAGGGCTCGATCCTAAGGAAAGCTCCAAAGCCCATGGCGTCCACACGCGCCCTCTGAAAGTCTGGCAGCCCACGGTATGCTGCCACCACTAGGGACCAGCTGATCCGGCCCTTCATCACGCCCTGCACACCACAAAACCAACAAAGAACACATCAGCATCATGAATAGAAATAAACAATAACACTGTATATACCACTTATTTATTTTATTTTATTTTTATTTTTTAAAAAAAATATTTATGTTTTTGGAGGCGTCCAAACCCTTGGACGCCTCCTTTACATTTTCTTTATTTTTTTTTAGAAAAGCCCAAAAATCAAAACAAAAATAAATAAAAAATATATATATTATCATGGAGGCGTCCCATGCCCTGGACGCCTCCTTATTTTTAATTCTATTTTTATTATTTACGTAAATAAATAAATAAAAAAGAAAAAAAGAAAATGTGGAGGCGTCCAGGCCCCTGGACGCCTCCTTCCCTCACTCATCGGCCCTCACCGCATCGCCTCTCGTCCGCCTATCCGGCCTATTAAACCAACAGATTGAAGTTCCGAAGAGCTTACCGGATCGTGCTCGTCCTCTCCCGCGTCACCAGCATCCACTGCAGCCTCCACGGCCAAAGGAGGAGCCTCCTCCTCCGCGGCAATCTCCTCCGCCGCAGCAGCCTCCTCGGCATCGTCTCTCAGCCTCCTCGGACGACGAGCCCGTCGTTTGCGCTTCTCTCCACCATGGCTCGGGCCTCCTAGCTCCATTGGGACGAAGAATGGGTCGTCTGGATTGACTGGCTCGTTTGAATGAACAGTAAATGAGCAAAGGGGGGAGGCCCCCCCATATATATAAAATCCATCTTTTTTGGGGCGTCCAGGCGCCTGGACGCCCCCACCTTTTTTTTTATTTTTTTCAAAATTCAAAAATTTAGGGGCGTCCAGGCGTGTGGACGCCCCCAAAGCAAAAAACCAAAAAAAATAAAAAATAAAAAATAGGGGCATCCAAGACCCTGGACGCCCCCAAAACAAAAAAAATTATAAATAAAAAATTAGGGGCGTCCAGGCCCCTGGACGCCCCCATAATAAAAATTTTAAAAAAAATAAAATAAAATAAAAAAAAGATAAGAGTATGTATATAATCCAAACAAAAGAAAAAATACAAAGAAAAAGAAAAATCACAAAAAAGATAATAATAATTAAGGGGACAAGGGTCCAAAACATCCATGTCAGATTTTATTCCATCAGAAAAGCAGAATGAGCTACATCAGGGGCTTAGGCGCCTTAGGCCTTAACTTCCCCAGTTCGGTTACATAAGCCCTCCACAGCTCACATTCTTCCCCCACGTGCGCTAAGGCCTTTCCCGCAACACTTGTCTTCCAGGAAGCTTTAATGGCTTTCGCTTCCTTCGCATCCGCTTCACTGCCCAACTCTCTCTTCTTCAAAGGAACGATGCCAGTCGGTAGTGGGAACGAATGACGTGGAATGCCGATCTGGAGGCAGCACCGATGCGCGTTGTAAAGGACAAACTCGGTCACACCAATCAGTTGGAGATCAACTTCAGGAGAAGGCCTCATGAGGAGATCAAGCGAAAGCAAACATGCCGGTGCGCAAGTAAAGAAGCCTTGTGTCACGGTGCGGAAGTGAGACCGCCAGTCTTCACGTTTCTTCAGCCACGGTACACGGTTCGCTACAGTGCCACCAAAGCCTAACACGTCGGTTATGTGATGAAGAGGGCTTTGTTGGAAGAGCTTCGAAGCAGTTGGCATTCCCTCGCGGTGGTCAAATTTGAAGTGCAAATCAAGCCAGCAATTCAAGACAAGTGCGCAACCAAAAGGAGGCTTACCCATGCTCGAGACAGTAAGGCCACTATACAGGTAGGCAAGGACAACGGGTCCCACCCTCTTTCCACGTCAGATCCCGCAGATAGCACTTAGTTGGTCTTCCTCCACCATGTTGTCGGTATAAGGAAACAAGAGAGCACCCGCCAGACAAATGGTGAACCCCTTCATGATTCCCTCCAAATAGTCATCGTCTGGTGACCCTCTCAGGGCGTCCATGACCCACTCCGCGAGCTTTTGGAGATCGATCCCCTTTTGAGTACGGACCTTTCGGGCTGCGTCGGGTGGCATGAAGCTTCCAAGGACGCTTTCAGAAGTCCCCCGTGTCAGCATCCGCATAGCCTTCACCTTCCCGTCACTCTTGAATTTCTTCAATCCGAGCAGAAGTTCCACCTTCTCGAGGAGGATGGTCACCTCGAAGGTCGGGAAGATAAAAGTGTGGGTCTGGGGATGCCAGATCTCCACTAGTGCGCCCATAGCCGCCCAGTCCATACGAATTTTCTCGTAGTGTTTGGCGTGAATAAGGAGCCCCTGCAGATGCCACTTCGAGAGTATGGCCCTCATGCCGATGGAGATGTTGGAAGTTAGCTTTGAAAGCCATGGCAGTTTGGAAAACTTCCTCGGGCCTGGGAAGAGTGGATATGGCTGGAAGAGAAAAGAAAGAAGAAGAAATGAAGGAAGTAAGAAGAAGGCTCACGTGGAGAAATTTGAAAAGAATCAGCTTACCATATGCGACATGATCGTCCCACTCAGATGACCCTCGAGGTCGGAGAGTCGCCTGATCTCGCTGCTAGGCCTGCTCCTCTTCATAACGCGGGAAGACTCTCCTTCCATCCTGAGATCTCTAGATCCCCCTCTCCTTCCTCTCCTGAGCTTCCAAAACCCACCTTGGTGCATTTGAATGAACTAGCCTAAGGGGAGTTCTTATAGGAAGGAAAGATCGCTACAGGACGGAACATGTCACATCAGTGGTCATTGTCAAGATTTTGTCTGGATCTTCTTTGTACTGTGGTGCGATTCTGCTATGATTCTGCTACTTTCTGATGTTGCTAACCTTTGCTAGTCTGTGCAGGTTTTACTAACGGACGTCTTTGTCCTATCTCCTGTCCCACCTTTCAATGGTTTGTCCCACCATGTCATGCATCATAGTATATGATACCTACGCTACTAGAACATGTCAAGGACCTTGCGACCCGAACGAATCCGGGATTTGAGTTCCCCTTCAACAAAAACAGTGATGATCCCGAACAATTTGGGTTGTACGGATAGGCCGTTAACTTGTGGTAGCATGGGGACGACGGTTCCATTCAGTGAGTTGGTGCGCGGATAAACGGGCCCCAGCCCAGTGTCGACTCACCGGATCGGTATCCTGACCCATTCTTAACAAGTTGACAATATTATCCTTGGCTATTTTCTATTTTAGTTTGTTTTTAAATTTTCTTTAAGCCCAGCATGCATTCATATAGGACTTTAATTTATTGCGGAAGATCATTCAAGTGATTCGATTGCGAAAGCCGCTGTGCTTCAATTCTTACAAATATGAGATATTCCACTCCGAATAAAATACTGAGTTTCCTTGAAACGGCCCTACGTTGCTCTTCCAAAGGAGACCCTTGTTTGGACAGACTCTCAGATATTTCTTTACTTTTTACCTTGATTGACCCACCTTGGCTGCAGCATTTCCACATTGGCTGGTAACCGCTCCCCAAAGGTGAAACCTGCAGGTTTATGACCCAGGTACTTCCACACCGAGAAGTTGGTCTCCTTTATTTTTCATGCCTGAGTGCACATTTTACCCTCCCTTATTTGATCTCCGTCCAAGCAACCGTCAAGACTTGAAAGACCTCTTTCAAGGTCGCCTCATTGAAACTTCAGGAAAGATTCCAAACAGTAACGTCAAAAGCGTGTCTCATCACACCTTGGCATCAACTTATCAGTCCGCTCCCACTTCATTTCACTCCACTTCGAAACCATTCCACTACGTGTCGCTCCCTTGCAAAGCAGACGCCAAGGCGGGGCAGCTGTAGACACACTATTCCTGACGTCTCCTGAGAAAGTCTCATATCACTATACAACGCCCCGCGACGGCTTACGCGTTTTGAATCACTTGAGTGCTTCCTTTTCTTGAGTCTTCTTCCGCCTTTTTCGACATCCGGAATCGTCTCGTCACGGCATTCGGATGGCATCAACACCAGTCAGACGCATCAGGAGGTTCCGGAACCAAGAAGGGTGTCCGCCGGGCAGCCGCCAACGCCTGAACTGAGGACCCAAGTGGGTCTTTATGGGGGCGTCCAGGGCCTGGACGCCCCCATTCTTTTAATTTATTTTTCAAGCCGAAAACCAAGTAAAAAATAATATATTAATGGAGGCGTCCAGGACGCCTCCATAAAAACAAGTATAAAAAAATACATAAAATGCCAGCTTTGGCATAAAAATAAAACAAAAAATAAAATAAAATATAATATATTAATGGAGGCGTCCAAGCCCCTGGACGCCTCCATAAAAATAAGTATAAAAATTAATGTGCCAGTTGGCATAAAAAAAACAAAACAAAAATAATAAAATATATTTTTTTGGAGGCGTCTAGGCCCCTGGACACCTCCATCAACTCCCTCACGGGCGCCGGTCACCGAACGACGGTTTGTCGTGTCTGAAAAAATCCAAATTATGAAGACGTCCAGCCAGCTGGACGCGCCCATTTCTGAATCACAGGTCGCCGCTCACAAAACCACGCGTTGTGCCAAACCGCGTGCGGCCGTCGGTGGTGTTCGGTGGACCTGTTGGAGGCATCCGGGGCCCTAGACGCCTCCACAAAAATATTCTAAAAAAATAAATAAAAATAGAATAAAATATTAGTTCGGCCCTGATGGAGGTGTCCAGGGTCCTGGACGCCTCCACCCTCCGGAGCCCTATAAATAGAGGCCCACCCCCTCAGTTCTGGAGGAGCTTCGAAGAGATCCGATAGGCTGCCGGAGCCCAGAGGCTACCGGAGTCATTTTCTAACCCGTGGGGTCTTTTGTAGGTGGAGGTTCTGCCGGCTTCTCGGGTGCCCACGCTCGCGAGAGGAAGGTCGTCTTCATCCACCGCGCTTCCACGCCATCCCTACGCTGCCGGAGCTCCGCCGGATTTCACCATCGGCACATCCAATAAGCCAAACCTTTCCTTTTCTTCTTAGTTCTTTTGCATCCATCATCTCGCATCATCTATCCCCCTTCATAAGGGCGCCTCTTCTTATATACTTCTTGCATCCATCATCTCATTTTCCTCCTACTCGAGTCCGAGAGGGGTTTAAAAGACAACATCAACCAGGTGTGTGTCTTGCCATCATTTTGTTATTTTTATCGCAAGGATTTGAATACTACACCTTCATCTTTCTAATCCACTCGTTACTTGTTTGTCGTTGTTTTGCAAGGGTACCCAAAGAAAGCCCTCTCCGTCGGTCGGCCGAAGGGGGAGGAAGAAGCAACCCGCCATCTCCCGCTCTTGAGGTAGGCGCGATCACTTTCTTCATTTTGGGGCCTTTCGGCCCCTGGCGATCACATCTTGTTCTCGAGGCCGCGGCGAGTCACTTCCCCAATGGCCGTTTAAATTTCCGTTCTTATATTCTCTTTATATTCTGTTATATTCTGCTCATATGCTCGAGGCCGCGGCGAGTCACTTCCCCAATGGCCGTTTAAATTCCCGTTCTTATATGTTATATTCTTATTTATTCATGTTCTCGAGGCCGCGGCGAGTCACTTCCCCAATGGCCGTTTAAATTCTCTTTATATCCTGTCATATTCTTATCTATTCATATTCTCGAGGCCGCGGCGAGTCACTTCCTCAATGGCCGTTTAAATTCCCGCTCTTTATATTCTCTTTATATTCTGCTATCTTCTTATCTGCTCATATTCTCGAGGCCGCGGCGAGTCATTTCCCCAATGGCCGTTTCAATTCCTGCAATTTAATTTCTGCACCATTCCCGTCCCCCGAGGTCGCGGCGAGTCACTTCCCGCTATGGCCGTTTAACCCCCATATCTTGCTATATCACATTTGTCATGCTCGCCCCGCCGGAGCAATCTCCCGTGGTGGCCCCTTCTCTTTTCTCTTATTTCTGTGTTGCAGCAAACAAAAAAAAGGAGCCCGCGCGCTCCGCGTCCTCTTCGCACCTCGAACCGCGTGATGTCGCTCACAGCGATCACATATTGTTCTCGAGGCCGCGGCGAGTCACTTCCCCAATGGCCGTTTAAATTTCCCGTTCTTATATTCTCTTTATATTCTGTTATAATCTGCTTATATTCTCGAGGCCGCGACGAGTCACTTCTCCAATGGCCGTTTAAATTCCCGTTCTTATATGTTATATTCTTATCTATTCATGTTCTCGAGGCCGCGGTGAGTCACTTCCCCAATGGCCGTTTAAATTCCCGTTCTTATATGTTATATTCTTATCTATTCATGTTCTCGAGGCCGCGGCGAGTCACTTCCCCAGTGGCCGTTTAAATTCTCGCTCTTTATATTCTTCTTATATTCTGTTATATTTTTATCTGCTCATATTCTCGAGGCCGCGGCGAGTCACTTCCCCAATGGCCGTTTCAATTCTTGCTATTTAATTTCTGCACCATTCTCGTCCCCCCGAGGCCGCGGCGAGTCACTTCCCGCTATGGCCGTTTAACCCCCATATCTTGCTATATCACATTTGTCCCGCTCGCCCCGCCGGAGCAATCTCCCGTAGTGGCCCCTTCTCTTTTCTCTTATTTCTGTGTTGCAGCAAAACAAAAGAGGAGCCCGCGCGCTCCGCGTCCTCTTCTCCGCTCCCCGAACCGCGTGACGTCGCTCACAGATTGGCGATCACGGTGGGACCTCTACTGCTTCCTTTCGGCTACCCTTGCAAGTTCGGCACCATCCGTGCCTCTCCACCTTGGCGCCCGCGCGCGCCCCCGTTGTGCTCACGGCAGCACTGTCAGTTGTGATTGGTTGTTTGTTTATTATATGTCTGTTATTTCTGTTGTTTTCCCACTCCATATCTCTGTCAGCATTTCATTGCATGCATCCATCTCTCTTTTCTATCCTTTTTTCATTTTTTTGAGGATCACCCTTTCCCGGTGAAGGAAGGATTCTCCGTTTGGGAATTCCTCTCAACAGACTAGAATCTCCTACACTGGGACCTCCGTAAGTCCCCGACATCGAAGAATCTCCTCTTCGTTCACTGGGCTGGTTGTACCATTGAAGTTCCCCGGAGTTAGTCATTTCATTCGTGGTGAGACGAGAGACCCTAGCTGACACGGCGGTGAAACAAAAATAAACTAGGGTCCCCATTTTGTGTGAACTTCGGATCTCGCTAAAAACACAAAAAAATCATCAAAATCAAAACACAAAAAAAGGCGTAAAGGCATCCACTTGTTTGATAATCTCTGCTACCTGCTTGCTAGTGTATGTTTTTGCGTTCTGGGAAAACTGTGAGCATGGCTCACGAGTCTTTTGAGGAGAACCACCCTAGTCGTGGTTTGTCAGCCGACCCGCGAGTCTATGCTATGGACTCGGGTCCTTCTCATGAGCCCTCGCATGAGGTGCAGGTTATTGCCGGGGACACATCCCCACCACAGGATATCTCTTCCTTACTGGGCGTCCTCGCCAACACGGAGCTTACCTCTGAACAGCTCCGGGCCTTCCAGGCCATTCTGAAGGGGAAATCTGTTTCCCCCACGCCCGAGGAATCAACTCCGGCCATCGCACCTCTCCAAGAGTCCGTGCAGGCCATTCCATCTCCTTCATTGGCGCAAGCCATCCAGTCTCCCTCGCTTCAAGGACAAGCGAGCCAACAACCACCCTCATTCCAGTTCCCGTCACAATCTCAAACTCCTGTTGTTCCCCACACACCGCTTTAGCCAGGGCCAACTGTCGACGGTCCGACAGCTCCCTCTCATTCCGGGTTCCCCCCTCAAGTCTCCGGGAGACAGTTTCTCCCCCAGTGGCAAGTGCCACCTTCACCTCCAGAGGAGCTCGCCCAATCACTCCTCAATAGGTTCAATCGCATGGACGAGCAGTTTCAAAATCTGAGAAGGATGGTGGACGTGAAAGCCACCCCGGAGGTTGCTTTGCCAATCCTTCCCGTCATTCATCTTCCTCTCTCCGAAATGCCCACGTACCGCAGATACAATGGTACCGGCAACCCCTTCATTCACCTCAAGGATTTCATGTATGAATCCTCCTATTGGCAAAACGATCAGAGGTCCCTGGCATACCTCTTTCGGAGATCATTGGATGGTCCCGCGCTTGAGTGGTTCTATTCCTTGGAGCCCCGCGAGGCCGAGAATTTTGAAATAGTCCAGAGAAGGTTCTTGCAGAAATATAGGGATAGGGTTGGTCCCTCACTCTCCATTACTGACCTAGTGGCCGAAAAGATGAAGCCCGATGAGGATTTTGTCCGCTATGCTGATAGATGGAGGTCTCTGGCGGAAAGAATAAGGGATACCCTCTCCGAGCCCGAACAAGTGAAGATGATTGTGTCTAATGCAACCCCACAGTTCAGACACGTCCTGGCCATAAATAAACTTACTACAATGGAGGAACTCTATGAAAGGGCCCGGTACATCCAAACCCAGTTAAAAGACTCCCCCATTATGAACATGTTTGAGTCACCAAAACCCAAAGTGGTTAGAAAGACAGGCGCTGGTGTCCCGGGCGGAGCCACAGAAGGGGTCGTGACAAATGAGCAAGTGGGTGCGGTCAACAATGCCAACTATGCAGTCAACCCAAGGCCTCCACAAATGCCCCGACTTCCCCTCCAACCAGGTCCTTTCCCTCTTCGTCCTCCACCCAAAAATAATCCACCCCAGGATAATATGTCTCCATTACGTCAACCCCAGCAACAACAACCACAACCTCAGCAACAACAACCACCGCTTCAGTACAACCAAGTTCCACTCCCGGGGAACTATGGTCCCCAACAGCAACAAAGGAGGGCGCTCGGTCCCAAGAGAGCCTACTATCCACCATTGCCAGAAACCTTAGCAGACATTTTTAATGCCCTCATGGCATCAAACCAACTCGCCCTACCCAGAGAAAGGCCCGTGTGGCCCCCGAATGTTGATACCTCCAAATACTGCGTCTACCACAGGCAGCCAGGACACACAGTAGATTACTGCTTCCATTTCAAAGATTGCATCCACGATATGAATGATGAACATCAAATAGATTGGGATGAAATGAGACGATACGTCGTCGCTCTCAAGGCTAGGAGACCTCCTCATAGGCCACAGCAGCAGTTACAACAGCAGCAGCAGCAGCAACCACAACAACAACAACAGCCTCAGCAGGCCCCACAACAACAGCCCGACATGGGCATAATCCAGAATCCATTACCGGAGCACCAACAGCCCAATCATCAGGTTAACCCCATCTCCTCCTTCCCGGAAGTCGGGCAAGAGCAGGTGTGGCACCAGGAAAGTACCTCCATTCTTTCTACCGCCAATCCTATCATCACGCAACACCCTTGCCTTGCCCGGGTAGCACCTCTCTCTCATCAACCCGCGTCAGTATCACCTTCACCATTTCCACTACCATTACGCCCTCTCATCCGTACCCCGATCCCCTATCAACCGACACTCTCCACTACGCCTTCACACCCTCTCATCTTCTCCCACTCCCCCACTTTACCATCCACCTCTACCACATTTACCCCTACGCCTTCTAAACCCCTTATCATCCGTCAACCATACATAACCCCGTCTTTCTCCACCGTATCACCACTAATGCCTTCAAAACCACTCATTACCCATCACCCACCTCAAAATCATTCCCCGCTTCAAGCCCTACCCACTTCTACTTCGTCTCCACCTCCACCTTCCAGACCCCTTATCCTTCATAATCCGCGCGATATCCCCTCTACCTCCACCATGTCTCCACCTAACAAACCCCTCATCAGAATCCCTACTCCCGTCATCACCCCTGCTTCATCAACCATTCCTCCACCACTACCCCTCAAATCCCTGTTAAAACCCACTGCTACCCCACAGAGGTACAAAAGCCGCAGGCAATGGTGCTCCGGAGTGGAAGGATTTTCCACAGGGTTTTCCCCCACAATAGTCAGAATCCTGAGCAATCTCAGCCAGAGAAGGATGATGGAGAACAACCAGAAAGAGCTATCCCTGGAACACAGTATGATCTATTGAAACACTTGGACAAGAAGCCTGCTCGGATCTCCATCTTGGAGCTACTTCAAAGATCCACATCCCACCAGGCAGCCTTGATGGAATACCTTCAAAAAGTCATGGTTAATGAGGACCTCCCCGTGGAGAAGATTTCGACCGTCCTGACCACAACAGACACACAACCGGCCATCATGTTCCACAACTACGAGCTCACTCCCAAGGAAGCTCGGAAATTTGCATTGTGTATTTCAATAAAAATTAATGGGGTATCCATAAACCCCTGTCTTGTGGACACGGGTGCGTCCATAAATGTGATCTCCATGCACACCCTTCAGTTGTGTGGGGTCGACGAGGAACAAATAAGACCTTCCTCGATCACGGTCACGGCTTATGACAATCGCAAAAGGCCGTCGCCGGGGATGATTATTCTGAAGGCAGAACTAGACCCCATGACAATTCCCACGGAATTCCATGTCCTCGACATGGACCCCACATTCTAGGCTATACTGGGTCGCCCTTACATCGAAGCCATGGACGCTGTGCCTTCCACTAACCATCAGTGCCTGAAGTTTTCTTACAACGAGAGGATTATTAAAGTGGTCAGTAAACCTGTCCTTCACACAGTGGATGCTATCAACACCTCTCTGCCCTCTGTTTGGCCGTCTCATCGGCCCATATTGTCACTGCTGGACGTGCGTGATCCATCTCACGTTCCACTAGCACCAAAGGAGCCGGTTAGGGCAACCACAACATCATGTCTCCCTTTTCACTCCAAAGGTTGGGAGATTATGAGGAACATCGGCTATCAACAAGGAAAAGGTCTGGGCGCATAATTACACGGTATGCTCAAACCGCCAAAGGAAATTAGGCCGAACCGAAGGTTTGGCCTAGGCTTCAAGGGACCGTTCAAGGCGGATTGGAAGCCCCTCACATGGACCCTATCAAACCACTTCAACAGAGGACCCGTTGTTCAGATGGGAGATTACCCACGAGAAGCATATGGGAGATCACATGCTATATATTTGGCTGAAAAATGTCCGAGGATCACCAAAAGAGGCAAGATCAAAGATCCGGAATGCGAGTGGAACAAATGGTTCGACATACGGGACATTTCCGTTGCACTGGAAAGGATGTTCTCGTCTCCGCAGCTTGAAGGACCACCATTGATCTCCGGAACACCAGAGAATATTACCACTCTTGTCAATGTTCCAAACTATCCTCGTCCTCGCCAGAAGGACCCTGTCATCGACGGATCTTCATCCGTCCTCAACATTGCCATTGACGGCTCATTAGCCGCCATCTTCTCCATCCACTCGTCTCAACCTTTGCTGATATCGTCTTTCTGGGCCAGACAATTGTCTGATGATCTTCCCAGGTCACCTTCTTTGCTTACATACCTGCGCGGGCTTTTCAACCCGCGCCAGGTCTTCAACCATGATCTGCTCTACGAGCCTCACAATCCTCTAGCCATAACCACTTTTCTCTCTCCTCCAATCTCTTTTCACTGCTTTATCATTAAAACTGAAAACGAAAAAAAAACGTCAATTTTCAAACTCCCCAACAACACATCTTCGTTGAGGAAACCTCCTACATCTCCCACGGGTGCGTCCCGCCCTGCGGACCACCCGTCCAAGGTCCGATGAGCGACCTTTTCTACCCCTCCTCTGAGGGGTCTTCTCCTGTACATTCTACACCATCCTCTTCATCTTCCTCTTCTTCTGTAAATATTGTCAGTCAATCTAGGAATGATAGGCCAAGGGTAGTATCTAGGAAGAAATCCAAGGGTAGGCAGATCCCTCGTCAATTCCTTCTGGATTTAGCCGCCAGGTGTCAGGCCCTTCTCGCCATCCCCCAGTTGTTAGAAAACCCCATCCAGCTACCGGAAATAGAATGTGAGAGCAACTGTGCACTTGATGAAGGGTATGGAGTCTACGAGATCACGGATGAAGAATGTCCCACTGAAGATGAGGGTGAAGAATATGAGGATGCGGCGGGCGCATACGCTAGTGGAATGAGGAGATTCGACGAGCCGTCAACCGCCGTAGAAGAATCCACCAAAGAAGTCAACTTGGGAACTGAGGAAGACCCTAGGATCATCCTCATAAGTGACAACCTACCACCCTCTGAAGAAGAGGCATTAATTGAGGTTATCAAGGAATATAAGGACACGTTTGCATGGAGCTACGAGGATATGCCGGGTCTAGATTCAACCTTGGTCGAACACCGTTTAACCCTAAAACCAGGGTCCGTCTCGGTAAAACAAAGGTTAAGGCGTTTCCACCCTCAGATGGCTTTGAAAATGAAAGAAGAGGTCGATAAGCTCCACAAAGCCAGGTTCATTAGAGTCGTCCTTTATCCTCAATGGGTGGCGAACATTATCCCGGTCATGAAGAAAGATGGGAAAGTCAGGATTTGCATCGGCTTCCGGGACCTTAACCGCGCGTGTCCAAAGGATGATTTTCCCTTGCCTCACATTGATGTATTGATCGATAACACGGCAGGTTATGAGACCCTCTTGTTGGGTTCGGTGCAGTATTCAGAGGGGGGGTGAATGAATATAACCCGTTTAAAAAACCTTCACCCAATTAAAAACAAGAATAATAACAAGACAGATTCGACAATCTGAAGCTCAACAGGAATTTCGCTCTCTTGACAGATAAAGATATTCTAAGAAAACTAATCAACACTTCTGCTCAAACAGAAGCCAAACGCTTAGAGCGCCCCTATGCAATCATCTAGCGGAAGCAAAAGCAGATAAACTAAACCACAATGCACAAGGGGTTTTTAGGTGGTTCGGTCCTCCAGACCTACATCCACCCCACACTCAACCCGAGTGTGGCTTCCACTAGCTCACGCTAGAAACCGCAGACTCAGTCTGCAACAGGTGCTGCCACACAGCTTGACCAAGGGAACAACCTCCCCTCTTCCTCCAACCGGAGGGAACCACTAGTGACACCAGTCACTAGCAAACCAGAGACACACGGTCTCTCTTCCTCCAGACCCGGAGGGAACCCCTGAACTTGAATCCACAAGCCCAGAACCGGAGATCAGATCTCCCTTCCTCCAAACCGGAGGGAACCCACAAGTAGCACCCAGCTACTTGCAACCGGCGATAGCAATCTCCCTTCTCCTGAACTAACAGGAGGAACCCCGACCTCTCTACAGAGTATCGGAAAGTACAGCAAACCAAATGAAACAGGAAAAATAAGAAAAGAAAAATACACAGTGATCAGAAAGCTGTAAAGACAAATAACACAAATGTGGCTCGCATGGAGCTGACTGGCCTGGATTTGATCCACGGTCCAGTAGTCAGATCTTCAGGTAAGCTTCTTTCTTCTTCTCCACGAGCTCTCTCGCTCACTCTCTATCTCTCTTTCTCTTTCTTCTGCTCTCCTAATCTCTCACTCTCTGCTGCACTTCTTCTTCTTCTCCACTCTTTCTTCTTTCTTCACACGAGCACTATCTCTCTCTCTTCTTCTCCTTCTGCTCTTCTTCTTTCTCTTTTCTTTTTCTCTGGATCGTGGCTCTCTATATGGATTTTTCTTCTCGCCAACTCGATCGACCTTCTTCTGTGGAAGAAGGCTCATATATATAGCAGTAGCAGCATCATCAGCCCCGACGTGTGACCTCCACATTTCCAGCCCTAAGTATTCGGACCACGTGGCAGTCTCTCAGCAGGCTTCATTCCAGCCTCGGATCACGTGCTGCCAGTCACTGGGGAATATTTCTTCCTCGGACCTGCAAGGAGATGAAAAACCATTAAAACTGAGGGCCACAAGAACTAAAGCTGCATTAGGTATGTAATAGTAATACTAGATGCACTTAGAACGACACGAGATACACAGGGTGACTACAGCACGAAGTAAGGAAAGAATGACACGAGATACACTGTGATAGAACAGACACAATGAAGAGAACGACACGAAGTGAGGTTATAAAACAACACGAGGTAAAAAGAAGAACGACACGAGATACATACGATGACTACAGCACGAAGTAAAAACGACATGATATAATAACCAGTAATGAGAACGGCACGATAACAACATGGAGACAAAACAGAAACCAACACGAAGTGTGGTTTCAACATACGAAAGACACGAGATCTAGGAAGAACAACACGAAGACATAATACGGAAACGACACGAAGTGAAACAAGCAGATATAAAAGATGACACGAGATGCAATTAGAAAACAGAGAGAAGCGACACGAGGTTCACACAGAAATGACACGAGGTGGCACAGAAAGCAACACGAGGTGCTGCAATGTTCTGCACGCAGTGGAACAAAAAACGACACGAAGACACAGAAACAACAGTAACCGACACGAAGTGTGGTTACTAAATAGGAACGACACGAGGTCTACAGGGAAACGACTCGAAGTTCATCAAAACTATTCGAGCTGCTTCAAAAACACAACACGAAGTTAAGTGAGAACAGCACGAGGTGAAACGACACGGGCTAACCACAACTCAAAGACAAATAACAGAAACCGTCACGAGTTGAAAACAACACGAAGACTGTGAGAACAGCACGAGGTGAAACGAGAACGACACGAAGTGTCATTGTAACAACACGGAGACACGAATGCAAAAACAACACGAAGACACTCAAACAAAAACGACACGAAGACGTTGAGTATAGAAACAGCACGAAGACGATCAACAAAAACAACACGAAGACGTAAACACAACACTAAGACATAGACACTAAAACAACATGAAGATGATCAAACAAAAAACAACACGAAGACGTTGACACAACACGAAGACAATGGATGCTACAGTGCAATGTCTAGACATGAAGTCCAATGCTATCGGCTGTACAGACTTGAAGATGTGAAGCCAATGTACAGACTTTGAAGAACAGTCCAATGTATGGACTTTGAAATCGAAGACCAATGTGCAGACTTGACAGTGAAGACTAGTGTGCAGACTTCAAGTTTAACTGTGGATGTACAGACTTGAAGAATAAGCCAGTGTATAGACTTGAAGATTGAAGGCGATGTACAGACTTTGATGTCCAAAGACGATGAACAGTGAATCAGTGTATAGACTTCAAGGTTCATTGAAGAATGTACATACATCAAGAGATGCTTCATGCCAATGTATAGACTTAAGCAGAGCTGCCAGTGTATAAACTTGAACAGTGCAGCAAGTGTACAGACTTGGATGACCAACACCAATGTGTAGACTTAGGAGCATAAGACACGGCTGTACAGACTTCGCCTAAGACGCTGTACACACTTAGCCTAAGACAATGCATAAACTGACGTTGTATATACTTAGCCAATGCAATGCACATATATAAAGAGCAAATGCCATCAATGCTAGACATCATCATTCATGTTGCTATCGATATGCAGAATGCTCAAGAATAAGAATGCATAGAAATGCACTTTGTTTATTACAATCATCAAAACACAATAACATTGCTATCATCAAAATACAATGTCAAATGCACTCAAATGCACTCACTGTCTTGCTATCATCAAAACCAAATAGCATTGCTATCATCAAGGTGACATAGCACATGCTTGTGCCTAAGAGGCACAACACCTCTCATTCATGGATGGATTTTCAGGATATAATCAAATTCGTTTGGCAGAAGAGGATCAGGAGAAGACGTCATTCACTACCCCTTGGGGAACATATTGTTACGTGGTCATGCCATTCGGATTAAAAAATGCTGGAGCTACTTACCAAAGAGCCATGATGGCCATATTTCATGACATGATGCACATATATCTGGAAGTGTATGTGGATGACTTATTGGTGAAATCAAGGACCAGGATGGAACATCCAGAAGTTTTGGCTAAGGTCTTGCAGAGGTCAAGGGAGTTCCAATTGAAAATGAACCTGAAAAAGTGTGTGTTTGGTGTGTCGTCGGGTAAATTGCTGGGGTTCATTGTGAGCAAAAGAGGGATCGAGATAGATCCCGACAAAGCTAAGGCCATCAGGGATATGCCACCTCCCAAGAATTTGAGGGAAGTCGAGGTTTAATCGGGAGGTTGCAGTTTATTCGTCGGTTTGTGTCCCAACATTCACAAAGGTGTAGACCTCTCTACGAGTTGACCAAGCCAGGAGTAGAATTCCACTGGAATTCTAAATGTCAGAAAGCTTTTGAAGGGTTAAAGGAATATCTGGCTAGTCCACCCGTTCTCATTCCACCCAAACCAGAAAAACCTCTGATCCTTTACGTCTCAGTCTTGGATGACTCCGTGGGAGCCGTCCTCGCACAAGCTGATGAAGAAGGCAAGGAACGGGCAACCTATTACTTGTCCAAACTTCTCAATCCCTGTGAGCCGAAGTACATCGGCATGGAGAAAACCTGTGCTGCCCTCGTTTGGGTAGTGCAGAAATTGAAACACTACTTCTTGGCTCATGAGGTCCACTTGATTGCTCGAATGAATCCTATCAAATTCCTTCTGGAGAAATCCGTCCTTACGGATAGGCTAGCACGCTGGCAAAGTTTTCTCTCTCAGTTCGACATCATCTACATCCAGCAAAAGGTGATTAAAGGCTATGCCGTAGCCGAGCATCTCGCTCACCATCCTCTTCCCAAGTTCGATCCCGTCCAATCAGAGTTTCCAGATGAGGAACTAATGTCCATCAACCAATCAGATGAGCCAATGTGGACGCTATATTTTGATGGAGCTCTGAATTCTCAAGGGAGAGGAATCGGCATCGCCCTCCTGTCGCCTGAAGGCCTCACATTCCCATTGGCATACCAACTCAAATTTCCAGTCACCAACAATATAGCCGAATATGAAGCCCTTCTAGCTGGCCTAGAACTCGCCCATTCTTTTCGTATCACTGAGTTGCGAGTCGTAGGTGATAGTCAACTCATCCTTCGCCAGGTGCTCACTAAATATCGCACTCGCGATCCCAAACTCAAGCCATACCAAGAACTCACTGCTGCCTTTGCCAAACTGTTCACAAAACTGATCTTTGTTCATGTCCCTCGTCATCAGAATATTCTCGCCGATGCCCTCGCCTCATTGGCATCATCCATAAGGTTCCCTCTAGGAAGATGGTTTAAGTCCATTTCCATCTACAAACTTCACGCCCCTGCAATCGATGATGCTTCCTACGTAAATATCAAAAACAGGATAGCAAGGAAGATCCTGCAGGAAGATATCCTTGAGAAGAGGGAAATCATGTTGGCAGAGGCCGAAGAGGAACTGGTTGATGAAGAGAAACCGTGGTTCTATGAAATTGTCAAATACTGCCAAGATCAGTCTTATCCTGAAGGGGCCACCACAGAGGACAAGAAAGCCATAAGAAGGGTGGCTCAGAAATATACTTTGGTTGGAGGTCTACTCTATAGGAGGAGCCTTACTGGTATTCTGTTAAGATGTCTTGGTGACGATGAGGTTTGGAAGTGTGTAGAGGAGACGCACTCGGGTGTGTGCGGTGGCCACGTGAATAGTCAGATGCTCGCCAAGAAGATCATTCGCCAAGACTTTTATTGGCCCACTATGGAAGAGGATTGTACTGTCTATGTCCGTAGGTGTGTCAAGTGTCAACTTTACGCTGATAAAATCCATTCACCATCTTCCTCACTTCATCCAATATCCTCCCCATGGCCTTTCTCCATGTGGGCATTCGACATCATTGGTCCCCTAGGTGATCCCAATTCCCTCACCAAGCAGAAATCTTTCATCCTTACTGCGACGGAATACTTCACCAAATGGGTCGAAGCCGAAGCTTACGCGGAAATCAAGGCGTCAACAGTCTGCAAGTTCATCATGAAGAACATCCTCGCCAGATTCGGCGTCCCAAGCACGATCGTCACCGACAATGGGCCACAGTTCATTTCTCAGGACCTACAGGACCTCTGCAAAAGGTACGCAATTGCATTGCATCATTCATCGCCTTATTACCCACAAGGTAACGGCCAAGCGGAGGCCACCAATAAAACATTGCTCAAAATCATCAAAAAAACCTGCGAGTCTAGTAAGTTTTCAGACTGGCCAGAAAAACTTATCGAAGCCCTATGGGCCTATCGCACTTCAATCCGTACCCCCACCGGGCAGACTCCATTTGCCCTTACTTATGGTATGGAAGCGGTAGTCCCGTATGAGACTCTGATCCCTTCTCTCAGGGTACAATTGGACGAGGAATTTCCTCTCGATGATCGTCGTAATTCACTCCTCGCCCAGTTGGAACTCTTGGATGAGAAGCGACTGGCCGCTGCCGAACACGCGCGTGTGTATCAAAATAGACTCGCTCGCTTTTACCAAAAGAAAGTCGTTGAGAGAAAATTCAAAGTCGGTGAGATGGTCGTAAAAAGAATTTTTGTCAAACCTGGAGGTCCGCGTTCTAAGCTCCAACCCAATTGGGAAGGACCATTTGTAATTCAAGCCGTGTACCCTGGCAATGCCTACAAGCTAGTCAACGCCGAAGGGACCGAGTTATCCCACCCTTGGAATGGGCTTTATCTTAAGAAATACTACCCTTAGCATAAAACAAAAAAAAAATGATGATGAAAAGATAAAAAACATTAAAAACAAAGAAATACCGAAAACCACTAAAAATATAGAAAATTCAAAATACCGATGCCTGGCAGTCACCATGTAGTTAAGTCCCTGCATCTAACCTTCATGTTAGGATAGGGCCCATTAAGGCTTGGTAGGCACCGGGTCTTGGTTTGCCAGAACCGTGGAGATCCCTGTCCGGCCACGTCAGCCTATGCTCGCTCGAAGGAAGCTAACATGTGCTCACTTATGTATTTTATTCAAAAAAGTCGGTAGCATCACCTACGGTGGGGCCCCACCCAGAAGATCTCCGGAAGCTGTAATCTTTATTCTTTTCTCTTCGACCAAATGAGACAGTCGGCGCCCTTAAAACGCTGAGCATGAGAAACCGAAACTCAAACCCCAAAGGCAAAAGTAGGATCCATTTCCTCGAGCATCGATCAGAGCACGAGAAGAGGGCAGTGTCCCCGCAGGTATACGAAAGGGAGCCCACAAACGTCAAACGACTTTATCTCCCTCACAAAAAGAAATACAAAATCAAAATCAAGAGAAAAGCCTGGTCGTGACCGTGCCTGTTACGATAAACGGAACCCCTCAAAGCAAAAGTCTGAATCCACAAAGGGGGCCGTGGAATGTAAATGCTCGAGATTTGGTCCGAAGTTGTCTGAAAGGAAAGAGTTAATGGGCCCTTATTCGCTCGCCGGGTTAACGGCTTTGCCGGTCCTCTCAGGAGGTTTATCCCCTACACTCTTCCTTCTCCCTCTAAAGATGAAGGTTCGATGGAGTTTCTGAAGGGTGAAAACTGCCTAGGGTCTGCGACCTTATTTTAATATACACATTTGGTTGCCTACTTTGAAAAGCAAAAGCTATCGCTGTGAAGGAGTCTCCGTGTTTCTGGCTGGTCAAGACCCCTGTTTACCACCTTGATGTCTTCTTACTTAACCTTGGGCTTAGGCCAATGCAAGCGCGTCAACTATGGGTGCGACGGCGTCTGATTCCGGGTCAGCGTCGCGCGGTTGGTCGTTAGGGTTCCAGGGTGTTCCATCATATACCATCTAGAGTTGTGAGGAAACAGACCCGGGTCGGGCAAATCTTTTACCTCAAACATCTTTTGGGTGAATCCCTATGGTCGGAAGCAACTGGGAGCCAAAGCATGGCATGACGGTATTGTCATCGGGGTAAGTCTTAGCCGGTGGGATCATCATTCGAGGGGTCTAGAGGCCCAAATCAACCTAGATGTGCACTTAGGATACCTGGGAGGTTAGTAAGAAACCCTTGTTCTCACGTAGGTTAGGTGCCATTTGGGTGCTTGCCGGGCGTTAGCAACAAAAAAAAATGAAATGATAAAAACAACAAAAAATGGAAAAGAGAAAATGTACATATGTGCAAAAAAAAAATCTTTCTTATGATAAAACCAAAAAAATGCCAAATATAAAAAAGAAAACAAATCAATTTTGCATGATTGCATTTGCGTGCAGCATCTCACTTTAATACCGCTTGCATTCGTGTGCTTGCCTCTCGCATTTATCATCACCACTTTTTTCCCTTGCCTTCGTTAATAAGGCTTGGCCCCTTGACCAGTTATCAAGGACAGTCACAGTGACCATTTGCTTATTGAGCAAGGGGCCAAGTCAGAACAGAAATTCTGATTTGTTTGTTTCAGTGATGTGTGCAGGGATTCAGGCAACAGAAACAAAGGTGAAAACCAAACAAACCGAACCTTGTATTTTATTCCAAAAAATCAAAAAAATTACATCAAGTTCTGCCCTCTCTCTCCGCATTACTCGTCCCACTACTCTCCGGGCAAAACGCTCTCAAAGGTGCTACCCAACTACGAAAAGCGGTACTCCTACCGCTCTGTACTCCCCTTCCTATTCCACATCCCGGCGTTGATCCACGGAAGCAGCAGAGAAGCTACCAACACGAAAGCCACGCTCTCGTGCTCTTCGGTAGCGCTCCTCACCATCTCTCAGCCACTGTTCAGCAAGACCAAGGCTGATTCGGAGTTCGAATAGTTGGCCCTCCATGGCCCTTCGTTCCTCCCTTTCAGTCAATCTGTTGGCTCTTTCTCTCTCTGCGTCTCTTTCTCTCTCTGCACGTTCTCTCTCGCGGTCTTCCCTCTCCAACTGGAGAGTGATCCTTAGTTCCTCGGCATCCCTAGAGGAGTCGTCATCAGGATGACGCCTCAGTTCCCTCTCCAGTTCTGCTATCCTAGCCTCCTTCTGCGCAGCCTTGGCAAGCGCTTCTTCCGTCTCCTTTTCCTGCCAAGTATACCATCTCAGAGACGCGATAAGGCGTAAACAAAGAGAACTCAACACTGAAACTTTTACCTGTATACAGAGCATCTCTTCTGCCTCCGCGGCACGCTGCGTGGCATGAGCAAGTTGCTCATGAAGCAAGTCAAGTTCTGAGGTGGGAATCCACAAGCTGGAAGAGGCACCACCTACTCCCATCGCTAGGGAAGCCGCGTCAATCTGGGCATGCTACGATCGCGTGAATTAGCAGCCAACATCTGGAATCTGCGGTTCTAATTAGGAACGCATTGTACACCTACCAAGGCACTAGTAGCTCCGCGGGCATCGCCCAACTGTTGCTCCATCTCTGCCAAGCGAGTTCGTAAATTCGCTATCATGGCATCCCGGACATCCTACAGCCTTGCGAGTCAGCATTTCCACCAGAAAACCAAAAGGAGAAAGAAGAAAAGAGAAAAGGGGAAACCTACCTCCACAAGTCCCCGGGGTTGGAGCCGCTCTGCGTACTTTGTCCTATATAGACGCAAGTAGTCCTCGCTATCCCGCGCCTGCGATTCTACAATCGTGCCACCCCGTTGCCAGTCTTCGTACTGTTCGGGGAATCGCACGCGCCAGTCAATGCAGGTCGCCGGTCCTCGCGTCTCTCTCCCAACGCGAGGTGGCGCAGCTGAATCCACCCATTCTTGAGCCAGTCCCAAGGACCTCATAACCAATCGTAGCCGAAGCGGCTCGATTTCATTCAGGCAGTGCATCCATAGTTCCCGTCCGAACCGGGCACGACTTGCTAGAACCCATGGCTGGTCGGCATCGACCATGTCTGAGTAGGGTCTCCAGTTTACCATCGCTGCAGGGAACTCCTGTAGCTCCCGCCTTAGCACCATCAGTTGGTAGGTTAGGGGTGCCGCACTCATGATGGGTTCCTACCGCCTGGCTAGCGGCACCATCGCGGGTCGCCAATGTCGAGCTCTCCCCATGGGGAGGTAATAATAGCTCCACAGCTGCTCGGCGCTGGTCATCAATATCTTACAAAAACAAAAACACAAAAAAATATACAAAACAAGCAAAACCAAAAATACCTGGATGAATGGTGTGAAACCACTCACAGTCATCTCACGATCCGCTTCTTGGAGCAGGCCTGCAAACAAGTGTGCCAGCATGGCGGCTCCCCAGGCATAGTATCCTACTCTTTCAAGGTCTGACAGCAGCTCCAGGAAGCGACATTGGATACCGTCCCCTTTCGAGCTCAGTACCAATCACCCCAAAAGGAAGAGGAGAAATCTTCTCAAATCTATGTTGCATCTTTCCCAGTTGCCGAAATCTGTGCAGTACACGGCACGACATCCTATTTCCATCCTTTCCATGAACTCTTCTGAGGATTCATCGTCCCGCCGACGAGTGTCGGTGAGCCCTAATGCATCCATGAGGGACGTCCTAGCTACCGACCTATTTTTCCGACCATCTAGGTCCAAACCCAGTAGCTTCCGAGCACCTTCTCGGTAATCCGCATAAGTGACCCCAGTCACTGCCTCGCCCTCCACCTTCAGGCTTGTGATCCGGACCACATCCTCCAAGCTGGGCACCATGTGCCCCCAGGGCATCAGGAATGCCCGACTCACTGGGTCCCATCTCTCACACAAGGCTTGGATCAGGACCAGGTCGAGCTGGATCGGCTCGATCCGAAGAAAGGTGCCAAAACCCATCACGTCTAGCCTGGCCTTCTGAAAATCTGGGAGACCTCGGTATGCTGCCACTACCAACTCCCATGAGATCTGTGATTTCATCACACTCTATGCATGCAGGGAATGGAAAGGAGGTTTGGTCAGAAAGAAAGGAAGAAAAAAGAATGGAAAAAAAGGGACAGGAAAACTTGGCTTACGAGTTGTGATTGGGCCCTTTCACTGAAGTGCCCTTTGAGGTCCGAAAGCCTCCTGGAACTACTACCACTGGATTTGCTTCTCTTCGAGGAGTGGGAAGATTCGCCCTCCATCCAACTCTCAGAATTTTGAACTCCTCCTCTCCCGTGAGAACTTGTGCTCCTCGAGTTAGCTCTCGATATACCTGGGAGGATAAAAGGGACAAGAATTTATAGAAATAGAAGGAGTGCGGGCCAAGTTGCCTCCATCACCTGTTAATGGTAGCCCTCGCGATGAGGCACCTACCATGCGGTCCCGTGTGTCACTTCACCGCTCGCACAGAGTGATTGATTGGACGAAGAATATGACGACTAGCACCCTCTGTTGTCTAGGGATACCCTATCATGTTTTGGAGGACGTCCGCAAAATTTGACACAACATCCGGGAAAAGGGACTAGGGCCGTCATTATTGGCTTCGACGGCAGATTCCTGTGGAAATGGTCACAACAAGATGCGATTCTCCGCTCGGGGCGGAGTCTCGGCAGACCCATCACATGGGAACAGTGCAAAGGAGAAGAAGTGTAGGGAAGAAGGAATGCACAAGAGAACAAACAAGCAGCAGAAAATCAAATCATTCCATTCATAATTCTACATAAGCTCTCACAAACACTACAATCATAGAGAGGTGGTGGGTCCACTAGCTCGCCAGCTCTTGCCATTATTTTTCATGCTCGTCCCTCTAGGCGTCCCTCTCCTCTCCCCCGAGGTGAGGGTCCCTCAGAAGCCTCCGGGATCCCCGTGCAGTAGCACCTGCCTCGCCTCTTGGCGCCTGCTCCGCAGCAGTGACTCGCTGCTCCTCCCCTGGCGTGGCGAAGAAGCCACTAGCGGCAAAGCGACCGGACTGACGGAGTCGCTCCCCGAACTCTCACGCTCTCTCGTAGCGCGTCTCCATCCCTCCTAGCCTCTGCACGACGGCCTGAAGGCCCAGCTGGAGCTCCCTCACTTGGGTCTCCAAGGCCCTCCTCTCGGTCTGATCCCGCTGTCGCTCGGACCTTCTCTCGGCTTTCTATCTCTCTGCCTCTCTCCTCATCATCTGCAGAAGAACCCTTAACTCTAGGATGTCTGGAGAAGGTCTCTCCTCACCGCGATGTCGCAGCTCCGCTACAGTCGCCACCCAGGCATCACGCTCCTCCTCCGCCCGGGTCGCGCGGGCCACCGCACTGGCAAGTTGTTCCCGGAGGGAGACAATCTCGAGAAAAGGGGCCGAGGAACTGAAAGATGCGCCACCAATCATCCCCGCCGCCGCTATCTGCTGGGCACGCTGGAACAAAATAAACAACGGCCGTCAGTGAAACTCCAAAATCTGAAGATAAAAGTGCGGCACATAACTTACCAGGAGCGACAACTCATGCTGAGCGACGGCCAGCTGCCGCCTAGCCTCTGACAGTTGGGCCCGCGAGCCGCCGATGCCACACGTGTCCCCAGCTTGGGGAAGCCCCGCATAACTCTCTCTCTGCCGCTGCAGGAAGTCAGTGCTGTCCTGCACCAATACACTCCCTTGCTGTCCAGGGAGACGTATGTGCCAGTCCTCGAGCCTCGCCTTGCCGCGACTCTCCCTCCTGACGCGGCTCGGCTCGTCCGCACTCGCCCACTCATCGGCCAGGCCCAGGGTCCTCGCCATGTCCTGCACCAAGAAAGAAGGGCCTCGCATCATAACAAAGAACGCGTCCCCTGTCTAGGACGCGTCCATCATTTGAGTGCAACACTCGCCGAACCCTTTCCCCCCTCACGCGGATCGCTTCAAAACTCAAAATGGATCAAAAGAGAAAGAGATCGGAGGACCTACCAGACCGTGTTCACCTCCCTCCGCGACATCGGGCCCCTCGGGTCCCTCGGGGGCCCGAAGTGGCCCTTCCTCCTCCATGGACGTCGTTCCATGTTCTTGCGTGTCCCTCCTCGGGCGAGGAGTTCCTCATCCCTCTCCACCTTCACCATGGTCGGGCCCACCGAACTCCATCGATCAAAAGAGGAGGAAGACGAAAAAGGGGGCAAGCGAGTTTCGGCGGAAGGCAGGCTCGTTTGCAGGTAAGGCACGGGAGAAGAAAGGCCACCCGACGCTTTAAATTTGAATTCAAGGATTAAGACGCGTCCTCGCGCCTGGACGCGTCCAAAAGGGGGAGAAAGGAAACAGAATCCCCCCGTGCAAAGCGTAGTTCCCCGCTGTTCAGGGTAAGGTCTCGTGGAGCGTGCCTCGAAGGACAACTCAGTGCAAAGAAGAAAGTGTGGGAGAGAGAAAAGTACACACAACACAAGAAAGCCATTTTCATTTCATATAATAGCCGAAAGTACATCATACAGTGAGAAGGGTGACGTGTACAAGCAACTCTCTAACTCTTGCTGCCACCCTCCTGGTCATCTCTCTCCTCCCCCTCTGCCGGGGATCCCTAGGGGGCCTCTGCGAACCCTGAGAAGCCGTGCTCGCCTCGCCCTGCGGTGGCACTCCAGCCTCGAAGGCGTGACGACGCTCCTCGGCCGAAGAAACCAGATAGCTGCCCATGGAAAAAGAACCAAACTGACGAAGTCGCGCCCCGCGTTCCTTCGCCCTCTGGTACCACTCCTCGCTCTCCCGAAGCCTCCCCTCCGCCGTGCCAAGACTCAATCGGAGCTCCAGCAGCTGGGCCTCCAGAGCCCTCCTCTCGGTCTGATCCCGCTGTCGCTCCTCCCTATCCCTCTCCCTCTCTCTCTCCACGCTCTCCCTATCCCTCTCTCTCTCCTCTCTCTCCCTCATCGCCTCCCTCCTCGACAGCTCGAGAGCGATCCGCAGATCCAGCACGTCACGAGGGAGCTCCTCAGCCTCCCGTCGACGCTCCTCCTCCAGCTCCACAATCCGGGCATCACGCTCCGCCACCCAAGTGTCGCGCTCCTGCTCGGCACGAACAGCACGCGCCAGGGCCTCTCGGATCTCGGCCACCTGTCAAAACACGCATGCACCATAAGAGGACTGTGATTGAAGGTGAGCAGCCAGAAGGAGAGTCGAGGTCGGGCAGACACTCACTCGAGCCTCGCGGTCACGCTCGGCCTCCTCAGCCCGAGCCACCGCATACGCCAGCTGCTCCTGGAGGGCAGAAACCTCCGGAGGAGGGCCCCGCGAACTGGAACCCGCTCCACCAGCCATCCCGGCTGCCGCTGTCTGGTGGGCCCGCTGAAACACAGAGCGAACGACAGTTAGAGGCCAAGTATCAAAAATTCAGGTCACAAAAAATGCATCGCATAAACTCACCAGGATCTCCAACTCCTGTCGGATGGCCACCAACTGCCGCCTGGCGTCCGCCAACTGGGCCCGCAGGTCGGCGAACATGTTGTCACGAGCATCCTGCATTGTACATAAGTTAGTGCCACATGCATATACATATAGAAGAGTGAAGCATTCACATTTCACTTACCCTTGCCATACCACCAAGGAAGAGGTGGTCCCCATACGTAGCCGGGTACCGTCTCAGGTAATCAGTACTGTCCTGTACATGGGACACCACTGGGGCCCCGCCCTGCTGCTAGTCCTGGTACTGTGCTGGGAAGCGCGTACGCCAGTCCACAACCTTCGCCTTCCCCTTGGTCTTCCGCCCGATGCGGGCCGGCTCATCTACATCAACCCACTCCTGGGCTAGCCCCAACGTCCTCATAACCAGCCTCAGCCGAAGCGGCTCGATCTCGTTCAAGCAATGGACCCACACGTCCCGCCTGAAACGAGGAAGACCCGCTACAACCCAAGGCTAGCCAGGGTCGCCCATGCCCAGGTAGGGTCTCCACACCACCTGCATCACCATACATACATCATGTTAGTTACCATTCAGTCACATGCATAAACACAAAAAAATCATACGCATCATACCATGGCCTCGGGATACTCGCTCAGCTCCCGACGAAGTGACGCCAACTGGTAGCCGTGGGGTGCTGCAACCACGACCGGCCTCCACCGCCGCGCCAGAGGCACGGCCCTCCTGTTTCCATGCCTAGCCCTCCCCATCGGGAAATAGTAATAGCTCCACACCTGCATCCATCATACATCATTAGTACAATAACTGCATATTTAACTGTGGGAATGCATAAATAAAATGTTTACCTGGAGAAAAGGTGCGAAGCCACTGACTGTCGTCTCCTTCTCCGAAATCTGGGAGAGATCGGCAATCAGATGGGCAAGTAGAGCCGCTCCCCACGCGTAGTGTCCCACTCTGTCAAGGTCCGCCAGGATCCCGAGGAAGCGGCAGTGGATGCCATCCCCCTTCGTCCCCAGCAGAAGGCGGCCCAGGAAGAAGAAAAGAAACCTCCGGAGGTCTAGATCCACCAGCTCCCGCTCGCTCGGGTCCTGGGTGAAAGCTGCACGAGCGTCTCCCTCGAGTCGTGCCAGAAACTCCGCTCCAGTCTCGCTAACCTGCTGACGCGGGTCGACGAATCCGAGCGCCTCCATAATCTCCACTCGGCCAACTACCCTGCTATCCCTGTCAGTCACGCTCGTCTCTAACCATAGCAGGTCCAGGGCACTCTCTCGGTAGTCGGGGTAGGTGACCCCGCTCACCGCCTCTCCTTCCACCCGTAGCCCGGTGATCCGAGCCACGTCCTCCAGTGACGGCACCATGTGCCCCCAGGGCATCAGAAACGCCCGGCTCGGCGTGTGCCACCGCTCCCTCAATGCCTGGATAAGAGGAAGGTCGAGCCGAAAGGGCTCGATCCTAAGGAAAGCTCCAAAGCCCATGGCGTCCACACGCGCCCTCTGAAAGTCTGGCAGCCCACGGTATGCTGCCACCACTAGGGACCAGCTGATCCGGCCCTTCATCACGCCCTACACACCACAAAACCAACAAAAGAACACATCAGCATCATGGATAGTAATAAACAATAACACTGTATATACTACTTATTTATTTTATTTTATTTTTATTTTTAAAAATATTTATGTTTTTTTTAGAGGCGTCCAACACCTTGGACGCCTCCATTACATTTTCTTTATTTTAATTTTAGAAAAACCCAAAAAAACCCAAAACCAAATAAATAATATATATATATATATATATATATATATATATATATATATATATATATATATAATATCATGGAGGCGTCCCATGCCCTGGGCGCCTCCTTATTTTTAATTCTATTTTTATTATTTACGTAAATAATTAAAGAAAAAAATAAAATGTGGAGGCGTCCAGGCCCCTGGACGCCTCCTTCCCTCACTCACTGGCCCTCACCACACGGCCTCTCGTACGCCTATCTAGCCTATTAAACCAACAGATGGAAGTCTAAGGGGCTTACCGGATCGTGCTCGTCCTCTCCCGCGTCGCCAGCATCCACTGCAGCCTCCAAGGCCAAAGGAAGAGCCTCCTCCCCCGCGGCAATCTCCTCCGCCGCAGCAGCCTCCTCGGACGACGAGCCCGTCGTTTCCGCTTCTCTCCGCCCTGGCTCGGGCCTCCTTGCTCCATTGGGACGAAGAATGGGTCGTCTGGAGTGGCTGGACGGTCAGGATGAACAGTGTAAGTGAGTAGGGGGAGCCCCCCCTGTATATAGATTTACCTTTAATTGGGGCGTCCAGGCGCCTGGACGCCCCCACACTTTTATTTTTTTCAAAAAAAATTCAAAAAAGGTAGGGGCGGCCAGGCGCCTAGACGCCCCCAAAAATAAAAAAAATCAAAATTTTAAAAAAATCAAAATTAGGGGCGTCCAGGACCCTGGACGCCCCCAAAAAATAAAATGCTAAAAAAACAAAAAACAAAATAGGGGCGTCCAGGACCCTGGACGCCCCCTTGATAAATTTTTTTTTCAAAATATATATATATATATATATATATAAGAAGCATCTTATATAAGTGTATATATAATCAAATCCAAAATAAAAATACAAGAAAAATGAAAATAAAAAAAATAATTAAGTGGATAAGGGTCCAAAACATCCATGCCAGATTTTATTCCATCAGAGAAGCAGAATGAGCTACATCAGGGGCTTAGGCGCCTTAGACCTTAACTTCCCCAGTTCGGTTACATAAGCCCTCCACAGCTCACATTCTTCCCCCACGTGCGCTAAGGCCTTTCCCGCAACACTTGTCTTCCAGGGTGCTTTGACGGCCTTCGCTTCCTTCGCATCCGCTTCAGTGCCCAACTCTCTCTTCTTCAAAGGAACAATGCCAGTCGGTAGCAGGAACGAATGGCGTGGGATGCCAATCTGGAGGCAGCACCGATGCGCATTATAAAGGACGAACTCGGTCGCACCGATCAGTTGAAGATCAACTTCGGGAGAAGGCCTCATGAGAAGATCTAGCGAAAGCAAACATGCCGGTGCGCAAGTAAAGAAGCCTTGTGTCACGGTGCGAAAGTGAGACCGCCAGTCTTCACGTTTCTTCAGCCACGGAACTCGGTTCACTACAGTACCACCGAAGCCTAACACGTCGGCTATGTGATGAAGAGGGCTTTGTTGAAAGAGCTTCGAAGCAGTTGGCATTCCCTCGCGGTGGTCGAATTTGAAGTGCAAATCAAGCCAGCAACTCAGGACAAGTGCGCAACCAAAAGGAGGCTTACCCATGCTCGAGGCAGTAAGGCCACTATATAGGTAGGCAAGGACAGCGGGTCCCACCCTCTTTCCACGCCAGATCCTGCAGATGGCACTTAGTTGATCTTCCTCCACCATGTTGTCAGTATAAGGAAACAAGAGAGCACCCGCCAGACAGATAGTGAACCCCTTCATGATTCCTTCTAAATAGTCATCGTCTGGTGACCCTCTCAGGGCGTCCATGACCCACTCCGCGAGCTTTTACAAATCAATCCCCTTTTGATTACGCACCTTCCTGGCCGCGTCAGGCGGCATGAAGCTTCCAAGGACATTTTCGGAAGTCCCCCGTGTCAACATCCGCATAGCCTTCACCTTCCCGTCACTCTTGAATTTCTTCAATCCGAGCAGAAGTTCCGCCTCTCGAGGAGGATGGTCACCTCAAAGGTCGGGAAGATAAAAGTGTGGGTCTGGGGATGCCAGATCTCCACTAGTGCGCCCATAGTCGCCCAGTCCATACGAATCTTCTCATAGTGTTTGGCGTGAATAAGGAGCCCCTGCAGATGCCACTTCGAGAGTATGGCCCTCATGCCGATGGAGATGTTGGAAGTTAGCTTTGAAAGCCATGGCAGTTTGGAAAACTTCCTCGGGCCTGGGAAAAGTGGATATGGCTGAAAGAGAAAGGAAAGAAGAAGAAATGAAGGAAGTAAGAAGAAGGTTCACGTGGAGAAATTTGAAAAGAATCAGCTTACCATATGCGACATGATCGTCCCACTCAGATGACCCTCGAGGTCGGAGAGTCGCCTGATCTCGCTGCTAGGCCTGCTCCTCTTCATAACGCGGGAAGACTCTCCTTCCATCCTGAAATCTCTAGATTATCCTCTCTTTCCTCTCCTGAGCTTCCAAAACCACCTTGGTGCATTTGAATGAACTAGCCTAAGGGGAGTTCTTATAGGAAGGGTAGGGCGCTACAAGACAAAACATGTCACATCAGTGGTCATTGTCAAGATTTTGTCTGGATCTCCTTTGTACTGTGGTGCGATTCTGCTATGATTCTGCTACTTTCTGATGTTGCTAACCTTTGCTAGTCTGTGCAGGTTTTACCAACGGACGTCTTTGTCCTGTCTCCTATCTCACCTTTCAATGGTTGGTCCCACCTTGTCATGCATCGTAGTATATGATACCTACGCTACTAGAACATGTCAAGGACCTTGCGGCCCGAACAAATCTGGGATTTGAGTTCCCCTTCAACAAAAACGGTGATGATCCCGGAAGAATTTGGGTTGTACGGATAGGCCGTTAACTTGTGGTAGCATGGGGACGATGGTTCCATTCAGTAAGTTGGTGCGCGGATAAACGGGCCCCAGCCCAGTATCAGCTCACCGGATCGGTATCCTGACCCGTTCTTAACAAGTTGTAATATTATCCTTGGCTATTTTCTATTTTAGTTTATTTTAAATTTTTCTTTAAGCCCAGCATGCATTCATATAGCACTTTGATTTATTGCGGAAGATCATTCAAGTGATTCGATTGTGAAAGCCGTTGGGTTTCAATTCTTACCAATGTGAGACATTCCACTCCGAATGAAATACTGAGTTTCCTTGAAACAGCCCTACGCTGCTCTTCCAAAGGAGACCCTTGTTTGGACAGACCCTCAGATATTCCTTTACTTTTTACCTTGTTTGACCCACCTTGGCCGCAGCACTTCCACATTGGCTGGTAATCGCTCCCCAAAGATGAAACCTCCAGTTTATGACCCAGGTACTTCCACACCGAGAAGTTGGTCTCTTTTTCGTGCCTGAGCGCACATCTCACCCTCCCTTATTTGATCTCCGTCCAAGCAATCGTCAAGATTTGAAAGACCTTCTTCAAAGGTTGCCTCATTGAAACTCCAGGAAAGATTCCAAACAGTAACGTCAAAAGCGTGTCTCATCACACCTTGGCATCAACTTATCAGTTCGCTCCCACTTCATTTCACTCCACTCCGATACCATTCCACTACGTGTCGCTCCCTTGCAAAGCAGACGCCAAGGCGGGGCAGCTGTAGACACGCCATTCCTGACGTCTCCTGAGAAAGTCTCATATTACTATACGACGCCCCGCGATGGCTTACGCATTTTTGAATCGCTCGAGTGCTTACTTTTCTTGGGTCTTCTTCTACCTTTTTCGGCATCCGGAATCGTCTCGACACGGCATTCGGACGGCATCAACACCAGTCGGACGCATCAAGAGGTTCCGGAATCAAGAAGGGTGTCTGCCGGGCGGCCGCCAACCCCTGAACCAAGGACCCGGGTGGGTCTTAATGGGGGCGTCCAGGCCCCTGGACGCCCCCATTCTTTTTATTTTATTTTATTTTTATTTTTATTTCTCAAAGCCCTAAAATAAATAAAAATAATATATTAATGGAGGCATCTAGGCCCCTGGACGCCTCCATAAAAACAAGTATAAAAAAATTAAAAATGCCAGCTTTGGCATAAAAAACAAAACAAAAATAAAAAATAATATATTAATGGAGGCGTCCAGGACCCTGGACGCCTCCATAACTTCCTCACGGGCGCTGGCCACCGAACGACGGTTTGTCGTGTGTGAAAAAAATCCAATTATGGAGACGTCCAGCCAGCTGGACGCGCCCATTTTTGAATCACGAGGCGCCGCTCACAAAACCACGCGTTGTGCCAAACCGCGTGCGGCCGTCGGCGATTTTCGGTGGACCTGTTGGAGGCGTCCGGGGACTTGGACGCCTCCACGAAAATATTCAAAAAAAATGAATAAAAATAGAATAAAATATTAGTTCGGCCCTGATGGAGGTGTCCAGGGTCCTGGACGTCTCCACCCTCCGGAGCCCTATAAATAGAGGCCCACCCCCATCAGTTCTGGGGGAGCTTCTAAGAGATCCGATAGGCTGCCGGAGCCCAGAGGCTACCGGAGTCATTTCTAACCCGTGGGGTCTTTTGTAGGTGGAGGTTCTGTCGGCTTCTCGGGTGCCCACGCTTGCGAGAGGAAGGTCATCTTCATCCACCGCGCTTCCACGTCGTCCCTACGCTGTCGAAGCTCCGCCGGATTTCACCATCAGCACATCCAATAAGCCAATCCTTTCCTTTTCTTCGTAGTTCTTGTGCATTCATCATCTCGCATCATCTATCCCCCTTCATAAGGGCGCCTCTTCTTATATACTTCTTGCATCCATCATCTCATTTTCCTCCTACTCGAGTCCGAGAGGGGTTTAAAAGATAACACCAACCAGGTGTGTGTCTTGCCATCATTTCGTTATTTTTATCAGAAGGATTTGAATACTACACCTTCCTCTTTCTAATCCACTTGTTACTTGTTTATCGTTGTTTTGTAAGGGTACCCAAGGAAAGCCCTCTCCGTCGGCCGGCCGAAGGGAAAGGAAGAAGCAACCCGCCATCTCCCGCTCTTGAGGTAGGCGCGATCACTTTCTTTATTTTGGGGTCTTTTGGCCCCTGGCGATCACATATTGTTCTCGAGGCCGCGGCGAGCCACTTCCCCAATGGCCGTTTAAATTTTCCGTTCTTATATTCTCTTTATATTCTGTTATATTCTGCTTATATTCTCGAGGCCGTGGCGAGTCACTTCCCCAATGGCCGTTTAAATTCCCGTTCTTATATGTTATATTCTTATCTATTCGTGTTCTCGAGGCCGTGGCGAGTCACTTCCCCAATGGCCGTTTAAATTCTCGTTATTATATGTTATATTCTTATCTATTCATGTTCTCGAGGCCGCGGCGAGTCACTTCCCCAATGGCCGTTTAAATTCCCGCTCTTTATATTCTTCTTGTATTCTGTTATATTTTTATCTGCTCATATTCTCAAGGCCGCGGCGAGTCACTTCCCCAATGGCCGTTTCAATTCTTGCTATTTAATTTCTGCACCATTCCCGTCCCCCCGAAGCCGCGGCGAGTCACTTCCCGCTATGGCCGTTTAACCCCCATATCTTGCTATATCACATTTGTCCCGCTCGCCCCGCCGGAGTAATCTCCCGTGGTGGCCCCTTCTCTTTTCTCTTATTTCTATGTTGCAGCAAAATAAAAGATTAGCCCGCGCGCTCCGCGTCCTCTTCTCCGCTCCCCGAACCGCGTGACGTCGCTCACACCCTGGGGACCCCTAGCATGATTCTAGGCCATCAAAACGCGAAATCATGCATCAAATCCATAGATCGGGCGAGCTCTCCCCAAATCATGGAAAAACCCCAACATGCTCAATCACACCCCTCTCGACCTCCCCTCGGCCTATAAACCACGGAAATGAACGGCGGGGAGCTAGGGAACGTCACCCTACCTCAATGGAGCGAATGCTCCGCCGGATCGTCCGTGAATCGTGAAGAACGCTTTTAGAACTCCGCCTCCCCACGCTTCCCACACTTGCCGCACGCCCGCACGATCGTCTCGACGTCACCCACGTCGTTGCCACGTCGCACCGCCGCCGTCTGCAGCCAAAACGGTGGTCGCCGTGCTCGAACGGGAGAGAGGGAGAGGGAGAGGGCGGCCACGGTTTGGGGAAGGAAGGAGGAAGAAGAAGAAGAAAGAGAAGGTGGGGGAGAGAGAGAAAATAGGGGGGTATTTATAGGAAAATCCAAAAATTCCAGAAAATACCAAAAAATAGAAAATTACATTTCCGGAATCCTCGGGACGCACCGATCGCAACGGTACCACTCGTGCCCAGGTGAACGGCCCGGTTCACCCAAAGCGAGATTCCGAAGGAATTACAGAAACACACACCAGAAATCGGAAAACACGCGCGGAAAAACCGCGGAAGGCCTCCGGGCCTCCGAAACGACTCCGGATCGCGCCGATTCGAACACGAAAGATGTCCGAAACGAAATTTTGAACACAACGGAGCCGGACACTCCGAGAAACCAGATCCGAGACCCACGAAAAAGGATCTGAAAGGTTCGGGATATTACATCACGCTAGTCATGCACTCGGTGCAATGCCTCACCATGTCATTCAAACTCCCGGGGCATAAGTACTTTTCGGGTGCTCCTCTCAGGACCAGACCGGGCCCTCAGGATGCGTTGGCATTGATTTATTAGATCCAAGATCCCAAATTATGTCTACACATTAATCAAGTTGCATGCCCCAATCACCCCCCGATGATGGGGAAATAAAGGGGGAACCCTCCCCAACCCTCCTAGCATGCATCTACCGCCTCGGATCGGCCAAAAACGCGAAGAAACGGCGGATCGGCTCACAAACCCTAAAAACATGGTTTCACCCAAACCCGCTCAAAAACGCCCCTCTCGACCTCCCCTCGGCCTACAAAGCACGGGGAACGATGGGATGAGCATGGGGATTCGTCTCCCTACCTCAATGGAGCAAAAGCTCCGCCGAATCACCACCGAAATCAAGGATGAAGCTTTTACTCCCATGAACGCCCCGCCTCTCGCCGCGAAAAGCACTCCACCGGGACCGCCTCGCCGTCGTCGCCACTGCCACGCCGTTGCCGGAGTGAGAGGGGCCGCGTCTCGATCGCCCGGGGGGGAAGAAGATCGGCCGCGGGGGAGAGGGGGAGCTCTCACGGTTGAAGGAAGGAGGAAGAAGAAGAAAAGAAAAAGGTAAAAAGAAAAGAAAAGAATTGATATATATAGAAAATCCAGAAAATCAGAAAAATCCCAAAAAATAGAAAAATTCACCTCCTCGACCGTCTCGACGCGCTGATCGCAACGGCACCACTTACGGGTTGGTGGACGACCCAGTTCACCTGCTACAGAGTTTCGAAGGATTCGTCGAAACCCATACGCGGAAATCAGAAAACACGAACGGAAAAGCCGCGGACACACTCCGGGCCTCCGAAACGACTCCGGATCGCGCCGATCCGAACATGAAAGATGTCCGAAATGAAATTTCGGACACAACAGGCTCAGACACTCCGATAAACCAGATCCGAGACCCACAAGGAAGGATCCGAAAGATCCGGGACATTACAGCCCTCCCCCCTTAAAGGAATTTCGTCCTCGAAATTCAAGAACAAAGCACAAGGATGGGGGGACAGACTCACACAAACAAATACGGATATAACTCTCGCATCTCATCCTCGCATTCCCAAGATGCCTCGCCACCAGTATGACGCTGCCAGACCACCTTAACCAGAGGGATAACCTTGTTTCACAGGCGCTGCTCTCGCTGATCCTCAATGCGAACAAGAAACTCCGGAAGGGACAGATCTGGGGTCACTTCAGGCCAAACGGCATCCTCGAGAACATGAGAGTCATCGGGCATATACTTCCGAAGCATCGACACGTGGAATACATCATGCACCGCGGAAAGCTCCGGAGGTAGCTGCAACCGATAAGCAACTTCCCCAACACGCTCAACGATGGGAAAGGGACCAATGTAGCGGGGACTCAGCTTCCCACGCCTACCGAAGCGCATCACGCCCTTCATGGGAGACACTCTCAAGAAAACTCGATCTCCGACAGCAAAGCTGAGAGGTCGCCTCCCACGATCGGCATAACTCTTCTGTCGGCTCTGAGCTGCCAACATCTTCTGCCGAACGAGATGCACCACCTCAACACACTGTTGCACCAGATCTGGTCCGGTCAAGGCACGCTCGCCTACCTCGAACCAATCAAGCGGAGTCCGACAAGGTCGCCTATACAACGCCTCATAGGGAGCCATACCGATGCTCGAATGATAGCTGTTGTTATAGGCAAACTCCACTAATGGCAAATGGTGGGTCCAACTCCCCTGCCATTCCAAGCAACACGCTCGCAACATGTCCTCCAAAGTCTGGATGGTCCTCTCAGACTGACCGTCCGACTGAGGATGATAGGCCGAGCTGAATGCCAACTCAGTGCCTAGAGCCCTCTGGAAACTCCTCCAGAATCCAGAAGCGAAACGGGGATCACGATCCGATACAATGGAGATAGGGACTCCATGCAACGGGACTATCCGCTCCACGTACAGACGAGCCAAACGCTGCACGCTCCAACTGACCTTGACCGGCAGCAACTGCGCCGTCTTCGTCAGTCTATCCACTAGCAACCAGATACTATCCTCCCCACAAGACGTCCTCGGCAATCCAACCATGAAATCAGTGGTTGGTCCCACTTCCACGTATGAATGTCCAAGGGCTGAAGTGTGCCTCCTGGTCGCTGGTGCTCAGCCTTCACCTGCTGACAGGTCAAACACTTGGCCACAAACTCTGCAACATCCCTCTTCATACCAGGCCACCAAAACTGCCTCTTCAAGTTCTGGTACATCTTAGCTGATCCGGGGTGCACGGCATACCGACTCCCGTGAGCCTCACGCAATACAGTACGCCGCACCTGCCCCACGGACGGCACATACAATCTACCTCTGAACCTCACAGCTCCATCCTCGCCAAGCTCCACCTCGGCCATCGACAGAATACGGGGTAGCTCGGGGTCCGCTCGCTGAGCCTCAGTCACCTGTCGACGCACCGCGGGCGTGACAGTCAGACTCGTAAGGACCGCCGAACCCTGGTCCTGCGGGACCTTGAGTCTAAAAGTCATGGCCGGAACCTGCTCCCAAAGCTTCCACTTCCTCAACAACAACCGACTGACCGATACCCTCCTACTCAGGGTGTGACGACCCGAGGATTCGAGTACCGGAAAGGAACCGGCGCGTCTCGAATCTCGGCCCGCCAACCCACGAGCCCGAAGACTCGGAAGGATAGAAAGGACTGGTGTGGGGTACAAAAGAAGCTGCAACGACCACAGAGATAGCATAATAATCCAAAATAAAATGCACATAATAAGATAAATAAATAAACTGCTACAAGGTCCACAGTGTCTCATGTCCAAAGGAAAGTACAATCAACGGGAAAGAAAGTACAACAACACGGGGCATCCCCCGGAGTACAACTACACGGGGCATCCCCCGGCTCTGGCAGACTGGCGACTAACCATGGCTAGAAGAACCGCGCTGAAACTCGGCCGCGCCTCTCGAAGACCCCGCCTCACCTGAAAAGCAGGGGTGGGCCTCATTTCATTGGCCCAGTAGGGATCCCGCGAATCCCCACCTCGCACGAGAAGCGAGAAGGCAGAAGGTAACCCTACCTAACAGGAGTACGGTAGAACCAACAAGCTGAAATAAATAAACGGAAAAGCCGTCTACTCTAACAGTACCGCACTACGAACCTCGGTCCAACAAAACACGAGTCCACGCCTGCCAGTGAACAGGAGCACCACCCACTAGAAGAACGACCGGATGCGTCCCCTGACGTCTTACACCGCGTCACAAGTGTCTAGCTACTACGCCCCGGGCGTGAGACTCAGACACACTCAGTAACCAGAAGTAACAGCAAAACAAGGACTAGCTGAGGTCACGCTCGTCAGCGCGGGTCCGAACCCTCAGCCTCGTGTGCACACTCAGACCGTACGCCCTAGGCCTGTCCTCTAGCTGGTATTTCCCCCTAAACCCGGACTCGGAAGTACGCGGGGGCCCTGCGGTAACCAGCCTACTCACCGCCTCTCTCGGGTACGCCGCTCAGCCACTCCCAGGCGAGCCAGCACACGCGTGCCGTGGGAAAGCTACGACTAGTGGTAGGGTCACTGGAAGTAAGGACTAATCCACGGAAACCACCGACCAACACTAGCAAGGTACAGAGGTCATCCTCTGTACCACACCGACTCTCGGTAGCACCAGCCGACGCATCACATCCCGGGATCCCCGCGGCACCCTCGTACAGTCCCCACACAATGCCAAGCATCAGTCGGACCGTAATACAACACAAAGGGGTCAGGACCCACTCACCCGGGCTTGATCGGCACGAAACGGCAGACGCGGTCACCGGAGGACCGCCTCCGGTGGTAGCGGTCTGCCCTGGACCGCGACCACATGGTAGCGGTCCTCTTGGGACCGCGACCACCCTGGCACCAGAAAAATGAAGGCGGTCGCCTGATGACCGCCTTCACACAGTAGCGGTCCCTAGGGGACCGCGACCAGGAACCAACGGTCAAAAATGCCTCGAGGCCCGTGCCGGTCCCCACGGTGATAGCGATCGTCCCAGGACCGCGACCAACAGTTGCGGTCTGTCGCAAGACCGCGACAAGCCACCGACACTTTAAGGCCTAACGGTCAAAAACCCGATGAAGGCGGTCCCCACCTGACCGCTACCATTGATAGCGGTTACTGGTGAACCGCGATCACCCCGGAAAATCGAGAACGACGGGAAATGGCCGAAAACTCCATTCCACGCCCCAATCACCCCCCGATGATGGGGAAACAAAGGGGGAACCCTCCCCAACCCTCCTAGCATGCATCTACCGCCTCGGATCGGCCAAAAACGCGAAGAAACGGCGGATCGGCTCACAAACCCCAAAAACATGGTTTCACCCAAACCCGCTCAAAAACGCCCCTCTCGACCTCCCCTCGGCCTACAAAGCACGGGGAACGATGGGATGAGCATGGGGGTTCGTCTCCCTACCTCAATGGAGCGAAAGCTCCGCCGAATCACCGCCGAAATCAAGGATGAAGCTTTTACTCCCACGAACGCCCCGCCTCTCGCCGCGAAAAGCATGCCACCGGGACCGCCTCGCCGCCGCTGCCACGCCGTTGCCGGAGTGAGAGGGGCCGCGTCTCGGTCGCCCGGGGAGAAGAAGATCGGCCGCGGGGGAGGGGGAGCTCTCACGGTGGAAGGAAGGGGGAAGAAGAAGAAAAGAAAAAGGTAAAAAGAAAAGAAAAAGAATTGATATATATAGAAAATCCGGAAAATCAGAAAAATACCAAAAAATAGAAAAATACACCTCCTCGACCGTCTCGACGCGCTGATCGCAACGGTACCACTCGCGGGCTGGTGAACGACCCGGTTCACCCGGTACAGGGTTCCGAAGGATTCGCCGAAACCCGTACGCGGAAATCGGAAAACACGCACGGAAAAGCCGCGGACACACTCCGGGCCTCCGAAACAACTCCGGATCACACCGATCCGAACACGAAAGATGTCCGAAACGAAATTTCGGACACAACAGGGTCGGACACCCTGATAAACCAGATCCGAGACCCACAAGGAAGGATCCGAAAGATCCGGGACATTACAGCCCTCCCCCCTTAAAGGAATTTCATCCTCGAAATTCAAGAACAAAGCACAAGGACGGGGGACAGACTCACACAAACAAATACGGATATAACTCCCGCATCTCATCCTCGCGCTCCCAAGACGCTTCGCCGCCAGAATGACGCTGCCAGACCACCTTAACCAAAGGAATAACCTTGTTCCGCAGGCGCTGCTCCCGCCGATCCTCAATGCGAACAGGAAACTCTGGAAGGGACAGATCTGGGGTCACCTCAGGCCAAACGGCATCCTCGTGAACATGAGAATCATCGGGCATGTACTTCCGAAGCATCGACACGTGGAACACATCATGCACGGCGGAAAGCTCCGGAGGTAGCTGCAACCGATAAGCAACTTCCCCAACACGCTCAACGATGGGAAAGGGACCAACGTAGCAGGGACTCAACTTCCCACGCCTACCGAAGCGCATCACACCCTTCATGGGAGACACTCTCAAGAAAACTCGATCTCCCACAGCAAAGCTGAGAGGTCGCCTCCTCCGATCGGCATAACTCTTCTGCCGGCTCTGAGCTGCCAACATCTTCTGCCGAACGAGATGCACCACCTCAACGCACTGCTGCACCAAATCTGGTCCGGTCAAGGCACGTTCGTCTACCTCGAACCAATCAAGCGGAGTCCGACAAGGTCGCCCATACAACGCCTCATAGGGAGCCATACCGATGCTCGAATGATAGCTGTTGTTGTAGGCAAACTCCACTAATGGCAGATGGTGGGTCCAACTCCCCTGCCACTCCAAGCAACATGCTCGCAACATGTCCTCTAAAGTCTGGATGGTCCGCTCAGACTGACCGTCCGACTGAGGATGATAGGCCGAGCTGAATGCCAACTCGGTGCCTAGAGCCTTCTGGAAACTCCTCCAGAATCCAGAAGTGAAACGGGGATCACGATCCGATACAATGGAGATAGGGACTCCATGCAACGGGACTATCTGCTCCACGTACAGATGAGCCAAACGCTGCACGCTCCAACTGACCTTGACCGGCAGCAACCGCGCCGTCTTCGTCAGTCTATCCACTAGCAACCAGATACTATCCTCCCCACTGGACGTCCTCGGCAATCCAACCACGAAATCAGTGGTCACGTGGTCCCACTTCCACGCAGGAATGTCCAAGGGCTGAAGTGTGCCTCCTGGTCGCTGGTGCTCAGCCTTCACCTGCTGACAGGTCAAACACCTGGCCATAAACTCTGCAACATCTCTCTTCATACCAGGCCACCAAAACTGCCTCTTCAGGTTTTGGTACATCTTAGCTGATCCGGGGTGCACGGCATACCGACTCCCGTGAGCCTCACGCAATACAGTACGCCGCACCTGCCCCACGGACGGCACATACAATCTACCTCTGAACCTCATAGCTCAATCCTCGCCAAGCTCCACCTCGGCCATCGACAAAATACGAGGTAGCTCGGGGTCCGCTCGCTGGGCCTCAGTCACCTGTCGACGCACCGCGGGTGTGACAGTCAGACACGCAAGGACAGCCGAACCCTGGTCCTGCGGGACCTTGAGTCTAAAAGTCATGGCCGGAACCTGCTCCCAAAGCTTCCACTTCCTCAACAACATCTGACTGACCGATACCCTCCTACTCAGGGCATCAGCCACGACGTTCATCCTGCCAGGCTGATAAGACAGAGTAACGTCATAATCCTTCATGTATTCCATCCACCTCCTCTGCCTGAGGTTAAGATCCTTCTGCGTGAACACATACCTCAAACTCTGATGGTCAGTGAAAAGCTCAAACCTCTCACCGTACAAATAATGCCTCCAGATCTTCAGAGCAAAAATCACCGCTGCCAACTCAAGATCATGAGTAGGGTAGTTCGCCTCATGTGGCTTCAACTGCCGCGACGCATACGCCACAACTCTCCCATGCTGCATCAACACGGCACCGAGGCCTACCCCGGAAGCATCCGTACACACCACGAAACCACCCGAGCCAGATGGCAACACCAAAACCGGAGCAGTGGTAAGCAATCTTTTCAGCTCCATGAAGCTCCGCTCACACTCCTCCGTCCAGACGAACGGCACCTCTTTCCGAGTAAGCCTGGTCATCGGGGCCGCAATACGAGAGAAATCCTGAATAAACCTCCGATAATAACCTGCGAGCCCCAAGAAACTCCGAATCTCCGTGACAGAACTCGGCCTCGGCCACTGCACCACCGCCTCGACCTTGGCCGGGTCCACGGAAACACCATCGCCAGAAATAACATGCCCCAGAAAGTGAACCTCTCGGAGCCAGAACTCGCACTTGCTGTACTTGGCATACAACTGGTGATCGCGCAGGGTCTGCAATACCGCTCTCAAATGCTGCACATGCTCCTCAGCAGACCGCAAATACACAAGGATATCGTCCACAAACACGACCACAAACTGGTCCAAGTACGGACGAAACACACTATGCATCAAATCCATGAATGCTGCGGGGGCATTGGTGAGCCCGAACGGCATCACCAAGAACTCATAATGCCCATACCTCGACCGAAATGCCGTCTTCTCCACGTCCGACTCTCGGATCCGAAGCTGATAATAACCCGATCTCAAATCGATCCTCGAAAACACTCGGGCCGACTGAAGCTGATCGAACAAGTCATCAATCTGAGGCAACAGATACTTGTTCTTAACAGTCACTTGGTTCAACTGACGGTAGTCGATGCACAGCCTCAAACTACCATCCTTCTTCTTTACGAACAACACCGGCGCACCCCACGGGGAATAACTAGGATGAATATACCCCTTGGCCAACAACTCCTGCAATTGCGCCTTCAGCCCTCGCAACTCGGCAGGCGCCATCCGATAAGGGGCCTTCGACATAGGCGCCGTACCTGGCACCACCTCAATCACGAAATCAATCTCTCGCTGCGGTGGCAACCCTGGTAGCTCCTCAAGAAAAACATCGGGGAACTCGCACACGACAGGAACATCCTCTACCTCAGGACCCTGCCGCTCGACCAAAACCACGGATGCGAGAAAGCCCTGACAACCTGCATCAAGCAAACGACGCGCACGGATAGCCGAAATAAACAAGCGAGAAGAGGAAGACCGAATACCTTAGAAATAGAAGGTGGGTCCACGAAGCTGTCGGAAGTAGACGTTCTTCGAGCCGCAATCCACCAAGGCATGATAAGCCTCGAGCCAATCCATGCCCAAAATCACATCAAAGTCTTGAAGCGGTAACGCATAGAGTCTAGCCGGCAAACTCCGCCCTTCCACCCACACAGGTACTTTCTCAAAGCAGTACGGGGTGATCATGAAGTCACCGGTAGGTAACTCTACCGCCAAGTCATAGGACACCTCGGTCACCGGGTCCTCCACGCTCTGGGCAAAATCCTCCGAGATGAACGAATGAGAAGCACCTGAATCAAACAAAACACGAGCCGCACAACCCAAAATCGAAAGGGTACCTTTCACCAAATGCGATGCCTCAGCCTCCGCCCTGGTCATGTGAGTCACTCTGCCTCGGGATCTCTGCCTCCCCACAGTAGCTGACCGTGACAACTGAGGAAACTATCCCTGCTGATGGTACTGCTGCGGCTGTGCTGACGACTGCTGGGGCCGAAACTGCTGCTGCTGCTGAAACTCGTGCGGCTGGCACGGTCTCTGCGGATAGTCAAGTGCCATGTGCCCTGGCTGGTCGCACCTGAAGCAAATCACGGGCGCCGAACACGGTCTGCCTGGATGAGAACCACCGCACTTGGGACAACCGCCCCGAGCACCTGACACCGAACCCTGACGCTGCAAAGCCACGGACTGCTGATCACTGGCCGACGACTCCTGCCGTGACTGCCCCTTCTTACCCCGACGTCTCCCGCCGAGGCCCGCCTCCTTGAGTAACTTCTTGAGCCTCGAGCCAAAGGACGAAGACTCTGGCACAGGAGCCACAGACTGCGTCGCCACTGAACCACCTGCCGAGAGCTGGACGGTACTCTGCTGCTGCACTACTGACGGCTGGCCAAAACCTGCCTGCACCTGACTAGCACTGCCCTGCCCTCGAACCTTCTACAAATCTCTCTCCAGTGCCGATGCTGCCTTGCACGCCGCATCCAAAGTGGTCAATCCTGACGCAAGAAGATGATGCCTCAACTCTAGCCTCAGACCACCAACAAACTGATTAGTCTTCACCTCCTCATCTGCCATGATGTGAGGAGCATAACGGCCCAACTCGATAAACCTGGCACGGTACTGCATCACCGACATGTCACCCTGAGTCAGCTCCATGAACTCACGCAACCTCTGCGACCTGACAAAAGACGGGCAGAAGGCACGCTCGAAAGCCGTGATGAACTCCTGCCAAGTGATCTGTCGAAGAGGACGAGATCGGAACGCTGAACCCCACTCTGACGTCCACCAAGTACGGTCCGATCCCTGAAGACGATGAGTAGCCAACGCTACCTGCTCCTCCTCGGGACACTCCATCGCACTGAAAATCCGCTGAACATCATCCAGCCACTCTCTGGCCACCTCCGGATCTGGCTGCCCACTGAAAGAAGGAGGCTGGAACAGCAAAAACTCCTTCAGCACACGACCATGACCACCACGAGCCCGGTCCTCACCACCATCGCCACCCTGCTGCTGATGATCTCCCTGCTGCTGACCTCCCTGCTGCCGCTGAAACACATACTCAAACATGCCTCGGAAGAAATCGTCCATCCCTGGAGCTCTCGCATCTCCAGATACTCCCCCGGAAACTGAAGCCCTGCTCTGCTCCTCTGGACCACCACTAGACTCTCCCTGATGGGCACGAGTCCTCCTCCGTGGCGCCATAACACACCTGGTATCAAAGAAAAGCAACCGGAAATCAATAAAACACACGACCCTAAGCCAGTCGCCGACTGTACAGGACATTCATGGACCTTCTGGACCACTGCAATTCGTTCAAAGTTCCGATATACCTCCACAACCTCGCTCTGATACCAGCTGTGACGACCCGAGGATCCGAGTACCGGAAAGGAACCGGCGCGTCTCGAATCTCGGCCCGCCAACCCACGAGCCCGAAGACTCGGAAGGGTAGAAAGGAGTGGTGTGGGGTACAAAAGAAGCTGCAACGACCATAGAGATAGCACAATAATCCAAAATAAAATGCACATAATAAGATAAATAAATAAACTGCTACAAGGTCCACAGTGTCTCATGTCCAAAGAAAAGTACAGTCAACGGGAAAGAAAGTACAACAACACGGGACATCCCCTGGAGTACAACTACACGGGGCATCCCCCTGCTCTGGCAGACTGGCGACTAACCCTGGCTAGAAGAACCGCACTGAAACTCGGCCGCGCCTCTCGAAGACCCCGCCTCACCTGAAAAGCAGGGGTGAGCCTCATTTCATTGGCCCAGTAGGGATCCCGCGAATCCCCACCTCGCACGAGAAGCAAGAAGGCAGAAGGTAACCCTACCTTACAAGAGTACGGTGGAACCAACAAGCTGAAATAAATAAACGGAAAAGCCGTCTACTCTAACAGTACCGCACTACGGAACCTCGGTCCAACAAAACACGGGTCCACGCCTGCCAGTGAACAGGAGCACCACCCACTAGAAGAACGACCGGATGCGTCCCCTGACGTCTTACACCGCGTGACAAGTGTCTAGCTACTACGCCCCGGGCGTGAGACTCAGACACACTCAGTAACCAGAAGTAACAGCAAAACAAGGACTAGCTGAGGTCACGCTCGTCAGCGCGGGTCCGAACCCTCAGCCTCGTGTGCACACTCAGACCGTACGCCCTAGGCCTGTCCTCTAGCTGGTATTTCCCCCTAAACCCGGACTCGGAAGTACGCAGGGGCCCTGCGGTAACCAGCCTACTCACCGCCTCTCTCGGGAACGCCGCTCAGCCACTCCCAGGCGAGCCAGCACACGCGTGCCGTGGGAAAGCTACAACTAGTGGTAGGGTAACTGGAAGTAAGGACTAATCCACGGAAACCACCGACCAACACTAGCAAGGTACAGAGGTCATCCTCTGTACCACACCGACTCTCGGTAGCACCAGCCGACACATCACATCCCGGGATCCCCGCGGCACCCTCGTACAGTCCCCACACAATGCCAAGCATCAGTCGGACCGTAAGACAACACAAAGGGGTCAGGACCCACTCACCCGGGCTTGATCGGCACGAAACGGCAGACGCGGTCACCGGAGGACCGCCTCCGGTGGTAGCGGTCTGCCCTGGACCGCGACCACATGGTAGCGGTCCTCTTGGGACCGCGACCACCCTGGCACCAGAAAAATGAAGGCGGTCGCCTGATGACCGCCTTCACACAGTAGCGGTCCCTAGGGGACCGCGACCAGGAACCAACGGTCAAAAATGCCTCGAGGCCCGTGCCGGTCCCCACGGTGATAGCGGTCGTCCCAGGACCGCGACCAACAGTCGCGGTCTGTCGCAAGACCGCGACCAGCCACCGACACTTTAAGGCCTAACGGTCAAAAACTCGATGAAGGCGGTCCCCACCTGACCGCTACCATTGATAGCGGTTACTGGTGAACCGCGATCACCCCGGAAAACCGAGAACGACGGGAAATGGCCGAAAACTCCATTCCACGCCCCAATCACCCCCCAATGATGGGGAAACAAAGGGGGAACCCTCCCCAACCCTCCTAGCATACATCTACCGCCTTGGATCGGCCAAAAACGCGAAGAAACGGCGGATCGGCTCACAAACCCCAAAAACATGGTTTCACCCAAACCCGCTCAAAAACGCCCCTCTCGACCTCCCCTCGGCCTACAAAGCACGGGGAACGATGGGATGAGCATGGGGGTTCGTCTCCCTACCTCAATGGAGTGAAAGCTCCGCCGAATCACCGCCGAAATCAAGGATGAAGCTTTTACTCCCACGAACGCCCCGCCTCTCGCCGTGAAAAGCACGCCACCGGGACGGCCTCGCCGCCGCCGCCGCTGCCACGCCGTTGCCGAAGTGAGAGGGGCCGCGTCTCGATCGCCCGGGGAGAAGATGATCGGCCGTGGGGGAGGGGGAGCTCTCACGGTGGAAGGAAGGGGGAAGAAGAAGAAAAGAAAAAGGTAAAAAGAAAAGAAAAAGAATTGATATATATAGAAAATCCGGAAAATCAGAAAAATCCCAAAAAAATAGAAAAATACACCTCCTCGACCGTCTCGACGCGCTGATCGCAACGGTACCACTCGCGGGCTGGTGAACGACCCGGTTCACCCGCTACAGGGTTCCGAAGGATTCGCCGAAACCCGTACGCGGAAATCGGAAAACACGCACGGAAAAGCCACGGACACACTCCGGGCCTCCGAAACAACTCCGGATCGCACCGATCCGAACACGAAAGATGTCCGAAATGAAATTTCAGACACAACAGGGTCAGACACCCTGATAAACCAGATCCGGGACCCACAAGGAAGGATCCGAAAGATCCGGGACATTACACAGGGACCCTTCTTACCCCGGCGTCTCCCTCCAAGGCCCGCCTCCTTGAGTAACTTCTTGAGCCTCGAGCCAAAGGACGAAGACTCTGGCACGGGAGCCACAGACTGCGTCGCCACTGAACCACCTGCCGAGAGCTGGACGGTACTCTGCTGCTGCACTGCTGACGGCTGGCCAAAACCTGCCTGCACCTGACTAGCACTGCCCTGCCCTCGAACCTTCTGCAAATCTCTCTCCAGTGCCGATGCTACCTTGCACGCCGCATCCAAAGTGGTCAATCCTGACGCAAGAAGATGATGCCTCAACTCTAGCCTCAGACCACCAACAAACTGATCGGTCTTCACCTCCTCATCTGCCATGATATGAGGAGCATAACGGCCCAACTCGATAAACCTGGCACGGTACTGCATCACCGACATGTCACCCTGAGTCAGCTCCATGAACTCATGCAACCTCTGCGACCTGACAAAAGACGGGCAGAAGGCACGCTCGAAAGCCGTGACGAACTCCTGCCAAGTAATCTGTCGAAGAGGACGAGATCGGAACGCTGAACCCCACTCTGACATCCACCAAGTACGGGCCGGTCCCTGAAGATGATGAGTAGCCAGCGCCACCTGCTCCTCCTCGGGACACTCCATCGCACTGAAAATTCGCTGAACATCATCCAGCCACTCTCTGGCCACCTCAGGATCTGGCTACCCACCGAAAGAAGGAGGCTGGAACAGTAAAAACTCCTTCAGCACACGACCATGACCACCACGAGCCCGGTCCTCACCACCATCGCCACCCTGCTGCTGATGATCTCCCTGCTGCTGACCTCCCTGCTGCCGCTGAAACACATACTCAAACATGCCTCGGAAGAAATCATCCATCCCTGGAGCTCACGCATCTCCAGATACTCCCTCGGAAACTGAAGCCCTGCTCTGCTCCTCTGGACCACCACTAGACTCTCCCTGCTGGGCACGAGTCCTCCTCCGTGGCGCCATAACACACCTGGCATCAAAGAAAAGCAACCGGAAATCAATAAAACACACGACCCTAAGCCAGTCACCGACTGTACAAGACATTCATGGACCTTCTAGACCACTGCAATTCGTTCCAAGTTCCGATATACCTCCACAAACCCGAGGATCCGAGTACCGGAAAGGAACCGGCGCGTCTCGAATCTCGGTCCGCCAACCCACGAGCCCGAAGACTCGGAAGGGTAGAAAGGAGTGGTGTGGGGGTACAAGAGAAGCTGCAACGACCACAGAGATAGCACAATAATCTAAAATAAAATGCACATAATAAGATAAATAAATAAACTGCTACAAGGTCCACAGTGTCTCATGTCCAAAGGAAAGTACAGTCAACGGGAAAGAAAGTACAACAACACGGGGCATCCCCCGGAGAATAACTACACGGGGCATCCCCCGGAGTACAACTACACGGGACATCCCCCGGCTCTGGCAGACTGGCGACTAACCCTGGCTAGAAGAACTGCGCTGAAACTCGGTCGCGCCTCTCGAAGACCCCGCCTCACCTGAAAAGCAGGGGTGAGTCTCATTTCATTGGCCCAGTAGGGATCCCGCGAATCCCCACCTCACACGAGAAGCGAGAAGGCAGAAGGTAACCCTACCTAACAGGAGTACGGTGGAACCAACAAGCTGAAATAAATAAACAGAAAAGCCGTCTACTCTAACAGTACCGTACTACAGAACCTCGGTCCAACAAAACACGAGTCCATGCCTGCCAGTGAACAGGAGCACCACCCACTAGAAGAACGACCGAATGCGTCCCCTTGACGTCTTACACCGCGTGACAAGTGTCTAGCTACTACGCCCCGGGCGTGAGACTCAGACACACTCAGTAACCAAAAGTAACCGCAAAACAAGGACTAGCAGAGGTCACGCTCGTCAGCGCGGGTCCGAACCCTCAGCCTCGTGTGCACACTCAGACCGTATGCCCTAGGCCTGTCCTCTAGCATGTATTTCTCCCTAAACTCGGACTCGGAAGTACGCGGGGGCCCTGCGGTAACCAGCCTACTCACCGCCTCTCTCGGGTACGCCGCTCAGCCACTCCCAGGCGAGCCAGCACACGCGTGCCGTGGGAAAGCTACGACTAGTGGTAGGGTCACTGGAAGTAAAGACTAATCCACGGAAACCACCGACCAACACTAGCAAGGTGCAGAGGTCATCCTCTGTACCACACCGACTCTCGACAGCACCAGCCGACGCATCACATCCCGGGATCCCGCGGCACCCTCGTACAGTCCCCACACGATGCCAAACATCAGTCGGACCGTAACACAACACAAAGGGGTCATGACCCACTCACCCGGGTTTGATCGGCACGAAACGGCAGACGCGGTCACCGGAGGACCGCCTCCGGTGGTAGCGGTCTGCCCTGGACCGCAACCACGTGGTAGCGGTCCTCTTGGGACCGCGACCACCCTGGCACCAGAAAAATGAAGGCGGTCGCCTGATGACCGCCTTCACATAGTAGCGGTCCCTATGGGACCGCGACCAGGAACCAACTGTCAAAAATGCCTCGAGGCCCGTGCCGATCCCCACGGTGATAGCGGTCGTCCCAGGACCGCGACCAATAGTCGCGGTCTGTCGCAAGACCGCGACCAGCCACCGACACTTTAAGGCCTAACGGTCAAAAACCCGATGAAGGCGGTCCTCACCTGACCGCTACCATTGATAGCGGTTACTGGTGAACCGCGATCACCTCGGAAAATCGAGAACGACGGAAATGGCCGAAAACTCCATTCCACGCCCCAATCACCCCCCGATGATGGGGAAACAAAGGGGGAACCCTCCCCAACCATCCTAGCATGCATCTATCGCCTCGGATCGGCCAAAAACGGGAAGAAACGGCGGATCGGCTCACAAACCCCAAAAACATGATTTCACCCAAACTCGCTCAAAAACGCCCCTCTCGACCTCCCCTCGGCCTACAAAGCACGGGGAACGATGGGATGAGCATGGGGGTTCTTCTCCCTACCTCAATGGAGCAAAAGCTCTACCGAATCACTGCCGAAATCAAGGATGAAGTTTTTACTCCCACGAACGCCCCGCCTCTCGCCGCGAAAAGCACTCCACCGGGACCGCCTCGCCGTCGCCGCCGCTGCCACGCCGTTGCCGGGATGAGAGGGGCCGCGTCTCGGTCACCCGGGGGGGAAGAAGATCGGCCGCGGGGGAGAGGGGGAGCTCTCACGGTTGAAGGAAGGAGGAAGAAGAAGAAAAGAAAAAGGTAAAAAGAAAAGAAAAGAATTGATATATATAGAAAATCTGGAAAATCGAAAAAATCCCAAAAAATAGAAAAATACACCTCCTCGACCGTCTCGAAGCGCTGATCGCAACGGCACCACTCGCGCGTTGGTGGACGACCCAGTTCACCCGCTACAGGGTTCCGAAGGATTCACCGAAACCCATACACGGAAATCGAAAATACGCACGGAAAAGCGGCGGACACACTCCGGGCCTCCGAAACGACTCCGGATCGCGCCGATCCGAACACAAAAGATGTCCGAAACAAAATTTCGACACAACATGGTCGGATACTCCGATAAACCAGATCCGAGACCCACAAGGAAGGATCCGAAAGATCCGGGACATTACATCCTAAATCTCAATCTTCTTCTCAGGGGTCACATAAATAAAGGCTAGGAAAGCCTGACATCCTCTTCTCATCAACTTATCAGCTTGGAGGGCCGAAATAAGTGGCACAGACTTATGGTGCCTAACCCCTATAAAATAAAGTCCAGGGTGTCTAGAAAAAGATACAGAACTAGAACTGTAATGAACATTGACCTCATACTTTGCCAACCAATTTGTTCCTAGAATTACATCATAATTTTTCATATCCATACAAACTAAATCAGTTGGCAAGTTCTGTTCATTAATCATAACCTTACTAGAAGGATAGAAATGCTTAATTGCTGAACTAGAACCAATAGGGGTTGAAATCTCTAACGGGGAATTCATCAAGACCGGCTTCATAGCCAAAGACTTAGCAAACTTCCGAGAAACAAAAGAATGAGTGGCACCAGTATCAAAGAGAACGAATGCTGGCTTATCATGAATAATAAGAGTACCTTCAACGAGTCCACCCTCCTCGGTGGTGCCTGCATCATCTTCCTGTATGGCCTGGAGCTTGCCCTGCTGTTTCTTGCTGCATTGAGGTTTGGTCGGGGTAGCTTGCTCAGATAAAAGAGGACACTCCGGGATGCGGTGGTCCCTACTTCCAAAACACAAACAGGCGCCCAGCTTGCGCCAACACTCTTCCATCTTGTGACCGGGACGGTCACAATACTTGCATACGCCCTTAAATGGAACAATAGGGCCAGGCTTCTTGTCTTCATTCTTCGGGACCTTGCCCCTCTACGAACCAGACCCTCCATTGGGCCTCTTCTTGCCATTGCTGAGTTTAGGGTTCCCGGATCCAGTAGGTTGCTCCTTCTTAACATTCTTCCCACAGATTCTCTCCGTCATCTCTAAGGTGTCTTCCAAAACTTGAGCTTTCCTTACCATCTCTGCATAGGTCTGTATCTCCAACGGCGCCAACTGGTTGATGTAATGCAATTTCAGCCCATTGAGAAAATGCTTCGCCTTCATCTTTTCTATGAAAATCAAGTGAGTGGCGTAACGAAAAAGTCTAGAGAATTAAGCTTCATACTCCGCCACAGATAAACTCCGCTGCTTAAGAGCAGCAAACTCATCGGCTTTCTTTTCTTGGACTCTATCAAAAAAGTATTTACTGTCAAAGAATTCCTCAAACTCCTTCCATGAGATTTGCCTATCACCGAGGGTAGCTTTCACTGCATCCCACCATGTTCTCACATCACGTTCTAGCTGGAAAGTCGTTAAAAGAACACGTTCCTGATCGCTGCATTGCATCACTTCGAAGATCCTCCCCATCTCCTTCAACCAGTGCTCGGCTTCATCGGGATCGGTAGAGCCTCCAAAACGCGGGGGATTCATCCCACAAAAATTCTGGTGAAGATCACCGGCTCCATGATTTGCCGCTCCACCTTGGACCACTTGCTGCAAGGCTCGAGTGAGTCCTTGAACTGTTCACTGCATATCTCGCCATTGCGCACGTTCAGCCGCCATTAGAATGTCCTACACATAGAATAAATTATTTTAGGATCATTTAGAAGGAATAGTTTAGAATTTGTTTATTAACTCAACCCAAGTCTCTACCTAATGCTCACTAGGTTGGATTCTTAGACTTATAACAAGGTTGTAGGTTCTACGACATCATTTAAAATCTTAAAACTTAGAAAACCTAGCAATATTAGAAACCTAGAAATATTAGAAACCTAGGCTCTGATACCACCTAACTGTCACGCCCCGACACAGAATATCGGGACTGGCAGTAGAAACAAGTAATAATAATATGTTGATTTACAGACATGATATGCTAAAGCTAAAGATCACACATCACTATAAACAGAAAACAACTCCATTCACTAAATAATATTTACATAATCTAGATTCCAATCACATAACTCCTTAAACATCCTTTTGACAACATCCTCTTAACACTATTACATTTGCTGACTGGAATTACAATTCTTTCAGACACACACTCTAAAACATAAATAGACACAAAACTACGACTAGATCCACAGGCTTCAAACTGGTTCGCTGCATTGCCATCACTCTTGCCCATCCCCATCAGTCTGTGAATCCTCACCTGAGCTACCTGAAAAGGGGGAACAACTGGGTGAGCGAGCGCTCAGTAGGTAATAATAGGAAAATTTAAGTGATTAACCAATTAAATTACATTTTTAAGCGCAAAAATAAAGAATGAAATGAAATGATAATATGACAACAAGATACTCGAACGAAGGCAAGATCATAATATAACTGGAAATTGGCCAATCAAGCAAGAACTAACTAAGTCAAGAAAAATTCAAGTACTAGATTACTGTCGTAGACATCACGCTAGTCATGCACTCGGTACAATACCTCACCATGTCATTCAAACTCCCCCGCTTTTCTCGATTTCTCCTCCGTTCCCTGCTCTGCCTAGGGTTTGGGTTGGGTTCGCCGCCTCTGTCGCGGACTCCGAAACCCACCCTAGAGTCTCTCTCTAGATTTCTTGAGAGAGAAGCTCCAATTTCACTTCTTCCCGTTCGTCTCCTCTGTTTCTCCCTGGTGCATCCCCTTCCTGCCGGCCATGGCTGGCACGGTGGGGGATGTCCATATTCCACCTGGTAGCGATCATCTTGGTGCCGAGGCCATTGAAGCAGCCTCAAGGAAGTCTTATGCCCAGATCCTGATCGAAACACAACAGCGTCCGCGCATTTCGTTCCAGGTGAAGGCTTCGGCGTATAAAGACAAAGGAGAGCCAGCGGCATTGTTCACACAGGAGGAGATCCAGATTTCTTGCCGCCATCTCCAGAATGCAATTATAACAAGGTGCTCCTATGGTCGGCCTTCTATCCCTGACATTAAATCTTGTCTATCGCAGAGACTGCATCTTAGCTCAGATTTTATTATCAGCCGAATGAACTCTAGACACATTTTAATCCAGCTAGGTTGTGAGGCAGATTTCCTCAAACTCCTCCTTCAGAAGAATTTATTCATCAGAGGTTTTCTATTTCGATTTTTTCGATGGACTCATGACTTTGATTTCGAGTCAGATCCATCGATGGTGCCTGTATGGATTGGTTTCCCAGGATTGCCTGTAAACTTTTTTCATGAGGATCTGCTTCGATCCATAGCAGGGAATATGGGACCGATTCTGCGAATTCATGACGCTACATATGCTATGACCGATACATCAGAGGCGCTAGTTTGCATCGAGTTAGATCTTGCTGCGCAAAGGAAAAATATAATGTGGATTGGCATGGAAGACAGAGGTTTCTGGCAGTCGATCAACTATCATAGGGTGCCGTCCCTATGCTCTCATTGCCACAAAATTGGTCATACGGAAGAAGATTGTAAGAAGAAGCAAAAGAAGAATTCAAATCACAATCAGCCTAATGTCATTCTTCCGGATGTTCAGAAAGTCTTTCGATAGAAATATAAACCCCGGCCACCTAGAATGTCCAGTCCCAAGTTAATAGTGGATGCTGACAACAGATTCTCTGTCTTGAATCATCTATCGGAAGAAAATGACGTTGAAGGGAAGTCCCCATTAGATAAGGGAGATGCAGGAAATGTTGAAGACAACAATATTGGTGAGCAATCTATTATTGGCCCTTCAGTACATAATGCTAGCTCTCCTAATGTTTGCAATAATGCCAATGAAAGTCAGAACACCTCATTAGTGACAAGTACTGAAGATGTTTCTATAGACTGTGCGATCCCAGAGGAGCTTCCTTCAACCCAAATAGTACTTATGCCTCAGAAGAAAGAGAAGTCTGATATACCAGTTAATGCTCAAAACCTAAGCATTAAAGACATCCAAATTATTGGCTCAAGTAAAATCTCTGAATTGGCAGCCTCAGAAAACTCTCGGATGCTATGTCAGAGCCAAAAAAACTTTTTCACTGTTTCTCAAGTCAAAGAAGTAAATGAAGTCTCAATTATTCCAGGGAATCTCATAACTGACTCACGACTCACCAGAGCTAAAGCCAAGGTATTGGCCTCTCACCCACCATCAACTTCTGTCCATGATTAATTCAGCCCTTATGTGGAATGCTAGGGGCATGGGTAACAAGGCCACAGTTAGAAGCCTTGCTCGGTTAATTAAAGCCCATAAGACTTGTATAGCAGCAATATCTGAACCTCAGGTGGATTTCAGTCAGTCTTATAAAGTGGCCCGCAGTATTAACCTTCATTTTGTCCTGGGTAATAATGATGCACAGTCAAAGATATAGTTGTTCCACAATTCTGATATATGCCTTGATGTAATTGAACAACACCCCCAATACATTACTGTTGCTCTTAAGGATAATAATTCCATATACATGTTCTTCACTTTTATATATGCATCATGCAACATTAGTTCTCGAAGGGATATGTTTGATTCTTTAATGGAATTCAGCCAAGGAGTTCACATTCCCTGGATTATTGGTGGTGATTTTAACTGCATAACCACTCCTGAAGAAAAGTTTGGTGGGAAAATGCCTTCCACTGTTGCAATGACAGATTTTCAAAGCTTCATAACAGCAACTGGACTTATAGATGCTGGTTATTCTGGCTCTCCTTTTACTTGGTCTAACAATCAAATAGGAACTTCTCATATAAGAGCCCGTTTGGACAGGGTTTTATATAATGCAGATTGGTTACAGTTCCCTTTCAATTTGTCAGTTAAACACTTAGCCAGAGGACCCTCTGACCATGCTCCAATGCTCATATCTTTGCTTCCTATGAAAGCCACCCCGGGAAGATTCATATATCAACAGATGTGGCAAGATCATTCTGAATTTTTAGAGTTTGTAAATCAAGAATGGAGTAAGCAGGAGCAATCCTGCCACCCCTTTCATTCTCTGCAGGTAAAGCTAAAACAGTTGAAGGCTGCACTTAAAAGATGGAATAAAGAGATTTTTTGTAATGTCCATTCAGCAAAAGAAAATGCGGAAGCTCACTTGTTACAAGCTCAAAAATACTTTGATGAAAACCCCACTCTGCAGAACCGCGTGAACCTTCAAAAAGCCAATGCTCAGGTGAGATCAGCCCTGCACAGAGAAGAAATATTCTGGTTTCAGAAATCTCGAACTCAATGGATCAGACATGGAGATCAAAATACTAAATTTTGTCACCATTACACTCAAATAAGAAGACAGAGAAACTATGTTCACAGGCTGAAAATTAATGGCATCTGGGAGGAGGACCAAACAATGTTATTGAATGGAGCTGTGGATTTCTTCAAAAATCTGCTATCATCTGAAAATCATAGCATTGATGATCAACTACTATCAGTTATTCCAAATCTGATAACTGAGGAACAGAACATGGCCTTATGTGCTATTCCTTCTTCTGAGGAAATCAAACATAGTGTTTTTTCTCTCTCTGATAATAGCTCCCCTGGTCCATATGGTTTTACAGGTAGCTTCTTCACTCATTGCTGGGACATTGTAGGGAAAGATGTTGTTCATGCTATTCGGAGCTTCTTTCAAGGTTGGGGCCTGCCGAAAGGTGCTACTTCCACCATTTTGTGTTTGATTCCAAAAATTAAGCAACCCATCTCCTTTTCAGATTTAGGCCCACCAGTTTATGCAACTTTGTATATAAAATTGTTTCAAAAGTCATTTGTGATCGTTTGAGAAATATCCTCCCATTGATCATTTCTGAACAACAAAGTGGCTTCATTAGTGGCAGAGCAATCACTGAAAATTTCATGTTAGCTAAGGAGCTATTTATGGATATTGATAGACCTGTTCGAGGCCATAATATTCTGGTTAAACTTGATATGGCCAAAGCTTATGATCGCATTGAATGGGACTTCATCCTCACTGTTATGAGAAAATTTGGATTCTCAAATAGATTCATTTCCCTTATAGCTCAGCTTCTCATGAATTGTTGGTTTTCTATAGCCTTCAATGGTCAACTACATGGCTATTTTAATTCTTCCAGGGGGGTGAGGCAAGGTGATCCTTTAGCTCCTGCTCTTTTTGTGATAGCAGAGGAAGTCCTTAGCCGGGGACTAAGTCATCTGTTTAACTCTGGCCAATGCACATTCTATCACTTACCTCGCAATGTTATGCCCATTTCTCACATTTTATATGCTGATGATTCTATAATATTCATGAATGGTGGTCTTTCATCTATCAAATCCCTGATTAAATTTCTGAGGAGATATGAGGAGTCTTCTGGACAACAGATTAACGCAAATAAAAGCTCATTTCTGACATCCAAAGCAATGCCACTTCAAGCTATTGATCGAATATGTCAGCTTACTGGATTTCTGCACAGAACTGGAAGCATTAACTATTTGGGAATCCCCCTCTTCAAAGGCAAAATCAAAATACCTCATTTCAGATATTTACTGGATAAAATTAATGCCAAACTTACTGGATGGCAAAGCAAATTTTTATCACAGGCTGACAGAGTAACACTCATCAGGTCGGTTATATCCTCAATCCCAATATATTCAGCGAGTGCAGCTGCTATTCCATACTCAATTCTCAAACAAGTGGAGAAAATTTGTGCCAACTTTCTATGGCAAGGGCTGGAAACATCTCATAGGAAACACTGGGTTTCTTGGGACAAAGTCTACCGATCCACATCTGAAGGTGGTCTGGGCATCCGCAGATTAGGGGACATCCAACTGTGCTTCTATATCAAGCAACTGTGGTCTTCTTTACATAGCAATTCTTTATGGGCAAAATTTACAAGAAGTAAATACATTCAAAGTCAACACATCTCAGATTGCAAAATTCCTTTCCCAGCTGGTATCAAAGCTAGAGATTTTGATAAAGCTCGATCAGTCTTGATGTCAGGTATGCGGAAGATTGTCAATAATGGCACTAACACCAGTTTTCTCAAAGATATATGGTTCAAAGACAAGCCTCTGTCAGAACTTTCTTCCTTCCAAAATATATATATGCCTGAAGACTGTTCAGTTCAAGCTGCCCTGGCAGATTGTCAACACCCAGTATGGCAAGTTATTGAAGATATCAACTTGAGGTCTGAAATTAGCAGATTTATCATACAAGATGCGGATGACATTCCTATATGGTCTCTCACTAAATCTGGAAATTTTGACACCAAGTCTACTTACAATTACATCAAAGGACAAATAAATGGATCTCCTGTTATCAAGCTGTGGCACAGCAAATTCCCACCCCGAGCATCATTATTTTATTGGAAAGTCCTCAATCATGCAGTGCCAACTGATAGTCAGATTCAAAACAATGGTGTGCAATTTGCATCTTGTTGTAATTGCTACTCATTTTCTCATGCAGTAGAAGATTTTGATCACTTATTTCTATATAGTGAAATGGCCACCTTCTTATGGAATAAATTTGGCCCACTTCTTGATAGCTCTCATTTGAAAATAAGAAACATAAATAGCCGACTATAGCACATACTCAATACAGTAATTCTACATAGCCCACAAGGCTTTTTTTCTTTGCTTATTGTCATGCTGATACTATGGGAAATTTGGAAGAACAGATGCTGCAATAGGTTCGAAGGTATTAAAATAAAATTTTCTCATATTGCTGATCAAATCCTAGGAGATGTCACCGAGATAATGCAGCAGATTACCTTTAATTATAGTGCTGGTAACTCCTTCACTCAAGCTCTCATCTCCTTGGACATCGCTATAAAACACAAGACCCTCTCCTGCTTCTCTGTCCGATGGATTGCTCCCAAGTCTCAATTCTCTCTCAACGTGGATGGTGCCAGCAAGGGCAACCCCGGTCCATCTGGGGGAGGGGGCTATCTCAGAGATTCTCGTGGGAAATTGCTATTGGGTTTCTCATACTTTTATGGATATGGATCCAACATGGTGGCAGAGGGACGAGCCCTTCTAGATGGAATTAGACTGGCTCAGCAATACAATATTCCAATTTCCATCATATATTCTGACTCTAAATCTTTGATTGAATTACTCAAAGACAAAAGAAATCCTCCATGGTCTCTCCTTCCTTGGTGAAGAAAACTTCTGGATGTTATTAACACATTACATTGCCCCATTGTACATACTTATAGGGAAACTAATCAGGTAGCAGACGCTTTGGCCAACTACTCAGTCACCATGGGTTGCAATATGGAATTCTTTTCAGCAAGGGAGCTTCCAATCATGGCAAGAGGATACATCAGAGCCGAGGCTGCAGGCATCCCCAATATTCGTATTCGGCACGTTTAGTCTCATTTTTTCCATACTCCATACCTGGCATTGTACAACATAGTTTCCTCTTTCCCTTTCTTTTATACATAAGGGGCAATTCCCCCTCCGATATTGTAAAATCTCTTTTACAGCAATAAAATTACATCTAGCGGATATGAAGGTGGAGTGAGAACATTCCTTTCCTATGGAAAGGGGTGCACTCTCCCTTTGTTCCATTAGATGTTTTGAAGGAAAAAAAAGTACTAGATTACTGTCGTAGACATCACGCTAGTCATGCACTCGGTGCAATGTCTCACCATGTCATTCAAACTCCCCGGGACACAAGTACTTTTTGGGCGCTCCTCCCAAGACCAGACCAGGCCCTCATGATGCGTTGGCATTGATTTGTTGGATCCAAGATCCCAAGTTATATTTACACATTAATCAAGTTAAATGGCCAATAATGTCAAGGAATAACTTACCTCGGAGGATCCCAAGGATAAGTTGAAGGGATATTTTGATCAAAAAAAATCAAGTTATCAAGAACCAATCAGGTCCTTGGGTTCAAACATGAATAATCATGGAAAATCACTTCTGGATGATAAGCGGTCTAAACTGGGCCGCTCAACAAATACACAGTCGATACTAGACCGTTCAGGACAGAAATGGGTTGAGGATCAGCCTCACTGAAGTCAAAAGTACACGGTCCATGTCGAGCCGTTCAAAGAATTGGACGGTCAATAATGGACCGCTCAAGGTAGCAGAGCTGGGAGCCCAAGAACAAAATAAACAGGCCTTATGGGGCCGCTCAATAGATGGACGGTCCAATAAGATCCGCTCTACGACATGGGCGGTTCAAATTAGTCCGTTCAATAGAACTTAGCACAAGGAATTAGAAATCTACCCAAATGGGATCCGGGCTGTCATAAGTGGGGCAGAACTGAACCAAGTCTAGCCCACTGTCCACTGGTCAGCCTAGGGCTTATCGGGTCGATCCAAACATGATTTGGTCAATATAGAACAAGGTTAATCGACCAAGGTAAGTAGCACTTGGCCAGAGTTGCACGGTTCTTAATGGGCCGCCCACTGAGTCAGACGGTCCCTTTCGGGCCGCGTAAACCTCAGAGGGTCCAAGTTGAGCCGTGACTCACAACATGATAATCCAAGCGATTCGGTCACGTACACAGGTTCAGGCCTTGGTGGTACAATCTGTCCGACGTCCTAGTGGGAATCCCAAGCTCGCGGGGGCTTACGGAGGTCCCGTAATAAAGGTCCTAGTCCGACGAAAGAAATATCCGGCGGAGAGTCCCAATCATTACAAGGAAATGAGGCTATCAAATCATCGGAAATCAGTATGGCGGTCAGTCAATCCTACCGCAGTAGAACGAATGTCAAACAATCCTAATAGCATGAAATCATGGTTGAATTAACATATTGAAATAAATTAAGGCTATGATGAAAGAATAGTTAAACATTATGAAATTTGTTCTCACATATGTTCCTTTTTCTTATGGGTTGTTAACCTATCATTAGCCATAATTCTACTAAGTTAAATCATGCTAAAAAGGAAAATAAGCAGTTCTATTTAATTGGGCGGTTCTGTCTGAGCCGCTCACTGGCCTCGACAGTCGCACGACAGGCCGTTCAGCACTTTCAGGTCCGAAGGCCAGCTAGGGTTGAGCAGTCTGTAATGTGCCGTTGGGGAGCAGTGCACGGTCTGGGACTAGCCGCTTAAAGAGAAGGGCGGTTAAGGTTCTGCCGCGCATTCCACAGAACCGATCAAATTAAAACACATGGACGGTCGGAAACTAGCCGCCTTCCCTAGTTGGGCGGTCTATCGTGAGGCCGCGCAAACCAACTTAATCCGTCACCCCTTTGCCTTGCCCGTCGCCGGCGGGGTTGGCTAGGGTTAGCAATAGGAACTAAATACGCATGATACAAGGCATAAAAATTAGGGCTTTTATAGTCAAAAGAACAAGCATGAAAAGTTTTACAAGATAGCATGATCAATTTTGTGTTTAGTGCCTGAAATCCCTACGTAAATCAAGATGGAACCTTGTTAACCCTAGTTCTAGCATGCTTCCACTAAACCTCAAAATACTAACAGGATACTAGATTAAAATTGGGGCTTTCTAGACCAATCAAAAGAGGACAGAACAACGCTTCTATTGATGTATCACATCTAGGGTTTGGCTTGCTATCACCTTCCTTATTTGAAGGATGAAGGAAGAAGAGGGATGTCGACGCGCTAGGTACACACCGCCAAAGATCACCGAAATTCTCCCTCGATCGAGCTTCTCCTCGGCCACCACAGCAACTAAACGATTCTAGGGTTGCTAAGGGTCATTTTTATAGGTTCAATTGAGTCTAGGGAGTCCTAATCGCGAAGATAAAGTTCTATCATCGTGGACGTGCGAGATTCGTGCGAGACCGAGTCTATCCACTACTCCGCCGCCAAATACTCCTCCTAGGGTTAGGGTTACGAAGATTAATCAGAGGGGAAGCGAAGGGTTAATCTTAACCTTTCATTTGCATCCGATTTTAGCTTAAATGGTCAGGTATTGGGCTCGAATTTCACATTTTAAGGTCCGATTAGGCTAAGTGTGGTTTTGGGCCTTAATCTGTTAATTCGACTTGGTTAAAAAATTTATTTGGGATGGTCATAGAAGACAATTTTACTAGGCGTTTAATCCACTATGAGATTCTAATTTTTTTTTCAGATTTTTATAAAATGGTTGAATTTTGACATATCTTATTTCTTAAGGAATCTCTTATTAATTTATCAAAATTTATATTCTTTAATAAATCGGGGTGCTACACGACAGACAGGGGGTGTAGGCAACAGGGGAGGAGGTGTGGGTGTCGAAGGACGGGCAATAGGTCCCGGGGGGCGGACAATGGGTGCTGGTGGTTGGGGTGGAGGTAGATCCCTTGGCGGGGGAGGGCGAGGCCTTGGAGTGAATAGCTCCTAACGGGCGGGTTCCTGAGGTCGAGCTATGGGGGCCCTCTGATACGGGCCTAAAGAGCTACGGGGCTCGGCACTACGAAGTGGGACAGGGCCCAACCGTTGGGTAGACTCGAACTCTCCCTCAAACTGCTCCAACTCGAGAGCAACCTGATACGCGTCTTCCAACTTGGTCACATTGTGGCGAAAAAGCTCATATTGATAGTGGGGCCGCAGACCACGACGGAAGCAGGAAATGGGCATGGTGCTCTCCTCCGATATCTCACATCACAAAAAATGCTCATCAAATTTAGCGATATACTCGGAGACAGACCGATCTCCATGGCTGAGACTCTGCCACCTATCGATGAGTCGCTGACGGTATGTGGCAGGAAGATACTTTAGCCGGAGTTTGACTTTCATCTCACCCCATGTCTCAACCTGGGGCTCTTGCCGATGAAATAACAGGCTCTCTACGTTCTTCCAATACATCTGTGCCTGTCCCATTAGTTTCATGGTCGCGAATCAGACTCTTCGGCGGTCCGTCATATCGAACCAATCGAAGTACCGATCCATGCCGGCCTCCCAATCTAAATAGACCTTCGGGTCCAAGGACCCGTCAAAAGTGGGAGAGTCTGCTCGAACAATCCTGAGGGTCCGCTCATCCTCATCATGATCATGATTCCACCGTTGAACTTGACGGTCACGACCATAGCCCCTATTCTCATTATCGGACTCATAGTCATCCACCTCGAGGACTCAACGCCTCCTATCATCTGTCCCTTGAGCCCTAGGAGCAGCAGGTTGCTGAACCGGCTCCTGTTGACCATTTGTCGGCGCGGAGTGTGCCTCAACCGGGGGCCTCTCTAGGACGACGACTCTCCCTATTATACCGTGAAAAGATTGGTCTGACTCTTCGGCCCTATCCTCTAAGGCTTTCAGCCTCTCTGCCAAACGTGTGCCTAGGCCATCAACCCGCGTACTCAACCCTTCCATTTTATCCACTCGTGTATTCAACTCATCCATTCGTATACTCAACCCATCAATTTTTCTCATAAGAGCTCGAAACATGTCACCCACCGAAGGCTCATCGGGACTAGGGACTCGAGGATCTGCCATTAGTGGTGGTGGTGGTGAGTATTGGGTACCTCTACGAGTGGGCATGCAAATGACAAGGGTTGGAATGCACTGACCAAGGCGAAGTGATGAATTTAGACTTAACCAATATCCGGTATGTGGCGGAGGTATGATCCGAAGACCGAACTCATGCAAGTGTGCAACCTTCTCAATAGGCGTAACCTATCGTTCCGAGAACACCTTTTGATATACCGGGTATAGGAATGCAATGTGACACCTTGGACCGACTACCCTAGACTCGACTTAGCTCTGATACCAATTTGATGTGGGACGGGACGCGACTCGACGTCAATTGATATGCAAACCTTGGACTCTAGGCAAACTCGCGACTCGTCCCTAAACGAGGGCAGCGTGCGGACGTGCGCGGTTGAGAAATCGGCAATGAACTAGGGTGGCCAACTCTCTTTTGTACCCGGATCGGATCACGGGACGGGTTTCACTCACTCTCGCAGTGGTGATTAAATAAATATCGAGCTAGATTCTTATCACTCTCTCTTGCAGCGGCATTCATGAATATATACGAGAAAAGCAAATGCGATAAAATGGAGGAGCGAGCACGATACCTCCACACTCCGGGCTTAGGGAAGATGATCTCGGCCAACACCCGTACTCCCGGTACAATTGTAAAATTTAATTACAGTGCTAATTTTGTTACCCACTCCACGCAGTGAAGTAAAGGGCTACACAGTGACGCCGGGAGTACCGATCCGGGGTTGACGGGCAGCAAGGCGGCGGGGCTCTAGAGCGGTAACGGGCCGCGGCTCCGATTCTGAAATCTGCTTGCCAGCAGGACAGCGGACAAAGGCCTCCAAAGGGACGTCGTCCTCCGGAGAGTTTCTGAAGGTGATGGTTCACCGAGACGAAGGTGGAAGGTCCCTGGTCGACCACCAGGAGTGTTAGTTGCTGAATCGACCCCGGCGTATTTTCCGAGGGATTTCTCCGGCGACCTTCTTTGATGGCCTATCTCGGATCAGAATGCGCACTTCCACGAGAACGGCCAGTACGCCCAGATCCGGTGTCAGATCGAGACGCGGTTGGCACCATTGGAAAGAGGACTAAAAAATCTACGACATATGTTGGTTTCAGATCCATCCAGTAAAAGGATTGGAAATGAAAACTACTGTGGCACTGACACTTTTCTGGCTCGGAATCCAGATCCAACAGAACAGGAGGGGAGCTGTCTAAAGATGATTTTTGACTGAGGGATTGGTGGTAGATTTAGGACTTGTGAATTTTATGGCTGAAAGAGGACTATGTGGGGGACGTACACAATTATTTTGGGAATTTTTAGAGGTGTTTTGAGGGGCGAGAAAAATAAGAGAACATGACTCTATCCTACAGATCTGCAACCAGGCAGATTGCCAGGGGTAAGAAGAACGACCTGGGAGGGGGAGCGAACGGGATCAGAATGGAACAAAAGTTATATTGGGGGAAAGCTAACACGAAGGGGAACAATCCCTCAAAATTTCAGCTCGATCAGAGCTGTGGACTGGGAGCACCAACCTGATCTTTAGGTTGCTGTTCTGGATTTCACGGTTCAGGACAGCAAGGTGGAGGGTGGCTTGTGGCGGCTCGTTGGCGGCTCCGATGGCGACGGCGGCGGCGGTGGCGGAGCTTCACACTCCAGGGAAGAGGTAGAGATTAGAATCACTCCAATATTTAGGACTTCACACCCTGGATCAAGAAGGAAGAAGATGAAGAACAAGAAGAGAGAGAGAGAGAGAGAGGGGGGGCACCCAAGGCTTGGAACAATTTTCTGATTTCTTCTTTCATTAAATTCCACCAAATGACACAAGAGACATAATATACTCAACCCTAGACCTAGGACAAAAGACACCAAATACCCTTGGTCAAAGGGGCAATAAGGGAAAGGGAGAATAAACTAACAATAAATAAATCTCACATGGGGACAAAGAAGGGGGTGCCCTCCCCTTAAGTCAACAATGGTTACTTGGTCCATTTTCTACCACGGACCAAGGGCCATTACATGGGACCCACAACTTGACAAAAATTAAAAGTCTTAATTAATTCTCTTGGACTTAAATTCAAACAAAAATACAAAATACACTAAATACACTCCAAGTAAAATACATACACATATATATCACATACACGGTAAACAAGAACAACACTCCCGATATTAACGGCCTAGCTCCGATGTCCCATCAGGGACACAAACAAGAAGTGCGCCCATCAAATGTAAAATACCAACTAATATTGCATCAAAATTGCAAGGAATCCACCGTTAGAAGAAGTAGTTCCTCTATTAATTTTTCAAGCATGGGTTCAACCATGTACAACTAATTAAAAAGTCGGTTCTCCGTTCCTTTCTCCATCTTATATATAGAAGATGGCGGCCTTTTGCGCTCAGCCCTCATTGCCTCCTTAGTTTAGCAAAATTTTAATATTTCATAGACAGATTTGTTACCATATAGTAATCGGTCGCATGTGACTATAGGGAAAGAAAGGAAAGTGAGAGCAAGATATGGAGGAAGAGAAAGAGGCTGTGATTGAACCATCATATATATTCTAGGAGAGATTAATGAATTAAGAGAAAATCACATTTTCAATAGAAATTAGCAATGCAAATTTACTAATTAGAGGGATAAGTAATTTATTGAAATGTTGAATAGATAAGTACGCAATTTAGTTTCGCGATTACAGAGATTACAAGTAATTTATTGAATAAATAATTAAGACGCGAATAAAATGCGTAGCAATGGCTGGCTGACGGCTTATTAATTAACCTTGACTTAATAACCTCGGTGTTTTTCCCCCCCTTCTAGCTAGTTCTTTTAAGAACAATCGAATGTTGTTGCCATGGCGAGACGTGCTTTCTCGATCCATCCACGCATGAAAATAGACAGATCAAACATTCTTCTATGTGGGCGGGACAGCCACCAACTCTTAAACCTTGAAAAAGTTCTCTATATATATACATGTATATGCGAAGGTATCTATATATGTGTATATTAATCGCCTCTCCAATATCGGTCGAGCATGTTCACTGTACCACACAGTGCAGGGGATCTCAACACGCAGATCTCGTCGCACATATGGATCGGCGCCCCCACCATGGCCTGATCTCGTAAGGTGATGAGCCCCTTCTTCGGCCCCGGCCGTCCCTGCGAGCACAGGACAGAGGAAGCAAAGATGGCCAGAAATAGTCGAGGAGATCAGGTTTTTGACAGAAGCTGTGGGTGCATGGGGGCGCACGGCTTGCCAGCTTATTATTTGACACGATCGGCTCCACCATTAAAACACACAGAGTCTTCTTTGAGCGAGCGACGACAACCTGGCAGAGCCCCCATCTATGACATCTCACTCGGGACATGCATGCAGCTGCACCCATGCGACGTACCTTCCCGTCAACCTATGGGATGTGCATGGGCACCCCTAATTTGTTTTTTTTGATAGATACTCTATTTTTTTTTTTTTGAGGGGGGAGGGGATTAGCGGAGAAAATCGTGCCTCGCAACGGAAGCGCGGGCACCCAGTTGTTGCCCTCTCTCTTTGAGAGCTCACATGCCAACCCCCTCCCCCACTCTCTCTCTCTCTCTCGCTCTCTCACCCACCCACCCCTACAACAGAAATCCCCTTTGCAAAAAAAAATAATCCTACAACACAAATAGAAAAAAACTTGGTCTTATATCTTATATCCGCTGTTCAGGTCTAGGACTTCAATTATTTTGCTTAGCCGGCAAGCAGGTTAAACGGCACGACAGGTCCCATATGTTTAGTTAACTTCCGTCTGGGTGTGACACAGCAGAGAACAAGTTGTTTTGAATAGTGTTGTAGATGAGTGTGTGTGTGAGTGTGTGTGTGTGTGTGTGTGTGTGTGAGTGTGCGTGTGTGTGTGTTTGTGAGTGTGCGTGTGTGTGTGTGTGTGTGTGTGAGAGAGAGAGAGAGAGAGAGAGAGAGAGATGGTCCCGTGGTGCTTCACCCGATGCAATGGGGTGCATAAAACAGTCGGGTAGAAAAGACACATGTGGTTGATCTTTTTCTAGGGGGATTCAAGTAAGAGAGCCCGGTATCTTCCATGTCAGTTTCAAAAGATTCCCATGCATGCTTGACACTGAAGCAAGAAGAGGATTTATAAGCAGACGGTCTCGGGGAGCTGTTGGATGAAGGGGGAATAAGATGAACCCCAAGCTCCAGACCAACAAACAACAAGATGGGTTAAGAACTTTTCGTCTTACTACGGTTTGAGAGATGATGAGGCTCCTTCTCAAAAATTCAAACGTGTCTCCTCAACATGATGTGGATAATTTGATCCACATGAGGTCCAGACTCCCGAGTGGGAATAATTTGAAAGGCCACCCTTGCCCAGAAATGTAGTACCGACCCAACTGTTCACGCAGATGCTCGCTCAAGAGTAGTGCAAGAGGAGCAGTCAAAAAAGAAGGGGTGGGTCCGAATGCTCAAGGTACTCGATGACCTGAGCTCTCTGCTTCCAATGGCTTTTCAGCCTTTTTTTTCTCTTCTTCTTCTTCTTCTCCTCTTTTACAGCGGCGCATCACTACCAAACCCACCAAGCAGGAGTGCATGACTCTTCTTCCATCACTTTGGACGTGCTTCCAAATTATACCTTGAAGGCTGAGGAGGGAGAATGCTCAAAACTGCACGCGAATTTGACGTCCCACAACCGACAGGAGAATGAATACTTGAGACCCTATCTTAAGTGGAGAAATTAATCTCTCTCTTTAGTAATTAGTATGTAGTTTAGGACCCATCCGTCTCGAATCCTGTAAGACAACTATGCCCAATTAATTTTACTGTGATATGCCGCAAAAAATATGCATGCTTCCATATATATATAGATGAGAGGGTGAATCCCGTCGTGGAATTAATTAATTCCCTCTTGGGTTTGTGTGATGTTGTTTAAGAGAGATCTTCTGAATATATAGAGCCAACGCTTTTGACACAGCGAAATCATCGTGCCATCCGGAAAGAAAATCGCTAAACACGTTTACAGACGAGCCGAGAGCGAAACATACACACGGTTCAACACGAAGAGACTCCTATATATATATGCTTGTGTTGTGTGAGCCGACAGGATTTAGAAATCTATAATAACTTATGGCATTGTAAACATAAAATGCACTACAAAATAATTCACATTGTTCAAAATTACGTACCTTGCAATAGTTTGCAATACATCAAACAAACTTTTTTAAGTATACATCATTTCCTTGTGAAGTGGGCATCTGGTACTATGAAGAACTGCCACTCTTATCACAAGCTGCACAACATTAATTTGTTCCCTTGTCTCTCTGCAGTATACATATGTAATTAAAGTGGGGGCGTGGATGAAGTAATTATGACCCAGGTAACATATATAGCGCCCATTGATCCTTCTGTTGACCCAAACAAGAGAGAGACCCCATCCACGCGCGCCCCATTTATTCTCGTCTGTCCCACCAACTTGTAAAAAGCTCTAATTATGCCAAACCCTCCATGTGCTCATCCCCCCACGCACACAACCCACCACCCCATCACAAGCTAGTTTAATGTGAAGGAAGAAAGGCACCAATTTAGATGAAACTTGTGAAGGACACAATGCTTATGGTCAAGTGGGAATCAAGAACGCTGCGGCTAGCTAGTTTAATGTGATGTAAGAAGACATTGCTACTGCAGAGGAGAGGTGGATCTCATCATCGATCCCGCTTGGCTTCTCTAGAAATTTTCTAAATGAGGAGTTTGGGCATGGATAGAAAAAAGAACCCTAGTAGCTAGGAGCATTGTGACGTGCCATCGATTCTTTAATTGACTCTAACAACCTGTCGCTTTTATTCCTCTACCATATCAACTCGGAAAAGAAGAAGGGCCTAGTTAATTATATATGTCGAGTAGGCCTCCATGTGCCCCCCCCCCCCCAACCATCGATAGCTCCCCTCCCTAGTTAAAATGGTTAATCCGCGTGTCGAGGAATCCTTGCCTTTCTCTTTGGATGGTCAAACTCAGTTGATATTCATGTAGGCCACTTTGAAAAGTTATTCGTGGGTAAGTAAATTATTCAAGTTTGACAGGAGAAATATATCACCGAATAGAGTTAATACTCTTAACTCTGGGTTAACTCATTTTACCTCTCTCATAGTAACACCTTTCCCTATCCTGATTAAGATAGGTATCAAAGTAAAAAAATGAAAACCCAAGAACAACTCACCCCGGTTCCACCCAGATTTACTTACCCTAACATGTTATCAAAGTGGAAGTTGATTCACAATCTTCATTTAAATTAATGAGAGGTTAGAAGTTTCACAGAAAAAAGTACTTCCCCTCATCTACATAATATATAGATGTCATAGTTCAACTTTAAATAAATGTTATGCAAGTTTTATCCACACAGAGATACCACATTGTAAAACCCACATGGAGTTTGAGAAAAGCATACAGCCTGGTATCTGAATCTGACTTCCCGGAACAGTTCAAGAGTGTCAAAACAGAGATACCAATTTTTTGAGTGAAAAGCAAAAGGAACAGTGCTCATGGTCATTTGAGAATCTGGGAAGAGACAGAAACCAGTCTAGATTAAATCCATGAGTGCTTGTAAAGAAAAAGAAAAGATGGCTCCTTGCTGTCCTTTTCCTATTCTGCTTGCTCTTGTCTGAAAGCATGTGGGGCCCAAACAAAATGAACATATTTCGAGAGATGCCTGAGTGAGGCATTTCTTTAATCTTACAATCCGCCAAAACATCCAAGATCTCCTCTAAAAAGTCCCATAATTTGTGCCGATGGATGGTTACTCCCGGCTGCGATGGATGGGGCCAGAGCTCAAAAGAGCAGAAGGAAAGAACTTTTGTATACAAATTATTATTAGATTAAAAAATATAGATTTATTATTTCTATATTTCTGTTATATATATTATTAAAAATATCGATATGGTGCAAGTGATCACGGAAGGGTCTGCACAACAGTGTAAAATAACACTCAATGATCTTTGTGTACAATAGTGATACTTTTATTGATATGCAGGTAGGAATGATAAATCTGTACGTTTTATTTTTACTATAATCTATGTGTAAAGAGCCCTAAAAATGGATAAAGATGAGGCCATTCTGGTCATTCTAGCCCTGCAACTCCAACTGTAAAAATAATGGAACTGCCCTCTGCGTCTCTCTCTCTCTCTCTCTTCTCACATGTGCACTGGGGGCCACAGGCAGGTGCCAAGGGAGCACAACCCCTTCAGGTCTGCAAGTGGCTCCCATTTGGAACTGTGTAAATGTTGGAGAGATGGAGAAGAGATGAATGGTGAAGTGAAGGCAGTAGGATACTGATCACTTGGATGGTTAAAAAACCAGCGAGGTCTCTTTCCCTTCTCGTAAAGCTAAAGGAAGCACACCAGCTTGTTTTCTCTCTCTCTCTCTGTTCCCTCGCCGTCGCTTTTCCTGCGCTCTTTTCTTTATTTCCTCCTTTCATAATAGCCGAAGCCACGGCAAAAAAGCGCTATCATTTCGAGCCCGCAAAACCCTCTCATGTATGGTTTCCTCCATACTTTTGAAAGCCAAAAGCTCCACTTTTGATCATTGGGAAGGCAGAGGAAGAAGAAAGAGGAACGAGGGGTGAAGGAAGAGGATCACTGAGGGGATGTAAGATGGAGGGCTTCGGAGAAGCTGCAGGAGGCAACACAGTAAGTGGGTTTTTTGAATTTTCCAAGAAGGCCCATTTCGTGGTTTTTGAGCGGGTTTGGTGCCTTCTCCTTTTGTTTCTTTGTCGTCTGAATGACGAATTTCTCAGTGTCGAGTTGGTAGGCACTTTCGATGGCCTGTGGGAAGGAACCCAGATCAAGAACCGAGGGGTTCTTTAGATTCTAAGCTTCCGTGTTGCAATGTAGGCCTTCTGCTTGGTGCTGTTCTAGAGGTTTTGCAAAGTTTGCGATTTTGAGGGGTTCAGATTTTTTGCATCAGAAGATTTACCTTTTGCTTCAGATATTCAAGAACATTTTTAATTTGGGAAACTTAGTCCGACTTGTTGCTTTCATTTGCTGTGACGCTTCACCTAGCCAGAGAGTCCTTAGTTTTTGTCCTGTTTCGTTTTTTTCTTTGTCGAGAGTTTATTTTTCTTCACTAAATTGTTTAGAAAATTAAAGTAGCTGGTAAGTTCCTGGTGTAAGTTAAAATCTTTGCACCTCGTGGCAACTCTGTGGAAGACTTTTTTGCCGTTTTGGAGGGTAAAGGGTTTCTGGAATTACTTTTCCAGAATGCTGTTTCAGTAGCTAGTCTGGGGCCTGAAGTTAGTGTTCCTCCCTGCAAATGAGATTTTAAGCATGTTTTGAGTGGCCTTACCAACTACTAGTAAAGAAAGAGAGTTGTTTCCAGATTCGGCTTCCCTATTCTCTGCTGAACCTGCTTTTTCCTTCTCTGCAGGACATTTCTTCCGAAGTCAAGTACTTTGTCTGATAATTCTCAGATATGAGAGAACACCATTTGCTGGTGGCGAAGCTTAACTCTGGCGGAAGTTTTGGTGCTCATTCTTGAATGTTCATCATCACTTGTCTAATTTTGAACAAAGACACATCAAAAAATGTCAGATTTTGGAGTCAGAAGGGTTGAACCAGTTCAGACCAAGATAAGAAATGTTCCCATTGCAGTAACTCCAGAAGGGTTTTGGTGTTGTCCTTCTCCTGTGGTCTTTCAGAAGACAATCAAGAGTCAAAACCACCATAACAAAAATAAATCCTCGCCTCCACCACAGGCATCAGCAGCAGCAACACCACCACCACAACCACCACCACCAAAGCACTGCACTCAAAAGACACAACATCCCCCGACAGAAAATAGACAGGGTCCTAACCAATCAAGATCCAGGGTCATTTCTGATGATCAGAGATGTTTAAGAACTGACCCCTCTGCTGTAAGTCCACCACCAGCTTCTGTGAGAACACCAAAACCAAGCTCAGAGAATTTGCAGCAGAAGATATCTGTTGGATTTGGCCAGCCTGATACAAGCGATCTCAAGGTTATTTTAACAGGAAAGGAGGGAATTGCCGTTAGGATGAGTGTTCACAGGAATGTTCTTACCGAGCATAGCACCTTTTTTGTGGACAAGCTTTCTGCACAATCTCCCGTTACTTGCGTTGATATTGGGGACTGTGAGAATGTGGAAATTTATGTTGAAACTATAGGCTTGATGTACTGCAAAGAAATGAAGCAGAGGCTGATCAAGCAAAGTGTTCCACATGTGCTTCACATACTTAAGGTATCAAACAAAGTTTTAGGTTTTGTTGTCTCTGTTCATCTGCAGGTATTATTGTATGCCATCAAATTCTTAATGCTTTCATGTTCATTTCTTCATTTCAGTGGATTTACAATGCAACATTATATGGTCAATATATATTATATAGTAGATCAAGTCTTTAAATCTGTGAAATCAGTCAGTGCACAGAAGATAAACTTCCATTACCCTGAAAAGCTACTCAGTGTTTGATTGCTGTACTACATAGGACACCTTTTTCTCATGGTGTTGGGAAAAGGGTTTATGTAAAGTTTGCAGATACAAATTCGATTAGGAGAATCCTATGGTCAATATGATGTTTAGTCTATCAGTCTCACCAATGCCATATGTCCAACCTCTATCTCCACCCGGCTATGTTTTCCTTGTCAAACAGTCTATTGATGAAAGCTAAAAAAATATAATCTGCACCAGTGTCCTGCGGAAGGATGCTTAAGATGTCCAGCAGAAGGTATTGTTTAAAATGCCCGTTATGATGGACATTCTGAATTTCACTCATGTATCAATGTAATGTTTGACATCTGTGCTGACTGCAGTTACAACAAAAAACTACTAGCATCTAGTGACCATTTGACAGTTCTTGGTAGAGTGACTATTTTGGACTCTGGTTGATCCTCCTGCTCTTCATCATTCTATTTGACCTGATCTGCTCGTAATAAAGGTTTCATGTTACTTTTGTTAACTTTAGACCTTTATCTTATTTTATTGTGTCATGTTGTTTATTATTTGACCACCCAGGCTTTCTTACTGCTTCTCTAGCTATAGCATTTCCATATTTTGGCAGTTTATTTCTGCATGTATGGTTATGCCGCTAATAAGGAAAGCAGCATGAATGGTCATTTCCCATTTATTGTTCATTTTTTTATACTGAATGTGTGACTTGTGCCTTCTAGAAAAACCCCATATAAAATAGTACAGCTGGTCTGAGAGATCAGGTGGCACATAACATCAGTGGCTTGCCACTTTTTTTAAGCTTCCAAGTTGAAACATGCTTTTAAGGGACATTCATTTAAGCACGGAAAATTTTGTGCCAGGCTAGAACTAAAATGGTTCAGGTGGACTCATCTTAAGGAGAATTTTCTACTTTGTTTTGCAAGCACACCGAAACTAATTTCATTCAATGATACTATCTTTGTACTGTGCCCCCTGTATTAATAACTGGTAGACATGATGCCATTCTGGTGGAATTTAGACTTGAACATATTTGATTGTACATCAACCTAAATGTTCATGTTATTTTCTACGGTCAATGCTTCATTATAGTCTATCTAATTGGAGAATGATGTGTTCCCAGGTTGCAGAATCACTTGGATTTCGCTCATGCATAAAATCCTGCTTGGAGTACCTGGAGGCAGTCCCATGGGTAGGAGAGGAGGAAGAAAATGTGGTCTCATTAGTACGACATCTTCGGCCTGATAACCTTGGAATTAGCCCTATCCTGAAACGAGTATCTTCAGATATTTTAAACCCCCCTAATGATACGATAGCTCGCATAGTTGAGTTGGTCCTTAAAAGCAATGAGGAGAGAGGCCGGAGAGAAATGAAATCCTTGGTGCTGAAGCTTCTGAAAGAAAATAACCTTCTGATAAATGGTTCTGTAGACATATGTGTTGAGACCTTGTACAGTTCATGTCGGAGATGCTTAGACTCATTATTGCTCCTTTTCAGGCAAGCAGCCGAACCAGGGTTTGCAGGTAAATCTTTGGAAGATAAAGATCTTGTAGTGCGTCAAATAACCCTGGAGGCTGACAATCTCCTTTGGCTAATTGAAATAATGGCTGACAGACATGTAGCAGATGAGTTTGCAATGATGTGGGCTGGCCAGAATGAGCTGGTTGCACTGCACCAAAAGCTACCAATTGTGTCTCGTCATCCAGTTAGTTGTATAACTGCTAGACTCTTTGTTGGTATAGGAAGAGGAGAGATGCTTCCATCAAAAGACACCCGCCAGATGTTATTACAGGTGTGGTTGCAGCCACTAATTGATGACTACAATTGGTTACAGCATGGGTGTAGATCATTTGATAGGAAGGTTGTAGAGGAAGGGATTGGACGGACAATTCTTACACTGCCTTTAGAAGACCAGCAGAATATTTTGCTGTCATGGTTAGGTAGTTTCTTAAAGGTTGGTGATAGCTGCCCAAATCTTCAGAGAGCTTTTGAAGTCTGGTGGAGAAGGACTTTCATAAGGCCTTATGTGGAACAGGAGGGAAGTATGCTGCCATCAGGTAGAGCTTTGACTTGAAACATGAAGCTACCTTCTTCTGTAAACAGACAGTTGAGAAATTGACTGACTTGATGTCAATTAACAATGTGCTTTGCAACTGGCTTGGAGTGGATAATGCTTGTTGATCTGTTTCCCCTAAAATGTAGGATTGTACAAATTTCTGAAGCAGGAAAAAATATTAACCAGATGTGATTTGTGGTATGCGGCAACCTAAGAATTGGATTGTGGCGGTTCTTGTGACATGTGAGAAGCACATATCGAGTGTCTGTTCTTCTGAAAATTTAAACTTTTCAGCTTTACATATCATCAGGGTTTATGGTATGTTGGTTCCTTGCTTCTATATTTGCAGTAATTGGATAACACGATTGACTTTGATGCTGCTTGAAATAACTGCATCTGTCCATGTATGTGGTTCATCTGTACACATGCACAGACAAATTACCATGTATAAAGCCATGCAAAATGTGATGTTGTTGCATCTTTGATTCTTGTCCTATGAGCCTTCTTGACAACTTGATTAACAATTTGATTATTTGCTCTTTGATTTGGGTAGCAATTTCTTATTTTCCTGCAATCTCCACATCCATTTCTCCGTTGTGGTACACTGAAGTTTCAATCTCTTTGGCGCTGCTGTGTCTTCTATTTTTTCACTTTGCATTTCACTTGCCAATATTTTTGCCACTTTCTTTCTGTCGTCTTCCTCGTATCCTTTCCATCCTTCCGGACTTCGTTCCTCCAATGTTGTTGTCCTCACTATTTTACTCATGTTTATAATGTATCCAGAAGGTACATTGCTTCTCATGCCAATTAACATGATGCTTCTGTAGTTTACTCAAATTTCATATTGCAAACAAATTCTGTACTTTCGTTCGGGGTTTTCCCTCACCCAAGCATCATATGATTCATCCTTCCGTCTGTGAATGCATTATGAAGAACAAAGTTTGTAGGTGCCAGTGGTCCCATGGGCGGTAAAGAGTAAAGACCAACCTGTACCAAGAGATAAACAGTTTCCAGTTTTGCATTGATATTAGATTCCATAGATACCTGACTTTGCAGGTATTGGAGTGTACGAACTAGATGGGCGCAGTGGAACCGTGTGCGTATCATGGTCTCGGCCTGTGGGCTGTAATGAGATACGTTGTGATCTGAATGCACATGGGATGTTGAGATTTCTTCCCCTCCAGGGACTTCTCTCATCTTTCCGAAGCGTGTGCTTCCTGCTCTCCATCGCGGGGTCCTAGTCTTCACATATTCGACTTGTGGATATGAACCCCAGAACTCTACGTATTTGGTTATTAATCAATGTATATTTTTAACCTCCCTGTAACTATGTTTATATTTAATAAGCTTGCTTTTCCATAGGTTGTTCCAAAACTTGAAGGGGTTATTCCAGTTAGGGTTCACCAAATAGATTGAGATTATATGGGGTTATAAATAAATATTGAGATTGGAGGCAAATTCTTAAGGCTCGCTTTGACAATCGAATTGTCGGCTGAGTTTTTTAACAGACAAGAGAGAAAGAATGCGGGGCCCACCAGCTCCCCTCACACATGAGCGCTTATCCGGGGTCGGATACCGTGTTTGACCCCAAACACAAGCGCTTGCCCGGGGTCGGATACCATGTTTGAATAACAAACATGGCCTAAAAGTGGTTGTGGATGGTAGGGGATGATGTCTGGAAAAAAAAAATCTCCGAGAGTGACTTTAATATTCGAAAGGGTCGAACACGGTAAGAATAACAAACTGGGCCTAAAAGTGGTTGTGGATCGTAGGGGATGATGTCTGGAAAAAAAAAAATCTCCGAGGGTGACTTTAATATTCGAATAGGGCCCGGCTTGGATGGCCTATTCGTGTTTTGACTGTCAGTACTCTACTTTGGGTGCATTTCACTCAACCGGGGTCGAACGATGTTACAATGGGATTTTCTCATTCGCAAGGTGGAGGTCTAATTGCCTAATCAGAGTCAGTTAGGATGGCAGGCGGGCACGCCACCCCTGGGTAACTCATTGGCCCCTAACCCAACCCATTATCAAACCTGCCCCTGTGACCCCAGCATGCGTTCTTGGTCCTTGAAAGGTGGCTTTGAGACCCCTCAAATGACGGACATCAATTACCTGAGCCAAAGATTTAGGCAACAAACAGAAGAAAGCTTAACCTCGTGGTGTTCTACTATCTTCTTGTAAAATTCTATTTACCTTATCAGAAGAAATTTTCCATGTTGTGGGTAGACTCTTTTTTTAGAGTTCGAAATTTTGAGTTCTTTTCTCCTGGGAATGAAATTACTGTCCCAGAGCCTTGCCGTTGATCTCTTCTGCCGCATTCAGCCCAACCACCAAGAAGAAACATGACTATTAATCAAGAATTTCACTTGTTATATTGCGGACAATGTAGTCAATTTTATTTTAAATTTTTTTTTTTACATGACAAATATTGTTAGACGTGAATTTGTAAAAGACACATTTTTGAAAATGCATTAACAAGTATATTAATGTTACGAGTAAAATCAAATAGTGTATAAGTGTTATCGTGGTTAACTTTCATCTAGAGTATTGAAAAAGATGTCAATATTTCCGTTAGTTAGGTGTTAAATGATTAATATATCTCGATGACTCAGGGGGGAGAGAGAGAGAGAGAGAGAGAGAGAGGGTCCGGTGGCATAGATGAAGGGGGAGGGAGATTCAGTGGCCAGGGGAGGGGGAGGCAGGGTTCGGCGGCTAGGCGGAGGGGGGGGGGGGGGTTGGCTGCCAAGGGAGGGGAAGGGGGTTTCTCGTTTGCACAGGGGGAGGGGGAGGGGAGTTTGGCTTCGTAGGGAGATGGGGAGGGGTCTCCGACGGCCAGGTGGAGGGGGGTGGAGCTCTGACAGCCAAAGGGGAGGGGTGGGGGGAGCTCCGGCTGCCAAGGGAGGGGGAGGGGGGTCTGGCATCTTAGGGAGATGGGGATGGGGCTTCGGCGGCCAAGGAAGGGGGAGGGGGATCTGGCGTTGTCCGATGACCAAGGGAGGGGAGTCTGGTGATCAAGTGGGGGGGGGGGGTTGGGGGGTTTTGGCGGCCAGGGGAGGGGAAAGGTGATTTTTCATTTGTGCAAGGGGAGGGTGTCTGGCCTCATACGGAGATGGTGAGGGGGCTTTGGCGGCCAAGGGAGGGAGAAGGGGGTCTAGCTTTGCAAGGAGATGGGGAGGGGATTTGGCAGCCAGAGGAGGGGGAGGGGGATCCAACGACGTCTGATGACCATGGGAGGGGGGTCCAGGGGCTAGGTAGCGGGGAGGTGGGGCTCAAGCGACTAGGGAGAGGGGGTTCTTGCGACTAGGGGAGGGAGGTCTGACGGCACAAGTGGAGTGGGACGGGGATCCGGTGGCATAGGTAGAGTGAGAGGGGGATCCAGTAGCCAGGGGAGAGAGAGGGGGATTTTGTTGGGGGGGGGGTCGCTACATGTAGGAGGGAAGGGGGGCCCTACTCCCCACTCCGACATCCTTTCTCTCTCACCCCAGCACCGGTGTGTGACGGCCAGGTGAAAAGAGAGGGGATAACATATTTTTTATTATTATTTTAAAATGAGAATGATTTGATCTTTTTATAAGTCTAGTTAAAATTAACTATAGTTAAGTTGACAGGTGGTAACCGACAGTTACGACTATAATATTTATACACTACTTGATTTTATGCAGTGACATGGGTGTTAATATATTTCCATGAACGATTATTTTACATATTAGTGTCTACTAATAATTTTTATATAAAAAATCTTTAAAAATTGTCACATCAATCAGACCTACGTGTTTATACAATATGAGAAGGTTAAACAACTAAAAAAAATAGTACACGCTAATACACCCTAAATAATAAATCCTAAACTTTGCATATGAGCTTTATTTCTTTTGATTTTTTTTTCTAGCCCCCTGATTGAAAATCGGACCATATGGATACGAGTTCAGATGGGATTTGATAAGACCATTTTTTTAGAAAACAAAGAAATTTGGTTGCACCATTTGCGGTGTAGCAATTGAAACTCATTAATTAAACTATGAGCATTAAGTGTTAACACAGGAAACTATGACCATTAAGCGTTAACCCAGGAAGAAAAGGGGGGGGGGGGAATGAAACAAGGATGATTATCCAAGGCCAAAAAAAGGACAAAAGTAATTGATGTGACAATGGCAGACGGAACAGTTTCCACCACAGAAGACCAGAAATGGGAGAAGCAACGGCTGGTATAATTGCAGTTTGATGTAATCTTCTCGACCCCTTTATTCACGCCAAATATTGGAAGGATCCCCGAAGTTTTCCGTTTGATCTTGTGTGAAAGATTATGTTAATAATGTCAGTTCTATCGTGGCTCCATATGAGGGTGCTCGTTGGCGAGTGACACTGTGATTAGCATGGGAACGATCTCCTTATTTCGTCGAATGCTGAGCAAGAAGTTTGTTTCTTTTTAAGCTGCTCTATGAAGAGCTCGTCTTTCATATAGGATGCTGAAGGAGATTAGGGATAGAATCATAGAAGCTGTTGGGACATCTTCTGCCCTGTTAGTCTTTTAGAAGAGCTTAATTATCTTGTCATTACGTCATCCATAGACCCATAGAAGACCGATGTGCAACAAATCAGCAAACCATGATTTGCACCAAATATTACATCTTTTATTAAATTCTAGCACATGCATTCTTATCAGTAGTACGAATCCGATTACAGAAAATATGATGCTAATGCTGATTGAATTGTTTGTTTCATTAGTTCTTTGCTAGAAAATAATCTCATGTTGATTGGGCATGGGCCATTCGATATGGTCGGAGTTCAACAAGTCATGTACAAGCTCGCTCGGAGTATACTTGTACGCACCTGACTTGGTTATTTATTCACAAACAGTACAAGTTTGGTAGAGGTTGTCGCTCATCTACTGTTCATTAGTGTTTGATGATAATGTACTACCCCAACTTCGATTACTCAGTTTTCTTCCGACATGATATCATTAGGCTATATATTTTCAATTTTGACCAGGGATACATGCTACAATACGAGGCCTAGTCACACAAGAATGCAGAATCGCCAAAGTTTAATAAAGAAAATTAGTATGTTTATATTAATATAAGTTGAGGAAAACAGTGTGCCATTTAATTTATAAAAATCAGTTGAATAGCTCCGTTCTTATGACCAGAAATGCATACATAAATTACTAGAAGAGTGAAGACTTCAAATTAGATGGAAAAATACTTAGTACACACCCGGGGTTATTACGCACCCCAGGTGCGCACTAGGTTTATTTATTTTTATTTTTTTAAAAAAATTATAACGTGGGTCTCAAGTAACGATAAGTTGTAGTGCAAGTCACACTTTTGACGGACTGTCTATTTTTTTTTTAAGTTCAGATCAAATGAATAATGTTGAACTTATTTTTTTTGAATTAACATTTTTTATTTTTTGAGTCATCGGATGAGAGTGCGACTTACACAACAAGTTAGGTTGACTTGAGCTCTACGTCATAAAATTTTTTAAAAAATAAATAATATTAAACCTAATGCACACTCGGGATGTGTAATAACCCCGTGTGTGCACTTAGCACTATTGATGTCATGGAATGGGCAACACTTCCAGGCCTGGCCCATTTTTTAAAGTTGGAGGCCTTGCTCAATCAGGGATAAATGAGGGTAACAGAACATGGACAATTGGGCCTCTGTACCAAATTACACATATAAAGCCCTCAAAACTATATTATGTTGAATGATATAAAGTATGAGATTATGTGGTCATTTTTGCCAAAAAAATGTATGAAATGATACGTTCATTTGTAGACGAAAAATAAATGGTACCTTCCTCTTTAACTCGTGGAGAGATATCTTGCAACCTGATCACTTTTAGTTTTTCATTAGAAGTTCATGGCTGTAAGTTTTACGTCTTGAAGGGATTCACATTTGCATTCCACGATTCTTTTTGCCATGGTATTTTATTTTAGAAAATTTTGGGCAATCTTATTCTAAACTCAGCTTGAACCATACCTAAATATATTAGGGTGATGCTATTCTTGCGGCCTTAATCTACTCTCTTAGACCCTGTTTGTTTACATGATAAATCGAGATATCTCACTAAAAGTTATCTTATTCACTGTGGTTGCTCGTACAAAGTATTTCAATTGAGGTAGGATATATAGGCTCTTATCTTGATTTATCTCGAGATAAGTTGTTCTATCAAAAAAGTAGAACAAAGAGAGTTAAATTTTTTCATAATTCTTGAAAAGATATCTCGGGTTATCTTATCTCCCAATCAAAATATTTTAATATATTTTATGGAATACCTTATCTACGGTTTAACTTATCAACTTAACCTATTCCGCAATTAAACAAGACCTTAGAGTACTCCTCCCATCGTCACCGTCCACTGAGTGTTCCAAAACCATCGAGGGCAATTTTCCAGGCAATAAATGGAAATGAACAGTTGAGCTATAAGGAAAGAGAATTACCGTAGGAGAGTAGAGTAAAATCTCTCTATATCAAGTGTTGAAATTCATATGGATCATTGCTTGGGTGCCGTCCCTACCCCTATACTCCTCTATGTTCTTACTGCTTTCATTAATGAAAAATCGCTTGTCTGATGACCGGGGTGACACGTTGACACGGTCGACGTCGGAGGAAGGATCGACGGCAACTCCGGGACGTGAACAGGACTGGATAACTACTACCTCGCGCAGCTCGGTCTCACACCGGACGGTCTCACACCGGGCGACACTCTATTCTCACAAAGAAGATGGAGGGAAGGGAGGGTGGCAAAGGGAGAAACTCCTTTCACGTAGGATGCTTTTCATTCAATCTTCATATGTAATCAACACACTCTAGCCCCCTTTATATATAGGAAATGCTATAACACTCATACCCTTAACCTTTACCTAATAGCATTTATGTCTTTAGCCTAATAAAACAAAACTCAACAACCATCCTTTGACTTTGACACAATAAAATAAAATAGTTGGACGTTTGGTGGTTTAATAATACAAACACCACCATAAAAAATAAAAATACACACAAAGAAAATACATACGCAATACATACACACATACGTAATACACACGTATTCAAGATGCCGAGTCTTCAAACGAGTCTCCGAGCCACAAGCTCGGTGCGATAGGGGCGGTGCGGCATCTGCTCCGAGTAGTGGGTCCGGTAGTGGACCCGGTGTCCCCACCAACCCTCCCGGGACGGCTGGAACTCGACTCCGTCGAGTAAGGGGGGACACTGCTGTGGTAATGCTCCCGCAGGTCTAGATTGAGGCGCTGGAGATCTTCCCGGCTGATCCAGGAATCATCAGAAGGTGGACGGTCCCGCCAGCGGACAAGGTAGTGCTGGTACATCCAGCTCCGTGTAGCTGTCACCTGCTCATCCAGTATCCTCTCAATTTGCTCGCGCGGTGCTCTCGAGGCTGTGGGAGGCACATGGGTGGGCTCACTCTCAATGGGAGGAGAAGGCTCGAAAGGGTCACTAGGAATCACTGTGGGTTCCTTGTAGGCCACTAAGTCTGCCACATTAAAAGTATAGCTAATCCCATATTCGGGAGGTAAGTCCACAACATAAGTATTGGAGCCAATCGTCCGCGGTATTGGGAAGGGACTATCACTACAGGCTTGCAACTTTTGAACGGCTCCCGAGGGGAGTCGTTCGGGTCGAACCCGTACCATAACTAAGTCACCTTCTTGAAATTCATGGTGACGCCTGTGCGAATCAGCCAATCATTTATAGGTCTCATTACTGGGGTTTATTTGCCTGCTAATTGACTCATGCAGACTTTTGACATGCTGTGCAAATTCCTCAGCAGACTTGGATGTTCTAGACTCTAGGGGAAGGGGAATGAGATCCATATGTTTCCTAGGTTTGTATCCATGCACGACCTCAAATGGACTCATGCCTATGGACCTATTGACAGAGCTATTGTATGCAAATTCGGCTCTGGGCAAAAGAAGATCCCAAGTGCCAGAATGATCCCCTATAAGATACCTCAGTAAATCCCCTAAACTCCTATTGACGACCTCAGTTTGCCCATCGGTTTGGGGGTGATAGGCAATAGAAAATTTCAGCTTAGTACTAACTAGGTGCCAAAGTGTCTTCCAAAAATAGCTAGTGAACCGGACATCTCGGTCAGACACTATGGTTTGGGGGAGACCATGCAGATGTACGACTTCATCAAAGAACAGGCGGACTACTCTAGATGCATCAGATGTTTTGGAACATATAATGAAGTGGGCCATTTTAGAGAACCTATCAACGACCACAAAGATGGAGTCGTGTTTGTGAGTAGTACGAGGTAATCCAAGGATGAAATCCATGCTCACATCAACCCACGGTCTATCAAGAATGGGGAGAGGAGTGTAGAGACCAGTGTTCTGTTTGACCTGTTTGGCCATTGTGCATGTCCTACACTGGGCTACAATCTTGGCCACATCTTTCTTCAGGCCAGGCCAATAAAAATGCTCCTCCATAGAATAGATGGTCTTGTTTCATCCAAAGTGGCCAGCAAGACCTCCAACATGCATTTCCTAAATCAGAAAATCCTGTACAGAAGTCCTCGAGACACAGAGTTACTGTCCTCGAAAAAGAAAACCATTTTGGAGTAGATAGTCAGCAAATGTTGTCGAGGTTCCAGCGGACAGGGCAGAATAGGCAGGGCCAAACTCGGGACACTCTCCATAGAGTTCCTTCGTGCGATCAAAGCTAGTGACCTCTACCCGAACAGTGGAAAGAAGGGAGACCCTTTGACTCAAGGCGTCGGCCACCTTATTTTCTTTTCTAGCCTTATGTTTATGATAAATGTGAAAGACTGGAGGAATTCTACCCACCGACCATGCCTTGGGTTTAAGCCCTTCTGAGAGCTAAGGAATTTCAGAGCCTTGTGGTCCGAGTATAAGATAAACTCTTGTGGTAAGAGATAGTGTCTTCAATGTTTGAGGGCTTGGACCACGGTATAAAATTCCTTATCATAGGTGGAGTAACGAAGCTTTGCATCAGAAAGCTTCTCACTGAAATAGGCCACAGGGTGGCTTTCATGGATAAGCACTCCTCTTATTCCTACGCCAGATGCATCACAGGATATCTCAAAGACTTTGGAAAAGTCTGGCAGTCGGAGGATAGGGGCTTTGGTCATGAGCTCCTTTATTACAGAAAAAGTCTGGGAGACGACTTTGGTCCACTCAAAATTTCCTTTACAGATGCAATCCGTAATGGGTGCCATAATGGTGCTAAAGCTCTTAATGAAGCGTCTATAAAAAGTGACTAGCACATGGAAGCTGCGAACGTCATGGACGTTCTGGGGCTCAGGCCAATCGACTAAGGCTTGGACCTTGGATTGGTCCACAGATACTCCATGACTCAAAACCACAAATCCGAGGAAAGTGACCCGGTCTGTCATGAATTCACACTTCTTAAGATTGGGTTACAGGGTTTCTCTCCTCAAAGTCTCGCAGACCTCCCTCAAATGCTGGATGTGGTCCTGAGGGTTGTGGATATAGATGAGAATGTCGTCAAAGTAGACGACAACAAATCGGCCAATGAGAGGGCGAAGGACTTCCGTCATAAGCCTCATAAAAGTGTTGGGGGCATTTGATAGCCCAAATGACATGACGAGCCATTCATACAGACCTTCTTTTATTTTGAAGGCTGTCTTCCACTCATCCTCTGGTCAGATTCGGATCTGGTGGTAGCCACTTTTCAAGTCAATCTTGGAAAAGATGGTGGCTCCACTCATCATGTCAAGTATGTCATCAAGACGGGGAATGGAAAATCTATACTTGACAATGATTTTATTGATGGCGCGGGTGTCAACACACATCCGCTAGGTGCCATCTTTCTTTGGTGTGAGCAAGGCAGGAACAACACATGGGCTCTTGCTCACCTTGAGGAAACCCTTTTGAATAAGGTCCTGGACAATTCTTTGGAGCTTAGCATGCTCTTTGGGGTTCAGTCGGTAATGAGGAAGGTTGGGTAGAGTGGACCCGGGGATAAGGTCAATGGCGTGTTGTACATCACGCATGGGAGGAAGTTTAGAAGGCAAGTCCTCAGGGAAGATGTCTCGAAAGTCCTGCAGGATTGCCTGGACTTCAGGTGGGATTGAGACTTGGGACTCCTCGGGTGTGATGGTGACGACAATAGCCCAAACAGGGGCACCCTCAGCAACCTCTTTGTTTAGCTCTCGGACACTGATGAAGTTAAGCCGCCTAACTAGGTCGTGACCAACCTTAGGGGCCTTGAAAATGGGTGTGATAGATGCAGGAGAAGAGGGGATGAGAAGCTTCCCTTCATTGGGAGTTCAGAGACTCTCTTGAACCTTGGGGGTTCCAGTGGGGGTGGAACTCTTTCCCTGGGTCACCTTTGGGGGTGCCGGGTATAACTGAATTTTCTTCCCATTGTAGGAGAAGGAACACTGGTGTTGATATGTTATTCCTCCTCGAGTTAAATAATATTGAAGTGATAAAAAAACAACAGGAGGAAAGATGAAGCTGTTGACCGTGATCGCCACCCGGTGAAAGCGCCGGGACTCGGAAGCTACGGGAGAATGCGGGTCCGTTCCTCCACTCCTCCTGGCCGGCCAGAAGGTGCGGGCCTCGTGCTTTTGGTTGCTGACCTGAAAGCAAACGGTGAAACACACAGATAAACGGAGATTAGCTAAATGATAGTGTAGTAGGTGTACTAATTGAAATAAAGCAAAGGAAGAACATGGCCCGGCGATACCTGGAGGTTTTGAAACCCCGTTTAGGGCGCCGGAAACAGTAGGAAAGATAAGAAATGCCAACTAAATGATGTATGTGATGTGTGATGCAGTGAAGAAAAGGCGTGTGTGGTGAGCAAACAGAGAAGGAAACACAAAGACATGAAGCGTGAGGTTCCCTGCACCGGGGGCCTGCGAGGGATGTAGAAGGCCCCCACTCCCTGACGAACGGGCCTATGCTGTATGAGATTTGGCGATGGAATTCGACAGCACTTCGTGATGGTCCCCCCCCTTTTTTCTGTCAGAACCCGTGAGCTATATATATAGAGCCCACGGCTTCGAGCTTAATCAGGGGTTAAGGGGAATGATGGTCGGTCAAAGGCCGGTAAATGAGAGCATCGTGTCAATATTGCCAACGACATTCTCCTCTTAATCCGCCTGGAATCACGGTGGTCTAATCTGGGTGGCCTTAAAAATGACGGTCTTACGAAGGCCGCCAAACATATATGACGGTCTTGGAGGGACCGTTCAATATACATGACGGTCCTAGAAAAACCGTTATACTTAAAGAGAGTCAACGCCCAGACAAACAACTTTTCGTGAAGCACGTGGCTATGACCGACTGTCGGGCCTCTGAACCCTTTTCTTGTCGGCAAATAATGACGGCCCAGGGACGACCGCTATATTGACTATAACGGTTGGCATTGAGCCGCTATACAAAGCGTATCACGAGATACAAATAACCCGGGGCAGCGGAACACAACGGCCAAGTGGGGACCGTTATATTGATAAAAACGGTTCATAACAGACCGTTAAATCCAATGAGAGGGAGGGAGGCCTTCTTCGCTGGGAAGAGCCCAAAATACTGCCAGAGGAATAATCTTTCATGTGATTGACTGTTCGGGACATCAATAACTGAGACGCAGGAACTGATTCGATTCATCGGTAAAAAACGGGTGTCAACAGATGCCCCTCCTTAACGTCCGCCTTGCAAGGGAACGAGCGGAGGTGTAGTGGAGGCGTCATGGAACATGGAGTTGTAGCGGAGATGAAGCGGAGTGGACTGCAAAAGCGAGCGTTAAGGCAATACGACACCCGTTTCATACCAATAAGCCATAGAAATCTTCCGGCAACCTTCGAACCAATTTGCAAGGTACTGTGGGACTGAGTGTTAAACCTGAATCTGGAGGAACTAAGGTAAAAGAGCAAGGAGCGGCCTCGTCGGCGGACAAGCTGTGGTCCTAAATGAGGCGATATAGAAGCTGGCAATAGCGAAATTAAAAGGATTTTAAAACTCCAGACGAGGGAAACACTTAATTCATCAGAACCGAACAATTAGGTCTAAAGAAATACCTTCTAATTTTGGAGTGGAATTATTCCTTCGGTGGGACATGGAACACAGAAAACAGTCAATCATACGCAAGATCATTTCTCAGGCAGACCGTAGGTCGTGAATGCTCAAAAGGTGCTTGTGATGCATGCTGGGCTAAAAGAAAGAAACATGTAAAATCGAATGCAAACAAAGGATAAAAATATAAAATACTCGAGAATATTATTGCAGAACTGAATGAGTCAGGGTCAGGACACTTCTTGCAACCACAGCGTGCAAGAGAGAACCGTCGTCCCCTGACTTCTTCCAACTTAGCGGCCTTTCCGAAGATTAGACACGCATACCTAGATCATCATGTGTTTTTGTTGACGGGGAACGTCAGATCCTAGAATGCGTGAAGAATCGACTGGTTCTCGAGATAGATGTTTATTACCATATAGTAATGCAATAAGAGTTTTGAGGGATTGAGGGCCATACCTGACTTACCTGTGCAGGCGTAACGGCGGGACATTGATGTTGTTTAGCTTTAACTGCAATCAAAACTCATTGGCACATGAATTTCACAACAATGATACATTCAACAGTTAAACGGCTCATATGAGACCGTTCTTCAATTGGACGGCTCATGGTAAACCGCGATATTTATCTTTAACGGTCATAGGAAGGCCGTTCAATGATAAGTAACCGCTTGCAGAATAACGGTCTTAAGATAGCCGTTCTTATTGTATGGCGGTCTATCGCTAGACCGCCATTCTCAACGTCGGTTCAAAAATATAAACCTCTTCTCCTTCCCTCCTCCCACCGTAACGGCAGGAAGAGAGAAGAAGAAGAGGAAGGAGGAGCGACCCCCCCTTCTCCCACACTCTCATTCTCTCTCTCTTTTCTCTCGTGCTCTCCCTCTCTCACAATGGCCTCTCTCCTCTTCCTTTCCATCACCCTCTTCCTCACTCTCTCGGGATTTCTCTCCCTCGCGATGGCGGTGGATGGCGACGGCGACGAGCGGCGGCGGTCGGAGGCGGTTGCTCCGGGGGAAGAAGCCGGGACGATGGACTTCTCGGCGGATGATCTCGCCCTCGCGCTCGTGGAGGAGAGCGAGAGTGGTTCCGACGGCGAGCGTGGAGCCGACGAGCCGGGAGGCGATGAGCCGGCGGCGGAGGCGCCGCGCCCGGCGAGAAGGCGTCGTGACTCGGAGGTAGGTCCCTTTTCCATTGTATAGCACGGGGGAATGGGGGTTAAGGGATTCCACGGCGGCGGGGGATGGCGCTTCGCCATCGTTGGAGGAGATTACGCAATGACGGTCCTCAAAGGACCGCAAAATATACCCAACACGGCCCAGTAGGGGCCGTTAAACATATCTGACCTTTGGGTTCTCCTCAGAACAAAACGGCCCTCAACGGACCGTCAAACAGAACAGCGGCCCAGGAGTGGCCGTTGACCATAACGTAGCAACCCTCGGCATTCAGAACAATGCGGTCCCCATTGGACCGTTCAAAATAGCACCGCGTCCCTTGGAGGGCCGTTGAATGATTCATCAGAACAACGGTTCATGGACAACCGTTGTGAATGGAATAGCGGCCCAGGAATGGCCGTGTTATTCAAAACATCATAAAATAGGACGGTCCATGGAGGGCCGTCATAGGCAACAAAACGGCCAGGGGAAGGCCGTTGAACAACTAAAATGAGGAACACCCCTTTCTTTTGTTATTAAGAAATATGAAACTAATGAGATGAATGAATGAATGCAGGGAAAGCGTCGGACCCGTATCTCCTGGCTGCAGGTTCGGTCAGTGTATCTTGCACTGCCGGACTTTCAGCGAGAGAGGCTTGCTGCCATGGGGTTCGCCCCATTCCTCAGTATTGAGGTGTGTCGCTTTGACACACCTCTTCTCTATGCCCTGCACGACCGCTGGGATCCGGCGAGTCGCACGTTCCTCTTCCCGTGGGGTCACATGGTCCCCACGCTAGAGGACGTGGCCAGGCTCACTGGTTTGCAGGTGCACGGTCTGCCGGTGACTGGGATCTCCTTTCCTGATTACCGCGGCATGGCCGAGAGGACGTTGGGGCTCGCGCTCCAGACGACACGTCGGCAGACCACGCTTCTTCCGCGGGCAGCTCTCCAGGACAGCCTGGGGTTGCGACGGACGGGACTTGCGGTGGGCGAGCGTCCAGAGGAGCACTTGGACCGGCTGGTGACGCGCGTGCGGCCTCGAGTAGCAGCAGGACCGGGTGCAGAGGCGGACACGGTTCTTCGGCGGTTCCTGATGTTCTTGTTCGGGCGACTCCTCTTCTCTACGCGTGCGGACGTCATCCACTGCCGACTTCTTCCGTTCCTCGAGGACCTAGAGCACGTGGGAGACTACGCGTGGGGTGCCAGTGTGCTCGCCTTCCTTTTTGAGAGCCTCAGCTCGACGTCCCGACGGACGATGTTGGGGGGCTTCTCTCCCCTTCTCCAGGTACGACTCTGACTCAGAACTCATGCAATTTCCTAGGACCTGTACTCTAGATGCTGACGACTTGTGCGTGATGCAGGCATGGGCTTACGTGCGGCTGCCTATGCTGCGCAGGGGACTAGAGATCCGCCCTGGACTCTTCCCTCTTCTACGACGGTGGGCGCCAGCTCGTGGGTCGGGGACCCTGACACGGCAGGTGCGCGACCTGCAGGATGACATTGACACGCTTCCGTACTCCTCAGTACGACTTCTAAACCTTTAGCCTTTATTTGGAAAATGCTTGTTTTATATGATGTTGATGTGATTGCTGATGTATGCAGGTGCAGTGGACTCCTTATGCACACGAGGACGTGACAGAGCAGCCGTGGGTGGTGAGAGCTCTCACCTTCTCCGGGCGTGATGTGTGGTTACACTGCATGAATGTAGTGGAGCCCCTTTACTCCCGGCTGGTGATGAGGACGACCGGCGTCTCTCAGCCCGTGGTAGACTTCCCGGCGCAGGAGAGCGCGAGGGAGAGGGTGACGCGGAGCACCCGAGGGCTGACTCAGCAGTGCGATTGGGCGGCGCGGAACGCCGAGCAGGTTGCCGACTGGCAGGCAGGTGGGCGTGTGGTGACTGCTCGTGCTGACAGTGATGCGGCGTACGTGACTGCGTACGTCAGGCATTACGGAGACCGCGTGTTCCGAGGATCACGCCGACCGGTACAATTCTAAACTCAGACTTAATCTACATGCTTTATGATTTCTATATGCTGTACTGACTTCCTTTCGACATGCAGATCGACCCTGAGGGACGCTTAGCGGAGCTGCAGGGGCTCCTTCATGCCACCATCCAGGAGAGGGATGAGGCTCGCCGAGCCCTCGAGTTACTGGTATGTTCCTAAACTCTGGACTCTTACATTTCTATATGATGTTTATGCATGTGACTGTCCTGGGATATTTGGGTGCAGCGAGCTGAGGCTGCTCAGAGGCGTGGAGCGGAGGCTCCTTCTTCTTCTTCTGTTGAGACACCGGCCGACCGAGCAGCCCGGGATGCCGAGTTCCAGCGGATGGTGGAGCGGGCCGAGGCAGCGGAGAGCGAGCTTGCCGTGCGGGTACACTTCTGACGCTTTCCTTTGTTTATTTGTGCATGATATGAATGGAATGTGCTAATGCTTGATGCATGCAGGTGGACGACGTGAGGGTTGCTATGGAGGAGGCTACCCGTGCCAGAGAGGAGGTGGCCCACCTACGGGCTGAGTTGGTGCAGGTTGAGGCTCGGGCCCAGGAGGCGACTGTGAGCGCCCAGAGGTCGGTGTCTCGAGCCAGGGCGGAGTTAGCCGAGGCTCAGGAGGAGGTGAGGCGGCTCCAGTCGGTAGAGGCTGCCGAGTTCCGGGAGCGGGTGAGAGGACTTCATCCTGTGCTGACTGCCGAGCTGGAGCAGTTACAGGCAGAGCTGGAGCGAGAGCGAGCAGCGTCTCAGGAGCGAGAGGTGCTGCGGCTCGTGGCTGAGAGGGAGGCGGGCCATTTGCGTGAGCAGCTTGCGCGAGCTCAGCCGGCCGACGCTCTTGAGACAGGACTTCTCCGTGCGGAGGTGGAGCGCTACCGAGCGATGATAGCGGAGCTGGAGCCTTTCAGGACCGAGGCCCTCGTGCTGCGGGGCCAGGTTCAGGGTATGACGATGAGCCGTTCGAGGAGCCGATCGGTCGTACCGAGTGGCAGCCAGGCTACTCACACCTCGGTAGGACGTTACATGGCGAGTTCCTCTCAGCGGGAGAGGAACGAGAGTGATGAGCGACGACGACGTCGCGATGCTGCTGAGACTTCTTCGATGGCCCCGCCATCGAAGAGACAGGAGGGAGGTGGAGACAGTGACAGGCCAGAGGGTGAGGCTTGATTTTGTACTTTTTCCCTCTTTTTTTTTATGAGATTTTTATGTTTTTTGGGATGATGATATGTATATATGTTGTACCCCTTTTTAATTTTTGTATGGATGTATGAATGTATGCAAATGGATGAGTGTATGTATGAATGACAATGGGTGAGGGAGGCGATGACAGACTCGGGTGAGCTGCGTGAGAGGTAGCGAGGTATGCCGACTCAGGGTGAGCGACGCGAGCGGGGGTGAGGCACGCCGACTCAGGGAGAGTGACGCGAGCGGAGGTGAGGCACGCCGACTCAGGGCGAGTGACGCGAGCGGAGGTGAGGCACGCCGACTCGAGTTGAGCGACGCGAGCGGAGGTGAGGCACGCCGACTCGAGGTGAGTGACGCGAGCGGAGGTGAGGTACGCCGACTCGGGGTGAGTGACGCGAGCGGAGGTGAGGCACGCCGACTCAGGGAGAGTGACGCGAGCGGAGGTGAGGCACGCCGACTCAGGGCGAGTGACGCGAGCGGAGGTGAGGCACGCCGACTCGAGGTGAGTGACGCGAGCGGAGGTGAGGCACGCCGACTCGAGGTGAGTGACGCGAGCGGAGGTGAGGCACGCCCATGAGTTTAGAGAACAACGGCCAGGAAAAAAACCGTTTTGGAAAGAATGACGGCCAAGACAGGGCCGTGGGTTGCTTAAGAATAACGGCGATGCCATAGCCGTTATGTAACATAACGGTCAAGGGAAAGCCGCTATTTGGCGCTGGCCGACTGAAGAACGACGGTCCATGGTAGACCGCGGACATGAGAATAGCGGTCTCCATTGGGCCGTGCTTAGATGAATGACGGTCTATCGTACGACCGCCAATCAGCACGATCTTAGAAGCCAAATTGAATTCCCTTAAGCCCATTCAATCCTGGTGTGCTCTCGTGCATCATGCGTTCCAGTGGAGCGAAACACGGGATGAGACCTCCTATAAGTAAGGGGTGCTCTGCCTTCAGGCTGAATCCAACCTCTTCTTCTCCTTCTTAAGTTTCTTCCCTCTAAATCACCACCAAATCATCATGAAGAGGAGTTTTGGTGAGCATTCTTTGGGTGAGGGAGACCATTCAGGCCCTAAGGCTGCGAGGAAGGAGCGAGAGGAGATTGCGCATTTGGGTTCTATTCCTCGACATCTCAGTTCAAATCCTTCTAGAGAGGTATGTTTAAATCACTTCAAACTTGGTTCATTTGATTCTGTTCGTCTAATATCTCTTTCTTTCTGCATTACTTTCCTCGTTTTCTCCTTTTTAGCTCCTTCCTGGCTCTCGCCGATACTCTTCTCTTAAGTGGGTGGCTCCCATGGTTCGTGCCTTGCCCCTAGGGGTAACCCACATCTTAATTCTTGGCACTTACAATCCTTGCTGTTCTTAGGTCGTAACTTCCAAAAGATTTCCTTTGACTGGCACAGCATTTCAGCCCTTATAGAAATGTGGCACCCACAGACCCACACTTTTATCTTTCCATCCTTTGAGGCCACCGTCCTTTTAGAGGAAGTAGAGGCTTATCTGTCTCTCCCTAAGTCTAGGGTTGGGGAGGAGGATCTAGTGTGTCACACAGTTGCCCCTATAGATCCAGTTGCCATCTTTAGCGAATTCATAGAAGACCCGAGTGAGATCAAGACCTTTGTGGGAGCCCGTCATATTCACCTTCTTCCTCTCAGCCAGTGGGTGGTGGCACATTGTAAGAACAAATGCGGGTGGCATGAGGCTATCGCCAAGGCTGCATCCATTTGCTTGTGTGGTGCTATCCTCTTTCCGTCAGCCGACCACGTGCTAGATCTTCCCATCCTTAGCACCATCAGTGGTTTATGGAGAGGGCTTTCTATTTCCCAGGCTATCTTAGCCTATTTTTATGAAGGGCTTAGCTCTGCTGCCCTGAGTGGTCCACTGTTTGGTTCTATGATTCTCTTAGAGTGTTGGGTGGGCGTGAGACTGAAGTTTATCCCTAGGGCAAGCATAGAGACTGAGAGTAGGATCTTCGGGAGCCATCCACTTTCCTTTATCGGTGGCGGGTTTGGTTTCTCTTCGCAGGTGGAGTGCCGTACGGGGGATATGCGGACCAGAGAAGAATGGCGCAGGTACCTGAGTCGGCTACCCGTGGAGAGGTTCGTGATGCGGCCTAACTTCTTGGTGACTACGGAGGTCAGACTGCCCAGAGGACAGGGTCTGGATTTGAGGCTAGTGAGTGATACCGTACTGGCCGTGTATTATCCACACAGGTGCCATTTGCAGGTCGGTGTACCGCGGACCTTGCTTCCTCCGTTGTCGCACTTCCCTTCTCTTCAGGCTAGACAGATTGGCACTGAGCACGATGAGCAGAGTGTGAGGAGTGCACTAGCGATGTGGGGAATCAGCAAGGTGCGTGCCTTGCCAGCAGAGGTGGAAGAGGCGACCGAGACTCGCCAGGCGTATATCAGAGAACTGAGAGAGATGTGCCCCTGCGGGAATGCCCAGCGGAGGATTGAGTGATTGTACTTTCCCTTCCTTTTTATGATGCTTGATAAGTGAGAGTGCCTTGTTTGAGAGCGAGAATTGTTTGTATCAGGAATAAAAGTTGGAGTGACTGATTTTGCCCCTTGCAGTTGTTCTGTTGTTACTTCGTCTTCTTGCTCCATCGTCCTGCACACTATTAGCAATGAAACAGGTTAAATCTGTTTTAGGCTTAGCCCCTTGCCTTGTGACAAGTGCGGAGGTAACCAGTGCTTGATTTTTGGTCAAGGGGCAAGCCTTATTAAATAAGCGAAGGAAAAGAGAAATGATAACAATGCAATGCATGCATGTCATGAATGCAAGTCATGAATATTTTTGGATTTTTTTTTTTAATGTTTGGATTTTGAAATATTCAATGTTTTTGGGTTTTAAGTTTTTTTTTTTTAAAAGATATTTGTTGTTTTTTTGGATTTTGAAATATTTGTTGTTTTTGGATTTTGAAATATTTGATTTTTTTTTTTGAAATATTTGATTTTTTTTTATTTTGAAATAATTGTTGTTTTTGGATTTTGAAATATTTGATTTTTTTTTTGATTTTGAAATATTTGTTGTTTTTGGATTTTGAAATATTTGATTTTTTTTTTTTGAAATATTTGATTTTTTTTTTGATTTTTTTGATTTTTTTTTTTTTTTTTGGAAAACCGATGCTTCCGTAACAAGACATGCCTCCCTCGTAACCTGAGGATTCCTCCTGAGATTGGCGTGTGATTGAAGGGACCCTCCTGGTCCGAACTTATATTTGCCTGACGGTGTTCTGCCAGGGCCACCCCCAGGGTACTCAGCTTTGTCCTGAAAAGAAAAAAAGAATACGGAGACAAGCTTACACCCGTCATGTGAGGTTTTAAGACTTGAATTCTTTCCTGGGTACCCCTCAAAGCTTCGGTCTGTTGCGCCGGGGTTTTGTGTTCGTCATCGAACCTTAAGCTACCACAGTTGTTCCAAATATTTTCATTTATTCATTTTCCTTTTTGTTCTTTTCCTCTCTTTTTTCTTTCTTTTTCTTGTGGCTTCAGGTCATAACGAACTGCCCCTATTTGAGACTTATCTCGTATTAGGGTACCCAGGTCAGGCATCGCCTCCTTATTTACTCCTCATTCTTGGGTTCAGCCGAAGCAAGAAACGTACAGGGACTACAACTTTCCTCCAGAGTGTGGCCCCGGGAAACGGTGTTTGGCGGAACTGGGGACAGGACCAAAGGGTCGTGTTTGTGTGTTCAGCTTCTCTCAGTGATTCTTATGAACAGGGGAGGCTTGCATTGCTAGGGAAGCACGTGGTTAGATTCTTTTTTAGGGATAGAAGCGTTTGAGATATAACCCGTTCCACGGATTTGCCAGTTCTTCTCCTTCTGAGTTTGTCAACCGATAGGCATTACCTGGATAGACTTCCTTGATGACGAACGGCCCTTCCCAGTTTGGCTGCAACTTAGCCCTTGGACCACCTGTTCGGATGAATTTCCTTTTCAAAACCATATTACCTATTTCAAACTTTCTTTCGATTACCTTCTTTTGAAAATGACGTGAAACCCGCTTTTGATAAACAGAAGCGTGATTGGCCGCATTTAACCTCTTCTCATCTAATAGTTCCAGCTGCGCTAGTAACGCCTCTCGACGCTCGTCGAGATTAAGTTCCTTATCTAGCTGCACTCTTAGGGAAGGGATGAGAATCTCATACGGGAGTACCGCCTCCATCCCATAGGTGAGGGCGAAGGGAGTCTGCCCTGTAGGAGTTCGGACAGAGGTGCGATAAGCCCATAGAGCGTCTATCAATTTATCAGCCCAATCAGCGTGCCGGTGGGATTCACACGTTTTCTTGATGATTTTAAGAAGGGTTTTATTGGTGGCTTCGGCTTGACCGTTGCCTTGTGGATAATATGGTGATGAATGATGCAATGCAATACCAAATTTCTTACAGAGGTCCTGGAGTTCTTGAGACACAAATTGTGGCCCATTGTCGGTGACAATGTCGCTTGGTACCCCGAACCGCGAGATGATGTTCTTTGTGATGAAGCGGCAAACTGTGGTAGCTTTGATCTCTGCATAGGCTTCAGCTTCCGCCCACTTCGTGAAATACTCTGTAGCGGTGAGGATGAAGGATTTCTGTTTTACTTGGGCGTTAGGGTCACCTAACGGACCGACAATATCAAAGGCCCACATGGAGAAAGGCCATGGGGCGGATAGTGGGCGAAGAGATGAAGCAGGGGCGTGGATTCTGTCAGCATGGAGCTGGCACTGAAGGCACCTACGGACGTAGGTAGAACAATCTTCCTCTAGGGTTGGCCAATAGTAGCCCTGCCTAAGGATCTTTTTAGCCAATGCCTGTCCATTCACGTGACCTCCACATTCACCGGAGTGAGCAGCTTCCACTACTTTCCAAGCTTCATTGTCGTCTAAACACCGCAATAGAACTCCATTGAGAGCACGCCTGTACAATTCTCCTGCAATGATTGTATACCTCGAGGCGACTCTTCTGATAGCTTTCCTTTGTGTAGCATTGGCTTCCTCCGGGAAAGAACCATCCCGACAATATTGCTCAATCTCATGGAACCACGGCAATTCGTCTTCGCCCAATATTTCTTCCAATTCTGCTAAAGATACTTCCTTAACCTCTTCTTTAGCCGCCTTCTCTTCCACAATCTTCCTAAGGTTAGCAAACCAAGGATCTTGCAAAGAGGGAGCGTCCATCCGCTGGACCACAATGGTCTCAGTGGAACGACTAAGGGAGAAGGATAAAGAGGAAGCGAGAGATGCTAATGAATCAGCAAGAATATTTTGAGATCGGGGAACATGAACGTAGATGAGTTTGCTAAATTGTCTAGCCAAGAGTGTGACCAAATCTTGATATGGCTTTAGTTTGGGGTCACGGGTGCGATAAGTTGACAGAACTTGACGCAGCACCAATTGAGAATCTCCCATGATGTTGAGGTATCGTGCGCCTAAGAGATAGGCGTGCTTTAGTCCAGCTAGGAGAGCCTCATACTCGGCTATGTTGTTGGTGGCAGAGAAAGAGAGCTGGTAGGCAAAAGGGACGGTGATACCTTCGGGAGTAAGGAGGACAGCGCCGATGCCACGGCCCTGGGAATTGAGCGCACCATCGAAATGTAGAGACCAAAAGGGAGGCGGATGAGAGACAACTGCAAGGTGTTCATCAGGGAATTCGTCCTGGATTGAATCAGTGTAGGGGATAGGAGAATGAGCAAGATGCTCAGCAATAGCATACCCCTTGATGGCCTTCTGGACGACGAAGGTGATATCAAATTGAGAGAGAAAGCTCTGCCAGCGAGCTAATCGACTAGAGAGGACGGGTTTCTCGAGGAGGTAGCGGATTGGGTTCATTCTAGAGATCAACCTTACCTCATGGGCTAGGAAATAGTGTTTTAACTTCTGAACTACCCATACCAATGCTGCACTAGTCTTCTCCATGGCAGTGTACCGGGATTCGGCAGAATTGAACAATCGGGAGAGATAATATGCTGCCCTCTCTCTTCCTTCATCATCCACTTGTGCCAGGACAGCACCTAGGGAATCCTCAGCGACAGAAATGTATAGGATCAAAGGCTTTCCGGGGACAGGAGGTTGCAAGACAGGAGGGTTGGACAGATAGACCTTAAGCTCCTCATAGGCCTTCTGACATTGTTCGTTCCATTTAAACTCGGCCCCCGCCTTTAATAAGTCGTAGAATGGGCGGCATCTTTGAGAGTGTTGAGATATGAATCTTCTAACGAACTGCAAACGCCCAATCAGACCACGAAGCTCCTTAAGATTCTTAGGCGGTGGCATTTCCATTACGGCCTTTGCCTTATTAGGATCAATCTGAATCCCTCGTTTGCTAACCATGAACCCAAGTAATTTCCCGGATGCGACTCCAAAGACACATTTCTTAGGATTCATCTTCAATTGGTATTCCCTAGCCCTTTGCAACACTTTGGCTAAAATGGCGGGGTGTTCTTCTTTTGTCCTCGACTTCACCAGAATATCATCCACATAGGCCTCCATGTAGACGTGCATCATGTCGTGGAAGATGGCCACCATTGCCCGTTGATAGGTAGCACCTGCGTTCTTCAATCCAAATGGCATGACGACATAGCAGTAGGTGCCCCAAGGCGTGGTGAAGGAGGTTTTCTCTTGATCTTCTAGAGCAAGACGGATTTGGTTGTATCCTGAATACCCGTCCATGAACGAGAGAGCCTCAAACCCAGCGGTATTATCTACCAAAACATCGATGTGAGGAAGCGGGAAATCGTCTTTCGGACATGCTTTGTTTAAGTCCCTGAAATCAATACAAATTCTGACTTTGCCATCTTTTTTTATTACCGGGACTATATTGGCCACCCACTGTGGATAAAGCACAACCCTGATGAATCTGGCCTTATGTAATTTGTCCACCTCTTCTTTCATTCTCAAGGCCATATGTGGGTGGAATCTTCTGAGCTTTTGTTTAACAGGAATCGCCCCTGGCCTTAAGATTAACCTGTGCTCCACTAAAGCGGGGTCGAGACCCGGCATGTCCTCGTAGGACCAGGCAAAAGAATCGCTGTACTCTCTCAAAACCTTGATGAGCTCCTCTTCTACCTTAGGAGGGAGATCAGCTGCAATAGATATGGGCCTGGGATCCTCTTCGGTCCCTAAATTGATTTCTTTAGTGGGTTCATCCACTGCTGACGAGGGTTCGTCGAATCTTCTCAATCCTTGTGCGTATAGGTCAGCAATGTCCTCCACATCACTTTCCTCATCATCTGCTGGGTCTTTCTCGTCTACAATTTCATACACTCCTAGTCCGTCATTGCTCCACACCCGGCCTTCTGAATCCTCATCCTCTTTCAAGGAGACGGTGGTGGCTATGAATTCTGGGCATCTGAGGAGGGCCTGGCATCTCAAGGCCAGATCCTGTAGGAACCTATCGGGAATGGAACGGGAGTGACATGCCAGTGGTGGCGTTGCAGAGGTGGATGGGCTATCTAAGGGGGAACATGCTTCTACCCTGACTGACTCGACTAACCTAGGAGACCCAACTACCTGTACATCTACCCTAGGAGACAGAAAATCTAGTGGAGAAGGAGCAGGGGTTTGGTGCCCCTGGGGAGTGGATGAGCAGAAGACAGCATAGTCTTCGACTGAAATGTAAGTTTGAAAGTTGACGTTTTTTTTTGGGTATCTTCTACTACCAGAAGAGAGCAAGAAGAATCAGAAGGTGGAGGCAGAGGAAGGAGTTTTTTTGTGAAGAATTGAGGAAAGAGAGAGAGGAAGGTATCGGGGGAGAACCACATCCCGCGAACTCGGGGGTTAGGAGAAGGTGGTGAAGATAGATCGAGTAGATCAATGGGCGGACAGTGCCCGCAATTGGAGGGAATGAATAGAATTTTTGACGGTCTCCCTGTGAAACACGGTTTGACCAGTATTGGAGGAGATCGAATCACAAAGTTTGGGTAAACTGTTGAGGCCAAATGAGCAGGAGGAATAAAGAAGGAAATGTCGGAGCTTCCTGCCTCTCGTATCTTCTGTGGCCTTATCAGAGCATGCCTAACCATGGGCATCTCTGTCCCCTTCATTTGAGTGGCTGGATCAGTAAACAGACTTGACATTTCAGCAAAATAATCTTCAAGATCCCCTACCAACCCCTGCAGAGGCGGCGGTGGGTCAGCAACAATATTAACAATGGGAGCATCTTTCTTTTCTTCCTTGGATTGTGGCTTATTTGCGGTGCCGGGCTGTAGTGGACCCTTTACAAAGTGTTGCCGGTAGTCCCAGGTTAGTGGCCCAGAATCTGCCTGAATGGTAGTGTTATGATAGCCTAAGCCCTGACGACCCATCTTCTTGCTTTCAGAGATGGGTTTGGTCTTTCCCTGTAACCGCGCGCCGAGACCAAGGCCTGGCTGATAGCCTAGCTTCATGATCATGTCCCAGCCTTTAGAATTTTTGGGTTTAGGCTTAGCTCCAGCATTCTTGCGTGTTGTAATGGGTTTGCCTGCCGCATAAGCCCATGGGTAATTTATGTCCATAACTGACAATACTGGCCTATTGCTCGGCCATAGAGTGGGGAGAACCTGGTCAGTGATGGCGTCCACTGCCTGGACGGTGGAAACACTCTTGACTTTGACCACCCGCCCCTGGAAGGAGAATTTCAGGCACTGATGGGCGGTGGAAGGTACCGCTTGCAGAGCATTTATCCATGGACGACCCAGAATAGCCTTGAACATCGGATCTATGTCTAGGACGTAGAATTCCACCTCTATTTGTAACGGCCCTAGCTCAGCCTGTAATGTGATGACCCCGTGACATGCCCTTCTGGAATTGTCATAGGCGGCAATGGTTGTCGGTGTCGGCTTCAGCATACTTTCAGAAATGTTGCAGGCACGCAGAGTACTTAATGGACAAACATTTATTGAAGCCCCAGTGTCCACTAGCACTGAGTCTACCACTACCTGGTTCAAGGTGATGGTGACGCATAGCGGCATTTGGCGTGCTTCAGGGGGCGCGAGTTCGGCCTCAGAGAATGTGATAGCGGGCCCCCTGGTAATAGTGGCCAACACTGACGGCAAGCTGTCTACCGCCACATCTTCGTTCACTATGACCTTTTGCAGAAATGTCTTTAATGCTTCTTGGTGTAGAGGTGAACGTCTGATCAACTCCAAGACAGAGATCTTTGCCGGCATCCGGTCAAGATGTTGCAACAGGTCGTATGTGGAACCGGGCGCGGGGTCAACTTCATTGTCTTGTGCTGCTGATGCTGAGATGGAGGGTATTTGGGGAGGTGCACTGGTAGAGGGGTAAGTCCTTTGAAATAACCGCCCGCTCCTGAGGGCAAGGTTTTGTGCTGGCATGGCTGTAGGTGGGCTCCCGCTTGACCCAGTGGGGTGAATGAGAATGGAAGGGATGGCAGTCTTGGTGATGGAGGATATGATAGGCATAGTAAGCGAAGGTTGTGGTGAAGGTAAAATGGGCGATGGGTGAGGTAAAGGGGCGGTTAGTGGACTGCAGTGATTGGTGGACAAGATAGTGGAGGGTATAGTAGGTGGGGAAGTATAATGTTGTGGGGGGATAGGCGAGAGAATATGGCTTCTCGGAGTGGTAAGTATGGTGGAAGGATGGATGACGGGGGAAGTTGTGGAAGGCATGGAAGGCCGAAGGATGGAAAAGACGGCGGGTGAGGTAGAGTGCGTAGGGATGTGGCGTAAGGTTAACAGGTGTGCGGGATCGTCAATGGTCCACCCTGCGTCAGGAGCCGGGTGGCGTAACATGTTGACTTGGGCCGGTGCCGGCGGCTGCTGTTGTTGTTGAGGAGCGGGTGCATGTACTGGCATGGGATTTTGGTGGATCCCTAAGTTTGGCTGCTGCTGCTGTTGCTGTGGCTGCTGTGGCTGGAATTGCTGAGGTTGTTGCTGAAACTGCTGTTGCTGTGGTGCTGCCTGTTGCGGCCTTGCTGGCCCTCTTCTCAGATCTTCAATCAGCTTCCTCATCTGAGCCCAATCGATCCTGTGACCTTCGTGCAGGTCGTATACCAGGTCCCTAAAATGATAACACCTCTCAATGGTGTGCCCCGGCTGCCGGTGATATACACAATATCGGGACAGATCGGCGGCCGGATTCATGTTCGGGCGCTCAGGTGGCAATTGTAAATCGCCAGTATGCATCAGCGCTGCAAAGACATTAGTGAGCGTCTCTGGGAGAGGAGGATAGTTGGCTCTTTTAGCAACCGGACGAGCAGGTGCGTAGGTAGCAGGCGGGGGAGTGTTATGGTATTGCAGTGGTTGCTGGGGCTGTTGTGGTGGTGGCGGAGATTGTTGTTGAGGGTGTTGCTGCGTGGGAAAGGAAGGGCGAGGTGATGCGGAGAAATGGGGGTTGCTTTGCTGGGGGAAGTGGGAGGTGGCAGTCTGGCTAACTACCTGCACCTGCTCGTTTGTTTGGACTCCCTCGGTAACAGGGCCCTGTGGTTTTCTGGAACTCTTGGGCTTCTGGGCTTCGAAGAGAGAATGAATGGGGGAGTCCTTAAACTGGGTCTGGATAAACCGGGCCCGACTGTACAGTTGATGCATACTGGTGATGTCATTCATCATTAGGACATTCCGGAAGAGAGGGGTTGCATTAGAAATGAGCAGTTTGATCTTTTCTTCTTCCGGAATCTGCCCGGGCACACGGGAGGCTATCTGCCTCCACCTATCAGCATAGGTAGCGAAGTCTTCATCAGCTTTCATCTTCTCGGCCACTAAGTCCGTGAATGAGTATTCGGGTCCGACCCGATCTTGGAATCTTTGCACGAATTTCTCCTTGATCGTCTTGAAGCTCCCAACCTCCTCCAGTGGCAGAGCGTAAAACCATTCGAGTGCCACCCCGTCCAGGGATCGCCGGAATAGATATGCAAGGAGGTGATCGTCATGCTGGTATGGTCCCGACTCGTACAGGAATTCCTTGACGTGGATGAACGGGTTGCCGTTCCCATTGTACTTTCGGTATGCCGGGAGCTCTGACTGAGAAGGGAATCGGATGTCCCGGAAATTAGGAGTGAGAGCATCTGCGAAGGATGGTGGGCCAACCCTCTTATTGAGGAGATCGATCTGCTGTTGGAGAACTGCCAAGCGATCGTCACTTCCTTGTTGAGGTAGAGGGACTTGAGGTGGAACTGAAGGGTAGTGAGAGGCAGCTGGATGGACAGTAGAAGCCGAGGGATAATGGGAGACAGCCGGATGGATAGTGGGGGCCATGAGCCCGTAAGATGGATGTTGAGTCCAAAAAGGACCCACATCAGCGTAAGCGAGTTGAGCTATTCCGGGCTGTAGTCGAGTAGAATCCACTTGGGCCAGAGGGGCCGGTGGTGCTGATGAGACGGCCGCGTGGGCACTAGCACGAGGAGATAAGGGAATTTGACTCTTCCCTTTGTCTGCAGGAGGGTGGGCTGAGGTAGAAGCCTGGCCAGATTGATATATTGGAAACTGGAGGACCTGTGGGCGAAGAGGGGTATGGTCCACTGGGGCAACAGACGGTGCTCCGGACCTCTCAGCAGGATGGGTGGAAGAGACAGGAAGGGTTACAGCGGGCGGGACCTCTGCCCCGAGGGCTTGCTTGAATATCTGGAGTTGATCCTGGTCAAGTTGGGACATGAGTTGGAGTAGTTGGCTCGCCGACGGGGAGCCAAACTGAGGGAGCGTGGGTGGCGCAACCTCAGCGATGGAGGAAGGGGGAACAAAGACGAACCCCTCCCCATTCAGGGAGGAGGCAACCCCGGAGACGTCCTCGAGGAGCCCCTGAGGAAGAGAATCCTCGCGGGCGGGGATGGACCCGAAAGAAGACATGCTGGATGATGATGAGTTGAATAAAGGGTTGCAATAGAGGGAGAGTAGAGAATCGCCCCTAGGAGATGATCCCGAGGGAGGGGAGCAATGCTGCATGCAATGGGATGCACAGACTAGAGAGACTTAAGACCAAAGTACACAAGTAGAAGCAAAGCAACCACACAATGAAAGGTGGAGACGAGAAGGGAGTCAACCAAGTATGCACACACTTTGAATGATGCCGCAGATTTTCAGAATTCTTTTCTCTGAGGCTTAGTGTTTTGATTAAGATGTAGAGTTCACTCGGACACTTGGGAGCCTAATAACGACATGATGGGGGAACTGGCTGACTTTAAGGGGAAGCACTCTCCACGTATGCAGAACCTAGACACGGTGTGGCGATGGTACAACCGGCCCGGCGTCCGTGTGGGAATCCACGGCTCACGGGGGCTTACGGAGGTCCTCGGCAAGATTCCCTAGTCGGCTCCAAGGAATATGGAGACGAGAGGAAATCCTACTTCGGTAGGAAATGCAACTACAGTATGAAGTGAATGATCCTAGGTGCACCGGAGTGCATGCAAAGCCTAGCCTAGAAATCTAGCAATCACATATGAAATCAAATGATAGAATCATGAAGCAATCAATAATATGATAGAAAATAACAAGTGGACAGCAGGGGGACCAATGCTGGGAATAACAATCAGGGATAACAAGTGCCAGCCGTAGACTCTACACCAAAATAACGGTCTACAGGGGACCGCTGAATTGATTATAACGGCTCTGGAAGAACCGCTAAAGTGCAGAGCTCAAAACGCGAATGGCGGCCTGATGATGACCGCCATACGTGTATGACGGCTTGATGGAAGCCGTTAAATGAGCAGAGTACAACAGTGATAATTGCGGAGAATACCAGAGACCGACGGCTGACGGAGAACCGTTTTACTTAGAATGACGGCTTATACAGAGCCGCCGAACTTCACAGAGACAGAGATTGGTCAGCAAACCAGAAGCACGATGGGCATTAGCCGTCCCACCGTGATCGCCAAAAAAGGAGAGGTGTTGATATGTTATTCCTCCTCGAGTTAAATAATATTGAAGTGATAAAAAAACAACAGGAGGAAAGATGAAGCTGTTGACCGTGATCGCCACCCGGTGAAAGCGCCGGGACTCGGAAGCTACGGGAGAATGCGGGTCCGTTCCTCCACTCCTCCTGGCCGGCCAGAAGGTGCGGGCCTCGTGCTTTTGGTTGCTGACCTGAAAGCAAACGGTGAAACACACAGATAAACGGAGATTAGCTAAATGATAGTGTAGTAGGTGTACTAATTGAAATAAAGCAAAGGAAGAACATGGCCCGGCGATACCTGGAGGTTTTGAAACCCCGTTTAGGGCGCCGGAAACAGTAGGAAAGATAAGAAATGCCAACTAAATGATGTATGTGATGTGTGATGCAGTGAAGAAAAGGCGTGTGTGGTGAGCAAACAGAGAAGGAAACACAAAGACATGAAGCGTGAGGTTCCCTGCACCGGGGGCCTGCGAGGGATGTAGAAGGCCCCCACTCCCTGACGAACGGGCCTATGCTGTATGAGATTTGGCGATGGAATTCGACAGCACTTCGTGATGGTCCCCCCCCTTTTTTTGTCAGAACCCGTGAGCTATATATATAGAGCCCACGGCTTCGAGCTTAATCAGGGGTTAAGGGGAATGATGGTCGGTCAAAGGCCGGTAAATGAGAGCATCGTGTCAATATTGCCAACGACATTCTCCTCTTAATCCGCCTGGAATCACGGTGGTCTAATCTAGGTGGCCTTAAAAATGACGGTCTTACGAAGGCCGCCAAACATATATGACGGTCTTGGAGGGACCGTTCAATATACATGACGGTCCTAGAAAAACCGTTATACTTAAAGAGAAGTCAACGCCCAGACAAACAACTTTTCGTGAAGCACGTGGCTATGACCGACTGTCGGGCCTCTGAACCCTTTTCTTGTCGGCAAATAATGACGGCCCAGGGACGACCGCTATATTGACGATAACGGTTGGCATTGAGCCGCTATACAAAGCGTATCACGAGATACAAATAACCCGGGGCAGCGGAACACAACGGCCAAGTGGGGACCATTATATTGATAAAAACGGTTCATAACAGACCGTTAAATCCAATGAGAGGGAGGGAGGCCTTCTTCGCTGGGAAGAGCCCAAAATACTGCCAGAGGAATAATCTTTCATGTGATTGACTGTTCGGGACATCAATAACTGAGACGCAGGAACTGATTCGATTCATCGGTAAAAAACGGGTGTCAACAACTGGTTGAATCAACCAAATGTAGTAAGGTCTACATCATAGATCCACGGTCGTCCTAGAATGATGCTACCGACCTTCATAGGCACTACATCGCATAAGATCTATCCTTGGTAGGACTGGAACTGAATGGGAATGACACATGTAGTGGTGACTGGGATAGACGTGTCGTCAACCCAAGCCACATTGTACGGCCGAGGATGAGGATGTGTAGGTAGACCTAGACGGGAGACAAAGTCTGAAGAGACTGTATTGATACAGCTCCCGTTGTCAAAGATCACCTTGCAGGGTTGAGACTTCACCATGATGTAGGTTTGGAAGATGGAGGTTCGGCGCCAGTCGTCCTCCTGGGGGTGTGTTAAGATGCAACGAACTACACCCAATCTTCCCTGGCTGGAACTCTCGGCAATATCTTCCACTTGCATGTATTCGACATGCGTGCTATCAAATCCTACATCCATTTCCTCAAATTGGGCGATGAGGTCAAGATCGGCCATATATCTCTCAATGTCTTCTTTTTCCTGAGGTAGAGGCTCTATAGGCTTGGGGTCGGTGATGACCAAGGCTTGGGTGGGATAATTGGTGGCAACATGCCCTAGGTTATGGCACCTAAAGTAACGAATTCCCGAGACAGGGACTGGTTGGGAGGTGCTAGAAATGACTCCCTTTCCCTTATCATCCCTCCTATCAGCTGGCGGAGTGTACTCCAGCCTGGGCACAGCAACGGGTGCAAGTAAGGGGTTCCTTGTGAAAGGAACAGTAGGGGCAACGGCCCGAAGTGGGGTAGCAGTAGGGACATAGGAAGTGGAGGGGCCAGGCCTCTCAAAGTAGCGGACCACGGGATTTCGGGATTCAGGTTGGCGATAGGTGGGGACCCGAAGTGGGACCACCCGTTGAAACCGCTCGACATCTCGGGCAACCTGGTAGGCATGCTCGAGAGTATTAACCTCTCGTAGAAACAGCTCCCGCTGTATGCTCTCGTGTAGGCCAGCCCTAAACCGTGAGAGGGTGACGGAGGCATCCTCAATGACTCGACTTCGAAGGAAGAATTCATCAAATTTGGCGATGTACTCGTCCACGGACTTTCCATGTTAGGTGAGTTTCTGCCATTGGTCTAAAAGACGCTGATGGTAGGAGGGTGGCAGATACTTCTTCCTCAGTTTCTCCTTCATTTCTTCCCACGTGTTTATGGGCTCCTCTCGTCTCCTTGCTAGGAGATTTTCAATGTTGCACCAGTAGGTCTTGGCTTGACCTAGGAGCTTCATTTTGGCAAACATCGCCCTTGTGGCAGGGGTCATGCGGTGATGCCAGTCAAAGTATTGATCCATCCCGGTCTCCCAATCAAGGTATGTAGTGGGGTTTAGGGACCCATCAAAACTCGGAGTATCGATCTGGATGTTCCGTAAGATGATATCCTCATCGTCGTGGTCTCTCCCTCGAGGCGCACGATCCTCTAAGGCTTGGATCCTCTCCCCTAACTCGGCTCGCAATTGGCCTATGGATTCTTCAAATTGGGCCATAAGGTTATGCTCGAGCTGGGCCAACATAGCACTCACGCTCTTCTGATCCATGGGTGATTGTGACATTGAAGGGCGCTCTAGACGGCCTGATGAATTCCTAGACCAGCGTGGCATGCACGAGCTCGGACCTAAATGATGCAATCCTGGGATCGAAGATTAGCAAGGCTTAGACCCAATTTGTTGGCTAATAGGCAAAGGGTCAATTTGAAGGAACCGATCAGAGAGAGTTGCTCACCCGTAGGCGGAGTAGTTGTGGAACTACCTCCTGACAATTAGGGTGCCCTAATGCGGCAGTTCTAGGGCTAAAAGGATAGGTGCATACAAGCTCTCTCCCTCCGTCCACAGCGATGCACTCAGGCGACAGGCTGCATGGATTGGGCACTCTCTCACTTCGTCGTGCTGTAATTGATAATGATACTTAATAAGCAAGTGAGGGGAGCACGTACCTAGCTAGACTTAAAAGTCTAACTCCGATCGGAGACGAAGGCGAGCGGGGACGTGCGTGCCCGCACGGTGTCGACGAAGCTTGGGCGGTTACAATAAATTCACTCCACGCAGGGAGGGTGCAATTATTACAAAACCGCTTAATTTAAAATTTTCCGAACAGGGGAACAAATTAATTCAAACTTTCTCCGTGCAGGGAGACTCAGAGGTACTCACGTTCCATAATTTACGGACCGTCTGTCGGCTACCGGGTGACTCGGGCACCGGTCGAGCCGTCGTTGTGGACTTGGGGTGCCATGATTACTAATTTAATCAATATATATATATATATATATATATATATATAGCACGGGTGCAGGTGGTAGCAGCCGTGGGGCGGCAGCGGGCTCGGGCGGGCGGCAGGCGCGCGCACAGGCGGGGGCACATGGTTCGGCCGGGCGCGGGCACGTGGCGTGGCCGGGAAGCTACAGTGCGGGCGCGGGGGGGGGGGGGGGGCTGCCGATGCCGGCGGTGGGCGGGCGTGGCGGGAAGCTGGCCGTTGTGGCCAGCAGCTTTTGAAATCGGGCACGTGGCGCGGCCAGGCAACTGCGGTGCGGGGGGGGGGGGGGGGGGGGGGCGTGGCGGCCGCTGCCGACGCGGGCGGTGGGCGGGCGCGGCGGGGATCTGGCCGTTGCGGCCAGCAGCTTTTGAAATCGGGCACGGGCGACGATGCCCGTGCCACGAACGTGAAAATTTTTTTTTATTTTTTTTCTCGCTCTCAACCGAGAGAGCTTCTTTCTTGTTTTTTTTCTCTTTTCTTTTTTATCTCACTTTCGGCAACCGAAAGAAAGGGGGGAAGACTACGGGGACGTCGGGGCTGACCGAGACGCCGTTGTTGGACTCTGATATCAAATTTGACGCGGTCCGCGTCGGAGGAAGGATCGACGGCAACTTCGGGACGCGAACACGACTGGATAACTACTGTCTCGAGCAGCTCGGCCTCACACTAGACGGTCCCACACCAGCCGACACTCTATTCTCACAAAGGAGATGGAGGGAAGGGAGGGTGGCAAAGGGAGAAACTCCTTTCACGTAGGATGCTTTTCATTCAATCTTCGTATGTAATCAACACACTCTAGCCCCCTTTATATATAGGAAAGGTTATAACACTCATACCCTTGACCTTCACCTAATAGCATTTATGTCCTTAGCCTAATAAAATAAAACTCAACAACCATCCTTTGACTTTGACACAATAAAATAAAATAGTTGGACTTTTGGTGGTTTAATAATACAAACACCACCATAAAAAATAAAAATACACACAAAGAAAATGCATACGCAATACATACACACATACGTAATACACACGTATTCAGGACGCCGAGTCTTCAAACGAGTCTCCGAGTCACAAGCTCGGTGCGGTACGGGCGGTGCGGCATCTGCTCCGAGTAGTGGGTCCGGTAGTGGACCCGGTGTCCCCACCAACCCTCCCGGGACGGCTGGAACTCCACTCCATCGAGTAAGGGGGGACACTGCTGTGGTAGTGCTCCAGCAGGTCTGGATCGAGGTGCACTTCTTTGGGCAAGTGATTTTTGGTGACGGTGTTTCCGTGGATTCGGCCAAGGTCGAGGATGTGGTGCAATGGCCGAGGTCGAGTTCCGTCATGGAGATTCGGAGCTTTTTGGGGCTTACAGGCTATTATAGGGGATTCATCTAGCATTTTGCTCGTATTGCGATCCTGATGATCAGGCTTACGTGGAAGGATGTGTCATTTGTCTGGACGGAGGAGTGTGAGCAGAGCTTTATGGAGCTGAAGAGATTGCTCACTACCGCTTCGGTGTTGGTGTTGCCTTCGGGATCGGGAGGTTTCGTGGTGTATACGGATGCTTCCAGGATAGGTTTGGGTGCTGTGCTGATGCAGCATGGTTGAGTTGTGGCGTATGTATCTCGGCAGTTGAAGCTACATGAAGAGAACTACCCTACTCATGATCTTGAGTTGGCGGCAGTGATTTTCGCTTTAAAGATCTGGAGACATTATCTGTACGGCGAGAAGTTCGAGATTTTTACTGACCATCAGAGTTCGAGGTATGTGTTTACCTAGGAGGATCTTAACCTCAAGTAGAGGAGGTGGATGAAGTACATGAAGGATTATGATTTTACTTTGTCGTATCAGCCTGGCAGGATGAATGTCGTGGCTGACGCCTTGAGTAGGAAGGTGGTGGTCAGTTGGATGTTGTTGCGGAGGTGGAGGTTATGGGAGCAGGTGCCGGCCATGACTTTTAGGCTCAATATCCCGCGAGATCAGGGTTTGGCTGTTCTTGCGAGTCTGACTGTCACGCCAGCTATTCATCATCAGGTGGCGGAGGCTCAGCGCACTGACCCCGAGCTACCTCGAATTTTGTCGATGACCGAGGTGGAATTTGGTGAGGATGGAGCTGTGAGGTTTCGAGATAGACTGTACGTCCCAGCCGAGGAGCAGGTAAGGCACGCGGTGTTACGAGAGGCTCATGGGAGCCGGTATGCCGTGCACCCCGAATCGGCAAAGATGTACCATAATTTGAAGAGGCAGTTTTGGTGGCCTGGGATAAAGAGAGATGTAGCGGAGTTTGTGGCCAAGTGTTTGGTTTGCCAGCAAGTGAAGGCGGAACACCGATGACCTGGTGGTACGCTTCAGCCCTTGGAGATTCCCACGTGGAAGTGGGACCACGTGACCACTGATTTTGTGGTTGGGTTACCGAGGACATCCAGTGGGCATGATAGTATCTGGTTACTAGTGGATAGACTGACGAAGACGGCTCGATTGTTGCCGATCAAAGTCAGTTGGAATGTGCATAAGTTGGCCAGCTTGTATGTGGAGCGGATCGTTCCGTTGCATGGAGTTCCCATCTCCATTGTGTCCGATCATGATCCTTGTTTCACTTCAGGATTCTGGAGGAACTTCTAGAGAGCTCTAGGCACGGAGTTGGCTTTTAGCTTGGCGTACCATCCTCAGTCGGACGGTCAGTCTGAGAGTACCATCCATACTTTGGAGGATATGTTGAGGTCGTGTTGTCTGGAGTGGCAAGGGAGTTGGACCCACCATTTGCCATTAGTGGAATTTACCTATAACAACAACTATCATTCGAGCATTAGTATGGCTCCTTATAAGGCATTGTATGGGCGACCTTATCGGACTCCACTTGATTGGTTCGAGGTGGGGGAGCGTGTCCTGACAGGATCGGATTTGGTGCAGCAGTGTATTAAGGTGGTGCGTCTAGTCCGGCAGAAGATGTTGGCAGCGTAGAGCCGACAAAAGAGATATGCCGATCGGAGAAGGTAACCCCTCAGCTTTGCTGTAGGAGACCGGGTGTTTCTGATAGTCTCTCCCATGAAGGGTGTGATGCGCTTCGGCAGGCATAGGAAGTTGAGTCCCCGCTACATTAGTCATTTTCTCATTGTCGAGCATATTGGTGAAGTTGCTTATCGGTTGCAATTACCCCCGGAGCTAGCGGTTGTGCATAACGTGTTCCATGTGTCTATGCTGCGGAGGTATATGCCCAATGATTCCCATGTCTTGGAGGACGTTGTTTGGCCCGAGGTGACCCCAAACTTGTCCCTTCCGGAGTACCCTATCCACATTGAGGATTAGCGTGAGCAGCGCTTGCGGAATAAGGTTATTCCTCTAGTTAAGGTGGTCTAGCAGCGTCACTCTGGTGGCGAGGCATCGTGGGAGCGTGAGGATGAGATGCGGCGGCAGTATCCTTACTTGTTCGAGTGAGTTTTCTCCCCTGATCTTATGTTGTTTTTAATTTCGAGGATGAAATTTATTTAAGGGGGAGGGCTGTAATGTCTCGAGTTTTTCAGACATTTTTTGGATTTAGATCCGTGGGTTTCAGATCACTTTCCGGGGTCTCGGAGCGCGTTTTGTGGTTTAGGCGTGTTTTTCCCTAACGAGCCTTCGGAACCCTGTGCACGGTAAACCGTTGCGTTCTCCTACTCCGGGATGGTACCAGTGCGTCGAGCGTGTTTCGAGGATCGAGGAAATAATTTTTTTCCCAATTTTTATATTTTTCATATTTTTTAGATTTTCTATAAATACCCCCCTTTTTCCCCTTTTCTTTTCCCTTTTTCTTCTTTTCCTCTTCTTCCCGTTGGAGCTCCCCCTCTCCCGACCGTTGCTCTCTCCCCCGTCCAAGCTCGTGGCGCCCTTTCCTCCTCCGGTGGCAGTCTGCGGACCAAGGCGGCGGCGCGGTGGTGACGGTGGCGGCGAGGTGGTCGTGGCGGTGTCACTCTCTCGGGAGGGAGTGGAGATTGGGGTTTTGAACGTGATTTCGAGATCGACGGTGATTCGACGAATTTCGGGCTTCCTTAAGGTAGGGGGACAGATCCTTACTCTCTTTCCCTCTTTCCCTGTGATTTGTAAGCCAAGGAGAGGCCGAGAGGGGCATATTTGAGCAAGGTGGGTGAAAATTCATGTTTGGGGTTTGAGCGCCAGATCTCTCGTTTCTCGGGATTTTTGACCGATCTATGGATGTAGAATCATGCTAGGAGGGTTGGGGATGGATTTCCCTTTGTTTCCCCATCATCGGGGGATGATCGGGGCATGAAGCGGGTTTTTTTGGCTGTTCCCACCGTTTTCGTGTTCGAGCTGGGGTTGTAGTTCTACCAGGAACCATTAGGCCCCATTTGGCGGCCCTTGGGGGACCGCCAGGCATCTTGGAATGTCGGTTGGGCTTAGCGGCCCCCAGGGGACAGCTAGGTCTGGTAAGCGATCTCGTGACTGACCGCTACCCATTGGGTAGCGACCAACACATGACCATTTGCCTTGTTGGTCAGAGCACCCTCGGGGTGCGTGTTTTCGACTGTTGGGGGTCACATGTAGGGTTGCGATCAAGGCATGACCGTTTCTTTGTGCCTTGCGGTTCGCTGAGGACCGTTTGGTTGGGGTAGTGGCCTGGCGATAGACCGCTTGTCCCTGTAAGGTTTCGCACAGCACCTACGGGCGACGCAGCGGATAACAAAAAATTTCATTTGCCCGATCCCGGTGTTATGGAAAGCTTAATATGTGCTCTAATCGGTATTTCTAATACCCTAATTACGGGTTGCGTGTTTCACCTTGCGCGGAACGACGCTGTCCGCTAAGCCCGATGCAGAGAAACCGAGCCGCACAGCTGTACGGCCTCTAGAGCAGATCCACACGGACCCTTGCGCAGCGACGGTACCTCCCCGGCGTAACTTTTCCGACTCTATCACCTTCTGGAGAGAGAGAGAGAGCAAGGGGGAGAAAGGGGGGAGGCTAATCCTCTCCTTAATGCTTAATGCTTGATTAGCATTAAGGGGGGGTTGGAAGGAGAAGCCAAGAGTTCGAATGAACTCACGTAGATGGCTATATATAGAGTTTAGGCTTATTAGAAAAGGGCTCCAAAAGACCGAAACTGTATATATATCCTATCTCATATTATACATATGTATTAAACTCCATTTACACTCCTTTCTAAAAGGAATATTAAGGAAATAATACATACATTTGTATAATAATTATCCGTCACCCAAGAATCCATTGTGTGTGATCCTCTAGGCCCATAGTCACTCTAGTTTAAGGCCCATTAACTTCTAATTCCTAATTAGAAGTAAATTAAACGTATTCTTCGCTTCTACTAGAGCCGAACAATAGTTTAATTTATTCCGAACCTTTGATCACGTTGGGTCAAGCAAATCCGCGTGATCCTAGATGACCCCGGATTTAAACCAGCCTGTCTGGTACCTGTAAGTCCACAGTTACCGCATCGATATAATCCCTCGCTCCTTCTATGAGTCTGGTACGATCGAGGGTACGGTTTCTGTCAAATCCCATGATCGTACCATTTGACTATGACCTCCTTAAAGTGTATGACGTCCGTTCTAAACGAACTCACACGACCCTGGCCAGGGATTTAACGGAGCGTCAATGTCATGACCCATTAACTGTCTGATATATACCTGACAGTGAGCGATCCCTTCTTGACCATTGACGATCTTCACACGTATCCTGGAGTGGTTAACGACTCGGCAACTCATGACTTATGGTTAAAGTCACTTAGCCAAGTAATTAAACCATTCCAATCCTCGTGTAAGATCCGAGCAATGTCTTAGGTCAAAGGACCAACGATGCTACTGAGACCGTTGGATCTTCAGTTGACATTAGGTATAATCAACCATCTGAAGATCCAATAGCGGATCAGTTCAGTGTACATCCTCCAAGGACATACACCTACACATATGTGTTGGTGCCCCACACCAATGACCATGAGACTGGTCACTGACACATCATGTGTACTGGTTTAATAGGTAATCAAAGTCCCCGAGTGATTACCCTCCAACCAGGAACAGTTTAAGGTATGTGTACATGTAAAGTCAATCTCATGTTCGAGATCCCATCTCGAGCTGACTTTACAACCACATATCCTAGGGACAACGTAAAGTAACACAATCGCATATTTACGCTCAAACACCACTTTATTAATAATGAACAAGATCGTACAACTATTGGGCCTACCCGACCTGAAATTGGTCTGTAGCACACCAACACTAACAGTCCCCCTGTGGCTCACCTCCTTGCGGTCATGGCTTGTTTGCGGTCCACGGAGGGCCGCCAAGCTGAGGGCAGTCCTGCGTGGACCGCCGCTCCGTTTCCTTTCGATCGGTGGTTTCTGCGAGTTGAGTCTCACCTCCAGTGACCTGTCCACTAGTCGTACCTTTCCTGCGCACACGTGTGCGAACCCACTTGGGAGTGGTGGAGAGCGGACCCAGAGAGATAATTTTTACGCTAGTTACTATAGGGCCCCCACGCGCAGCCTTAGTCCGGGCTTCGGGGGAACAACCAGCTAGAGGATCTGACCTAGGGTGCATGGTCTGTGTGTGCACACGTGGTTGGGGGCGTCGGACCTGCGCTGACGAGCGCGACCCCAGCTAGTCCTTACTCGTGGTACTTGTTGTGTATCTCACTCTCCGCCTGGGGCGTCGTAGGGTGACACTGAGGCGCGGTGTAAGACGTCAGGGGACGCATCCCGCTTTGCTGCTAGTGGGTGGTGCTCCTGTCTCCTGGCAGGTACGGACATGCTTTCCTGTCGGTTCGAGGTCGGTTGGTTTAGTACGGTTAGTTGTAGAGAGTCTTTCCGTTTATTTATTATTGCTTGTTGCTTCTGCCATACATGTTGTCTTGTTTCTCTCGTGCGAGATGGGGGTCCGCGGGATCCCTACTGAGCCTATGAAATGAGGCTCACCCCTGTGTTTTCAGGTGAGGAGGGGTCGTCGAGAGGCGCAGCGGAGTTTCAGCGTGGTTCCAGTAGCCAGGGTTAGTCGCTAGTTGCCAGAGCCGGGGTATGTCCCGTGTACTTGTACTTTTCTTTATGTTGAATGTACTTATTTTGGACATGAGATACTTTGGGCCTTGTAGCTGTTTAGAGATTATTTATCTTAATTCCTGCATTATTTTTAGATTATTGTGCTTGCTCTGCAGTTATTTTAGTTTCTCGTGTACCCTCACACCATCCTTTAACTCTTCCGAGTCTTCGCGCTCGTGGGTGGTGGGCCGAGATTCGAGTCGCGCCACTTCCTTTCCAGTACTCGAATCTCGGGTCATTACAGGTGGTACTCTAGAGTTGGCCCATGGGGGCAGACTCGCCAACTTGTGGACCTTTTTGGGCTTCTCTTCCTCTCTGCGTGGGTGGGAGTACGCTAGCAGCGGGGGGACCTCCCTTTTCACTGGAGCGTTTTAGGAGTGTTGGTCGTGTGTGGGCTTACTTGGAGGAGGTCATAGAGACCTCCTTATAAAGATGCTAGAGTGCTTTGAGGGTGGTTAGGTTTCCTGTCGCCGAGATCGAAGAGACATGTTTGGGTGGTTCATCTATTTGGGTGGCGTAGTTTGCTAAAAATGCAACGCATCTCGCCCCCTCGAAAGATAAGCTGATCCATTGATAGTGTAATGATGCTTGGGCTCCTCGAAACCATGCACTTATCGTTGGTTTAGCGGGATGTCGGTGTTGACACTCGTTTTCAGCCTACAAGTCGAGTTCTTTCTCTTTTCTATCTTTTGTGATGTCCCGAATTAGCTATTATTTTGGAGTCTTCCTTGAGCATGTTTCGAGCCCATTCTTGATCATCTTCGAGCCCATTAAGCCTCGAGGGCAATCGTCCTCGGTCTTCTCATTTTCTGGCATGTAGCCATGGTCGCGGGGACCGCTTTGTCTGCTCTGATGAACCTCTTGGTCGCTCGCGGCCATCATCAGACGGCGATCTAGCTGTTTCCTGGGCGCGTCGACCTGTCGCCCATGGGTGTGTCGACTCAGTGCTTTGACCTTTCTTCTCCTTGGGCAGGTCGCGGTTCTTGCACGTTCGCGTTCTGGAGGTTGCGGTCTCGCGACTAACCACGTTCTTGTTGCAGAGTCCTGCCTGTCCCGGACCCCGTTTTCTCCGACCGAGGACGCCTTGGAGTCCTTGCTCGTGCCATTTTCGCCGAGGGTATCGTGCCACCTCGATTATTATCCATCCTTGGGGTATTATACTTGTAATATCTCACAGATTTATCAATCTAAATCCCCTATTTCTGGTGTTTATCCTCTTAATTCAACCTAGGGCTTCTAAGGCTTATAAATAGCCTCCTAGGGTTGTGGGCTCGCGGGAGGGGCATTTTTCTGGTCTGGGGCGAAGCCATGCCGCACTGCCAAGTCTCCTCTTTGACCCTGTGCCGCCCATGGAATTGTTAACCTTCACTCTCCTTCTTTTAGGGCTTATTTCCTTCAACTAGTTCTCCTCTCTGCGCTACTTTTCTGCACAGTTTTCTTACTCTGTTTCCTACATATTTCATGCATGGTTTGGATCACATTTCATCATTATTTTGTTGCGTTTTATATCCTCTTTACATTCATCTTCATACACAACACACACACACCTATTATTTTATCCCTTTCACAGGGGTTAAAAACCCTCCCTCGGTGCATTCTCCCCCTTTTCTTTATACCTATTTCTACATACGGGATTGATGCTACACTACTTGTTGGGTCCCGTGCGGTGTAATGGGATCTAGAAAGGGGGGGTTGAATAGATCCTCTCACGAACCATGGCCTATTTAAAACTTGACTACCAAAAGCATAGACCATCCCTATAAAACAAGTAAAACACTTAGACACAAAGCACAACGGATTTAGACGGAATGGGTTAAGTGTAAATGGCGGTCCTAAGACTACACTGGTTGTGGTACAAGCTAAGGTGTTTCATAGCAAACCTCTGATGTGTGTGTGAACAAGGTGAACCTTATTTATTCGAAGATGCTCCGTAGGCCTGAGTGCAAGGATGTAGCAGGCAGTCAAGGGAATGCTTGTACCATCTAAGGAATGGATGGTGTATATGCAAGAATGTGCAGTCCACAAAGCTTGAGTGTGTGATGGTAATGAATCAGATTATATGCAATGAAGCAAGCACACTGACCTGTGAATGGGGATAGAAGATATGGAGCGAGCCCACAAGATGTTCAACCCACAACACAAGGGTTTTAAGATGGTTCGGTTGTAAACCCACAACCTACGTCCACCCCTCACCAAACTCGATGAGGCTTTCCTGCTGACACATAGCTTGACCGAGGACATGCCCCAAAACCACAGAACGGAAAACCCTCCATCTGTCTTCCTACACACAAAACCGGTAGGGATGGTTCTCCACAGATCGGAGCACACCTCGGCTGTCCTCCTACACACAAAATTGGCAAGGATGGTTCTAGGTGAACAAAAGCAAAGGACGAAACTCACTGCAAGTGCAGCGGGAAAAACCACAAGAACAAAAAGAATAAACACCAACTGAATCTATAGATATAGATATGGAAGTTGGTGACTACAGCTACAAGTTCAGATCCGAAGATCTATCTCTTCAAGCAACGGTAGACTACAGGGCTGCTCTCTCTCTCTCAAGGCTGATCTTCTTTTCTTCTTTTCTAATAACACTAGACTGAGTCAAACTAGTGCTGGGTTGCTCTTACGCTTCTTAGGGATGTTCTTGGTAGGTGCTCAAGGGCGTGGCTCTCTCTGGGCAGTAGCGGCTTCTTCTGTTGAGGAAGCTTCATATATATAGAATAGGCCAGGGGAAAAATTTCCCGCCACAAGAACTTCTTCCCTTGAAACTTACGCCGATTGTGAGTTTGAGTGCTTTTTCAAGAGCAGCTGGCAAGAAGGACGGTGGCAGCAGTAGGAGAAGGAATAGACCAAATCTCCCTTTAGTCGATTTCAGGTCTTCACATTAAGTGCCCTTTTGAGGTGTTGAGTTATCATTGGCTAAAACCTACTTTCTGACTTGTTGAGGACTGCTAGGACAAAAGTCACATGGGGTGACAGTTAAGAGGTGGCAGACTATGTTGACTTTTTCCAATGGCAGACTGTGAGGTGTCCTTTCTCTAGCTGGATTTCTAAAAAAAGTAACTCCAAGAAAGTGACATGTTGATAGAGACAAAAGTCAAACCTGGGTACCCCATCCAGACCTCGAAATCCATGAAAATAGACACTTGTGGTACCTATTTTCTCTCTCTGGATGGCCCACTTGATTTGACAGAAAACTGGCTTGAGGGGCTTCTGGGAGACTAAGGTGTCGACCTGCTGAGAAGGAGGTGTCGACACTTCTGATGAAGTTTTCTTGTATAACTGTCTCTGGAAGCCCAAAGTGTCGACCTGCTGAGAAGGAGGTGTCGACACTTCTGATGAAGTCTTCTTGTATAACTGTCTCTGGAAGCCCGAAGTGTCGACCTGCTGTAACTAAGGTGTCGACACTTCTTTAAGGATCATGCCTTCAACATTTGGAACCATCAAGGTGTCGACACTCTATAAGTGAAGTGTCGACACTTCTTTGCAAATGTGCATCGACCTTCTTGCGAATATGCTCAAACCTTTTGAGGTTGGAAGCAGACATTGCACAGACCTTGATTTGTCAAGTAGTGATTGTGCATGGACCTTATAGTGTTGACACCAAAACATGCACAGACCTTGAAGCATTGAAACCAAACGTGCACAAACCTTATATATATAATCAACCAAGATGTGCACCGACTTGATAACAGCTAGCATATAAATGTGCACAGACCTTAATAGCAGGATAGCACCGACCTTCCTCCTGAAATGACTAAGGTGCGTCAACCTTAGTTCATGAACAAAACATGCTCAGACCTTATATGCTGGTTGAACAGTGATGTGCATAGACTTTGTATGCTGAACGCAAAGTGTGTACTGACGTGAACAGTGATGTGCATAGACTTTGTATGCTGAACGCAAAGTGTGTACTGACTTGAACAGTGATGTGCATCGACCTTACTTCTTCACTGACAAAATGTGCTTCGACCTTCAGTGCAGATGTGCTTCGACTTTGGCCATCATGAACTCGATGTGCATCGACGTTTACTCTGTAGTAATTGAGGTAGCATCGACCTTGAACAGTAGCTGCATAGACCTTACTTGCGTGCTAACAGAAGTAGCATCGACCTTAGAGCACATAGCAAGCAACGTGCATCGACCTTCATTTGCCACAAAGCAGATGTGCATCGACCTTACCTTCTGCATGAATAGTAACGTGCATCGACCTTAGTCTAGCGCTTAGCAGAAGGTGCATCGACCTTGCTTCTTCACAAACAGTAACGTGCATCAACCTTAGTTACTATGGCAACTGAACTAGCGTCGACCTTAGTCTTGTGAACAGTGAAATGCTCGGACCTTGGTCTTCAGGCTAGGCATAATGTGCATCGACCTATGCTTGTGTGAACAGTAACCTGCTCGGACCTTGGTCTTCAGACTAGGCATAATGTGCATCGACCTTTGCAGCTGCACTGACCTGACTGCATGGACTTCTGTAAAACCTGTTGCCTTGAATTTTGTGTTGCCAATGCCTTGATTTCTTACACTTATCAGTGATGGCACAAAGATGTATCTTCTTGCTTATGTTGTCATGACCCTAAATGTATGAATATGTGTTTATCAAATGCAGGTCAGACTTATCAATGAGTCATAGTCAGGCATCATCAAAATAATAGAATTAAGTATGTTACACACATGCCCAACATTCTCCCCCTTTTTGATGATGGCAAATATGAGTCATTATTAGTCAAAGTGCAAGGAAATATAAGCAGGAATTGAAGCACAATGACTTTCTCTCCCAATATAAGACTCTCCCCTTTATGCATTCCCTAGTTAATGACACATATAATTCTCTCCCCCTTTGACATCATCAAAATAACACAATAGAGAGAATATATGGCACAGTTAGGAAGGTAAGGAGTAAAGTAGGAGATTATTAGCACAGGATGTACAGAGTGAAAGTAAGTATATACCTATAGGGAGCAATTAAAAGAACAACAGCCTGAGATACCTTGTCAGTGTACATAAATTGATGTGGAAATACATGCCAATGGTTGTACTCTGATTAAAGTTTACAATTGATGGGTCCCTGAAGGTCTCTTGTTGGGTCCCTTGTTAATGCAAGTAACGCACGTATTATGCATAGAGAAGACCGTGCAGACAAGGAGATGATATCACTTGTTAGAGAGTGATGCTGAGTGTTTAGAGAGCAAGTGATACCAATTGTTAATGATCAGTACACTGTAAATTGTTAGATCCTTTGGCATGGCAGAAGCATATTTACACGAATAGGCATCATATGCCATGAAGGCACAGCACAACAACATATAGTGAATCATGAGAGGCAGACATGTGCATGACATTTAACCATGGCAATCATGATGCAGCATGAGAGAGACACAGCAGCCATAAGACAAATTTGATTTGAAGGTTTTTCAAATTTTTACTAGTTTTCTGTTTTCCAGATTTTTAAGATTTTCTATGCAAGACATGGAAATGGAAAATGCACACTAACCATATGCTGGATGAACTGAAGTCCACAGCAGCATGAATGGAGTCATTAGAGGCATGATGCAGTACGTGAGAGATGTAGCAGCCATAAACAACATTTAATTTTCAGATTTTTCAAGTTTTTTAATGGTTTTTTATTTTTAGATTTTTAGGTATTTCAGATTCTTTATGCAATGTATGGAGATGAGAAATGCAGGCAGCCCAAGGGCATGATGGAGACATCAATGAATTCAGATACCACTTGTTAAGAATGAAGATGTATTCATGGCAGCCTGAATGAGTTATGCAGATGTCTAGAGAGGGCAGAAATCATTGGAGCATGAAGCGACAGGAGGCCAATTTGCCTTAATGGCAGATATCAGGACAACTAGACCGAATTTTGGTTGCAAGGGGTCGACTCTAAGGGTCGACACTTGGAGATTTTTGAGACAGAGAATCCAAGAACTGATAAGATGAGGGTTCCTCATTCTGAAGCCAAGTTCATAAATACAGAGTTACAGATTTTTTAGAATTTCCAGTGGTAGAGCTTTAGTAAAGCAACCCTTACGGTAAGATTTGTTTAACATTAATGAATTCTAATCTTCTCAATAAAATCGCTTGAAAACATCTGCATTCAGTATTAATATAAATGAACTAGAAATACATACTGAAGCAATGTTAACCTCCTCTTGCCTTACTCATTCAATTCCATTAGCTCCTTTGAGAGTTACTACGAAAAGTATTGAGATTAAACAAGCATGAAGACTAAATGGAATTCTAGAATTTCAGTAGATTTGCTTTTATCTTTTGCTATCACACTCATAATTTTCATTGAGTACAAGAGGATTTTTACGAGCATTTTAGTCCAGTCATGTCTTGTATCTTGAGGACACACGTTGGTTAGACGCTAGTATCCCTGGGTACTTGGTGTGACTGACTGTCATGCCACAAGTAGAACAGAGATAATATTGTCACCTCATGACATATAGAACCTCAAATTGTTGATGAGGGGACATATTTCTCAGTAGCTTTGCCATTGCTCTACCTTGACTTTTTTTTAATATCACTGCAGAGTTAACAAGGGCACTTCATGACATATCTTACCTCATTTCTTTTATGAGGAGACATATTTCTCAGTGAACCAATGTCATTGCTCTGACAATTTTAGCTTTTATAAATTTTAGCAAAACAGATTGTTTAAAAATAATACTAGACTGAAGTTTCTCAATTAAGAAAGCCTTTATACTAAAGATAAACTTTCAGATATAAGAAGGCATATCATGTCAAAACATGAAAAGCTGGTTTAAGTCTATTAAGACCGAGTGCAACCATTTTCAGGGCAATTAAACGTTAAAGCTCAAGAAATCATTAATTTTAAACCAATAGTTTTCATGTTCAGGGCAGTCATAAAGCTTCATAAAGGAAGATTCTTCTAGAAGATTTACTCTGATAAATGAATTCAACAACAGATAGAAAATCCTCCAAGAAGATCAAGGCATTCAAGGAATTCTGGAAACATTCAACTAATGGATCAAGGAATAGCATATTCCAAACAATCCAAATCAATTTAGACCCAAGATGGAATATAGTGTAACAACATTATGAAGCAGGGTCTGATTTCAGCAGAGAGGACAGATGATTACACAGTGAGACGGAATAAGGAACACTCCCCCTGAGGATATGCATTGAGCTCAGGCAGAAACAAGTGAGATAAGACCAGCAGCCTCAAAGGAGTGTCGACACTAGCTATCATGGTGTCGACACCCTGAGCTCAAATAGAGAGCAGTTTTCAAACAGAATGAGTTGAGTGTTTGACCTGAGTAGGTCTAAGGTCTGTGTTGTGTAGTGGACAGCGGATCTAGAGGGGAGGGGTGAATAGATCTGCCCCTCTTTTCGCAATGCAACCCTCTATATAGCTAGATAATGATAATAGCAGCGGAATATAACTAGCTAAACGAAGAACACAGTGATTTGCTTAACAAGATGATTATGCAATATAGATATTGAACCTAAGCATGCATCTAACACAAAGCAATCGTACAAGCAAACCACAACACATGAGATTTTAAGGTGGTTCGGACTGAATCTCCAGTCCTACGTCCACCCCTCACCAAATCCGGTGAGGCTCCACTAGTGCCACGCACTGAACCGCAAATCGGAAAGACCACCGATTGCCTTCCTACTAACCGCCGGTAGGGACGTCAACACCGCAGATCGGACAGCTTCCGATTGCCTTCCTACTAACCACCAGTAGGGACGATCTTCAGTTCCAAATGTTTGAATGAAATGGAAAAGAACAAGATATGAAAACACTCAAACAAGATATGAAATATGTTCAAAGAGAAAAGATCTTGTCTGAGTTTGCTGGAGCTTGAATCTGATGATTCACTTGGCTTGGAGTTGATCTCCTCTTGAAGTAGCTTGAATCACTTGGAGATATGATGAAGAGCTTCTTCCCGGAGTACTGTTCACAGCTACAGTAACTCGAACTCCTTTCCCTTGAACACACCCTTGCAGCTTCTATGGATCACCTTGAGATGAGGAAGAGGAAGATGATTGTAGCTTTTTCTTCACTTGGCTTGGAGTTAATTTCCTCTTGAAGTAGCTTCAATCACTTGAAGATTTGATGAAGAACTTCTTCCTGGAGTAGCTTGATTTCCTTCTTGAAACACCCTGCTTGTGGCTTCCTTTGATCACCCTTCTTATCCTTGAGTGCTTCTAGCTTTGGTGGAGGTTGCTTGCTTCAGATCTCACCTTGAAATACCTTGGATGGATGAAGAACTCCAGCCCGAAGTACTGTTCACGGAGGTGCTACAGTACCTCGAAAATGGCCTCCCTTGATCTCTCTTGAAGCCTTGAAGCATTAGGGTTTCTAACCCCTCAAGTGTTGGTTTTATAGACCTTGAATGGTCTATAGACAAGCCTCAGACCAGATCCACAATTTGTGGGTGATTATGTGACTTTTGGATTAAAGAATTCCATGTTGAATGGCCCTTTTCGAAGTTGGAAACAAAGTCAACATTGAAGGCTCGGGGTTGGCGGTCGACCTGCAGCTCCTGGCGGTCGACCGCTACTGTAAAACTTGCATTCGGGTGATCCCTGGGAATTTCGATCGACCGCCACTGGCTGGCGGTCGACCGCCAGCTGAAAGACTGCAGACTGGCGGATGCTGGCTGGGGCGGTCGACCGCCCCTGTGCTGGCGGTCGACCGCCAGCTGGGCAGAACCCAGATTTTCCCGGGTTGGTCCGTTATCTATCTTAGCTCCGCCGCTTAAGTCCTTTAGCAGCCCGTGCATGTTTGTGGCATTGCCCTTGACAGTCTTAAAGATTTTATTATTGAGTCTTCAATCAAATTTTTGTTCCGGGGGCTCCGCCCCCGGAAACCCCCGCAAGGGGCGCTGCCCCCTTGACCCCCGCGACCTGACCGGGCAGGTCGATCCGCGTGCGAGGGCACAACATTGAGCTTTCACTTGTCCATTCATTTGCATATCTGTCATGAACACAACAGCACATATGTCAGTCATATAAGAGTGAAAAATAACAATGACTAATAGTGTTTAGCCATTATCAAAACCAAGAATATCACAGAATGCATATGACCATAGAATGATGTCGAATGACCCAAGTGACCACAGAATGACTCAAATGACTTCAGGGACACAACAGTCTGCCTGATCAACAAAGATTTGATCAGACTATGCGCATGTCAACAAGAATGGATGCATGACTGCAGACTGAGTTTTTGATGTTGACTCCCCCTAAACATATGCATGGGTTGACATTGGAGTATGCAACCTATGACTTAAGTGAACACATGATGCATTAAAAATGATACCACTTGGTATGCAATCTTTGGGTCCCTTTTTAACATGGTGTGCATTGGCGTGTATGAGACCACAATATGATGCAATCATGAATTATTTGTAATGTTTTCTGAACTGAAATGCAAATTAGATTTTATCATGTGAAGATGGATACATGCTACTTAATCCCTCTTTTTGATGATTTCAATATGGTATGCAATCAATTCTGAAATCAGTATATGCATGATAACAAATGCACATGGGTAAACTAAGAAATGCAGGAACTCCCCTTGACTTTGTGCATTGAATGTCTGAATTATGAGTGCAGCACATGTAAGTGAATCAATGCAGGAAATTTGATGAATTATTCACATGAACATCTAGACTGTTCTAATGATGGGTTGACCCTTGGTACCTGGCGGAGAACTGAAGTCTTAAGACCACCTCACGCATGATGTGGGTTTCCAGATAGAAGAGATCTGTCCTTCTCCCATCTTACCATTTTATATACCAAGTGGTCATGCAGAGTTGGGTCCCTTGATCATGAAATGCATGATAGTGCATGAAATTTCAAGATGATGCTTAAAGACCACAACACATGCAGATGCATCCATATGCAATGCATTTCTACCTTAGGTGCAAACTCTTAAACTCCCCCTCTGCCCAATGCTCATGGAAGTTGAGATAGACAATCAGCATGTTATTTGTCCATGAGAGAGATGAATTGAGATATATGCAGCCATGGAAGACATCATCAGAAACAATGATCAACAATGTTAAGCAAGAAGTTCACATGGCTGTTAAATGATAGAAAGGATCAAACAGCAACTCAAACATCAATTTAATTTTATCAGCATGATAAATTTTTCATGGATTACACAGCTGAATTAATTGATCTTTGGTACAAGGCGGACGTGTGGATATGAGATCCTGCTCACGCATAGTGAGAGTTCCGAGAAAGCTTTACTTGCCTTTCTTCTCTACACCATTTGATATACCAGCGGTCAAACAAGGTGTGAGCAAGTAATCTAGCATAGATGATCATTTCACACCATGGGAGAATTTTGATGGAGCATGGAAGTTTTCAGACATGCATGATTTATTTAGAACAAGAAGGTAATTCTAAATGCAATGACTCATAATAACCCTAACATGTAGATTTTGATAGAAATGTATGCCCTACAAGCCAATCACATGAGATATGATGGTGTCATTTCTTGTAATATCTTATTCATATTTATATTAATGACATTTATTCATTGCATTTAATTTATGTTTATGATTTGAATGTAATGAAGTCCGTAAACATGTGCGATGATGGCTGGATCATAATGAGATTATGATAATGAGATCAGTCATCTAGATGTACATGTTCTAGATGTTCCCAGTCATAGGATCTTCAAGAAGGGACATTGAAGATCCGGATAGACTGGCACACATGATACTTACTCATATGATGGGTGTGTTTGTTCTCATAGTCATCAGTGTGGAGACACTGAAGTACGTGTGTGGGTGCTCATGAGTGGAATGAGTACACTGAACTGACCCGATCTAGAATCCCTGAGTGGTAATCATACTTACTGTCAATCAGGATATTCTATGTCTCAATAGCACAGTTTGACCTTAGACCTGAGTCACTAAAGATGTCTTGCATAAGGGATGCTGTGTAATACCTCGGGTTTTTTGGATATGGATCCATGGGTTTCGGATCGTCTTTCCGTGGATTTCGAATTGTGTCCGTTTGAGTTTTGGACTATTTTTACCGGGTTGTCGGACCCACCGGTGTTGTGCCTGTGAGTTTTCTTGGGTCTGTGGTGTGGTGAGGAGCACGCCGGTAATTTTCTGTAATTTTCAGAGCGCCTTTGTGGGTCCCGGGTTACGTTTTAGGTTTTACGCATGTTTTCTATCTGTCGGACCTTCGGAACCCTGTACAGGGTGAACCGTTGCGTTTTCCGACGCCGGGACATTACCACGGTGATCAGCGTGTTCCGAAGATCACGGGGGTGTACTTTTTTATTTTTTGATATTTTCCAAAATTTTCGGATTTTCTCTATAAACCCCCTCCCTTTTTCTCTCTCCCCATCTCTCCTTTCTCTCTTCTCTCCCTCTCTCTTTTCTCACGCTCTCTTTCTCCCCTCTCTTCTCCGGCGGCCGACGGAGCTAGGCGGGGGCGAGGTGGAGGCGGCGCGGGCGAGGATGCGGGCGAGGACGGGCGAGGATCGAGGCGGTGGAGGCGTGACGATGCTCGGGGGCGCGTTCGTGAGCCGGCGAGGGTTTCGCGGTGATTTCTTCGTAGATCGGCGTCCACGACGTGTCGTTTCTTCGGTGGAGGTAGGGAGATGGACCCCCAGCTCGTGCGCTTCCTTTCCCGCAAGTTTTGTAGGTTACGATGAGCCAAGCGGGTTTATTTGAGCGGTTTGGGGAAAATCCATATTTTTGGGGTGTGCGCCCGATCTACTGTTCTACCACGTTTCGGACCGATACGAGGGTCTAGATGCATGCTAGGGCCCATAGGGGAGCTTCCCCGTTGTTTTTCCAATCATCCGTGGATGATCGGGGCGTGAAACGGAATTTTTGGTGTTAGTTCGCCGTTTCACCGTCGAGACGCTGTGGCGGTCGTTCCAGTGACCGCCACAGTGTGTAACGCGCCTGGGCGGGTGCGTTATGCTCCCTTTGTTTTGGGTATTGGCATTCGTGGGCCTGGCGGCCCCACGATAGACCGCCACAGGGCTGTGACGCCCTCACGCTAGACCGTTACAGTGATTTCGACCATTGGTTTATGACCGTAGGGGGTCATAGACGGCTGACACACTCAGAGTGGCGCGTCATAGAAGCGTGACGCCCCTGGACAGGAGCGTTAGAGCTAACGCATCCACCCTTCACCCTAGCGCGCCTGGGTAGGTGCGTTAGAGAGCGTGACGCACCGAGCAGTATGTGTCACGGCTTGTGTAGCTCCCTGGCCTAACGCACCAGAGTCGGTCCGTTAGGTGACATAACGCCCCTGGGGGAGCGCGTTACTTTTAGTTTTTACTCGCCCTTCTGACGGCCCTGTGTTGGAGTGTCAGAGTCATTGTGACGGTCGAGGCTTGGACCGTTACATACTGTAACGGCCCAAGGTTAGACCGCCAGGCACTGTGTTGTGCTGAGGTGGGTTTTCGTGTTCGCCCCGTTCGTTTCATGATGTGTGGATCCCTGGTCGACCCGGTTGAGACCTAGCGGTCGACTTGCGGTCTTGTGAATGCCCTAGACACTCGTGAGATTCTATGTCCGTGTTTTGAGGATGTCGGGAGGACCGTGCTACCTCGTTTAGCATGCCCGTGGGTTTGAGAGTCCATGTGACTCCTCGTGTGCCGGGCTTTTGTGTTACGCTTGACCGAGTCACCATGTATCGGTGTGTGTGCGGTGGGGTCTCGCCCGCATGCCGTGAGTTTTTCTGGAAGATGATTCCCGAGTGGGCCATGTGTTTGGCCTTGGACTGCGAGTCCAGTTATCGGCGGGGCAGCTTGTGCGCTGCCCCGGGAATCGTGCTTCTGTGTTTTCCGTGTGGGCCATGTGTGTGGCCTTGGACAGTGATAAGTGTCCATTCTCTATGGTAATTCATCGCATGTACACCATTTTATGTGCATATAATTAGGCAATTATGCATGATCTATCGTTAATCTCAACTTCGCATATAGATTGGACCTTTCACGTAAATTAATTAATTTAACGATTTTATTTAATAAAATGGAGTCGAGAGTCATGAACATTAATTCTCCATTGCATAATTACGAGCAATTGTGATTCATGTGCACATTATGATAATTTTTATAGATTAAATCGTAATTATATGTGTGTAGGACACCGAAGGTAATTGTAAAAGAAGCTGGGGGCAAAACTATCATCACCGCTTTGACCAAGTCAAAAGCACATATTTTGGTTGGAGGGAAAAGAAATTTCAAAAGTTTGAAATTGAGGAAAAGAAACACATATTTTGATTGGAGGGAAAATTGAATTCAAAGTTTCAAATAAAGGAGAGACATGATAAGCCTTGGGAAAGGGGGTGTCCAAAGTCCAAGAAAGGGGGTGTCCACCTCCTTTTCATTTTCTCCATACATCATCTTCTACCTAAATCTCAGCCATCCATCTCTTTTTGATACAATCTCCACCCTCTATTGACCCAACTTTCCCTATAAATAGCCCATGACAAGAAGGAGAAGGGGAGTCCTTCTTTTGGTAATTTTTCACTCTCCCTCTCCCTCTCACATCTTAGGTCGTCGATTTCTCCCCCTTCGATTCATTTTATGCTTTTGCACTCTTCATGTAAGTTCTTATTTTTAAATGCTCTGCAACTTAATCTTCTACTTCATCTGCTAATTTCTTCTTGTTTTAAAGTTATTTCATGTTTTTCACTGTGCTATCCTGTTCATCTGTGAACCAGTGTTTCTCTCTGATTCTTCCCCTTATTTCTCCCATTTCTAATTCTCTTGTCCTCTTCATTTCTTCACAAAAGTTCTTCCTTTTTAAATGATCTACAACTTCTTCTTCTGCATCATATTCTAATTGTTTCTAGTTTTAAAGTTAGTTTCTCTTTTTCAAGGTGCTGTCTTCCCGTTTGTACTGTTCATCCGAGATGTTAGCCTCTATTATTCCTCCGTTTTGAAGCCCTTCCACTCTTCTTTTTCTCTCTGATTTCTTCATCAAAGTTCTTCCCCTCTTATAGATCTAGATTTTCTTCTTCTATCACTTCCTTCAATTCTTCTTCCTTTACGAGTTATATTTATTTTCCCACTGTCTTCCTTCTTCATCTTCTTCCTTCTTCATCTCCACACAAACCCTTCCACACTCCTCTCTATATTTCTCTCCAAAGAGTCCTTCACAACTCTCCTTGTTCGGCGGCGTACACATCAAGGCGGGCGACGTTCCAAGGCTCGTGACGTGGACGACGACGGCTTCTTCATTCACCTCTTTCCACGGCGATCTTCATCTTCATCTTGGCTATATTCTTTCCCCTTTTCTTTATTTTATGAGTTGTAATTTTCCATTTTCATAGAGTGTACTTTTCACTTTTCATCTTAATAAAAGTTCATCTTTATAAATTGTGGTTGTCTTAGTTCCTCTTTCTATCTCTTCTAAGGTCTTTTCTTTACCCCTCTCATCTTCTTTTGTGAGTTTATTTTCATACAATTTATTTTTCCTTAGATTAATCTCACTCAAAACTCGACTTTTCAAAGTGTAAGGATATTTTTCCAACATGTTCCAAAATGTTATTTCCTCCTCGTGGGATCGACTCCACTTACCACTATACTTGATTTTTCAATCTTTAAAAGTGAGTGAGTGCGAATATTTTGAAATTGTAGCACGACTTTTCAACGACGAGTTTGTGTACATCAATTTTTGACGCCGTTATCGGAGAGGAAATTATTTTTATAGTTAGATATTCTTATGTTTGATGTGTATATTTGTATATTAATTTTTTTATTTTTATTTTACAGAAAAATAAAAAAATCAGAAAATTAAAGAAAGGAAAATCGGATAAAAAATTCTCAGAAAATGAAGTGTCGCTGAAAGCCTAGAACTGTAACAGTTAGGCGTCGCTAAAGGTCTGAAACGTAGGTACATGTTCTATTTTTCTAATTTTTGAAAAATGTTCAAAAAAATCTGAAAAATTCTTGAAAAATCTCTAAAAATCAGAAAGAATCAGAACACACAAAAATATCATTTTAGGCTTCATTGTGTAATAAATTTGTATGTCTTTATTATTTTATTATTGAACTTCTCGCATTCATCTTTTAGTGAAAAATTTAAAAAAAATAAAAAAATCTCTGAAAAAAAATTAGAAAACAGAAAATCATAGAAACTTTTTGGTCTCATGCTATCATGTTTTCATTATAGATGCATATTGTTCATGCATTTTAGCTGATTCTCTATTTATTTACATCAATTAAAAAAATTTTAAAAAATAAATAATCTCTGTAAAAAATAAAAAATAAAACTTTTCTTTCACCATGATATCATGACTGGTTACAGATCTTTCTTGCATTGTTGCATTTAGATAATGTGAAAAAGTGAAAAAAAATAAAGTATGTCTACTATTTACATCTCCTTAAAAAAATAAAAAAAATAAAAGACGAGGGATCGCGATCCAAGTAAGTATCTCAATTTTTCCTCTTGTGATTTAATTTATTTTCTACCTTTTGTTAGCTTTTATATTTAGAAAAATCTCAAAAAAAATATGTGTTAATTAGATAGCTTCATTAATTAAAAAAAGAACAAATCACTTGCACAAAAAATAAAAGACTTCATTCAAGAGTTGAAACCACACCATCCATGTTCTAGTCTATGCATCATTTAGCATAAGATTTTTTTCTTATTATTTAATTTCTACATTACATTTTGGAGATTGCAAGGGACAAGGTACATTCTACTTATCCTATTCTAACATGCATATTCCATAAGAACCCCTTGTTTGAAATTATGATGTGCATTTCATTTCAAAATATTATAAGGACAACACCCCTAAATAACATAAGGTGGAGATTTCATTACCCTTCCTTAGTCCATAAACTACATTTTTCCTTGCATCTTTGCATGACCTAAGCCTAAAATAAAAGTCAGTAGACATTAGTCCTAGGATCACACTGTGATTTTAGTACGATTTGAATTTACCCTCTTGTGGAAACCGGTGCCTAAGGCAAGACGGTCGGACGGCAAACGCCTTAAGTGGGATTATGGTTTGACATAATTTGGTCCCTACGAAAGTAGGGGGAGCCTCCCACTACCCCACCCTTACCTGGCCGGTGAAAATATTGAGGGTGAACTTAAGTTACACTTTAGTCATTTTGTGAAACCCTATTTGTAGGTGTAGGTCACATCTAGGTCATTAGGTAAATTGTGTGTCAACTTGTTTGTTTATGTAAAAAGATAAAAAAAATTAAAACAAAACAAAAAGATTTTTCTACAAAATACAACAAAAATCAAAATAAAAAAATAAAAAAACCCATCTATTTTTCTTGGGCCTTTTGCATTGCCATATCAACTTTTGTTCTGGCGCATTAATAGATTCTTTCATGTTCAACCATGCAGACTATTTGAATTCAAATCCTTCATTTGCTCATTGTCATCAAACTCCTTCACTCTTCCACAATGGGGTTAACAATTCATGTTTCACCCAAGAACCTTATCAATTGTCATCGGAGTTTTCACCTCTTTCTCTCACACAAATCCATATCGTAGGTGAAAAAACCAACAATCATCTTCTTGGGCAAATTACCAAGACCCCATGCAAAATCCTTCAAACTTACACTTTTCAGATTGGACTTCATATTCCAATGATCTTTACAATCAAAGCTCATTCCCAAGGACAACACATCTACTCCCCACAACCTCAGTACCAGACTGACTTCTCTTCAGATTGTTACTCACCACAGTCTGAGTGCCACCCAACCTATTCAGCTCCTCCAAAGTCTGATTTCGAGGAAATGTTTAATCAAATGACTCAACTCATCTTGGCCAATCAGCAATCCCTTCAAGCTCAGAGCCAAATTATTCAAGCCTAGCTTGACCAACATGATAGAGTGCTTGAAATAGACCAATGTGCTAGCCTCCCCAAGGAAAACTTTGAAAATCCATTTTCTGATTATGAGTATAATATCACATTGAATGATCCATATATCAATCATCAATTCAACAACTCTCAAATAATTTTTGATGATGAGGATAACATGGAGCAGCCATATCAGGAAAATTGGGGGGAAGCTAATGAATCTCAATTTGTAATGGTCAAGGAGAATAATGAGGAGTCTAAGTTGGGGAGAGAACAAGAGAAAAATAAAAATCAAATTTGGGCCCTAAACTCTAATGACTATTATGATGCAGCCCAACATACAAATCATTCTTCTCCTTGCTATTCATCTCTTTCACCATTAGATGATAAGTCAGATGATCAATTCAATCAGTTAATTCTCCAAAGTCACTCCCTCCAAGAGCAAACGAATAGGCTGACCAAGGAAGTCAAAAACATGGAGGGAGATCAATTCTTTGATTACTCTAGACCCACTCTTACTCATCAAATTCTTGATACTGACTACGATCAATCCTTGAATTCTCATTATCATAACATTCAGATCCACTGTGACTCAAAAGATGTAGGAATTATGGAGAGATCTTGTCAGGAAAATTTGAATGAGGAACCTACAAAATTTGAGGGGATTGAAGAATTTGCTGGAGAAGAAATAAAGGAAGTCGATGAACTAATGAATGATCATATTCCCCCTCCTAAAATTGAATTTGAGGAGCTTGTGCTTGATTATCCTTATGAGGAGAATGCTAGAGGTGGATGATCTCAAGTTGGGGGGAGAGGCGGAAAATAATGAATCTCAAATCTATGATCAAATGTCTTTCCCCGAATTTGCTGAAATTCCCTTTGAAGATGGGAAGGAAGAAGAAGTGAAGATGGAACAAGAATTGAATATTTATTTGAACAATAAAGTTGGGGTTAATGAGGAATTGAATGAATTGAGTGTGCCACATGATAATTTCAATCTGGAGGAAAGGGTAGAGCTTTTGCCAATTCATGACCACAGTAATTCTTTTGACATTCTTCCAGTCGATTGGTCTGATTTTACTCTAGCCGAGTTGGCAGATCCCATTGACTCTCACGACCATTATGTTGAGGAGCATGTTTCTTTGACTCTTGAGATTGATAATCTCCTTGACATTGATCAATTTATGGGAACCCGTCACCCTCTAATCTATTCCCACCTCAATAATATTCATGAAAATTTTAAAATTGAGGTGAAAAATAATTATTTGAGAGATGATAAGGTCTACATTAATTCATTCACACCTTCTTCAGACCTTCAGGAGGAATATTTCATAATTGATGATATGATTTTTACCAATGTTCCTCCTCCATTCTCTGATAATGGTGGTCCTTTTGCAATGCCTCCACCCCGATATATGCTTTTCCCTTATACTCACCAGTTACAGTTGTTTCTCTGAGGGCATGAAAAAGAAATTTTTGACAAGGATAAAATGCTCTGGTGGCTCATTTTAAAATCAACTCGTTGGCTATAGAGCTTACCTGCGTTTGGCTGAAGACGTTAAACTTAGCGCTTCTTGGGAGGCAACCCATAATTTTTATGATTTTCGTGTGCTAATAAATGACTTCTTGGGAGGTAACCCAAGTACTTCTTGTGTTTTTTTTTTTGCAGGTGTGAATAAAGGATAAGTTGGGAGAGAGAAGATTGCTTGCTCTATTGTCCAAATCTTCAAAGTCAAGTACCACCTTTCATTCCAGTAAGGATGCCCGTCGACGTTCACTTCCGTCAGGTTGTCCCGTTCCTTCACATATTTCATGTCTATATTGTTCTATTATTTCATATTATTCATGTCATTGAGGACAATGTCATTTAAGTTGGGGGGACGGAAATCATACCATTGCACATGTTGCATTCATTTATACAACCTCATTTTTTCAAAATAAAAAAAATATATTTGGAGTTTTCATGATTCATGCTTCCATTGAAAGTAATTCTGAAATAGAAAAGATTGAGAGAATGATGATGAAAAATTTATTTAATCTAGCCATGGAAAACTGATCTAAGAATCTCTTTAAAATTCATGTGCACTTTAGAAAAATGAAAATCACTTGCACGCTAATGAAACATGACAGGACAAGTCTTCTACTATTTTTGGTATGTTGCCTGACATTCTGCACTTCGTAAAGAAGAGATCTTTTATAAACTTTCTACCAAGTTATCTATCAAAAATTAGTGCAAAAGCACAATTGAAAAAAAAAATTAAAAAAATAGAACACCATGAAAAATACTTCGAATCTGAGTAATCGGGCCTACTTCACCTAAGACGTGTTGAGATTCGCGTCAAAAGGATAAGGGAACCTTGATCTGCGAAACCGACTTACTTCGAGGTTCGCGTTAAACAGTGGAGGGTAGTGCAGCATCATGTGTGTAGAAAAATAAAATAAAAAAAAAAGATCCCTAAGGGACGAAGTAATAAGGCAGATAAAAAGTTAATATGCTTAATGCTCTGATTAAGAGGTGCAGGGTTGAAAGGCACTTATTTAGAATAGCAAATGGGGGATGCAATTGTCTAAGCTGTGGATTTGGTAGTTACACATACACAAGTGTTATTGAACTTTGATTTGAATTCTTAATCATGTACTATTAAATTCCTACATAAGACTAGTGTGCATTAATGATTTCAGATTTCTAATCTTTGGTTGATTCTATGAAGGGAGAGCTGGATATGAGAGTATGAATTTTACAAACTCTTGTTAGTCCTAAATTTTTATTTATTTGCATTGCTAAGGGACTAACAATGAGTAAGTTAGGGGGTGTGATAAGTGTCTATTCTCTATGGTAATTCAATTCATGTACACCATTTTATGTACATATAATTAGGCAATTATGCATGATCTATCGTTAATCTCAACTTCGCATGTAGATTGGATCTTTCACGTAAATTAATTAATTTAAAGATTTTATTTAATAAAATAGAGTTGAGAGTCATGAACATTAATTCTCCATTACATAATTACGAGCAATTGTGATTCATGTGCACATTATGATAATTTTTATGGATTAAATCATAATTATATGTGTGCAGGACACCGAAGGTAATTGTAAAAGAAGCCGGGGGTAAAACTGTCATCACCGCTTTGACCAAGTCAAAAGCATATATTTTGGTTGGAGGAAAAATAAATTTTAAAAGTTTGAAATTGAGGAAAAGAAACACATATTTTGGTTGGAGGGAAAATTGAATTCAAAATTTGAAATAAAGGAGAGACATGATGAGCCTTGGGAAAGGGGGTGTCCAAAGTCTAAGAAAATGGGTGTCCACCTCCTTTTCCTTTTCTCCATACATCATCTTCTACCTAAATCACAGCCATCCATCTCCTTTTGATACAATCTCCACCCTCCATTGACCCAACTTTCCCTATAAATAGCCCATGACAAGGAGGAGAAGGGGAGTCCTTCTTTTGGTAATTTTTCACTCTCCCTCTCCCTCTCACATCTTAGGTCATCGATTTCTCCCCCTTCGATTCATTTTCTGCTTTTGCACTCTTCATGTACGTTCTTCATTTTATAAATACTCTGCAACTTATTCTTCTACATCATCTGCTAATTCCTTCTTGTTTTAAAGTTATTTCGTATTTTTCACTGTGCTGTCCTATTTATCTGCGAATCAGTGTTTCTCTCTGATTCTTCCCCATATTTCTCCCATTTCTAATTCTCTTCTCCTATTAATTTATTCAAAAAAGTTCTTCCTTTTTAAATACTCTACAACTTCTTCTTCTGCATCATCTTCTAATTTCTTCTAGTTTTAAAGTTATTTTCTCTTTTTCAAGGTACTATCTTCCCGTTTGTACTGTTCATCCGAGATGCTAGCCTCTGTTCTTACTCCGTTTTAAAGCCCTTCCACTCTTCTTTTCTCTCTGAGTTCTTCATCAAAGTTCTTCACCTCTTATAGATATAGATTTGTAATCTCTATCACTTCCTCAAATTCTTCTTCCTTTATGAGTTATATTTATTTTCCCACTGTCTTACTTTCTCATCTTCTTCCTTCTTCATCTCCACACAAACCCTTCCACACTCCTCTCTATATTTCTCTCCAAAGCGTGTCCTTCACAACTCTCCTTGTACGGCGGCGTGCACATCAAGGCGGGCGACGTTCCAAGACTCGTGACGTGGACGATGACGGCTTCTTCATTCATCTCTTTCCACGGTGATCTTCATCTTCATCTTGACTATATTCTTTCTCCTTTTCTTTATTTTATGAGTTGTAATTTTCCATTTTCATAGAGTGTACTTTTCACTTCCATCTTAATAAAAGTTCATCTTTATAAATTGTGGTTGTCTTAGTTCCTCTTTCTATCTCTTCTAAGTTCTTTTCTTTACCCCTCTCATCTTCTTTAGTGAGTTTATTTTCATGCAATTTATTTTTCCTTAGATTAATCTCACTCAAAACTTGACTTTTCAAAGTGTAAGGATATTTTTCCAACATGTTCCAAAATGTTATTTCCTCCTCGTGGGATCGACTTCACTTACCACTATACTTAATTTTCCAATCTTTAAAAGTGAGTGAGTGCGAATATTTTGAAATTGTAGCACGGCTTTTTAACGACGGGTTTGTGTGCATCAGACCGTGAGTCCAGTTGCCCAGCCTGGGGCTGGAGGGTTCCCGCTTGTCCCTGAGAGTGAGATTCGGTTTGGCGGCCTGTGAGCTACCTTGGGAACCGTGCTTCTGCGTTTCTGCGTGGCCAGGTGTGTGGCCCGTAGACTGTGAGTCCTGTTTCTTCTCCGACTGTGGTCACCGTGTGACGGTGCTGGTATGTGGGACGGTCCCCATACTTCATCGGTTTCTGACGTTATTTTCCGTTGACTTGAGAGTCTACTCCTTAAGTGACCCTCCACTAGTCGTAACCTGCTTACACGTTTAGTGGTCCCACCAGGGAGTGGTGGAGAGGCTATCCTGAGGATGATTTTAGACTGGTTTCCGTCGGGCCCCGCGTCTAGCAACCAGAGTCCGGTTGAGGGGAAAACCGGTCAGAGGGCAAGACCAGGGACGGACGGTCTGTGTGTGCACACATGGTTGGGGGAGGTTGGACCCACGCTGACGGACGTGACCCCAGCTAGTCACTTATTTTGTGGTTACTTGTACGGTGTCTCAGTTCCCGCTGGGTCGGAGGGAGACACTTGAGGCGCGGACTAAGAGGTCAGTGGATGCATCCAGCCTTGCTTCTAGTGGGAGGTACTCCTGTCGAGTCGGGAGTGACAGACTGTCAGTCAGTCTCTGTGACTTCGACCTTCGGATTTTTTGGTCGTGTTGATCATTGAGTTTCGGGTGTTTCACCGTGGAGCGTGTGTCGGTTCTCGTGACGTTTGACGGGTGCTAGTAGCTTTATCGAGGTTGCGTCTTGTTGTGCGGTACTCGCGACCAGGCGGTCAGGGTTGCACCTTCGACAGCGTGTCCAGGTTGGCCGTGTCCTGGAAGACCCCGACCGTGAGATCGGTAAGTGGTACTAGTTTGGTTCGGTAGCCCCCGACCGTGAGATCGGGGTGTGTTTTCCGGTACAGTAGGAGTAGCTGTAGTGCCAAGTTTTGACCGGCCACCGGTTCATTGTTCATGTTGTCGTTGTAGCTTTCCTTTCTGCTACCGCCGTTGTTTCCGGTTGGGGTTCCACGGGATCCCTTCTGAGTCTCTTTTTTGGAGACTCATCCCTGCTTTTCAGGTGTGACGGTTCTTCCTCGAGGTTCGAGGGTGCTGTTCGGAGGTTCTCAGTTGCCAGCTCGCCGGGCCGAGTGTTCACTCGGCATGTGGTACGCTTTACTGCTTTAGACTATACTTTCTGTTGGACTGGACTCTGTTGTAGCAGTAGCTATTTATTTATTTCTGTTAATTATTGAATTGTCCTACTTTATTTCATATTTCTTTGTGCCTCCACACTCCTTTTAGCCCTTCCGAGCCCTCCCGGCTTGTGGACTGTGGTTCGAGTCTCGGGTTATCGGGCCTTCCCGGTATCCGGATTCTCGGGTCGTTACATACTGAGTATTTTATTACTGACTTATAGACTTCCGTTGAGTGGTCTTGTACAGTTAGTTATTCGGACTCAGTGGAACTCGTGCGAAGGTAATTAGTTTGACAACATGAGATCATTCACTCTCAGTATGATATATGAGATAGAATGTCCTACAGATCTGTACTCGGGAAATCTCCTGGCCAAGGTACGAGAGTTCATTATGAAAAAGGAGTTTCTCTAATGAACCTGTTTGGAGTACAGGATTCAGTCGAGCCGGGACTCAATAGGGTTTGACAGTTTGACCATACCCTAGTCCTGGTGGGGCATTGGATGAATGAAGATCTATAGTTGTGTGGAATCTGTAGACGGAAAGGTTCCAGAGTGGGTTTCTTATCCCAAATGTCTTTTGGGATCACGAAGCGTTGCTTGGTGCTTTTCGTGATCGAAAAGCCCACTGTTTCCATTAGGAGTTAATGGATAGAATTAATTAAGTTAAGAAGGAGTTCTTTACTTAATGGACTAGACAACCAAATAGACTATTGGGCCTAGAGGGTCACACACAATAGAGTATTGGACAGACCGGGATGGGTGGACTTTATAGACTATTATTGGGTTTTTATGAAAAATGGCGAATGTCTATAAATATACGCTGTTGGGAGAAACCCTGGCCAAGCTACATGGTTGAAACTCTGGCCCCCCTCTCTCCTCTCTCTCTCTCCATGGTGCACCCCCTTCCTCTCTCTCCTTCCTCCCCGGTGGACGGTGGTGTTGAGATCGGGTCGACACGTGGAGATCATGAAGGAGATCCCGTCTGCTTCCACTGCTCGTGTGGATACGTCTAGAGGCCGGACGCTTGAACGGCTCGCGACTCCGGGATCTTCCTCTCGTTCATCTTTGAGATTTTGGGAGATTCTCAACCCCGCAAAGGTAAAGAATCGTTCTTCACATTGCGGGATTAACGATCTGGTTCGATTTTAAAAAATCGGCAATGATATGTAATCTAAGGTTTCGATGATTTTCACTGCGTATTCTGATCGGAACCTTATAGTGGTATCAGAGCCAGGTTGCTAGTTTGATCAAAATCGGCATTATTATATTATTTTTCATCGTTCACGTTCTTGTAAAGGGCTCTTCGTTCGTCGCTCGATTGGGTCGCTCATGAGATGAGTAACGGCCGATTGATGCCTGGAAATCGTTCCCGGGATCAAGAAGAGCAAAATGCATATTTGTATGCGATGGTTGACCCACCGGCGAGGCCGGATCGGCCGCCACAACCCCGACGGGATCGCCGTTCGCACGCAGAAAGGATGATTGTTTGGGGCCGTCGAACGTCGACTGCTGGTGCCCATAGGGGCTGTCAAAGGCCCTAGACTATCCTCGATGGCGTCCGGCGGCGTCTGACGGTGTATGGTGGCGGTGTAGGCGGCCGCGGCGTTCTCGGCGGAAGGGGAGTGCGGAGGCACCCATGTTCATCGCGAGCCTCTTCTTCGGCGATGGCGAAGGGGTGGGTGACCGGCGGCGATGCCGGGAGGTCCCCTGCGGTCGTCCGCGGTGGCCGGGCGCAGTGGACGGGCCCCCCTCTTGTGAGCTCGCAGCGGCTAGGGTTTTGACCCCAGCCGTCTGCGTATCGGGCGGGAGGGATGATCCCTCCCGCGGGTGGCTAACGGGCCGGATCCGAACCCACTATCATATATATATATATGATATACATATTGGTTTTTATCATTTTAAAATATTTAAAATGCATATAAACTCAATAAAATTCTAGGAAAATTCTGAAAAATATATTAATGAGTTCTAAAATTGTTTTGGTAATTTATTAATTTATTTTTCATTATTTGGCCCCTTGTTAATTAGTTATTAAAAATTTTAAAATGGTTTTAAGTATTTCCTATTATCTAATTAACTAAAGTTAATTACTATAAGAATGTGATTCTTATGAGGTTAATTAACTGGTAATTATCATTGAGCCCATGCAGTGAATGTGAATGACGGTGGTCTAAAGTTGTTTAGACTTATTTGTTTTAACTAAATTGTTTAGTTGAATGTTAATATGCGTGATTTAAAAATTAATTATTATATTTTAAAATTATCGTTATGTCTTGTTTTAATTATGTGATAATTACCATTAGATGCATGTGATGTATCTTGTGTGTGGATGGATGATCATGGACTTAGATATCATGTGATGATGCTCTTTGTGGTGAATGGTTTAATATGTGATGTGATTATTGGGTTCGCGTGCCTCCTTCTCTCTCTCTCTTATTAATCTGGGTTGTACATTCTATCTCCCTCCAGTGTTGTACTCCCCTTAACTGGTTCAAGGTTTCTTATTATTATCTGATATACATTTGTGGGCTTACGTGCCCAATTACAAATTTACTTGTAATAATGAGAAGCGGATGGAGACAAAGAAGGAGACCGGATGCGAGGGCCTCGGGAGATTCTTCACATCTAGTGGGAGCATTAGATGCTCCATGTTTTTCTATTTGCCATGATTGTGTGCATTACCAACTGGCTCTGGTAATGTGTTTTAGGAGATTAAGGCCCATGATCATCCATTGGTATTAAAGCATATATATGATATATGTGGATGTGCTACTAATTACTTATATATATATATATATATATTTAGGGTATATACGATACTCCAAATTCTTATATGTATGTAGCACTTATATTGATGAGACCAAAATTTAATCAAAACCCCTCGATCTCATATTAGGTTGTAAACGTGAGGCATTAAGAATGACCCACGTAGCCTTCCGTTGTTATAGTCTAAGTGAGCTGCTCTTAGATTGTGTGGGTTTGTTGTGCTGCCACAAGGCCCTCACAGTAAGGGGGCAGAGACTTAGGCTAAGGCTTAGGTTGAACTTTGGGATGGGCGCCGGCATGGCTTTGTTGTGCTGCCACAAGGGTCATGTCTTGAACCCACTCTCATAATGTAACAACGGGTCTAACCTAACCAGATCTTGTGATTTGTTGTGCTGCCACAAGGCCACAAAAGTCTGGAGGCTGAATATACCAGGAGTTGCAAGGAGTTACAATTGGCAAGAATTACATACCCATTAAGTATGGGTTGGTTTGTTGTGCTGTCACAAGGCCACTACCATAATGTTAATGGGATTCTGGTCTCACTAGGATATAGCTGGAATATCCCGTCTTTGCACAATGAGGGTTGTGCAAATTCGTCAAAAATTAGTGGGAGTTATAATATTATGATTAAAGACCATATCTGAATTTTTAATTCATGAATATCTGCATGTTATGTTATTATTGCAAATCTTCTCTGTAGACTTCTATGGCGAACCACCCGTTACGCGGCATATTTGATGCCAACAGGCTTACTAGTCTAAACTATAGTGACTGGCTCAGGAACTTGAGAATTTTTCTCACCGCTGAGAAGATAGCCTATGTTCTTGATCGGCCTGTACCTCTTCTTCCTGCCGATGATGCTAAAGAGGGAGAGATCATTGCTTACGAGAAGCATAAGGACGATGCCACGCTTGCCCAATGCTATATGCTTGCCTCCATGACAAATGAGTTACAGAGGCAGCATGAAAAGATGGATGCCAGATCCATTCTATTTCACCTTGACGAGCTCTTTGGAGCTCAAAGTCAAACCGAAAGATATGAGATATCTAAGAGTCTGTTCGGGGCAAGAATGTCTGAAGGAACATCTGTGCAGACACATGTTCTCAAGATAATTGAGTGGATCGAAAGATTGGCAGAATTGGGTTTCAACATGAATAAGGATCTTTGTGTTGATCTAATTCTGCAATCTCTCCCTAGTTCTTTTTCCCAGTTCATTGTCAATTTCAACATGAACAAAATAGAATGCTCTCTGGCAGAGCTTCTAAACATGTTGAAGACTGCTGAGAGCACCATGAACAATGGGAAAGCTCTTGCGATGCTTGTTGGAAAGACCAACAAGAAGAGGAATTTTCAGCAAGCCTTCAAGAAAGGCAAGGCAAAGAAGAAGTGTAACGACCCGAGAATCCGATTACCGGGAAGGCCCGATAACCCGAGACTCGCACCGCCACCCACGAGCCCGAAGACTCGGAAGGGTTAAAAGGATGGTGTGGAAACTACACAAGTATCACAAATAATTACAGAAATTAAACAGTTATAATATTAAGCAGGAAAATAAATTAACAAATTACATGGTCCACAATAGAAATTAACAACAATAACAATAGTCCACGACTAGTACAGTGACAAGAAAGGAAAGTACAGCTACTCGAGGCATCCCCCGGCTCTGACCTCTGGCACTACCTCTGGGCACACGCACCACGCTGCACCCCAGACGCGCTCCCCGAAGGTGGCGCCTCACCTGAAACACGGTGAAAGCACGCAGGGAATGAGTCTCGGAACAAGACTCAGTAGGGATCACTCGAACCCTACCTCGTAAAACGAGAAACCACTACACTAGCGGTAGGAGAGTACCTCGGAAAGGAAAGCCCTGTACTCTACAGAACCAAGCCCTACGGTACGCAAACTGACACACGTGCCACGGTAAGAAGACCGAAGCTCAACGGCCAAACCGATAAAACCCAAAGGTCGGAAACACACGACTGACAGTCTGACACTCCGTACTCGACAGGAGTACCACCCACTAGAAGTACAGCCGGTAGCGTCCCCTGACGTCTTACACCGCACCGCAGGTGAACCGCCTGACGTGATAGGTCCTACCCGAGGCACAGACACCGTACAAGTAACCACAAACAAGTAACTAGCTGGGGCCACGCCCGTCGACGTGGGTCTAACTGCCCCCAACCACGTGTGCACACACAGACCTTGCGTCACTATTGACACCCGTTTCATGCCTACAAGTTGAGTCCTTTTCTTATCCCCTTGATAATGTCCCGAGTTATCCATTACTTTGAGGTATTTCCTTGATGGTGTTTTGAGTATATCTATTCATTACCAAGCTTCTTACTCCCTGGACGGGGTTTGTTTGGAGTCAGTTTTCCCTTGGCATGCATCCTGATTATAGCGGTTCTCTCCAGACCGCTATCACCTGGTAGCGGTCCCATGAGGACCGCTTTCATCCTGTGACCCATTCCTTTGGGGCTGACCCAGTCAAACCTTATCCTCGCGCATGGTAGCGGTTCTAACCCGACCGTTTCTATTGTTAGCGATCGTGCGATAGACCGCGTTCGCCACCCAGGCCCAGTTCCGTCCGAAGCTCCGTTTTCTTTGCCCCGGGGGGTATCTTAGGACTCTTCTTCGAGAGAGTTACGGCCCCGGACGGGGGTGGACTCTCTTGGACGATTTTTCTTCGATTTTTCAGGAGTTTATCCTTTGGAAAACTCTGGAATTCGCCCCGAGGAACCCCAACTCGACCTAGGGTTTCTAAGGGATCGATATATAAGGGTTGGCTTCTTCCTCACTTTGTGGGGGGGACTTTTGGGAATTCACGCCGAAACTCTGCCGGCCTGGGGAGCGATCTTCTGCCAAGGGACCATGCTGTTCACGTTCTAAGCATTCTCCAGTCCAGGGAGTATCTAGATCCTAGCGTTCAAACCCTCCTTCGTTCATTACTTTTCTTTACGTTGCATCGCTATTCTTGCATTATCTCGCGTTGTTCTATCATGTTCTAGTCATTCGTTGCATGCTTAAACATCCCTCCCACTGTTTGTCACACCCCACAGGGGTTAAAAATCACCAACCCCCAGGTACTTGCCCCCCCTTTGTTATGCGTTTTAATTATTATAGTTTGATAGATACTGCACTACTCGTAGATCTAATTGGGTTTGTTTTCTTTGTGTCTTCATCCTTCCCTGCAGGTTTACAGTATATTCAGCACGAGGCCCCTCTCTCTTGGCCGGCTGAGAGAGAGGGAGGATCGAACCCACAACCCACGTTTTCGGGTGATGGTAGCGGTCTGGGACGAACCGCCTTCATCAGGTAGCGGACGTGCGACCAACCGCCTTCTCCTTTCAGCATCCCGCTTGCGAGTGCCGCTACCCTTCTCCTTTCCAAGGCTTGTAGCTCGGTCTTCCTGAGGTATTAGTCCTGGTGGCGATCACGGTCAGTTCTCTACTCCTCGTCCCCCTCTGTGTTTCATGAAAGTTCATGTCTATCAGTATGCTTACATCATTTAGTTAGGGGACGTCGCAAGATTGAAACACACATATATATATCTACACCCCTTTTTTGGCGATCACGGTGGGACACCACTGCCAATCGTGTTGTGCGCTGTATTACCTGCTTTTTACTATTTATTTCCGTTGTTGGGGACCTTTGTGGGGTTTCCCGTTCCTGTTCTGGGTGTTTCCTGTTCTCTGGACTCGACGCGGTCTGAGGAAAGCCGCTTCTATGTAGTAGCGGTCATCTGTGGACCGCTACAGGTTACTCCGGTGCACACTCCAAAACCTTCTGCCATAGATCATTACATGTTGCCTTATGGAGTGTTGTTTTATGCTGTCCATGCATCCGTATATTGTCCTCATTGTTGTTAGGGTTATGGCTTCTGATATATGGTTTACTGCTCGGGTCTCCCTCCAAGGTTTCTGCTCTTGCTTGGCCACTTCCTACTTCCTGACATAACGCGGTCCCGCGTCGACCGCTTACATGTGGTAGCGGTCATGACAGGACCGCGACTGTTCGCCCAGGTACGCACCCGAGGTCCCTTTCTGTAGCCCATTATTCCACTACGTTTAAGGGTCCTGAGTGCTGTTTGTTCCTCTCTCTGATGAAGTAACTGTTCGTATTATTGTTTTCATCTTGATTACTAGTCTTTTAGGTTAGAACTTGCATGCACTCCGGTGCACATAGGATTCATGCATTTCATCCACATCTAGTTGCATGCCTACCGAGGTAGGGTTTCCTCTCGTCTCCATATTCCTTGGAGCCGACTAGGGACCTTGCTGAGGACCTCCGTAAGCCCCCGTGAGCCGTGGATTCCCACACGGACGTCGGGCCGGTTGTACCGTTCCATCCCTCAGGCTTGCATTTGCATACATTGTAAAGGAGTTAACCATAGTCGAACCAAAGTGTAGACCTTATTCCCTGTAGGATACCTATCTTGAGGGAATTAATCTCAATCCAAATCATTAAAAGGCCCACCCAAAACTTTGACATTAAAATATTTCCCATCCGATTAACTTGTTTGGCTTGGTGAAATCCTTCGTATTGTTTGTGGTGTCTGGGCTTGCCCAAGCCCGCTTGTGTTATTTTGTGTTACGTCCCCGATCATCCATGTAGGTTGTGTCGTTAGGCCCAATTAGGTTAGTCCATTCTGTGTGTCCATTTGTCTAGTCTCATTGTCCTAGGTTTCTTTTTCTTTTTCTTTGCATTATTGAGTCAGTCCCCTCCTTTGAGCCCTTACTTCCCTCATTGTATTTCCCTGGTTTTACTATACAAAGTCTCCATTATCCCCATGAAGCATTTTTCCACTGTACCTTATTCCCTTACTTCTCCCTCTTCTTATCCCCGCATGGATTCCTCTTCCCATGCGGGCCCAGCTCCTTATTCCTCCGTTGGACCCTATTCTATTAACGGGCCCTTTTATCCCGCCCGTGCTGCTGCTAGCCCAATCACTTCTCATTCCTACATACACGATTCTTCCAGGCCCATGTATTCCTCCATGCCCGGAGCGGGCTTTCCTTATTCTCAGGCCGGATCACCTTATCCGGCCCATCAATATTGTCCTGGTCTAAATTCATCATCTCCTGCTCTGATGTGGCACAGCCCACTAATGAGATGTTTGACCCTTGGACCTACCAATCCACAAGCATACAAGCACTCAAATGGCTCACCGAGTGGCCGAGCTCACACGACGCACACGTGCACCCGGGTGGGCCCGAATGATGACGGCGAGGGTCCGGGGTGGGACCCCAAGGTTTCCACCGGTTGGTGGGCTTATGGTTGACCCCTAATGGGCCTGGGATGCCCCCTTTATGGGCGGGCCAGCACGCTGGGGCGTGGGTTTAGGGTGGCTCTCCCTCACTTACCACGGTGGATACTCACGGCGAAATCAAACATTCATGCTCAAGCTCTCACTCACCGCCGGCGAACTAAGGAAACGATACTAAACGAGCAAAGCAATTGAAAGGACCAGGAGAGGGACCAGCTGCTCACCTGATCGGTGTGAAAACACCGATCCCGGCCGGAGACGACGGGCGCGCCGGGAGGCGTGGGTATGTACCCGGACGCCGCGGCGGGGTAGCTTCAACCTGCGGGTTAACTGTTACACCACTACGCCTCTCGCAGGAGGGGTGATCTCGGGGTGGGGATTAACTTATTACAACCAAAATGTACCTCCACGCAGGGAGGGGCGTTAAGCCGGCCAGGCGGGTGGGGGAAATGTGCCCCCGACGATGGAGCGGATGTCTCCGTCGATTCTGCTCGCTTGCTGTGGACAGGGGCAGGAGGCGGTGCAGCAGTCGTATCTCACCCTCAGGAATTTTGCCGATGGCGAGACCACCTGCGTAGTCTTCGTGACTGGGCCAGGGACACCTCTGAATTTTACTGATTTAATCGGACGCAGTCTCTGGCCGTGGTAGAAGTGCGAACTGGAGGTAGGATCTGAGAGCCGGTACCCACAGAATTGTTGTAGTAGCTTGCAGGAACGGTACCTGGGACTCCCGAACTCCGATTCTCGAACCGCTTGAAGATCTGGAACCGTGGTCGAATCCCCCTTGCAGCAAAACTAGCGGGGATGTCTTCCGGGGTCGGAGTGATCCGGGGGCCGTTGTTGACTGACTGTGGGTCGAAGCAGACCTGAGCAGACTGCCCCGAGTGTCTGGAGGGGAAAAATCAGAAATCACGCTCCCGGGGACCAAACGCACTTCTGTTTCTTGATCTTGGTCGCAGACAGGGGGAGGAGTATTTTCGTAGAAGAGACTTGGGTCTGATTCCGGCACCGTTGGTCGTGGAGCAGCTTTCCACCGAGCTCAGGTCCTCTGCAGGGGACAACTGGACCAGTCGTGGGAGAATCGCCGTCTTGAATGGCCACGAAGTCGAAACCGGACGATTCCACCTCGCCTGGTCAGAAGACTCGCCAACGTACGTTTTTGATGAAGAACCCGGAAGCCGATTCTGCCTGGAACTGCTCCCAATATCGACTGCAACTCGGGCTTGATTTCTGCCTGCGAATGGAGCTGATTGAGGAGGGGGGATTAAGGGGGATGGAAGGGATTTGTGGGTTTGGGTTAAGGGAGGGGGGGGGATGGACGTGGCTGGGGTTGCAGGGGGGTGCTTTTGGGAGGTGGGGAGGTAATGGGGTGGTGAGAGAGAGAGGAGGGAACACCCAAATTCGAAATTGGGCCTTGGGGAGATGAAAGGGTGCCTGGGAAGACGAAAGGTTGTGTGGGGAAGGGGAGAGAATGCCTAGGGAGTGGGAGTTCTACCTAGGGGAGGGGAGGGGACTTAAATGAGGGGTATAGGGAAGGGGGAGGGGTCTTAATTAGAGGTGAAAGAGAGGAGAGAGAGTGGATTCCGAATTTGGGGTGGGGATGAGAGAGAATTGGAGAGAGATAGAGAGTGAGAGTGAGAGAGAGAGAGAGAGAGAGAGCTAGAGACAATATTGGGTGGCAAATTTCTTAATTCATCAAAGCTGCTACAAAGGAGGGAGGGGGGGTCCTTATATAGAGCTAGGACCTTTACACAAAACCCCCTGACATTTAACACAACTACAGAAAACTATGAGTTAAGAAGGGGGCGCCCCTGGGCCCAAGCCCACTAAGTGGGCCTAACACCCTCAACTAAGGGCCCAAGTGACTCACTATGGCTAATTAATCCTTAAACCTAGATAGTGGACTCAAATAAAAGACAATTACACCTGATATGACTCAAATAAAAGAAAATACATAAGCAAGAAAATAAAGATAGATATGAGAACCACTTCTCCAATGGGTCACGAAGTCGGGGACGCCTCGTGCCATAGTGAATACTGGGAGATGTCCTCATCAAATCCCCCGGGGTGGGGAGAACTCGACCCCGTCGAGTAGGGGTCCAATCGCCTCTCATACTGCTCCAGCAGGCTCGGGTCCAGGCGCATCAAGTCCTCTCGGCTTACCCATGCATCCTCGGTCGGGGGACGGCCCTTCCACCTCACGAGGTAGCGCTGGTAGACCCTGTTCCTGGTAAGTGTACTTTGTTCATCCAGTATTGCCTCCACTTGCTCAAGCCGGCCTCTCAATTGGGGTGGTAATTTCGCTCCGGGAGGGTCACTCACAAGGGGGGGTAGAGGTTCAAGATCCTGACTGGGTTCCACCGTGGGGCCCTTGTAGCACACTAGGTCCGCCACATTAAAAGTGGGGTGAACCCCAAAGCCCTCAGGTAAGTCTAACTCATAAGCATTGGTACCAATCCGTCGTAGAACCCGAAAGGGTCCCGAACCCCGTGCCCTCAGTTTGGAGGCGGGCCCTGGGAGGAGCCGCTCCGTTCTCACCATCACCTGGTCTCCCTCCTGGAACTCACAGTGTCGCCGATGAGCATCAGCCCGCCTTTTGTAAGCCTCATTGCTTTTGCCTATATGCTTGCGGATATCTTCATGCAATTCTTTGATGTGTTGTGCAAATGACTCAGCTGAGACTGACACTCTAGCATGAGGGGGGAGGGGTATGAGATCCGAAGGCTTTCTAGGACTATATCCATGCACTACCTCAAATGGACTCTTTCCTATGGACCTATTGACAGAATCATTATATGCAAATTCAGCTTGGGGCAAGAGGAGGTCCCAATTCCCAGGATGGTCCCCAACTAGACAACGGAGCAAGTTTCCGAGACTACGATTGACAACCTCAGTTTGGCCGTCAGTCTGGGGGTGGTAGGCGGTAGAGAACTTGAGAAGAGTGCCCAAAAGGTGCCACAAGGTTTTCCAAAAATAACTAGTGAACTTGACATCCCGGTCAGAGACAATGGTCTTGGGTAGTCCATGGAGGCGGACCACCTCATCAAAGAATAGCCGGGCTACCCTTGAGGCATCGGAGGTTTTGGAGCAGGGAATAAAGTGGGCCATCCTAGAGAACCTATCCACCACCACAAAGATAGAATCATGCTTGCGTAGGGTCTTGGGGAGGCCCAGGATGAAGTCCATGCTCAAGTCTTCCCATGGGCGGTCTGGGATGGGGAGGGGTGTGTAGAGCCCGGTGTTTTGCTTCACCTGTTTGGCGGAGGCACAAGTACGGCATTGACCAACAATGTTGGCCACCTCTCTCTTAAGGCTAGGCCAATAGAATTGTCTCTCTACCAGCTCAATGGTCTTTTGGACCCCAAAGTGGCCAGCCAAGCCACCCCCATGTAACTCCCTCACCAAGAAATCTCTAAGGGATGTCCGGGGTATGCACAGCCTAGTACCCTTGAAGAGGTACCCATCTTGGAGAATGAACCCCTCATGTTCCTTAAGGGGTTGGGTGGAGAGAGTGTTATGGATGGTCCCAAAGTCGGGACAAGTGGGGTACTCTTCTTTCACTCTCTCAAACCCGGTGACTTCCGCTTGGATAGTGGATAGCAAAGTCACCCTCCGGCTAAGGGCATCGGCGGCCCGGTTCTCACTACCCATTTTGTACTTGAGGACAAAGGTATAGGACTGAATGTACTCCACCCAGCGGGCATGGCGGGCATTGAGCTTTTGTTGGGTGTTGAGATATTTTAATGCCTCATGGTCGGAGAAAATCACAAACTCACTGGGGAGGAGATAGTGTCTCCAATGCCGAAGGGATTGGACCACGGCGTAGAGCTCTTTGTCATAGGTGGAGTATCTAGTCTTAGCCTCACAAAGCTTCTCACTAAAGTAGGCCACAGGGTGACCTTCTTGGCTAAGGACTCCTCCAATCCCGACCCCCGAGGCATCACATGTGACTTCAAAGACCTTGGAGAAGTCGGGTAGGCAAAGGACCGGGGCTTGAGTCATCCTGTCTTTCAGCTCTAAGAGGGCCTTGGAGGCCGCCTTGGTCCAAACAAAATTCCCCTTTTTGAGGCAATCCGTGATGGGGGAGGTGATGGTGCTAAACCCCCGGATGAACCTCCTATAGAAGGTGGCTAGTCCATGAAAGCTACGGGCCTCATGGATGTTCTTGGGCTCGGGCCACTCAATGATAGCTTGGACCTTCTCGGGGTCCATGGACACTCCTTGGGAAGAGACTATGTAACCTAGGAAGGCCAATTGGTTGGTCATGAAGTGGCACTTCCCGGGGTTGGCAAAGAGGCTCTCCTTCCTAAGGGTGATGCAAACTTGCCTAAGATGATCGAGGTGGGCCTTCTTGCTTTGGCTATAGATGAGGATGTCGTCAAAGTAGACGACCAAGAATTTGCCTATGAAGGGCCTAAGGACCTCGGTCATTAGCCTCATGAAGGTGCTTGGGGCATTTGAGAGCCCGAAAGGCATGACAAGCCATTCATAAAGACCATCCTTGGTCTTAAAGGCGGTTTTCCATTCATCCCCGGGCCTAATGCGGACCTGGTGGTAGCCACTCTTGAGGTCTATTTTGGAAAAGATAGTGGCTCCTGCAAGCATGTCGAGCATATCATCTAGCCGAGGGATGGGAAATCGGTACTTGACCGTGATTTTGTTGATTGCTCGGCTATCCACGCACATGCGCCATGTCCCATCTTTCTTGGGTGTTAAGAGGGCCGGGACGGCACATGGACTCTTGCTTAGGCGGAGGAAGCCCTTCTTGATGAGCTCCTCGATTTGCCTCCTAAGTTCCGCGTGCTCGGTGGGGTTGAGGCGGTAATGGGGAAGGTTGGGTAAGGTAGCCCCGGGTACAAGATCGATGGCATGTTGCACATCGCGCATGGGAGGTAGCTTATCCGGAAGCTCTTCGGGGAATACATCTTGAAATTCTTGAAGGACTTGTTGGATCTCTATGGGATGGGACCCCTATGTGGTTCGGGAGGAAGTTCATGGTGTGGTTCCCTATTGACGGGCTCCTCATGTGGGGGAGGGGCTACTCTCTCATTTAATCTTGGCATGTGGGTCTCAAGTTGGCCAAGGCGCCGAGTGATGTCATCAAGCCGAACCATGATGTCGGCCATACCCTCCATTACAAAGCCCATGGGATCGGGGTGTCTTGCTCCATTGTGGTCGGGCTCCTCATGGGGATTGGGCTCCATTGTAGTTTGGGAAGATGATGCTGAATGATGTTGGTAAGGGGTACCACTCCGGGTGGTCATGCAAGGTTGGGCTATGCAACGGCGAACGATATGCACCTAAGACCTAGGATGCAAATGACCCAAGACTAGGCTTGATGGGACAAACCTACAACCTGGCTCTGATACCACTTGATGTGGCACAGCCCACTAATGAGATGTTTGACCCTTGGACCTACCAATCCACAAGCATACAAGCACTCAAATGGCTCACCGAGTGGCCGAGCTCACACGACGCACACGTGCACCCGGGTGGGCCCGAATGATGACGGCGAGGGTCCGGGGTGGGACCCCAAGGTTTCCACCGGTTGGTGGGCTTATGGTTGACCCCTAATGGGCCTGGGATGCCCCCTTTATGGGCGGGCCAGCACGCTGGGGCGTGGGTTTAGGGTGGCTCTCCCTCACTTACCACGGTGGATACTCACGGCGAAATCAAACATTCATGCTCAAGCTCTCACTCACCGCCGGCGAACTAAGGAAACGATACTAAACGAGCAAAGCAATTGAAAGGACCAGGAGAGGGACCAGCTGCTCACCTGATCGGTGTGAAAACACCGATCCCGGCCGGAGACGACGGGCGCGCCGGGAGGCGTGGGTATGTACCCGGACGCCGCGGCGGGGTAGCTTCAACCTGCGGGTTAACTGTTACACCACTACGCCTCTCGCAGGAGGGGTGATCTCGGGGTGGGGATTAACTTATTACAACCAAAATGTACCTCCACGCAGGGAGGGGCGTTAAGCCGGCCAGGCGGGTGGGGGAAATGTGCCCCCGACGATGGAGCGGATGTCTCCGTCGATTCTGCTCGCTTGCTGTGGACAGGGGCAGGAGGCGGTGCAGCAGTCGTATCTCACCCTCAGGAATTTTGCCGATGGCGAGACCACCTGCGTAGTCTTCGTGACTGGGCCAGGGACACCTCTGAATTTTACTGATTTAATCGGACGCAGTCTCTGGCCGTGGTAGAAGTGCGAACTGGAGGTAGGATCTGAGAGCCGGTACCCACAGAATTGTTGTAGTAGCTTGCAGGAACGGTACCTGGGACTCCCGAACTCCGATTCTCGAACCGCTTGAAGATCTGGAACCTTGGTCGAATCCCCCTTGCAGCAAAACTGGCGGGGATGTCTTCCGGGGTCGGAGTGATCCGGGGGCCGTTGTTGACTGACTGTGGGTCGAAGCAGACCTGAGCAGACTGCCCCGAGTGTCTGGAGGGGAAAAATCAGAAATCACGCTCCCGGGGACCAAACGCACTTCTGTTTCTTGATCTTGGTCGCAGACAGGGGGAGGAGTATTTTCGTAGAAGAGACTTGGGTCTGATTCCGGCACCGTTGGTCGTGGAGCAGCTTTCCACCGAGCTCAGGTCCTCTGCAGGGGACAACTGGACCAGTCGTGGGAGAATCGCCGTCTTGAATGGCCACGAAGTCGAAACCGGACGATTCCACCTCGCCTGGTCAGAAGACTCGCCAACGTACGTTTTTGATGAAGATCCCGGAAGCCGATTCTGCCTGGAACTGCTCCCAATATCGACTGCAACTCGGGCTTGATTTCTGCCTGCGAATGGAGCTGATTGAGGAGGGGGGATTAAGGGGGATGGAAGGGATTTGTGGGTTTGGGTTAAGGGAGGGGGGGGATGGACGTGGCTGGGGTTGCAGGGGGGTGCTTTTGGGAGGTGGGGAGGTAATGGGGTGGTGAGAGAGAGAGGAGGGAACACCCAAATTCGAAATTGGGCCTTGGGGAGATGAAAGGGTGCCTGGGAAGACGAAAGGTTGTGTGGGGAAGGGGAGAGAATGCCTAGGGAGTGGGAGTTCTACCTAGGGGAGGGGAGGGGACTTAAATGAGGGGTATAGGGAAGGGGGAGGGGTCTTAATTAGAGGTGAAAGAGAGGAGAGAGAGTGGATTCCGAATTTGGGGTGGGGATGAGAGAGAATTGGAGAGAGATAGAGAGTGAGAGTGAGAGAGAGAGAGAGAGAGAGAGCTAGAGACAATATTGGGTGGCAAATTTCTTAATTCATCAAAGCTGCTACAAAGGAGGGAGGGGGGGTCCTTATATAGAGCTAGGACCTTTACACAAAACCCCCTGACATTTAACACAACTACAGAAAACTATGAGTTAAGAAGGGGGCGCCCCTGGGCCCAAGCCCACTAAGTGGGCCTAACACCCTCAACTAAGGGCCCAAGTGACTCACTATGGCTAATTAATCCTTAAACCTAGATAGTGGACTCAAATAAAAGACAATTACACCTGATATGACTCAAATAAAAGAAAATACATAAGCAAGAAAATAAAGATAGATATGAGAACCACTTCTCCAATGGGTCACGAAGTCGGGGACGCCTCGTGCCATAGTGAATACTGGGAGATGTCCTCATCAAATCCTTGATGTGGCACAACCCACTAATGAGATGTTTGACCCTTGGACCTACCAATCCACAAGCATACAAGCACTCAAATGGCTCACCGAGTGACCGAGCTCACACGACGCACACGTGCACCCGGGTGGGCCCGAATGATGACGGCGAGGGTCCGGGGTGGGACCCCAAGGTTTCCACCGGTTGGTGGGCTTATGGTTGACCCCTAATGGGCCTGGGATGCCCCCTTTATGGGCGGGCCAGCACGCTGGGGCGTGGGTTTAGGTTGGCTCTCCCTCACTTACCACGGTGGATACTCACGGCGAAATCAAACATTCATGCTCAAGCTCTCACTCACCGCCGGCGAACTAAGGAAACGATACTAAACGAGCAAAGCAATTGAAAGGACCAGGAGAGGGACCAGCTGCTCACCTGATCGGTGTGAAAACACCGATCCCGGCCGGAGACGACGGGCGCGCCGGGAGGCGTGGGTATGTACCCGGACGCCGCGGCGGGGTAGCTTCAACCTGCGGGTTAACTGTTACACCACTACGCCTCTCGCAGGAGGGGTGATCTCGGGGTGGGGATTAACTTATTACAACCAAAATGTACCTCCACGCAGGGAGGGGCGTTAAGCCGGCCAGGCGGGTGGGGGAAATGTGCCCCCGACGATGGAGCGGATGTCTCCGTCGATTCTGCTCGCTTGCTGTGGACAGGGGCAGGAGGCGGTGCAGCAGTCGTATCTCACCCTCAGGAATTTTGCCGATGGCGAGACCACCTGCGTAGTCTTCGTGACTGGGCCAGGGACACCTCTGAATTTTACTGATTTAATCGGACGCAGTCTCTGGCCGTGGTAGAAGTGCGAACTGGAGGTAGGATCTGAGAGCCGGTACCCACAGAATTGTTGTAGTAGCTTGCAGGAACGGTACCTGGGACTCCCGAACTCCGATTCTCGAACCGCTTGAAGATCTGGAACCGTGGTCGAATCCCCCTTGCAGCAAAACTGGCGGGGATGTCTTCCGGGGTCGGAGTGATCCGGGGGCCGTTGTTGACTGACTGTGGGTCGAAGCAGACCTGAGCAGACTGCCCCGAGTGTCTGGAGGGGAAAAATCAGAAATCACGCTCCCGGGGACCAAACGCACTTCTGTTTCTTGATCTTGGTCGCAGACAGGGGGAGGAGTATTTTCGTAGAAGAGACTTGGGTCTGATTCCGGCACCGTTGGTCGTGGAGCAGCTTTCCACCGAGCTCAGGTCCTCTGCAGGGGACAACTGGACCAGTCGTGGGAGAATCGCCGTCTTGAATGGCCACGAAGTCGAAACCGGACGATTCCACCTCGCCTGGTCAGAAGACTCGCCAACGTACGTTTTTGATGAAGAACCCGGAAGCCGATTCTGCCTGGAACTGCTCCCAATATCGACTGCAACTCGGGCTTGATTTCTGCCTGCGAATGGAGCTGATTGAGGAGGGGGGATTAAGGGGGATGGAAGGGATTTGTGGGTTTGGGTTAAGGGAGGGGGGGGGATGGACGTGGCTGGGGTTGCAGGGGGGTGCTTTTGGGAGGTGGGGAGGTAATGGGGTGGTGAGAGAGAGAGGAGGGAACACCCAAATTCGAAATTGGGCCTTGGGGAGATGAAAGGGTGCCTGGGAAGACGAAAGGTTGTGTGGGGAAGGGGAGAGAATGCCTAGGGAGTGGGAGTTCTACCTAGGGGAGGGGAGGGGACTTAAATGAGGGGTATAGGGAAGGGGGAGGGGTCTTAATTAGAGGTGAAAGAGAGGAGAGAGAGTGGATTCCGAATTTGGGGTGGGGATGAGAGAGAATTGGAGAGAGATAGAGAGTGAGAGTGAGAGAGAGAGAGAGAGAGAGAGCTAGAGACAATATTGGGTGGCAAATTTCTTAATTCATCAAAGCTGCTACAAAGGAGGGAGGGGGGGTCCTTATATAGAGCTAGGACCTTTACACAAAACCCCCTGACATTTAACACAACTACAGAAAACTATGAGTTAAGAAGGGGGCGCCCCTGGGCCCAAGCCCACTAAGTGGGCCTAACACCCTCAACTAAGGGCCCAAGTGACTCACTATGGCTAATTAATCCTTAAACCTAGATAGTGGACTCAAATAAAAGACAATTACACCTGATATGACTCAAATAAAAGAAAATACATAAGCAAGAAAATAAAGATAGATATGAGAACCACTTCTCCAATGGGTCACGAAGTCGGGGACGCCTCGTGCCATAGTGAATACTGGGAGATGTCCTCATCATGCTCAGGCTGGCCCACATCCTCCCCGGACTCTTCCTACCGAGGAGATGTTCGCTCAGGCCCAACGCCAGCTTGATGAATTGCAATGCCGAATTAATCCTCAAACTCCTTCGGATATTCCACTTGCATTCCGAGGTCTTCAGCTTCCCCCACGTCAACAGATTCCGACTTATCGTCGCTATGGTGGAGTCGGTGACCCCTACGTGCATTTGAAGGAGTTCTTATATGAGTCGGCCCAGTTCCAGCATGATCAACGCTTGATGGCCTATTTGTTTGGCCTATCTTTAGAGGGTCCGGCCAAGGATTGGTTCTTCACGTTACCACAAGAGCAGATGGTGAATCTTCAAGCCATTCAGGCAAGATTCATTCAGCAGTATCAGGATCAGGTTGGGCCCAGACATTCTTTGGTTGATTTGGCCCAAGAGAAGATGACGCCCGACGAGGAATTTTCCACATTTGCCGATCACTGGCGTCGCCTAGCCGCGCAAGTCCCGGGGCATATTCCGGAGGGCGAGCAGATCAAGATGGTCATTTCTAATGCAACGCCCAAGCTCAAATGCATCTTAGCCCTGAATGATGTCACCTCCTGGCAGCAGCTTTACAGCCGAGCCCGCTTTATTAGCCAACAACTCCCAAGTTCCCTTGACCCCGAATTCCCTCCACCTTCTGCGCCCGCTTCCTATCCATCACCCTCAGTAAGTCAGCCCTCTACTACATATCCTTTCATGAATCGGCTTGCGAATCCCTCCCACCCGTGTGCCTTCACATATCCCTACCCCTCCATTTACCGACCCTCCACAAGTCAGCCTTGCGCCTCCTCATACCCACATGAACCCCCACCTCCGGTCAAGGAAACACCACATCCCGAGCAGGTGGATGCCGTCTGTATACCCCCTCCTTCTGCTCCGTATATGCCTTCACTAAATCCCTCCCTTAGCCATGCGCCATTACCTACGCAACCTCCGCTTCCACCCCCGCAACCTTCTCTATCACCTTCCCATATCCCTCGACACCCACCGTACCCGAAGCAGGCTCCTTCTCTGCTGTTGCCAGAATCTTTCACAAATATTTTCAGGGCTTTGATGGCCACCCATGCGTTGCAGCTCCCCCCGGTTGTGCCTTGTCGGCCCACAGTCAGGAATTTGCTCCAGTTCTGTGAATTCCACCGTCAGCAGGGGCATTTGATTGAGGACTGTCCCGAGTTCCGGGAGTTTATTTACAGCTTGGAAGACAAGAGGATGATTGATTGGGCTGTCATACGCCAAGTTATTTTGGATCTCAGTAGCAAGCAGCAGCAGCAGCAGCAGCAAGCCGTGCCGCCTAGGCAACCGTCCCCACTTCAAGACCAGGGGCACCCTGGTGTTTCTTTAGTTAATAAGATACCTGCTCCGTTACCTACTTCTTCCTCCATCCCATCTCCTCCACAACCTTTACCTACCCCAGCCTCCGCTCGGGCAACCTCTCTTTCACCCTCCGTTTCCACCACCACACCTATCCCCAACGCCTCTCGACGAGTCGTGAAGATACGTCGAAGAGAGCAACCACCTACCTCCTCCCCACTATGCCACTACCTTCCTCTCCTCCTTCTTCCCCACCCTTACCTTCACCTCCATCCCCTTCACCTTCACCGTCTTCATCAACCACATCACCCCCTTTGCCACCCTTATCACCTTTGCCACCCTCATCACCTTTGCCACCGCCACCACCACTTCCTTCACTCCCCCTTTCGCCATCATCCTCTGAGCCCGAGCAGGCCGAGCCCAAACCCACACCTCCACTTTTGCCTTTACCTCCACCCATGCCCGTCATCATCATTATTCCCCCATCACTTGCACCATCGCCACCCGCGCCCTTCAAACCTCCTCCTTCTAACCTTCCTCTACCACTTCCCACTTCGCAGAGCAGGTACACGCTACCTTTGGTGCCCCTTGGGTCTGGTCCCCAGGGAGATAATGAGCCGAGCCAGGTTTCGATTGTGCATTTCAAGATTCAAGTTGTCATTTACCGCATGCCAATCTGGGTCCTGGTCCCTGGCTATTTTCGGGATAATGAGCCTGCATTTTCAGAAATGGTTGCAAAGAAGAGTTCACTCGCACTAGTGCCAGTTTCTTCACGAGCGAGGCTGATGGCAATCTCATAGCTCGCCGGGGGATTCACTATCGATGCTGTTATTTCTCCTCGCTCGATTGATGTTCAGTTCACTGGCCGAGAGGGGTTCTCTACTCAGATTATGCTAACCCATACGGTCGCCCGGAGCCTGATGGATTCCCTATTCAAGGGGCAATTGGCTGCATCTTCTACACTTTCCAAGGACATTCTGCACTTGCTGTGCAACCTCCCTCAACTTATTAGTATGCCGGCTACGTCAACGCCGCGTATTGATCTCTCTCAGCCTTGTCCTGCTCTTCTAGTACGGGAGTTATGCTTCGAGCCTGATTGCCGAGTGGAGTTGCCGAACCTCTATGTTCTAGTGCCAAGAGACAAAACTCTGTGGCTTCATGATGTTCATTCAGTTGAGAAGTTGTTTGCCCAAGAATGTCTATATCTTGTTAGCACTGGGGGTCTAGGGGCAGCCACCCCAATGAAGCTGCATATTCATGACCGGGCCAGGCCATCTGCCAGGTGGGCCCGCTATTTGAGAAGACATTACAGATTGAGGAGCCCGGGAAGCCGAGCCCGCGCCAGGAGGCGTTGTTTCAAGAAGATTGCGGCTAAGAAGAGGCGGCGACGTAAGTTCAAGGGCCGTCAGTTGGGCACTCAGGAGTCCACTGCCTCATCTCCTTCTTCCGTCCATTCGTCTTTTCTATTGCTCAGTTTTTATCCGTGGGTGGTGTACCTTCCACCACCTGACCATATTTCCACCATCTTTTCCTATCCTCGCCATTCTAGGCCTCGGCCTATGTCTTCCTCTTCCCCTGAGTCAGGGACATCTTCTAGTTTTTCTTCTCGGACATGTCCGGATTTCACTGCTCGCCTCTTTCCCCCGACCTTGTTAGGAATCCCTTGCGCTCGTTCCCCGACCTTGTCGGGTGATTTTTCTGATCCTTCCCCGATTTTGTCGGGTGGTTTCCATTTCTTTTCCTCGACCCTGTCGGGTGTTCATACATTCTCTTCCCCGCCTCTGTCGGGTGATCGCTATTCCTCTTCTCCGACCACGTCGGATGATTATTATCCTTCTTTCTTGTCTTCACAGATATCTTTTCGACGTCTTTCTGTTCTTTCTGTCTCACCCTTTCAAGGTTATCACCCTTTTTCTTGCTGTTTTCGAGGCTTTAGCCCACCTTGATCTCAGTTAATCCTTGTTTATTGTGTATCTGGTTCATTGTTATCAGGGCCTCAGTGCCTTAACGAGGGAGTTCTAGCCCTCGTCTCTCTTCCTTTTTATCCCTTCTTCATCCAGTATGATGTCTGCCACTCCTCTATGTCGAGGAATCCAATCCTTTACTGTCATTTCATCCTTTATCCTGACAAGCAAGGAAAACAAAGTTCGCGCTCCTCAAAGCTCGATGATCGAGATCGCTTCAGGATGGTGGTTTCCACGCCATGGATTTACAAAGGTATCTTTATTTTGGGCAAGGAACGTGCTTTCATTTCCATTATTTCTATTATTTCTGCACATAATTTCTTAACATGATTGAGTGGCTTTAGGAGTCTTTGTTTAATTAGATCTTAACTTTGTGTCAAAAAAAAAAGGTTATCTTCTGCAGCATCCTTAGGCTGGTGATAGCTCCGCGCTGGGAGTCTAGCTTCATTCCCCGATTGTTGAGGGTGACCTTTAGGCAGGGGTTTTTCACACACTACACGGCAAACCATAGCCGATTCTTCTGAGGCGCACCGTTGCTGCTTTGGCCATACTTTGGGTATGCACAAAAGTCTTTTCTTTTCTCTGCTCGGCCAAGTGCAGGGGCAAGAGATGGATGGATAAGATGACCAACTTAGGCGCTCCCCAATACGAGAGAGGTCTCAAATAGGGGCAGTCTTGACCCTCAAAAATAAGCTTTTATGCTATATCTGGCCAATAAGGGCTACCAAAATGGAAAAAATAAATCAATGCAAAGTTACGATTGAAAGGCATGACAAGAGTGGCAGTATAGTTCCCCGCGGGACGTCATGAGCCCGGTCGCATGCGTGCCTGATAAATATGGGTCTAAAAATCAAAGACACAAGCCCCAGCGCAACAGACCTACTCTTTGAGGAGTAGTGCCCTTGAAGGAATTCGAGCCTTGATATCTCCCATCCTGCACGAAGTTTGTCTCCAATTTATCTTCTGCTCCTCCCTCTTAGGCCGGGTTGTATCCCGGGTATGGCCTTAGTAGGGGCACCGTTCTTTAGAAGCAGTTGGTTGTGGCAAGCCACCCTCACATGCACACCCTGCTTAAGGGAAGCCTTTAGTGAAAGGGGTCAGAACGACGGTCCCTTGCCAGTAGTTTGAACCCGCCTTTAGGTGCTGCGGATTTCTATGACAAAATTCCAAAAAAACAAAAAAAAAATCAAATATTATCAAAACTTCAAACAAATCAAATATTTCAAAACTTCAAAAAAATCAAATATTGTCGTCAAAAAAAAATCATCAAAAAGATTACGAAAATCCAAAAAAAATGTGTCTTTTTCATGCATTTACATTTGTTTTAAGGACAGATACGTAATCCGTTTGCTAAGTGTGCAGGTTACAAGTACCCAGGCATTCCTCGCTATATCTTTTCGCTCCATCTCCTATCCACATCTTTGGGCCTATTCTCTCATTCGACTCATGTCTCTCAATCTGTTCTGAAGCTTATGTCCTCCTCAAATTCTTGCTTCCTCTGATCACATCTATGTGAGACGGCTTTACCTCACGATCATGAACCTGGCGGTTCCGCTTCATGCTGATCTTAAGTTTCGATTGAGGAGTGTATTTGCCACATCTTTGTCCTGCATGAGTTATTTTGTCCCACGAATATGTTGGTCGCGCATGGGCCCCCTGTTGTATGACATTGCGTCTGCCTTGGTTGGGCACTCTTACGTTCTTCAGGACACGGTTGGTCGCACAACCTCTACCTTTTGTCGCGGTTGTCATGGAACCGCGACTGTTTTTGGCTGAGCCTGCATACTACTTCCCCTTTTAGTCGTGTCTCGTCCTCGCACCACTTTCTCTCTTCTTCTTGAGTCGATTGTGTAAAGCATTTATAGATTGGTAGAACGAACATTCACATTCATTTAAAACAAAACTCATGGCATTATATATGTGTCATTTCTCCATGTACATGTGTGGTGCAAACAAAATGAAAAAGAGAAACAACGAGGTAATCAAGCATGGCCCTCGCCAGGTCCCTCACTCTCACCCCCGCCCTCTCGCCTCTTCTCTGGAGGACCCATGGCTGTGCTACCCTCCTCTCGGCGTCGGCGCCTCTCCTCGTCCTCATTCCTCCGACGGCCGGAGGAACCCGTGAAGTAGTCCCGGACAGAACCACTGTGTGCGCCACCCTGGGACGCGCTCCGCTCAGGGCCTCGCCCCATCATGCGAAATGCCCGCTCCAGGGCCCGTAGCTCGATCTTGAGGTCGTGGACCTGTTGCCGGGACTTCTCTGCCTCCTCGCGATAGCGGCCCGCCACCGCCGCCTCCTCCCGCAGCCGGGCCATCTCCTGCATCGCTGCCTCCAGCTCTCTAGCCTGCATTATACAGTTCATTTGTGAATAGCCGGCTTCTAAAGAGATCTTTGAAAGAAGGATGCGTCACTCACCCTCTCGGCAAGAGCGGTCTCGGCCTCCTCAGCCCGTGCAGTCGCCCTGGCGAACTCAGCATCCCTCTGGGCCTGGTCTGCTGGTGTCTGTGTGGAGGAAGAAGGGGCATCTGAGCCATGGCGCTGGGCTCCCTCGGCATGCTGCACATTGAAGTCAGTCAATCTCATAAGTCTTACAGCATAATCACATTTCTAAGTCTAGAAAGCAGTAAAGGCTCACCAGGAGATCCAAGGAGCGCTGAAGCTCATCCCGCTGCTGCACAGTCGAGTGGAGCAAACCCTGGAGCTCTGCAATGCGTCCCTCAGGGTCAAGTTGCATTCAGAAGCGTTAACATGTCAGCATGTCAGCCTAATAGATAAGGCACTAGGTTCAGAGATTCTTACCGGTCGTCGAGTGCCGCGGAAGACCTGATCCCCGTAGCGTAGTGCATAGGCCCTTAGGTAGGCCTCGTCCGTGTCAGCTCTGGCCCGTACCTCGCGTCCATGGCGTGCCCAGTCCCGGATCTGCTCCTCCGCTCGAGCAATCTAGTCCACCGAGCCAACCAGTCCGCGTGAGTGTCGCCCCACGCGCTCCTCCTCGGCGCTCTCCCGGGTCGGGAATGCCACGTCCGGCTGGTGCACTCCCCGGTTCCTCATGATCAAGTGATAGCGGAGTGGCTCCACCACGTTCATGCAGTGTAGCCAGATATCTCGGCCTGAGTAGGCCCGCGCTACCTCCACCCAAGGTTGGCCCTCGTGATAGGAAGACGGTCTGCGTGAGCCTCTAGCCCTCTACCGAGGTGAGGCAAGTAGAGGTAGGCCCACACCTGCATTCCACACATGCATTAATCAGATAATCATGTAAGCATAAGCATTCAAATTCAGGGCATTCAAATTGAGATCATACCTGGAGAAATGGAGCGAAGCCGCCAAGCATCGTCTGGCGGGTAGTGGTGCCGAGGGAGTCAAACAGAAAAGCCAGCACGGCCGCGCCCCAAGCATACGACCCCACACCCTCGAGGTCCTCCAGTAGTGGTAGCAATCGGAAGCTCACCGCATCTCCTCTCGTGGCAAAGAGCAGCCGCCAGAACAGAAACACCAAGAACCGCCTCAGTACCCTATCTGCCTCGGCTCCTGGCTCGGCAGACACTCTCGCCCTCGCTCGGTCCCTCAGTCTCTCCAGGTGCTGCTCGGGTAGCTCCCCGACTGAGATCCCGGCGCCTCTCAAGCCCAGGCTATCCTGCAGTCTACCTCGCGGTAGTAGGGATGACGGCCGTCCCGGTCTATCCAGCTCCAGTCCTAGCAACTGCTGTGCCTGCTCCCGGTAGTCAGAGTGGGTGAAGCCGCTCACGGGTGCCCCGTGCACTCGGAGTCTCGTGATCCGTGCCATGTCCTCGAGTGTGGGGATCATGTGTCCCCACGGGAACATGAAGGCCTTGCTGATCGGATCCCATCTGTCCTGTAGTGCTAACAGCAGCGTGGCATCAGTCCGAAGTACCTCCACGCTCAAGAACTCCGCAAACCCCATCGCCGCCAGCCTGTCCCTCTGAAACTCAGGCAAGGCGAGGTACACCGCTCTGACCTGCAACCACGAGATCCTGGTCCGGCTCTTCCCCTGCAAAGGCATTTCACCATTTAAGGATCAGCATAATTCACATAAACATTTCTAGATAAGAAGAACTGAAATTTTGAAATCAAACGGGGGTCTGGGATGGTCGCGGTCCTTCTGGAACCGCTACGGTTGGTAGCGGCTACTGGTCGACCGCGACCTTCTCGCCATGGCAGGCCGAGCCATCCCCGTTTCAAGCTTCGTCCGTATGGACTTTTTAGCCCTACACTCTATCCCCTTGGGTTCCTCGACCCCGTTCTAACCACATGCAACGAGAAAAATTAAAATCAAAAGGGCGAAAGGAGGGGTTTGGGGCCGTGGGCTTACCTCGGACGGCGGCGCTCCTGGTCCCTTTTCCCCTTCGCCGTCTCCGTCGGACTCCTCGGCGGCGGTCTCGTCCGGCACCCCAGTGACTTCGGGGGCGACGGCGGTCGGTTCTTCCCCGGCGGGCGATGGGGGCCGCTCATCCCCCGACGAGGGCTCTGTGGGGAACGTGGCGCCCACGTCCGTCTCCATGATCCTCCGGAGGAAGCGGCGGGTGAGGAGCTTCCTAGGCATCCTTCCGAGCAAAGAAAGAGGGGAGATTGGGAGGAGAATGGGGAGGAACGGGGGGGTTTGGGGTCGGTTTTTACGAAATAGAAACGGAGGGAATGAAGGGGCCGCCGAAGGGGCGGCAGTTATTTTTCAAATCCGGCCACATAGTCGCGGTCTGTCGAAGACCGCTACCATATGATAGCGGCTTTGTGAAGACCGCCTTCTGTGTATAAGGCCCTTATGCTTGTTTATTCACTTGCCTGGTCTCTGCTTGGTCATATGGCTTCTTTTCGGTGATGTTTGATCGCACATATGCTTTGTTTGTTTCGTCATTATGGTGAAGTTGGTTCGTTACATTATATATTGTTTGCCTTTGGCATTATGTTCTACTCTGTTCATGTTTATTTGCTTGTGATTTTCTCATCTTGAAAAGCCATAAAAATTCAAATATGTGAAAAGACAAAAAAAATGCCGTTCCGCTTGACAGGTAAGTCTGGTATGGCTTTCTATCCCTCCTCTTTATTGCATTACTATATGGTATTATATTATATTATCTCAAGGACCAGTCGGTTTCCCGCGTGTTCCAGGATCTGATGTTCCCCTTCAACAAAAACAATGATGATCTAGGTTCACGCGTTTAACCTCCGGATAGGCCGCTAGGTTGGGAAAACTAGGGGAGGATGGTTCCATCCTGCACGCCGTGGTTGTAGATGGTATCTTGACCTTGGTTATCCCCAGGCTAGCAATATTATCCTTGAGTATTGGCTATTTTATGTTTTCTTTGCATTTGTTTTAATGATTTCTTTATTTTAGCCCAGCATGCATCATGTCATCTTTTGAGCATTCACGCCTCGTGATCCGTTCAAGGGTTTCTCCTCTGTAATGGTTAATTGCACTTCAATTCACTTGGATAAGAGATTCTCATTCCGCTCTGAATTTGAACGATTTCTCTGATCTTTTCGCTTGGTCTGGTTGGCCAGTGTGATTCCTGTCTGGATTTGTATCCCGGTTGCTTTTCCTACTTTTTACGTTATGTTCCTTTCCGACCCCCTCATCGTCTGTGGATTGTGTCCCCGATGGGCCTGGTCGTGCTTCCTTTTCCTGTTAGTTTAGTTATCCGGACATGTCTCATCCGCGTCATCCAGTCCTAGTGGTTAGTTCGGTGTTTTCAGGGAGAATTCCTGTCGCTTGCTGGTTGTAACGGGTGTCTTTTGCCTTGCTGCCCGCTTAGCAGTTCTCTCTGCTTCATCTCCACGTCATCTCCGTTTCACGTCGCTGTTACCTTCGCTCCATCTCCTTTCTACTTTGCCTCCATGTCGCCTCCGCTCGCTCCCTTGCAAAGCGGACACCAAGGAGGGGCATCTGTTGACACCCGTTTCATGCCTACAAGTTGAGTCCTTTTCTTATCCCCTTGATAATGTCCCGAGTTATCCATTACTTTGAGGTATTTCCTTGATGGTGTTTTGAGTATATCTATTCATTACCAAGCTTCTTACTCCCTGGACGGGGTTTGTTTGGAGTCAGTTTTCCCTTGGTGTGCATCCTGATTATAGCGGTTCTCTCCAGACCGCTATCACCTGGTAGCGGTCCCATGAGGACCGCTTTCATCCTGTGACCCATTCCTTTGGGGCTGACCCGGTCAAACCTTATCCTCGTGCATGGTAGCGGTTCTAACCCGACCGTTTCTATTGTTAGCGGTCGTGCGATAGACCGCGTTCGCCACCCAGGCCCAGTTCCGTCCGAAGCTCCATTTTCTTCGCCCCGGGGGGTATCTTAGGACTCTATCTTCGAGAGAGTTATGGCCCCAGACGGGGGTGGACTCTCTTGGATGATTTTTCTTCGATTTTTCAGGAGTTTATCCTTTGGAAAACTCTGGAATTCACCCCGGGGAACCCCAACTCGACCTAGGGTTTCTAAGGGATCGATATATAAGGGTTGGCTTCTTCCTCACTTTGTGGGGGGGACTTTTGGGAATTCACGCCGAAACTCTGCCGGCCTGGGGAGCGATCTTCTGCCAAGGGACCATGCTGTTCACGTTCTAAGCATTCTCCGGTTCAGGGAGTATCTAGATCCTAGCGTTCAAACCCTCCTTCGTTCATTACTTTTCTTTACGTTGCATCGCTATTCTTGCATTATCTCGCGTTGTTCTATCATGTTCTAGTCATTCGTTGCATGCTTAAACATCCCTCCCACTGTTTGTCACGCCCCATAGGGGTTAAAAATCACCAACCCCCAGGTACTTGCCCCCCCTTTGTTATGCATTTTAATTATTATAGTTTGATAGATACTGCACTACTCGTAGATCTAATTGGGTTTGTTTTCTTTGTGTCTTCATCCTTCCCTGCAGGTTTACAGTATATTCAGCACGAGGCCCCTCTCTCTTGGCCGGCTGAGAGAGAGGGAGGATCGAACCCACAGCCCACGTTTTCGGGTGATGGTAGCGGTCTGGGACGAACCGCCTTCATCAGGTAGCGGACGTGCGACCAACCGCCTTCACCTTTCAGCATCCCGCTTGCGAGTGCCGCTACCCTTCTCCTTTCCAAGGCTTGTAGCTCGGTCTTCCTGAGGTATTAGTCCTGGTGGCGATCACGGTCAGTTCTCTACTCCTCGTCCCCCTCTGTGTTTCATGAAAGTTCATGTCTATCAGTATGCTTACATCATTTAGTTAGGGGACGTCGCAAGATTGAAACACACATATATATATATATATCTACAGTCACTAGGTCTGGTCCTCTGACCAGTTTTCGCCCGTAGCCGGACTCTGGCTACCGACGAGGGGCCTACGGTAACCGGTCCACAAACCGTCTCGAAAGGTGGGTGCCCGTACACCACTCCCAGGTGAGACCAGCACCTCGTACTGGTGGGCTACGACTAGTGGAGGGTCACTGAAGGAGTAGACTCTCAAGTCAACGAAAAATGACGTCCGAGTCCGACAACGTGTGGGAATCACCCCACGCACTAGCTCCGTCAAACGGGGCCACGGTCGGAGAAAAACGGATGCACCGCCCACGGCCAAACTCATGACCAAGGCAAACGGAACCTCCGGACACCAAAGACACGGTCACGGAACTCCACGGGGTGTCCAGGACACACACACGGCCCAAGAGGAACTCCCGACAACAGGACAGAACGCGCTAGGACTCCCTAGCGCGACAGGGAAGATCGCGCTAGGGCCTCCTAGCGCGACAGGGAACATCGCGCTAGGATCCCCTAGCGCGACAAGACAGGTCGCGCTAGGGCCTCCTAGCGCGACACAACAGATCACGCTAGGGACCCCTAGCGCGACAAGGCAGGTCGTGCTAGGACCCCATAGCGCGACAGGAACCGCCTCCTGTTCATCTTCTCCGATGAACGCGCCCCATCGGGGCAGCGCGATGAACAAGAACGCGCTACTGGAATATAGCGCGTTCTCAGTCCGCGGCGGAAAATGGTAGAAACTCCAAAAAAAAACCAACCACGCCCCCATGCCTCCACAGGAGAGGGGGAAAATAAAGGGGAAGACCCCTGGGGACCCCTAGCATGATCCTAGGTCATCAAAACACGAAATCATGCATCAAATCCATAGATCGGGCGAGCTCTCCCCAAATCATGGAAAAACCCCCAAAAGCTCAAACACGCCCCTCTCGGCCTCCCCGCGGCCTACAAATCATGGGAATGAACGGCAAGAGGCTAAGGAACGTCACCCTACCTCAATGGAGCGAATGCTCCGCCGAATCACCCACGAATCGTGAAGAACGCTATAAGCTTCACGAACTCCCCACGCTTCCCACGCTTGCCGCACGCCCACGAGCTCGCCTCGCCGCCACCCACGCGTCCGCGCCGTCGCCCTGCCGCCGTCAACAGCCGGGGAGGGGCTCACCGCGTCCGAATGGGAGAGAGAGAGGGAGAGGAGGGCGGCCATGGTTGGGGAAGGAAGGAGGAAGAAGAAGAAGAAGAAAGAGAAGGTGGAAAAGAAAAAGAAAAGAAATAGGGTTAAATAGAAAATCCGATTTTTTGAAAAAATAACGAAAAATAGAAAAATACATTTCCGGAATCCTCGGAACGCACCGATCGCAACGGTACCACTCGTGCCCGGGTGAACTGCCCGGTTCGCCCGCAGCGAGCTTCCGAAGAAAAAGTCGAAACACACACCGGAAATCGGAAAACACACGCGGAAAAGTCGCGGAACGCCTCCGGGCCTCCGAAACAACTCCGGATCGCGCCGATCCGAACACGAAAGATGTCCGAAATGAAATTTCAGACACAACAGAGCCAGACGCTCCGAAAACCAGATCCGGGACCCACGAAGAAGGATCCGAAAGGTCCGGGATATTACAGCCCTCTCCCCTTAAGGAATTTCATCCTCGAAATTGAGAACAACCAAAGGGGAAAGAAGAGGAAGACTCACTCAAACAGATACGGGAACTGCTGACGCATCTCATCCTCACGTTCCCACGAAGCCTCACCACCAGAGTGTCGTTGCCACACGACCTTTACCAAGGGAATGACCTTGTTCCGCAGGCGCTGCTCTCGCCTATCCTCCACCCGGATCGGAAACTCTGGGAGAGAGTGATCGGGAGTCACCTCGGGCCAAACAGAATTCTCGAGCACGTGAGAGTCATCGGGCATATACTTCCGCAACATCGAGACGTGGAACACGTCATGCACCGATGCCAACTCAGAGGGTAACTGCAACCGGTAAGCAACCTCACCGATGCGTTCCATAATCGCGAAAGGACCAATATAGCGGGGACTCAGCTTCCCACGCCGTCCAAAACGTATCACCCCCTTCATCGGAGAAACTCTCAAGAACACATGATCGCCCACGGCAAACTCGAGGGGCTGCCTCCTACGGTCAGCATAGCTCTTCTGCCGACTCTGGGCCGCCAACATGTTCTGACGAACCAGGTGCACAACATCCACACATTGCTGTACCAATTCCGGTCCCGTCAAAACACGCTCACCCACCTCAAACCAATCAAGTGGAGTCCGACAAGGACGCCCATACAATGCCTCATAAGGAGCCATGCCGATGCTCGAATGATAGCTGTTGTTATAGGCAAACTCCACCAACGGTAGGTGATGAATCCAACTCCCCTGCCACTCCAGGCAGCAGGATCTCAGCATGTCTTCCAAAGTCTGAATGGTCCTCTCAGACTGACCATCTGACTGAGGATGATACGCCGAGCTAAATGCCAACTCCGTGCCAAGAGCTCGCTGGAAACTCCTCCAGAATCCAGAAGTGAAGCGCGGATCCCGATCCGACACGATCGAAATGGGAACCCCATGCAACGGCACGATCCGCTCCACATAAAGACGAGCCAACTTAGACACGCTCCAGCTGACCTTGACCGGTAACAACCGAGTCACCTTCGTCAGCCGATCCACCAGCAACCAAATACTGTCTTGCCCAGTCGGGGTCCTCGGCAACCCCACCACAAAATTCGTGGTCACATGGTCCCACTTCCAAGCAGGAACATCCAAGGGCTAGAGAGTACCTCCTGGTCGCTGATGCTCTGCCTTCACCTGCTGACAGATCAGGCACCTGGCCACAAACTCTGTGACATCTCTCTTCATGCCAGGCCACCAGAACTGCCTCCGCAAGTTTCGATACATCTTCGTCGCACCCGGGTGCACGGTGTACCTGCTCCCATGAGCCTCGCGCAACACCGCATGACGAACCTGCTCCTCTGCTGGGACATACAGCCTGCCACGAAACCTCGCAGCACCGTCCTCGCCGAGCTCCACATCAGGCATCGCAAGAATCCGGAGTAACTCAGGGTCCGCATGCTGAGCCTCTGTCACCTGACGACGGATAGCAGGAGTGACAGTCAGACTCGCAAGCACCGCCAACCCTGGCTCCTGGGGAATCTTGAGCCTGAAAGATACTTCGGGCACTTGTTCCCAGAGCCTCCACTTCCTCAACATCAAGGTACTGATCGTAACCTTCCGACTCAAGGCATCGGCGACGACATTCATCCTGCCCGGCTGATAAGACAGGGTGAAGTCATAGTCTTTCATGAACTCCATCCAACGCCTTTGTCTGAGGTTCAGGTCCTTCTGCGAGAACACGTACCTCAAACTCTGATGGTCATTGAACACCTCGAACTTCTCGCCGTACAGATAGTGCCTCCAGATCTTCAGCGCGAAGATCACCGCCGCCAACTCAAGGTCATGGGTAGGGTAGTTCTCCTCGTGGGGCTTTAGCTGCCGAGATGCATAAGCCACCACTCTACCATGCTGCATCAGAACAGCACCCAATCCAATGCCAGAAGCATATGTACACACCACAAAACCTCCCGATCCAGAAGGCAAAACCAACACCGGAGCCAAGGTGAGCAATCTCTTCAGTTCGCTGAAGCTCTGCTCACACTCCTCGGACCAAACGAAAGGCACATCCTTCCGCGTGAGCCTCGTCATCGGGGTCGCAATGCGAGAAAAATCCTGGATAAACCGGCGATAATAACCCACAAGCCCCAAGAAACTCCGGATCTCCGTCACCGACCTCGGCCTCGGCCACTGCATTACTGCCTCGACCTTGGCGGGGTCCACGGAAATGCCATCACCAGAAATTACGTGCCCCAGAAAGTGCACCTCGCTGAGCCAAAACTCGCACTTGCTGAGCTTCGCATACAACTGGTGATCTCGCAACGTCTGCAGCACCACACCCAAATGGTACGCGTGCTCCTCGGCAGACCGTGAATAAACAAGGATGTCATCCACAAAAATGACCACGAACTGGTCCAAATACGAATGAAACACCCTCTGCATCAAGTCCATGAAGGCTGCTGGGGCATTGGTGAGCCCAAACGGCATCACCAAAAACTCATAATGCCCGTACCTCGTACTGAACGCAGTCTTCTCCACATCGGACTCGCGAATTCTCAGCTGATAGTAACCGGACCGCAAATCAATCCGCGAGAACACTCGCGCAGACTGCAGTTGGTCGAACAAATCATCAATCCGTGGCAACGGATACTTGTTCTTAATGGTCACTTCATTCAACTGCCGATAGCCAATGCACAGCCATAGACTACCATCCTTCTTCTTCACAAACAACACGGGCGCACCCCAAGGGGAAAAGCTAGGACGAATATACCCCTTGGCCAACAGTTCCTGCAACTGCACCCTCAACTCCCTCAACTCAGCGGGGGCCATACGGTAGGGAGCCTTCGCCAAAGGTCCCGTACCAGACACAACCTCGATCACAAAATCGATCTCCCGCTGGGGAGGTAATCCAGGCAACTCCTCGAGAAAGACGTCGGGGAACTCGCACACCACCGCAATGTCCTCGACATCCGGCTCCATCCGGTCGGACACAACCACTAACGTGAGAAAACCCTGACAACCGGAATCAAACAATCGACGGGCTCGAATAGCAGAGATAAGGAATCGGGAAGAGGTGGAATGGATATCTTGGAAATAGAAGGTCCGCTTGCTCGGATGCTGGAAGTAGACCCTCTTCATCCCACAATCCACCACCGCTCCACGATTCTCGAGCCAATCCATGCCTAGAATCACATCGTAATCTCGAAGCTGCAACGCATAAAACCTGCCTGGCATACTCCGCCCATCGATCCACACCGGAACCTGGTCGAAGCAATACGGAGTGATCATAAAGTCACCCGAAGGCAACTCCACTGCCAAATCACAGGACAACTGGGTTACCGGCTCCTCGACGCTCGACGCGAAATCCTCCGAAATAAACGAATGAGACGCGCCAGAATCAAATAAAACCCGAGCCGCACAACCCAAAATCTGAACGGTACCTTCCACGAGCTGCGACTCCACTGCCTCTGCCCTGGTCATGTGCGTGATCTGGCCTCGAGCCCTCTGCCTGCCTCCCACGCTAGCTGACCTGGGTAGCGGCGGATACTGTCCCTGCTGCTGCTGCTGCTGCTGGGGAACCTGCTGCTGCGGCGGCCTCTGAGGACAGTCACGCGCCATATGCCCTGGCTGGTCACACCGAAAATAAAATAATCGGCGCTGTGCACTGCCTGCCTGGGTGGGTCCCACCACACCGTGGACAAGGTCCTCGCGATCCACCCCCTGATCCTTGACGCTGCAAGGGAAACGGCTGCTGTACACTACCCGATGAAGCCTGCCCCTGATCCTTGTGCTTCTTACGGAAACTCTTCTTCAAGAACTTCTTGACCTTCGAGCCGAAGGACGCAGATCCTGTCACCGAAGCTGCCGATGCTGGTACTCCTGAACCACCCGACGCAGACTGAAAGAAACCCGGCTGCTGGGTAGCCGACTGCTGGCTGCGACCTGACAAAGACTGCCCCTGGCTGATCGGTCCTCGAGTCCTCTGCATATCCATCTCCAAGGAAATCGCAACACGAGACGCCGTCTCTAGATCAGTGGCCCCGTTTGCGATCAGATGGTGCCTCAGCTCCAGCCTCAAGCCCTGTACAAACTGCGTGGTCCTCACCCTCTCATGCTCCATGATGTGAGGTGCGTACCGATCCAGCTCGACAAATCGGGCCCTGTACTGTAACACGGACATGTCACCCTGCACCAGCTCCAGAAACTCTCGCATCCGCTGCGTGGCAACAACATCTGGACAGTACGTACGCTCGAAAGCACTAACGAAGTCATCCCACTCGATCTGCTCAAGTGGACGAAGCTGAAAAGTCGTCTTCCACTCGGAAGACCACCACCTCCGAGCCGTACCCTGCAACTGGTTGTAGGCCAACACAACTCTGTCCTCGGCAGTACTCCTCGCGGAACTGAACACCCGCTCCATCTCATCAAGCCAATCACGAGCCGCATCAGGGTCTGCCTGGCCGCTAAAGTAAGCTGGATGGAACTGCATGAAGTCCCTCACTGCTCGGCCTGGGCCACCCCTGACTGACGAGCCCTCACCAGCCTCTCCGCCAAACTGCTGAGACATGAGATGGTACATGCCACGGAAGAAATCCTCGGCCCCCGGAACTCTCGCAGCATCCGCGGCCTCGGTAGCCCCTGGTGGCGCTCTGCTATGCTCCTCCTGGTCCCTCTGGACCCCCTGCTGGATCTTCTGACCTCCAGCCGACTGCCCCTACTGAGAGCGAGAGCTCCTCCTCGGCGCCATACTCGCTCCTGAAGCAAAAGACAGAAAACACAAAAACGGCAAGGTCAAGAAAAACACACGATGCCCAATGCCAGCGTCACCTGTACATCATCGCTGTGGACTAGTGGACCACTACAATTACCTATGACTCTCATGTAATTCCACAACCGCGCTCTGATACCAGCTGTAACGACCCGAGAATCCGATTACCGGGAAGGCCCGATAACCCGAGACTCGCACCGCCACCCACGAGCCCGAACACTCGGAAGGGTTAAAAGGATGGTGTGGAAACTACACAAGTATCACAAATAATTGTAGAAATTAAACAGTTATAATATTAAGCAGGAAAATAAATTAACAAATTACATGGTCCACAATAGAAATTAACAACAATAACAATAGTCCACGACTAGTACAGTGACAAGAAAGGAAAGTACAGCTACTCGGGGCATCCCCCGGCTCTGACCTATGGCACTACCTCTGGGCACACGCACCACGCTGCACCCCCGACGCGCTCCCCGAAGGTGGCGCCTCACCTGAAACACGGTGAAAACACGCAGGGAATGAGTCTCGGAACAAGACTCAGTAGGGATCACTCGAACCCTACCTCGTAAAATGAGAAACCACTACACTAGCGGTAGGAGAGTACCTCGGAAAGGAAAGCCATGTACTCTACAGAACCAAGCCCTATGGCACGCAAACTGACACACGTGCCACGGTAAGAAGACCGAAGCTCAACGGCCAAACCGACAAAACCCGAAGGTCGGAAACACACGACTGACAGTCTGACACTCCGTACTCGACAGGAGTACCACCCACTAGAAGCACAGCCGGTAGCGTCCCCTGACGTCTTACACCGCACCGCAGGTGAACCGCCTGACGTGGTAGGTCCTACCCGAGGCGCAGACACCGTACAAGTAACCACAAACAAGTAACTAGCTGGGGTCACGCCCGTCGACGTGGGTCCAACTGCCCCCAACCACGTGTGCACACACAGACCTTGCGTCACTAGGTCTGGTCCTCTGACCGGTTTTCCCCCGTAGCCGAACTCTGGCTACCGACGAGGGGCCTACGGTAACCGGTCCACAAACCGTCTCGAAAGGTGGGTGCCCGTACACCACTCCCAGGTGAGACCAGCACCTCGTACTGGTGGGCTACGACTAGTGGAGGGTCACTGAAGGAGTAGACTCTCAAGTCAACGGAAAACGACGTCCGAGTCCGACAACGTGTGGGAATCACCCCACGCACTAGCTCCGTCAAACGGGGCCACGGTCGGAGAAAAACGGACGCACCGCCCACGGCCAAACTCATGACCAAGGCAAACGGAACCTCCAGACACCAAAGACACGGTCACGGAACTCCACGGGGTGTCCAGGACACACACACGGCCCAAGAGGAACACCCGACAACAGGACAGAACGCGCTAGGACTCCCTAGCGCGACAGGGAAGATCGCGCTAGGGCCTCCTAGAGCGACAGGGAACATCGTGCTAGGATCCCCTAGCGCGACAAGACAGGTCGCGCTAGGGCCTCCTAGCGCGACACAACATATCGCGCTAGGGACCCCTAGCACGACAAGGCAGGTCGCGCTAGGACCCCATGGTGCGACAGGAACCGCCTCCTGTTCATCTTCTCCGATGAACGTGCCCCATCGGGGCAGCGCGACGAACAAGAACGCGCTACTGGAGTATAGCGCGTTCTCAGTCCGCGGCGGAAAACGGTAGAAACTCCAAAAAAAACCAACCACGCCCCCATGCCTCCACAGGAGAGGGGGAAAACAAAGGGGAAGACCCCTGGGGACCCCTAGCATGATCCTAGGCCATCAAAACATGAAATCATGCATCAAATCCATAGATCGGGCGAGCTCTCCCCAAATCATGAAAAAACCCCCAAAAGCTCAAACACGCCCCTCTCGGCCTCCCCGCGGCCTACAAATCATGGGAATGAACGGCAAGAGGCTAAGGAACGTCACCCTACCTCAATGGAGCGAATGCTCCGCCGAATCACCCACGAATCGCGAAGAACGCTATAAGCTTCACGAACTCCCCACGCTTCCCACGCTTGCCGCACGCCCACGAGCTCGCCTCGCCGCCACCCACGCGTCTACGCCGTCGCCCTGCCGCCGTCAACAACCGGGGAGGGGCTCACCGCGTCCGAATGGGAGAGAGAGAGGGAGAGGAGGGCGGCCACGGTTGGGGAAGGAAGGAGGAAGAAGAAGAAGAAGAAAGAGAAGGTGGAAAAGAAAAAGAAAAGAAATAGGGTTAAATAGAAAATTGATTTTTTGGAAAAATAACAAAAAATAGAAAAATACATTTCCGGAATCCTCGGAATGCACCGATCGCAACGGTACCACTCGTGCCCGGGTGAACCGCCCGGTTCGCCCGCAGCGAGCTTCCGAAGAAAAAGCCGAAACACACACCGGAAATCGGAAAACACACGCGGAAAAGTCGCGGAACGCCTCTAGGCCTCCGAAACAACTCCGGATTGCGTCGATCCGAACACGAAAGATGTCCGAAACGAAATTTCAAACACAACAGAGCCAGACGCTCGAAAACCAGATCCGGGACCCACGAAGAAGGATCTGAAAGGTCCGGGATATTACAAGAAGGGTAAACAGGTCAAGGCTGCCAAGAAAGATGAGGTTAATAAGGACAAGGGCCAGTGCTTCCATTGCCATAAGGATGGCCATTGGAAGATGAACTGCAAGTTATATCTTGCAGAGAAAGTAAAGCAGAAGCTTGGAGAAGCTTCAGGTATGTTCATGATTGTCCTAAACTTGTCATATAGATCCACATCATGGGTATTAGATACTAGATGTGCATCTCATATCTGCAATGATTTACAGGTTTTGATAAGAAGTAGGCGGCTGAACAAAGGAGAGGTTGATCTACGACTGGGGAATAGAGCAAGAGTTGTTGCACTTGCAGTCGGGAGTGTGATCCTCAAGCTTTCCTCAGGAGCTACATTAGAGTTGACAGACTGTTATTTTGTTCCTTCAATAATTAGGAACATTATTTCCATTTCATGCTTGAACAAATGTGGATTTGTTGTGAGCTTTGGTAACAAAACATGTTCTTTATTATTAAATGATGAATTGTTTGTCAATGGGAGCTTAATCAATGGTTTGTTTTTATTAGATGTGGATACTCCTGTTATGTGTGTGGATGGACCTCTTAAGAGGAAGAGGGATGATGTAAATCAAGCATACCTTTGGCATTGTGAGTTTGGTCATATTAGAGAGGAAAGATTGAAAAAGTTGTGCAAAGATGGATATATTGATCTATTTGATTATGAATCATTTGCAACATGTGAATCTTGCCTCATGGGAAAAATGACCAACTCTCCATTTACTGGACATGGAGAGAGAGCTGGTGAGTTATTAGAACTCATACATACTGATGTATGTGGACCTATGTCCACCCATGCCAAAGGGGGTTACTACCAAAGCACAGCGGACGTTGAATTGACTAAACCATGCCAGTGGGCCTCCTGTTTTGCTACATATGGCTCGTAGGATAGGCCTCTTTTGGCATTCAATAAAAGTGTTAGTTCCATCTATCTCGCCTAGTCCCTTCTTGTAGCAGTCTATGTTTCCGATCGTTCAGTCGCCACAGTGGCTCGCTACCCTACTTCATTTTGCAAGATTTGGTATGTGTGGTTCCATCTGTCTGTGGTTGGTCTGGGTACATACTTCATTACTTTCACTGATGATTTCTCTAAGTATGGATATGTGTACTTGATGAAGTACAAGTCCGAAGCCTTTGAGAAATTTATGGAATTCAAGAATGAAGTAGAGAAATAAACAGGAAAGAGTATTAAAACTCTTCGATCAGATCGAGGAGGGGAATACTTGAGTACGGAATTCACACAATACTTAAAGGATAATGGTATATTATCCCAGTGGACTCCTGTGGACACCAAAAAATACACACACAGATATCCTGCTCGGCCTCGCATCAACAACGGCGCCGAGTGAAGAAGCCCAGGAGAGACTGGTCGTCCGGACTCCCCAAATATGCACACTGCCGTGAAGCCGTCCCCGGAGTCACGACAGCAAAGAGAAACCAACCACCAAGAGCCCCACAATCCATGGGTCTCAAAGAAAATCAAACGGGCCACAACTCATGCTCACAGCGGGCTCAAAATTGCCCATTTAGCCGTTCGACGGCACGCCCCTGGCCCCTCTCCGACGGTACGCCCATGGGAGCCCTTCAGCGGCACGCCCAAGCCCCCCAGGCTTCAGCGGTACAACCCCAGGGAGGGCTTCAGCGGTACACCCCCCCAGGGGGTCTCCAGCGGCACGCCCTCATGAGGCTTCAGCGGCACACCCCAATGGGCCTCAGCGGCACGCCCTTAAGCTGTTCAGCGGCACAGCCTCAGGGTCCCCAGCGGCACGCCCCATGAGCCCTTCAGCGGTACACGCCCCATGGCTCCAGCGGCACGCCCCTTTGGGCCCTCAGCGGCACACTCTTCTGGGCCTTCAGCGGCACGCCCGTTGGGTGTTCCCGCGGCACGCCCTTTTGGCCCTCCTACGGCACACTTATTCAGCCCACCAGCGGCACAGCGTTAAGCCTTTTCAACGGCTGAACGACGTGGTGCCCATGCCCTACGCGTCCTTGGCGCGCAGTGAGCTCCCTGAGGTGTCAACCAACCGTTGGGCCACCTGCCTACTCCTCCTGCCATCCAGGACAAGGGAGTCAACTCCCATTGAATGCTCGTCGCACGCTTCCCGCCTTCGGAGGCTCCCGCCGCCCGGGGTATAAAAAACCCCTCTTCGCTGCGAAAGAAAGGGGGAGAGGCATACACAGGGGAAGCTCCCCAGAGAAGAAAAGAGGAGGAGGGAAAAGGAGAAGAGGAAGAGAGGAAGAGAAGAAGAAGGAGAAGAGAAAAAGGGGGAAGAGAGGAAGAGAGGGGAGAGGGCTCGCCGCTCCACTTGCCACCGCCGTCTGAGCGCAGAGGGAAGAGAAGAAGAGAAAGAGGAAGAGGAGGGGAGGCTCTGCCTCCTCCTCCCTCTGCTCCGTCCACCGCCGTCCGCGCGAAGAGCAGAAGAAGAAGAAGAAGAAGAAGAAGAAGAAGAAGAAGAAGAAGAAGAAGAAGAAGAAGAAGAAGAAGAGAAGAAGAGGAGAAGGAGAGGGGAGGCTCCGGCTCCCCCGTTGCTATCCCGTCCACCACCACCAGTGTGAAGAGAGGAAGAGAAGGAGAGTGAGCGAAGAGAGAGAGTGAGGTCCGGGAGGGGAGGAGTCCATGCTCCCCCCCATCATATCTTCTTCCTTTCTTTCTTTGTCCCCTTGTTTTCTTTCCCGTCGCCATGTATTAGCCCCCCCGGGGCACTCCTCTTATGAGAATAAGAATAGAAAGGCTTGCAAATGTTTCCCCGGACGTCTCCCCAACGCATGTCTTCCGTGTTTACATCCCTCGGTGTTTCATACCCCCCCTCTCCCTTTCTCCTTTGGTTAGGGTTTGTTTCCTCCCGGGCATTTTTGCCTCCGCTCACCCCTGGGCGCCCTCAGCGGTACGCCCTCCATACGCCTTTAACGGCACGCCCTTGGGCATCTCCAGTGCCTCTCGCGGCCTTCAGCGGCACGCCCCCATCGGGCCTTCGCCGACACGGCCTTGGCGGCCTTCCCCGGCACGGCCTTGGCGGCCTTCCCCGGCACGGCCTTGGCGGCCTTCACCGGCACACCCTCACCCTTCCGGTCCTTGACCAGCACACTCTTGGCAGTCCCCCGCCGGTACACCCCCTTTGAGCACCCTGTGCTTGCCTTTGGCCGGTATGCCTAGGCCAACCCTCAGTCCACCCCGTCCAGCCCTGGGGGCCTTCGGCTCATTGTTTTCCCGCATTTTCGAAGTCTTATAAAGGTGTTGCCGCTCTCGGGCGCCCACCTCCAGTTGTCGGGTTCCGCCACTCCTTGTGGGCGCGTTCCCTGTATCTCCCTTACGCTCGGGTCAAGGGGAGATGCTGACGAATTTTTTTGTTAGAAACGATAACATATTAAAAAGCTAAAAAGAAACAACTAACAAATGGAACGATCACACGTTAAGAAGGACTAAAAGAAAGCAACAAACAAATGAAAAGAACAACGGTAAAATGCTTCAACCAATACAATGGAATCACAACCAACTCAAAGAGACCCAAATCGAACGGCAACTAAACAACTGGAACACTCATCCTCGTGGGAGAAAGAATGGGGACTGTTCAAGAGAAGAAAAGAAGAAACCTCTGCACACTTAATAAAATCAGAGAGGAAGAAAGGAAAAGTCTTAAAAGAACTAGAGGGAGAGTGGGCCTTCACCGGTACACTTAATCCAGCCCTTCGTCGGCACGCCCTGCCAGGCCTTCGCCGGCACGCTCCAACCGCCGCTTCCCCGGCACGCCCCAGCCAGCCTTCGCCGGCACACCCTGTCAGGCCTTCGCCGGCACGCCCCAGCCAGCCCTTCGCCAGCACGCCCCTACTGGCCTCCTCTGGCCCTCAGCGGCACGCTCCTTTGGCCCTCAGCGGCACGCACCCTTTTAGCCCTTCAGCGGTACACTCCCTCAGCCCTTTGTTGATTGTTTGTTTACCTATCTCTTCTTATCTTCTTTCTTTTTTTGTTGATTGTGAGGGTTTTGAAAAAGGATATGGCGAGATGATAAATAAACTACCAAAGATCAGCTCAACCTATGCACATGTGAACATGAACCTAGGCAATCAAATCTAACTCTAGCATGGGCATGCTATCTCAATCAAATTACGCTAAAGGAAAAACAAAAACACACGCCGGGGCGTGGAGCAAAGATAAATAAAAACACACCGCTAGGGGTGGAACAATCAAGGGGAATAAAGAGATTTGATGAAAAAGACAGCTAGTGCCCAACACTAAGGAAAGTCGTGATCGCCACCAAAGTAAACACGAGTCAAAGACTCGAATATACCTTGGAAGTAGGTGGATGAAACACCCGCCCACGGGAGAGAAAACCAAGGAAAGCCTGCAGATCAACTTGCAAATAACGGTCCAAACCCTGTGCGTCGCTTGGAAGTAACGGTCGTGCGATAGACCGCCAGAAAGAAATAACGCTCCTGCACCTGACCGTCAGATAACCTGCAGTGAAAAGATGTGAATTCTTTGAACTCCAACCCTTCCAGCCGGCTAGAAGGCTTGGGCCTCGTGCTAGTGATCCTGTAAAACCTGCCAAGGATGTAGAAAGCAAAACAACACAACCTCAATTAGCCCTCAACATAAGTATAGCATCAATCCTTAAAAAGCTTAAGAACATCAAAAGGAGAGGGGATTACCGGGGAGTTGTTGGTTTTTTAACCCCTCTGGGCGTTTTTTAAGTTTAGGAGGATATGTGTATGCTTAGCAACAGTGAAAAACGTGGAGGAAGAGGAGGGACAATGCTTTTGATTGATAAAACCAAGGGAAACTTGAGCATGCAATAATGATGATCTTGACAAGCTAAAACCCAAAATTACTCCCTTGACTTGGAAGATGGACGTGGGAAGCAGCTCCTCCTGGATGTAGATGGCTCCTGAATTTGGCAGCACTTCGTCGTGAATCAAATCTTCCTCTTTGGGTCATGAAATCAAGGGTTCTATTTATAGACTCCCTCAAACTCTCAGGTCGAGTTGAAGATAAATCAGCCAAGAAAGGAGGATAATCCTTAGCAAATCCTTGAGGATAAAATCAACAAGAGTCCAAAGAAACAAACGAGAGGTCCTGAGGATTAGAATTGAAGGAGATAATGCCAATCCAAAACCCTATCTCGTCCACGGAGTAGCAGAGAAAAGGCCTGAACTGTCAGGACTCTCTGAAGGAAGTAACGGTTGCACGATAGACCGCCACTTGGAAATAACGCTCCAAGGAATTACCGTCATTTTCAACCCTATCCAAAGGATAAGATCGACGGGAAGAAGATCTAAACAATAGGACTCTGCAAGTAAGTAACGGCCAGGGCATAGGGCGTCATAAGGAAACAACGGCTAGGGAGTAGACCGTTATTATCAAAGGACAACGAGGCCCTAAGTCTTGGGACTCTTCAAAGATTAACGGCCTAGGCTTCATGCGTTATTATGAAATGACGCGCCTAGTCCAGACCGTTATTATCATTGATTTTCAAGAAAATAGAATGGAGGGATTGCCAAGCTTTTGAACGAAGTGCCACCAGGAACCAGGTCTAATCCAGGAATTGAGACCCAGAAAACAGGCTTCAACTGATTAAAAGGAATTCAATGAAGAGTGAACAACTCGGAGCATCATATTGAATAAATAAGGAGATGACCCGACTTATTGGGTATAAAACGGGTGTCAACAGATGCCCCTCCTTAACGTCCTCTTTGCAGGGGAACGAGCGGAAGTGAAGCGAAAGTGAAATGGAACATGGAGATGAAGCGGAAATGAAGCGGAGTGGATCAAAAAGAGGGCGTTAAGGTAAACGACACCCGTTCTTCACCAACAAGCGATAAGAATTTTCTGGAAAAACTTCAAAACTGATCACAAGGAAATAGCTAACCAAAGGATGCAAGTCTGGAGGATTTAATTAACTAAGGAAAGGAAACACGGCTGGCCGCCGGAGGCAACGGAAAGGAAAGAGACTAAACTCCAGACAGGAATCTTCAGTCAACCAGATCAAACGAGCAAATCGAAGGAAACCTTCAAATTCAGAGTGGAATGATTCTTCTTATTCGGGATCAAGAACACAGCTGTTCACCGTCAATGAGACCTCTTGAACAAATGAAGCTCATGAATGCTCAAAGAATGCGTATGATGCATGCTGGGCTAAAGAAAAACAAATCTTCAAAGCAAATGCCAAGAAAGATAAAATAACAAGATACTCGAGAATAATATTGCTAGATTGGGGAAACCAGAGTCAAGACACTATCTGCAACCACGGCGTGCAAGATAGAACCATCATCCCCAAATTTTCCAACCTAACGGCCTATCCAACGATTATTCATGTGAACTTAGATCATCATCATTTTTGTTTAAGGGGAACATCAGATCCCAGGACACCTGAATGACCAGCCGGTTCTCGAGATAATATATCATAGATAACATATAGTAATGCATTAAGGGATAAGGGAACGAGATACAATACCTGACTTACCTGCTTAACGGACGGCGAAGCGTGCCTTCTGTTCATAGTTCCTTTCATGAAAGATAGGTTAGCCAACAAGATAGTTATGATAATAGTTAAGGCATGACCATTGTCTGTGTGATAAACTCATCAAATGTTTTTATGATGGAGATAAGTTTAAACATTAATTTTGACCATTCATTCATCAAGAAACTTGCAAGCATATAACGGCCTGACTCAGGAGCGTCACATGAAAATAACGGATTAAGCCTAGTCCGTCAACACCGAGTCGGTTCATATTCTTCAATAAAACAGTCCGTCACAAGCGACGGCCTTAGAGGGGGGCGTCAGGATGATGTGACGGTCTAACGATAGACCGTCGCTTCTCCTGAGTTTTCAAAAAAACAAACCGAACGGCCGTTCGGTCTCATTTCATGCTCAAACAACCAAAACGCCAAACCAGAAAAACCCACCGGCGACCTCCATCTCCACACTCCAATGGCCGGCGACGAGGCACCGCAGCCACCACCTCAGAAGAGAGGGAGAGGAAAGAAGATGGCTATAAGGCGGTTCCACCGCCGGCTCGAACGAGAGACCACCCCACCGCCCGTGGAGGAAGAACCGAGGGGAAGGGAGCCAAGGGAAGAGGAGGAGGTCCCCACGGTCGTGGAAGAACCAACCGAAGCCTCCTTGGGTGCAGAGGAGCCCAAGGAACCAGAGAAGAAGAAGAGGAAGGTCCTCGACCATGAGGTAGGCCCTCCGCCCTAATTTTTAAATTTTTGATTTTTATGTTTTTATTTATGAATGCATGTGGGGGATAAGGGTAGAAATGGGTCTATGAACCCACTAGGAACACTTGTAGGCCATTTGGCCAAAGTGAGAAGTCATGGGGATGCAGGGGAGAAATTCCCTACTGGCAGACTAAGTGACGGTCCCGCCAGCGACCGTCACTCCTCTGACGCTCCAAGCTAAGGCCGTCAGAGACAAGTAACGCCCCATCCCAGGGCCGTTACTTCTGCCAGGGTTCCAAACTCTTTTTAGGGTTTTCAATTTTCAAATTTTTGTTTTTCTTTTCGATATTTAATGTTTATGCAATGTCTATATGATGCGAATGGACTAATTAGTGCTCTAATATGCAATGCAGGGAAAGAGGAGATCGAGGATCTCATGGCTGCAGATTCGGGCGGTGTACCAGGCACTGCCCGACTACCAGAGAGACAGACTTGCAGAGATGGGTTTCGCCGAGATGCTCAGCATCGAGGTGATCCGGATGGATACGCCATTGCTGTACGCATTGCACGAGAGGTGGGACCCGGTTAGCAGGGCGTTCATCTTCCCGTGGGGCCACATGATCCCCACGCTAGAAGACATGGCGAGAATTACAGGCTTGAGAGTCCACGGCGCTGCAGTGACAGGATGGACGTACGGCGACTATCGGGAGATAGCGCAGCAGCTACTGGGGTTGGACCTGATCAGGCCGGGCCAGTCTTCATCCCAGCTCTCGAGATCGGTGCTGCAGGAGAGTTTGGGGCTGAGAGGGGCAGCGATTGCCGTAGGAGAACTGCTTAGGAGCATCTAAGCAGAGTGATAGACCGGGTGCGCCCTCGTGTGGCGGCAGAGGCAGGAGAGGAGGGGGATCGAGTGATGAGGCGCTTCTTGATACTGTTGTTCGGGAAGCTCCTGTTCGCGACCAGAGCGGATGTCATCAGCTGCAGACTGCTGCCGCTGATAGAGGATTTAAGCAGAGTGAGGAAATACGCCTGGGGAGCAGCGGTCTTGGCCTTCCTGATCAACTCGTTGAGCACCACGGACCGACTGACGATGCTGGGAGGCTTCTCGCCCTTCCTACAGGTAAAAATGCGCTTAAGTGCTTTCTACTATGCCATGATGTATGCTATGATTGATGATTTATGTAACTGACTTGATTCCTAAATGCAGATCTGGAGCTATTTGTACCTCCCGGGCATTGGGAGAGGCGCATTACTCCATCCTGGCCTGATACCGATCGCGAGGCGATGGTCGGTGGCGAGGGATACGGGGTCGGTCTTGAGACAGACCCGGATGATCCAGGACGACCTGGACTCCTACCCACACACATCGGTGAGCCCAGAACTTAAATGCTTTAAATGCTTTATATGCCTATATGTGCTCATGCTATGCGAATGCTGATGGATCTAAATGCCTGCAGGTGAGGTGGACCCCTTACCGCGGTGAGGGTTACACAGGACAGCCATGGGTGGAGGCGTCTCTATCGTATCGGGGACGAGACGTCTGGCTGCACTGCCTCCACATCATCGAGCCTCTGCACTACAGGCTGATCTTGCGGACCCGAGGACTACACCAGCCCGAGGTGACCTTTCCACGCCGCACCGACGACCATCCAGGCAAGTCGGCGAGAGGTATTAGTGGGAATGTGGATTGGCGTGCCCGGAAGGCGAAGTACGTCCTCGACTGGAGGCAGCGAGGCAGGGCTGTGAAAGAGCGGGCAGAGAGCGACGAGGCCTACCTGAAGGCCTTTGCTCGACACTACGGCGACCGGGTATACCGAGGTACCCGACGACCGGTATGCAATTCTAAACTAAGAAACTCTTTCTATATGATGAAATGCGGATGTGACATGCTGGCTCATGCTTTCTACATGCAGCTCGATCCTGAGGGGCGGATAGCTGAGCTAGAGGGACTACTCCACTCTACCATCCAGCAGCGGGATGAGTACCGGACTGCTTTGGAGCTCCTAGTGAGATTCTGAATGCTTATGATATGACTATGATTACGCATGATGCTAATGCTTTGGCTATGACAATGCAGCGGGCAGAGGGAGCTCAACGAGCAGGACCGGATGCCCCATCGTCGTCCTCGCAGCCTGCGGAAGACAGGGCTGGGCGAGATGCTGATTTTACTCGGGCGGTTGCCCGGGCCGAGGAGGCGGAGGCCACCCTCGCGGAGCGGGTAAGATACTTACATGCTTTATGATTATGCTTATGCTAATTAAATTTATATGACTAACCTATATGCAATGCAATGCAATCTACAGGCGATAGAGCTGGCAGCGGCAGTGGCGGAGGCCACCCAGGCGAGGGCAGAGGTGGAGAGGAGCCGGGCCGAGACTGATCGAGCTCGAGCAGAGACGGAGCTCGTGCGGGCAGAGATAGCCCGACTGAGAGCGGAGACCCCTCGACATGTGGACGATGTGGAGATGGAGCGACTTCGAGCAGATTTAGCACGGGCGCGGGCCGAGGTGAAGGACCTTCGCCTTGGGACCGCGGATCTTGATCGCTACCGGACCGAGGCACGGGAGACGCGACGCCAGATCTTCACACTGAAGATCAGGCTGCAGACAATGGAGCAGACGGTCCGGATGCTAGGCCGGGCACCAGAGCGGAGTTCTTCCCGGAGCGGGGCTCATAGGAGTGCTGCCCCTAGTGGCTCGGTTGGGGATTTCCTAGTTAGTTCCGCCGGCCAACAGAGAAATGAGAGGGCAGAGAGAGGACAGCAGGAGGAGAGTGCTTCCATAGCACCGCCACCTAGGAAACCCGAGGGTGGAGAGGATGAGGGCGGCCCGACGGATAAGCCGGCCGAATGATGTACTTTTATGCTTTTCTTACCACTTGTACATGCCTTTTTATGAAAATGAAATTTTTGTTGACTTTTTTATGTGGATGTATGAATGGATATGCACGAATGAGTGATTGAAAGTACGCATGATGGATGTGTATGTGTGAATGAATGCTTGTGTGGAGAAGGTGTGGTGTACAGATGTGAAAGACCGCCAGGTCTAGGCAAAGGATAGACTAACTGCCTGAATTTAGTAGCAGAGGAAATGACGGTCTGATCTTGGACCGTCATAATCAAACGACGCGCCTACCTTAGGCCGTCATTCATGAAACATCTTATTCTGATAGCCGGGCTGCAGAGGAAATAGCGGCCCATGGTAGGAGCGTTAAAAGAAAACAAACGGTCCTAGACCAGACCGTTGTTCATGGCAGAACATGGTTTTAGAACTACTCTCAGAAAACGCGACGGCCTGAAGGAGACGCGTCATAACTAAACGACGGTCCTAACCTGACCGTTACATGGCGTTCAGCCCAGAAGAGAGAGACTTGAGCGATTTGAAGGATATAACGGATTAGGGTTCGTCCGTTGAAAGGCGACGGTCTGAGACCAGACCGTAAACAGCCACAGAACATGTTTTAAGGAAAACCCAACCCACAGAAAGAGTGACGGCCCAGGGTAGGCGCGCCAGAGTGAAGTAACGGCCCTACGACAGACCGTCAGAGTCTGGGTCGTTTCCAAAACGGATTCGGCCGTGAGAGCTTAGAGTCCGAGGTTCAGCCACTTAATCTCTTGCTAGAACTTATCCAAATTTCAGATAAAGCCTCCCAACTCCAATCTTATCCTTCCAAAGTTAATAAAAAGCCCCAGCAACTTGGGAAACTTATCCAAAATCGCAGCTTGCAAAAACCTCTGTTCTAGGGTTGAAGAATTCTCCCTAACAAGCAGAAATCAAGATGAAGAGGTGCTTCGAGATGGCGGCTATGGAAGAGAAGATCTGCACCGGCCCTAAGGCTGCAAGGAGGGAACATGGGGAGCTTCAACGGCTATCCTCGATCCCCAAGCATCTAAGCTCTAATGTCCAAAGGGTGGTAAGCTTGCATGACTTCATCCAAAGTTCAGATTTTTTTTTTGCTGCACTTTAATTTTCTTCATAACCTTCCTTCTTCTTTTCTTCTTCAAGCCCCTTCCTGGCCCAAGGTGTTACTCCAACCTGAAGTGGGTGGCTCCCATGGTAAAGGCACTCCCTTTAGAGGTGGTATCAATCCTCAAAGCATGGCACCTCCGACCCCTCTTGGTTCTAGGCAAAAACTTCCAGAAATTGTCTTTGGATTGGCCATGCCTTTCAGCCCTTGTGGAACTATGGCATCCACAAACTCATACCTTCATCTTCCCCTCCTTTGAAGCAACCGTCCTATTGGAGGAGGTAGAGACCTACCTAGCCCTTCCTAAGACTAAGGTGGGGGATGAGGATCGGGTTTGCTATACAATAGAACCTATTGATCCGTCCTTGATCTTAAGCGACTTCATTCATAACCCAAAGGACGTGCGGACCATGATCAGCCCGCGCCACATTCACTTGATCCCTATGGCACAATGGATAGTGTCTCACTGTAAAAATAAGTGGGAGAGACACGAAGCAATAGCCAAGGCGGTGGCGGTTTGCTTGTGCGGGGTCTTCCTTTTCTCCACAACCGACCACCTCTTAGATATCCAAAATCTTAGCATTATTAGTGGACTGTGGCGGGGTATGTCTATTTCTCAAGCGGTCCTCTCATACCTCTATGAAGGACTAAGCTCGGCTTGCCTTGGAGGGCCTTTGTTCGGTTCCATGATACTCCTTGAGTGTTGGATAGGAGTGAGAATCAAATTCCTTCCCAAGGAAGATATAACTTCGGCGAGCCGGATCTTCGGGAGCCACCCCCTCTTCTTCATTGGAGGGGCTTTTGGATATTCTTCTCATGTTGAATGCAGGACGGCGGATAAGAAAACGCGGGATGAATGGCGCCTCTTCTTCAATGCTTTGCCTCTTGAAAAGTTCATCATGCGACCAAGCGTTCTTCGAAGCATTCTTCTTAAAATACCGCGGCGTCAAGGCCTGGACCTCCAGCTGGTTGGAAACACTACCATGGCGATCTATAACCCGCACCGATGCCATCTTCAGATCGGATTACCTCGAATCAGCGTTTCTGCACAATCACACTACCCTCCCCTTCTACCTAGGAAGATGGGGACCGAGGAAGATGAAAGAGCGATCCGGAACGCGCTGATCATGTGGGAGATCAGCAAGGTGCGCCCGTGGCACGCAGAAGTTGAAGAAGATGACGAAGCACGCCGAGAATATCTGAAAGATTTGAGAAGAATCCGCCCTCTTGCGGATAAAAAGTGAATGTATCTTGATTTTCTTTTGCTTATGAAAGATGTTATGAGATTGCCACTCAGAACTTGGTTTATCATGAATTATATTTTATTAAGCTTGCTTGAATGAGATGAGATTGCCTTAATTGAAAGAACTTGAGTTGTGTGCTTTGGAAGATTAGATTGATGTGAATAATCAGAGTTTCTGGGGGGATTAACGGATGTACCAAGGGCCGTTATAAGGTAACAACGGTCTTACGATGGGCCGTCAGAATGGAGGCAGGGAGGACCTGATTTCTGAAGGAAGCGACGGAGAGGATTGGGTCCGTCATAAGGAAGAGACGGTCCTATCCCAGACCGCCACAATGATGATGGTCGCAAGAAATAGGGCTCAAGCTAAAGGGAGAGTAACGGTCCGGGAATGGTCCGTCACACGGAAGCAGCGGCCTGAGACTAGTGCGTTACATGCCTTGAACCTGCATAACTGTGAGTTCTGGCTTTTGAACTGGCCCCTGCATTCTGCACACACTTAAATATGAGACAAGTTAGATCCGTTCTTAGACTCAACCCCTTGCCTTGGAGCAAGTTAGATAATGACCGTTTCTTGATATTTGGTCAAGGGGTGGAGCCTTATTAAATAGGCGGAAAACAAAAAACAATGCATGTTATGCAGATGATGGAAGTATTGAATGCTTTTGATTTTTGAAAATATTTGATTTGTTTGGATTTTTGAAATATTCGATTTGTTTGGATTTTGAAATATTTATTATTTTTTTTGATTTTGGAAATATGTGACGTTTTTGGATTTTGAAATATGCATTGTTTTTGGGTTCTGAAAATATTTGATGTTTTTGGATTTTGAAACACCAGTGCCTCTCTAGCAACACGAGACCTCCCTTGTTTTTAGCTTGAGTCTCGAGATCGGCGTGCAAATAGTGTGACAACCCTTGGCCGAGACCTGGTCATTGTGACGGTGTTTTTACCAACGCCATACCTAGGGTACTCGTCTCAGTCCTAAAAGAAAAAAAAATATGGGGGTAAGCTTAGGCCAGATATGGAAGTTTTTAGAACTTGATTCCCTCACCGTGCAACCTTATTAGAGATTTGGTTTGTTGTGCCGGGGCTTTTTATGTCCGTCATCGAACCTTTATCCACTTAGGCATGCATGCGACCGGGCTCATAACGTCCCGCGGGGAACTGTACTGCCACTCTTGTCATGCCTAATTTTCTTTTTCTTTTGGAGCTTTTGAGAATTCATTCACAGACCTTGAGATGATGCTTTTGATTTCATGGTAAAGAGCACTCCTTTGTTTTTCTTTTCTTTTCTTTCTTGTGGAGTCAGGTCATAACGGACTTGCCCCTATTTGAGACCTCTTCTCGTTAGGGAGTTTGGATTGGTTGTCGCCTTCTTATTCACTCCTTGCCCCTGGATGCAGCCGAAGAATGAAACGTACAGGGACTTTGACTTTCCCCCAAAGCATGGCTGAGGAAAAACGGTGTCTTTTTAAACAAGGAACCCGACCAGGGGCGTCGTGTAGTGTGTGTTTGCCTTACTCAAGACTCTCTTTTGAAGATAGGGAGGCATTTCTTATTGCCGGAAAAGCACATGGTTTAGATTTTTAAGGAAAGAAACGCTTAAGATACAACCCATTCCACGGGTGAGAGAGCTCCTCACCTTCCGCGTTGATTAGACGATAGGCATTCCCTGAATAAGCTTCTTTTATTACAAACGGCCCTTCCCAGTTAGGTTGCAATTTAGACCAAGGACCTGCAGACCGAATGAATTTGCGTTTCAAAACCATTTCACCCTTGCAAAATTTTCGTTCAATTACCTTCTTTTGAAAATAACGCGAAACTCTCTTTTGATAAACAGATACGTGATCGGCCGCATTCATCCTCTTCTCATCTAGGAGTTCCAGTTGGACCAGCAACGCCTCTCGACGTTCATCGAGATTAAGTTCCTTATCGAGCTGTACTCTGAGTGAAGGGATTAAGATCTCATATGGGAGCACCGCCTCCATCCCGTAGGTTAGAGAATAGGGAGTTTGTCCCGTAGGAGTACGGACGGAGGTGCGGTAAGCCCACAGAGCTTCCACCAATCTTTCAGGCCAATCAGAAAATTTATGCGCTTCGCATGTTTTCTTAATGATTTTAAGAAGAGTTTTATTAGTGGCTTCGGCTTGACCGTTGCCTTGAGGGTAATATGGTGATGAATGATGCAATGTAATTTTGAACTTCTTACAGAGGTCTTTAAGCTCCTGGGAGACGAACTGGGGTCCGTTGTCGGTGATGATGCTGCTTGGCACTCCGAACCGCGAGATGATATTCTTCATGATAAAGCGGCACACCGTTGTAGCTTTGATCTCCGCGTACGCCTCGGCTTCGGCCCATTTGGTGAAGTACTCAGTTGCTGTGAGAATGAAGGATTTCTGCTTGGTCTGAGAATTAGGATCACCGAGTGGGCCGACGACGTCGAAAGCCCACATAGAGAATGGCCAAGGAGCGGTCATAGGATGAAGAGATGAAGCTGGAGAGTGGATTTTATCAGCGTGGAGTTGGCATTTAAGGCACCTCCGGACATAGAGGGAGCAATCCTCCTCCAGAGTGGGCCAATAGTAGCCCTGCCTAAGAATCCTCTTCGCTAGAGCCTGGCCATTGACATGACCTCCACACTCGCTGGAATGTGCTGCTTCTGCTACTTTCCAAGCTTCCACATCATCTAGGCATCTCATGAGCATTCCATTAGTAGCGCGCCTGTACAGTTCTCCTGCAATGATAGTGTACCTTGCGGCGGCTCTTCTTATTGCTTTGCGCTGCTCAGCTCTTGCCCCTTCTGGGAATGCCCCTTCTTTGCAAAATAACTCGATTTCATGGTACCAAGGCAATTCTTCTTCATCCAAAATCTCCTCTAGTTCTGCCAATGATACCTCCTCGAGATCTTCCTTTTCAGCTCTCACTTCTGCAGACTTCCTAAGGTTGGTGAACCAAGGATCCTGGAGAGAGGGTGCGTCCATCCTCTGGACGACGACAGTCTCAGTACTACGACTGAGAGGGAAGGATAAGGAGGAGGCCAGAGATGCCAATGCATCCGCCAGAATGTTCAGAGAACGGGGAGTATGGATATAGATTAGCTTGCGGAATCGCTTAGCGATGAGCGTGACCAAATCTTGATAGGGCTTGAGCTTGGGGTCACGGGTACGGTAAGTGGACAGAACTTGCCGTAAGACGAGCTGAGAGTCTCCTATGATGTTTAAATAACGCGCGCCTAAGAGATAGGCGTGCTTCAAGCCGGCCAGGAGAGCCTCATACTCAGCGATGTTGTTGGTAGCAGGAAATCGAAGTTGATAAGCAAAGGGGATGGTCACTCCCTCAGGAGTAAGCAGGACAGCACCGATCCCTTGGCCCTGTGAGTTAAGCGCACCATCAAAGTGCAGAGACCAGAAGGGATGCTGAGAAAGGACAGAGAGATGCTCATCAGGGAAATCGTCCTGAATAGAGTCGGTGTGAGGAATAGGGAGATGTGCAAGATGCTCAGCGATGGCATATCCTTTGACTGCCTTCTGAACGACAAAGGTGATATCGAATTGAGAGAGGAAGCTCTGCCAGCGAGCTAGCCTACTAGAAAGAACGGGCTTTTCTAAGAGATAACGGATCGGGTCCATTCTAGAGATCAGCCTAACTGGGTGGGCGAGAAAGTAATGTTTAAGCTTCTGAACTACCCACACTAAGGCGGCACAAGTCTTCTCCATAGCGGTGTATCTGGATTCAGCTGGATTAAACAACCGAGAAAGATAGTACGCAGCCCGCTCTTTTCCTTCGTCATCCACTTGTGCTAAAACCGCCCCTAGGGAGTCCTCAATGACCGAGATGTATAGGATCAGGGGTTTCCCAGGGACAGGAGGTTGCAAAACCGGGGGATTGGATAGATATTCCTTGAGGTCCTCATAGGCCTTTTGACAACCTTGATTCCATTCGAACTTGACCCCCGCCTTGAGCAATTCATAAAACGGACGGCATCTTTGAGAATGCTGGGATATGAATCTTCTAATGAATTGCAATCTACCAATCAGTCCTCGAAGTTCCGTAATGTTCTTTGGCGGAGGCATATCCATGACGGCCTGTGCTTTGTTAGGATCAATCTGGATCCCCCGTTTGCTCACTATGAAACCTAGCAGCTTCCCCGAGGAGACTCCGAATACGCATTTCTTCGGATTCATCTTATGCTTGTACTCCCTGGCTCTCTGTAGCACCTTAGCCAAAATAGAGGGGTGTTCTTCCTTTGATCTTGACTTCACCAGAATGTCATCCACGTAAGCTTCCATATAGATGTGCATCATGTCGTGGAAGATAGCCATCATCGCCCTTTGATAGGTGGCGCCTGCGTTCTTTAATCCAAAAGGCATAACTACATAGCAGTATGTGCCCCAGGGCGTGGTGAAGGAAGTTTTCTCTTGATCTTCAGGAGCGAGACGGATCTGATTATAGCCCGAGTACCCATCCATGAACGATAGAGCTTCGTACCCGGCAGTGTTATCAACAAGGACGTCTATATGAGGCAGCGGGAAATCATCTTTAGGACATGCTTTGTTAAGGTCCCTGAAATCAATGCATATGCGCACTTTTCCATCCTTCTTGAGGACAGGGACTATGTTCGCCACCCACTGGGGATATAAGACTACTCTGACGAACTTGGCCTTGTATAACTTATCGACTTCTTCTTTGATCCTTAAGGCCATGTGGGGGTGAAATCTTCTCGACCTTTGTTTAACAGGTGTTGCCCCTGGTTTAAGCACGAGTCGGTGTTCCACTAAGGAGGGGTCAAGACCTGGCATGTCCTCATAAGACCAGGCGAAAGAATCGCTATACTCCCTCAGTACCTTAATTAGATCCTCTTCTACCTGTGGAGGGAGATTAGCTGAAATATTGATGGGCCTTGGATCTTCTTCCGTTCCCAAGTTGATTTCCTTTGTAGGTTCATCCACTGCCGTCGACGGCTGGTCGAATCTCTTCAGTCCCTTTGCATATAAGTCGGCAGTGTCCTCTACATCGCTGTCTTCATCAATTGGGTCTTTCTCATCCAGCACTTCATAGACGCCTAATCCGTCGTTGCTCCACACCCCTTCTATTTCCTCTTCATCTTCAATCGCAATCGCCGTGGCGACGAATTCTGGGCACTTCAAAAGAGCATGACACCGCTGAGCTAGATCTTGCAAGAACCTATCAGGAATAGATCGGGAAGGATGCGCAAGCGAGCGCGGCTCAGGAGGGGAAGGGTTGAACGACCTAGAACAAGACCCTACTTCTTTAGACTAACTGACTCTACTTCTCTAGACTCGCTAGACCCTAACTCTGACCTAGGAGAGAGGAAGCTTAATGGAAGGGAAGGAGCAGGGGACTCGTGCCCCTGGGACGAGGAGGATGGAGACAGGATAGCATAATCTTCCACTGAAATCTCCGTTTCAAATTTGACGTTTTTTTTTTGGAGATCAGTGGAGACCACGCAGCACGACGGAGGAGGCGGGAGCTGCATAGGGAACAGCTCAGGAAAGATGCAATCGAAGAAAAGATCACAAGAGGAGGAACCCCACATCTCGTGGATTTGAGAGTTAAAAAACGGAGGGATGGGGAAAGCAGGCAGATTAATGGGGCAGCGAGGCCCATAAGCAGGAGGATTGATTGGAATCTGGAATGGATCACTGAAGGATGGATTAATCATAATCGGAGGAGGACGGGGTACAAACCCCTTCAGCTGGATCATGCACTGAAAATGAGAGGGAGACAGAGAAAGAGCAATCAGCGAGCTCCCTTCTTTCTTTGAATCATCACCAGGCCGCTTCTTCGGCCTCCATTGCATAAGCTGAACCTTCTGTGGCTTCTGGCTGCCTCTTTCACAAAACAGCCCCTGGAGGGCCCAGCTGTAGTCGATCACATCGTCATTTAGCCCCCTTGGCAACGGGGGTGGACTGGTGACTGGACAAACCGTGTCGGTTTCTGACTGGACTGGCTTCGCAGCTAACGTGCCCGGCTGTGGGGGCCCTCTGACAAAATGCTGACGGTAATCCCAGGTAAGCGGCCCAGAGTCACCGATCATTGATAATGCTGTCTCCTTGTAACCGAGACCTCGTCTGCCCATTTTCCTTCCTTTTGGTATGGGCTTGGTCATCCCTTGCAGCTGTGCACCGAGGCCTCTCCCCGGTTGATAGCCTAGTTTCAATATAATGTTCCACCCCTTCGAATCTCGAATCTGCGGCTTTGCCTTGATATTGACCGGGGTAGTGACGGGCTTAGGAGTGGTGTACGCCCAAGGAAAGTTTAGGTCTAGTACTGATAGCACGGGCCGGCTGCTTGGCCAGAGAGTAGGAAGAATCTGTTCAGAGATGGCCTTCACTGACTGTACCGTGGATAAACTTTGAACTTTGACGACCCTCCCTTGAAAAGGGAATTTAACGCATTGGTGCGCGGTAGAGGGCACGGCGCCAAGTGTGTCGATCCAGGGACGACCCAAGATAGCCTTGAACATAGGGTCGATATCAAGTACATAGAATTCTACAGCCATGGAAAGAGGCCCGAGCTCAGCCTGAATAGTGACTACCCCGTGACATGCCCGCCTTGAGTTGTCGTATGCTGCTATAGTGGTGGGGGTAGGCCGTAGTAACTCCTCAGATATATTGCAGGCTCGGAGAGTGCTGAGGGGGCAGACATTAATTGAGGCCCCAGTGTCGACCAGTGCTGCTTCAACGTCGACTTTGTTCAAAGTAATTGTTATGCAGAGCGGCATTTGCCGAGCCCCCGGAGGTGCAAGCTCGGTCTCAGAGAATGTGATTGCCGGCCCTTTAGAGATAGTTGCTAGTGCCGTTGGTAGACTGTCGACTGCCATGTCTTCACTAACCATGACCTTCTGCAAAAAATCCCTCAGTGCATCTTGATGGAGAGTGGACCTCTTGATTAACTCCAGCACAGATATCTTGGCGGGTACCCGATCTAGATGATGCAGTAAATCATATTGAGTCCCCGGTAACGGTTCAGCTTCCTCTTGCTCGGCCACCGGTTGGGAAGACTGGGGATTGCTAGTAGTGGCGTAGTTTCGATGGAACATCTTCCCGCTCCTTAGAGCATAATTTGCCGCGGCATCGGGGGATAGTATGATGGGCCCTGCGGGGCGAATGAGTGGAATAGGTGGCGTGGGGGAGGCAGTTTGGTAAAGCGGAGGGTTGGTGAAGTTAATGGGGGATGCACGGATGATAGGTGAAGGATTGGTGGGTGGTAGGGTGGTGATGGACGTGGATGCTGGTGAAGGCAGGGTGAATGGATGGGTAAGGATAGGTGCGGGATTGGATGGTGGTGTGATGACGGTGATGGGGGTTGGCGAAGGATACGACGGGATGGTGAGCGGACTTGGTGGAGCGGGTGTGAATGGTGGGATGAGCGGAGAGGGTGTTGGTTGTGTAGGGAGGATGAAGGAAGGTTTGTGGTGGAAGGCCATGACCTGTGGTGCGGCGCCATCATCATCAAATGACCACCCGGCGTTGGAGGCCGGTGGTTGGACTACATTAACTTGTGCCGGTGCTGGCGGCTGTTGCGGAGGAGCGGGTTGATGGTTTGGCATCGGATTCTGATGGATGCCCAGATCTTGTGCTTGCTGCGGTGGCTGCTGTTGTGGCGGCTGCTGCGGCTGCGGTGCTGGATGCTACTGCACTTGCCGCCCCTGCGGCTGCCTTCTCTTCTCTTTGATTTCCATAATGGCCCTATGCATCTCGGCCCAGTCTATTCTCTGTCCTTCGTGTAAGTCGTACACGAGATCTCGGAAGTGAAAGCATCCTTCTATAGTGTGACCCGGCTGCCGGTGGAACATGCAATACTTAGTTTGATCAACAGCTGGGTTCCAAACAGTCCTTTCTGGAGGAAGTTGAATTGCATTTACTGCCATGAGCGCTGAGAATATGTCTGTAAGTGTCTCTGGCAATGGAGGATACTGGGCTCTTCTGGGAGCCGGGCGCTTGCTGTTGGGATTATTATTGTTGTAGCCGCCGGGTGGAGGGACGTTATGGTATTGCGGTGATGGTGGTGGTTGTTGTGGTGCGGTGAAGGTGTTTTGCGGGATGGTGAAGGTAGGCGGAGGGTTTTGTGGAGTGTTTTGAAAGTGTTGCGGAGCGGAGTTTTGCGGATTGCGGGGGCTTTGGTTGTAGCAGAATGGTGCGGCTTGGTAGGGAAAAGCAACAGCTTGTACTTGCTCATTTGTCTGGACTCCTTCGGTAACCGGCACCTGTGGTTTCTTATGGTACTTGGGCTTTTGGTTTTCGAAAAGAGAATGGATAGGGGAGTCCTTAAACTGAGTTTGTATAAATCGCGCCCGGCTATACAGTTGATGCATATTGGCTATATCGTTCATTGCCAGGATGTTTTTGAAGGTGGGCGAAGCATTTGAAATTAGCAGCTTAACTTTTTCTTCCTCTGGAATATGGCCGGGCACCCTGGCGGCCATCTGCCTCCATCTATCTGCATAAGTTGCGAATTCCTCATCCGGCTTCATTTTCTCGGCCACCAGATCTGTGAATGAATATTCCGTGCCGACCCGGTCTTGAAACCGCTGAATAAACTTGTCCTTGACCACTTTGAAGCTCTCGGCCTCTTCTAGGGGCAGAGAATAAAACCATTCCAGAGCAACGCCATCCAATGATCGGCGGAATAGGTACGCCATAAGGCGATCATCATATTGGAACTGCGCCGATTCATACAGAAAATCCCTCACATGGATGAAGGGATTGCTGTTCCCATCATACTTACGGTAGTTGGGGAGTTCAGACTGCGGAGGGAAACGGATGTTCTGGAAGCTTGGGACGGGAATGTCAGCCAAGGATTGTGGGCCCACCTTCTTCTGAAGAAAATCAAGTTGTTGCTGCATGGTGGCCCACTTATTAAGCAAATCCTGCTCTCGAGAGGGAGCAGGGGCAGTGAAGGGAGTTGATTGTATCTGGTGAGCAGGAGGAATGGCGGTTGCCGAGGGCGGGAGCCCATAGGAAGGAGCAGAAGGATAACTAGTGGAATTAGGGGGGCCGTAAGAAGGATACTGGGCCTGAGATAGACCCGGATTGGAGTGAAATTGGGCCACCCCGTGCTGTTGGGGCGAGAAATCGGATGGGCCCACGAGGACCTGTGGAGCCGCCAGAGAAGAGGGGTGATAATCCATCGGAAGAGAGGGGATAGGCGATTTCCCCTTATCAAAAGATTGATGGGTCGGATTGGAGGATTGACCCATCTCCATGCCAGCAAAGGTGATGGTCCGGGGCTGGACCGGGGTGAGCTCAATCGGGGTGGGCTGAACAGACGGCCCAATAGTGGAAGAATTAGAGTGCCCCTGGACGGTAGCGGAGGGAGGAGGATTGGACCCTTGCATGGCCTGATAGAGGACCTGGAGTTGGGTCGGATCCAACTGGGCCATCATATGGAGGACAGAGCCCGCGGAAGGAGCGGTTAAAGAAGGGATGACCTGACCACCTTCTATGGGAGTGGAGGATGAGAGAGGGGCGGTCCCCTCTCCAACGGAGAAAGAAATAACCCTCGGGGGGTTCTCAAGGAGCCCTTGAGGAAGGGAATCCTCTTGGGAGCGAGGAGGATTGCAGGATGCCATGGTAGATTCGAAGAGGGGATTGGAATAGAATGTGAAGGAGGAAGCGACTCGAGGAGATGATTCGGACGAACGAAAACAACTCCACATGCAACAGACAACCTTGATAAATGCAAAACAACAAACACAACAAACACACAATGAGCAACCGCACCTAGGTGATTCAAACAAGATACAAGTGATAGGGAATGAAGACACTCAAAAGCCAACCAAGTTGCTTAAGATGATGCAAACAAAGTTTCTTTATGGTTTCTCCTTTGGAACTTTAGTGAATTGATTGATATGTGCTCTCTCCAAATGGGTTCCTAATAGGAGGTGGATATGGACTTGGCTTGACTTTAAGTGTGACCACTCCTTCACTTATGCAACCCTAGACACAAGGGGGGAAAGGTACAACCGGCCCGGCGTCCGTGTGGGAATCCACGGCTCGCGGGGACTTATGGAGGTCCCTGCTGTGATTTCCTAGTCGGCCCCAAGGAATATGGAGACGAGAGGTCCTCACAACAAGGTAGGAAAATGCAGTCTAATATATGAAAAGATGGATGACCCTATGTGCACCGGAGTGCATGCAAAGTCTAGCCTAGAATCTAGCAAACAACGGTGCACATAATGATATGAAGATATGAATGGAATTATGGCAGAAATCAAGCAGCACCCAAGCAATAAATCACAGCCAAAAACTGCGGAAATAACTGCACCTCGGATGCGTACCTGCCAGGAGAGTGACGGACGAAGGCCCCTGCGTCAGACCCAAATAACGGTCAGATACCAGACCGCCATAAATAATGTAACGCAGGGGTTCCAGACCGTCGTATGAGCCAGGGAACCAAAAAACAAACTGAAGTAACAGGAAAACCCGTGAAAGCTCACACCGCGTCAGAACAATGTAACGCGCCGAGACAGGGCCGTCATATGATTCAGAAAACCAGAAAGAGGGGTGAAAACAAAGGGATCAAAAGACAACTGAACAAACAGATGATGACAGGTTTAAACAGGAATCAGAAGCACGATTGGCACTAGTTGTCCCACCGTGATCGCCAAAAAATTATCTGTTGATTGTTTGTTTACCTATCTCTTCTTATCTTCTTTCTTTTTTTGTTGATTGTGAGGGTTTTGAAAAAGGATATGGCGAGATGATAAATAAACTACCAAAGATCAGCTCAACCTATGCACATGTGAACATGAACCTAGGCAATCAAATCTAACTCTAGCATGGGCATGCTATCTCAATCAAATTACGCTAAAGGAAAAACAAAAACACACGCCGGGGCGTGGAGCAAAGATAAATAAAAACACACCGCTAGGGGTGGAACAATCAAGGGGAATAAAGAGATTTGATGAAAAAGACAGCTAGTGCCCAACACTAAGGAAAGTCGTGATCGCCACCAAAGTAAACACGAGTCAAAGACTCGAATATACCTTGGAAGTAGGTGGATGAAACACCCGCCCACGGGAGAGAAAACCAAGGAAAGCCTGCAGATCAACTTGCAAATAACGGTCCAAACCCTGTGCGTCGCTTGGAATTAACGGTCGTGCGATAGACCGCCAGAAAGAAATAACGCTCCTGCACCTGACCGTCAGATAACCTGCAGTGAAAAGATGTGAATTCTTTGAACTCCAACCCTTCCAGCCGGCTAGAAGGCTTGGGCCTCGTGCTAGTGATCCTGTAAAACCTGCCAAGGATGTAGAAAGTAAAACAACACAACCTCAATTAGCCCTCAACATAAGTATAGCATCAATCCTTAAAAAGCTTAAGAACATCAAAAGGAGAGGGGATTATCGGGGAGTCGTTGGTTTTTTAACCCCTCTGGGCGTTTTTTAAGTTTAGGAGGATATGTGTATGCTTAGCAACAGTGAAAAACGTGGAGGAAGAGGAGGGACAATGCTTTTGATTGATAAAACCAAGGGAAACTTGAGCATGCAATAATGATGATCTTGACAAGCTAAAACCCAAAATTACTCCCTTGACTTGGAAGATGGACGTGGGAAGCAGCTCCTCCTGGATGTAGATGGCTCCTGAATTTGGCAGCACTTCGTCGTGAATCAAATCTTCCTCTTCGGGGTCATGAAATCAAGGGTTCTATTTATAGACTCCCTCAAACTCTCAGGTCGAATTGAAGATAAATCAGCCAAGAAAGGAGGATAATCCTTAGCAAATCCTTGAGGATAAAATCAACAAGAGTCCAAAGAAACAAACGAGAGGTCCTGAGGATTAGAATTGAAGGAGATAATGCCAATCCAAAACCCTATCTCGTCCACGGAGTAGCAGAGAAAAGGCCTGAACTGTCAGGACTCTCTGAAGGAAGTAACGGTTGCACGATAGACCGCCACTTGGAAATAACGCTCCAAGGAATTACCGTCATTTTCAACCCTATCCAAAGGATAAGATCGACGGGAAGAAGATCTAAACAATAGGACTCTGCAAGTAAGTAACGGCCAGGACATAGGGCGTCATAAGGAAACAACGGCTAGGGAGTAGACCGTTATTATCAAAGGACAACGAGGCCCTAAGTCTTGGGACTCTTCAAAGATTAACGGCCTAGGCTTCATGCGTTATTATGAAATGACGCGCCTAGTCCAGACCGTTATTATCATTGATTTTCAAGAAAATAGAATGGAGAGATTGCCAAGCTTTTGAACGAAGTGCCACCAGGAACCAGGTCTAATCCAGGAATTGAGACCCAGAAAACAGGCTTCAACTGATTAAATGGAATTCAATGAAGAGTGAACAACTCGGAGCATCATATTGAATAAATAAGGAGATGACCTGACTTATTGGGTATAAAACGGGTGTCAACACCCTTCAGCAGGCACACCCCTTAGCCCTTTAGCGGCACAGCCCCAGGCCCTTCAGCGGCACACTCCCAGCCCTTCAGCGGTACACCCCCAGGCCCTTCAGCGGCACACTCCCAGCCCTTCAGCGGCACACCCTCCGCCCTTCAGCGGTACGCCCTTCTCTTAGCCCTCTAATGGCCCATTCTCTCTCCAGAAAACATGAGTAATAATAATAATAGTAACAAATAATAACAAATTCAAAAATGAATAAATAAATAAGAATAATAAAGGAATAAGTAATAGTAATAATAAGCTAAAAAAATAATAACAATAATAATAATTAGACAAATAAATGATAACAAAGATGAATGAATAATAATAACAAACTCATCAAGAATGATAAATAAATAAATGATAACCCAGGATAAATAATAATAACAAATTTGACGAAACACGACAAGCAAACGAATGATAATAAAACGAACAAACAATAAAAACAAACCTAACAATAACAATAATAAATGAATAAATCACAAGAAAAAAATAAATAAATAGCAATAACGAACTCACTCAAAGATATACATAAATCAACAAATAATAATAGTAAAACTCTAAGTAATAATAAAACGATGGTAAAATCCGCTTTGCAGCCCCGTCTCTCTCGTGACCCGGTGCTGAAGGAACAACGATGTCGCCCTCCCAAGTTGGGCCTGAGCCTTGGGAATCATCCCGAACTGGCCATGACCCGACCTCACCTCGGGCCAACATTCCGATTGAACCGGACTCGTTTCTCAGGCCGGATCCCTTCCGAGCCACTACTAAAATTGCCGCACGCTCGGCAGACATTTGAACGGGTTCACCCTGATTTTCGCCGTGTTTCTATTGCAGACCTGTGTCTGAACATGAAAAGACCTGTGAGCAACCAACATGGCCGACGGCTCTCGCCCTGATATGGTCGTGAGCCGGCATTATTCCGGGCCGATAGCCCGTTAGATCGGATTCATTCTAGCAAGATTCGCTCCCGCTCTTTCATTGAAATTGCCGTAAACTCGGCATACATTTGTACGGGGTCGTTTCCACCCACGTCGCACTTTCAATATGGGCCCTTGCCCGAACATGAAAAGGTCCGCAAGTGACCGACAGAATCGGAATAGAACGAGACGGCTATCGCCACCCCTGGACTCCTTCCATGGGAATATCAATAAGACCTCCGTGGGCCACACTTAGACCTCGGGCCCGTCCTGATCATGGTCATCGTCTGGCTCATATCCTCGGTCTACAGCATGTTCCTTTCGAATACATTTTTGGTTCTGGAATCTAGTCCCGGGACTCTCCCTCGTTGCCCTCCAGCGTCGGAAATATTAATGATGCCCGCGCAAGCCTCGTTCGGACCACGGGAGGCGCCCCCGGTACGGTCCTGACTTGATCTCGCATCGGGCCAATAGATTCGCTGGTTTCCGATTACAACAACTGAGATTCAACCGAATGTTTTCAGTGTCTCGGAATAATAAACTTGTCGTATCCCGGCATGCATATGTTCCAGGTCCTCCTGCGACGATTACAATATTCTCAAGCCGGACTCTCGTCCGAATATTAAATGGTCTCCCTAATGACCGACATGTTTCGAACGCCCGCTTCTCCGGACACAGGGCTTTTCAGCCAATTCAAGGGATATTCCCTCGCCGCCCCTTGGCGCCGGAAATATTAATGACGCTCATGCAGGTCTTGTTTCGACTGCGGGGGGCCCACCATAGTATGGTCGCATCTTGCTCTTGCACCGGGCCAACAGATTTACCGGTTTTCGACCGCTCTAACCGAGGTTTAGCCGAACGTTTTCCGTTCTTCTGAACAATAAATTGCCATATCCTGGCATACATATGCTCCGGTCTTCCCATGACGATCGCACTCTTCCCGAGACGGACACTCGTCCGAACATTAAATGGTCAGCGCATGACTGACATGATCCCAAATGGTTTTCTTCCCGCCTGCGCGCGAGGATTTCAATACCTCATAATAGACCTTTCGTGCAATTAATTTCTTGGCCATGAGGCCCTGAATCTCGGTGATTAATCAAGGGTGTTCCCTCGTACGGGGGATGTAAATGACGTCGTGACCTTTATGGCGCGGCGGGTTTTGGTCCCGATACGAACCACACAATCGTCTGACGAAGTCAGATCGAGCGCACCATGGGCTCTTCGGAGCCTGAATAAATCGTCACTCAGTGACTGGCACGCCCACGCACTTAATAGACGAATCAACCATTTCCGAATAGACGAGCATAATAAACAGTCGAAAAGTGCGTCCACAAGTCTGGCACGCCCGGTGGGACCAAACCACCCTTCATCTCTTCGCCGGGATTCAGGGCCTCATGGCCCCCTAATAAACGATATTTGCCTGCTTTGATGAATTGCAGGTGCTGTCTTCGCCTGCCCTATGGGGAGAAAAGCCGGACTAGGCGAAATTATCTTTGTCGCCTCGACGATGCTACTCCGAGGCACCTACAGCTTCCAGGAATCATGGGGGGCTGTGATAAAAAAGGAAGAGAAAGAGAAGAGAAGGGAGGGGAAATCAAGCCCCCCCGTTTCCCTCAAGAAGAAAAGAAGAAAAGAAGAAAAGAAGAAAAGAAGAAAAGGAGAAGAGAAGAAAAAAAAAGAGAAAACAAAGAAGCAAAAAAAAAGAAGAGAAAGAATTGGCAAGAGAGGGTTGTACGGCCACGTCCGTCGAGACCCGTGCTGAACAAAGATTACCACTATGGGGTTGATGCGGTGGAGCGAACCACTCATCCCCTCCCTGAGGGGGTGAGCGCTCTCCTGCACCTCCACCCTGGTCATCATACAAAAAAGAAGAGAAGAAAAAAAAAGAGAGAGAAAGAAGAAAAGAAGGAAAGTCGGCCAGCATCACCGACCAAAAGAACAAGAAACCCGGTATCCCGCCCGACTCTAGGAGGCCCTGAGTCCGTGGTGTAATGATCCGGCCCGTTCCTCCTTCCTGCTGCCTCCGTCCGGCACAAACGCCCCCCCCCCCCCCCCCCCCCCCGAGTGGTTGTTAAAAGACCCAGCGAGCAACGATTGTAGCTTGGTGAATGGCTACCCGCTGTGGGGAATGCTTTATAGCAATGAGGCCAAGCACGACCACCACTCCCGAAGAGAGCATGCATATACCCCGCCATGGGGGATGAGAAGAAGATATATACCCTGCTACGGGGGCATAGGAGGTAAAAAAAAGAAATACACCCCATTCCCAGGGGCACATGAAGAGAATCCGCCCCGACTAAGGGGCGCACAAAGCAAAAGCTACACCCCGGCTTTGGGGCATTTGAAGAAGAATCCGCCCCGACCTGGGGACGTAGGAAGAAATAGAGCTGCACCCCAACTTAGGGGCATTTGAAGGGGAAATACACCCCGATATGGGGGCACCTGAAGCAAAAGACATACCCCGCCATGGGGGCATAAGAAGAAGAGAATTCACCCCAGCCTGGGGACACACAAAAAGAGAAACTCACCCTGGCTTAGGGGTATATGAAGAAGGAACGTACCCCGGCCTGGGGGCATATGAAACAAAAGCACACCCCATAGGCATATGGAGAGGAATGCACCTCGACCTGAGGGGCGTAAAAAGTATAAGAACACACCCTGGCTTAGGGGCATTTGAAGAAGAAACATACCCCGCCAGGGGGCATAGAAGTAATGAAGAATACGCCCCGGCTTAAGGGCATTTGAAGAAGTCACATCCCGCCTCTGGAGCATGAGAAGCAGTAAGGATACACCCCGGCCTGGGGGTATTTGAAGAAGAAATATACCCCGCCTGGGGGCATAGAAGCCGTAAAGAACACGCCTCGGCTCAGGGGCATTTGAAGAAGCTACATCCTGCCTTGGGAGTATAAGAAGAAAAGAGTCCACCCCATCTTAGGGGTATTTGAAGAAGAAACGCACCCCGCTATGGGGGCATAGAAGCCATAAAGAATACGCCCCGTCTTAGGGATATTTGAAGAAGAAGGATACCCCGCCTCGGGGGACATTGCAAGCAGCGATACACCCTGCTAGGGCGCACATGAAGCAAACCACACCCCACTCCTGGGGACACATAAAGAGAGTACACCCCGTCATGGGGGCACATGAAGAGAATCCACCCCGACTCGGGGGTACATGAAGCAACAAAGAATACACCCCGCCATGGGGGCACATGAAGAGAATCCACCCCGACTCGGGGGTACATGAAGCAACAAAGAATACACCTCGCCTTAGGGGAGTCTGAAGAAAAAGCATACACCCCACTTCGGGGGGCACAAGAAGCAAACATTCCCCAGCGTGTCGGGGCAGAAGAAGAAGAATCCCCCCTCGGGGGCATATAAAAAAAAAAGAAAGAAAAACAAAGATACACCCCGACTGAGGGCACAGGAAGAGAAATACACCCCTGCGCTAGGGGCATATGAGACAAAACTATACCCCGATTTAGGGGCATTTGAAGCAAAGACTTCACCCCGCATCAAGGGGGGGCATAAGAAGCGAAAGATATACCCCACCCGGGGGCACAAGAAGAAAACACACCCCACCTTGGGGGCGTAAGAAGCCAAGAGATATGCCCCGCCACGGGGCAGTAGAGGCAAAATGCATTCCCCCCGGGGGGCACATGAAGCAACATACCCCTCGCATCGGCAGCATATGACGCCAAGAGGCTACATCTCGGCTCGGGAGCATAAGAAACAAAAGATATACCCCACGTCGGGGGCATATGAAGTCAGTAATCACACCCCCGTCTTAGGGGTATTTGAAGAAGAAGCATACCTCGCCTCGAGGGCCTAGAAGCTATAAAGAGCACGCCCCGACTCAGGGGCATATGAAGAGAAGTCCACCCCGGCCTAGGGGTATTTGAAGAAGAAACGTACCCCGCCAGGGGGTATAGAAGCCATAAAGAACACGCCCCGGCTTCGGGGTATTTGAAGAAGATACATCCCGCCTCGGGAGCATAAGAAAGAGAAGAATACATCCCATCTTAGGGATATTTGAAGAAGAAATATACCCCGCCAGGGGGCATAGAAGCCATAAAGAACATGTGCCGGCTCAGGGGCACTTGAAGAAGAAACATACCCCGCCTGGGGGACGCAGAAGCAAAGAGACAGAGTACACCTCCACCCGGGGGCACCGAAGCAAAGAGGCATACATCCCGACCAGGGAGCACATGAAGAAAGAATATACCCCGACCTAGGGGTGTCAGAAGAAGAAATATACGCCCCGATCTAGGGACATGAGAAGCAAGAGAATACGCCCTGTGAAAAGGGTATGAGAAACATGAAGAATGTACCCCAGCCTAGGGGCGCAGAAAGAGACACACTCCGCCCTTGGCGCATAAGAAGCAGAAGCACCTACCCCAGCCTGGGGGCACAAAAATACACTCCGCCCTTGGCGCATAAGAAGCAGAAGCATCTACCTCGACCCGGGGCACAGAAACAAAGAGATATACATCCTGATCTGGGAGCATAAGAAGAAAGATATACTCCGCCCAAGCGGCATTTGAAGAAACAACATACCCTGCTTCGGGGGCACAGAAGCCGTAAAGAGATACACCCCGGCCTCAGGGGGGCATAAGAAGCAAAAGATACACCCCAGCTTGGGGGCATTTAAAGAGAGCTACGCCCCGTACCAGGGGCATATGAAGAAGAAACATACTCCGCCTGGGGGCATAGAAGCCGTGAAGAGTATACCCCGGCTTGGGGGCATTTGAAGAGAGCTACGCCCCGTACCAGGGGCATATGAAGAAGAAACATACCCCGCCTGGGGGCATAAAAGCCGTGAAGAGTACACCCCGGCTTGGGGGCATTTGAAAAGAACACGCCCCGTACCAGGGCATATGAAGAAGAAACATACCTCACCTCGAGGGCCTAGAAGCTATAAAGAACACGCCCCGGCTCAAGGGCATATGAAGAGAAGTCTACCCTGGCTTAGGGGTATTTGAAGAAGAAACATACCCCACCTGGGGGCATAGAAGCCGTGAAGAGTATACCCCACCATGGGGGCATTTGAAGAGAGCTACACCTCGCCTCGGGGGTATTAAAAAAAAACACACCCTGGTCTGGGGACATAGAAGCCAAAAAAATACACCCCGCCTGGGGGCACAGAAGCGAAGAGGCAAAACACACCCCCTCAGGGGGGATGCATACCAAATGAAGCTACACCCCAACCTGGGGGCACGTTAAGAGAAATACTGTAATGCCCCGGGTTTTTCGGATCCTCGTTCGTGGGTCCCAGATCTGGTTTCTCGGAGTGTCCAGCTCCGTTGTGTCTGAAATTTCGTTTCGGACATCTTTCGTGTTCGGATCGGCGCGATCCGGAGTCGTTTCGGAGGCCCGGAGGCGTTCCGCGGCTTTTTCCGCGTGTGTTTTCCGATTTCCGGCGTGGGTTTCGGCTTTCCCGTCGGAACCTCGTTGCGGGTGAACCGGGCCGTTCACCTGGGCGCGAGTGGTACTGTTGCGATCGGTGCGCTCCAAGGATCGCGAGGGTGTAATTTTCTATTTTTTGGGATTTTTCTGATTTTCCAGATTTTCCTATAAATAGCTTTTTCTCTCTCTCCCCCTCTCATTTCTCATTTCTCTCCCTCTCTCTTCTCACGCTCTCTCCTCTCTCCCTCTCTCTCCGGCGGCCGACGGGGCGGAGCATGGGCGAGGCGGGGACGGCGCGGGCGAGGCACGGGCGAGGATGGATGAGGATCGAGGCGGTGGAGGCGCGTAGAAGCTCGGCCGTGAGTTCGTGGAACGGCGAGGCTTCAACGGCGTTTTCTTCGTGGATCGGCGTCCACGGTGCGCGTAATCTTCGGTGGAGGTAGGGTGATGGACCCTCAACCCGTGTACTTCCTTTCCCGCGAGTTTCGTAGGCCGTGGTGAGCCGAGCGGGCTAAACGGGGCGTTTTGGGCAAAATGCATATTTTTGGGGTGTGAGCCGGATCTCCCGTTTTATGGTGTTTTGGGGCGATCCAGGGGTTTAGATGCATGCCTAGGGGCTTAGGGAAGGTTTCCCCTTTTGTTTCCCCTTCACCTGGGGGTGAACGGGGCGTGGCATGGCTTTTCCCGCGGTTTCCACCGTTTTCGGGCACGGACTGAGAACGCGCTAGCCTTGGGTAGCGCATTCTTGAAGGTCGCGCTGCCCTGATAGGGCGCGTTCATCGGAGAAGATGAACAGTAAGGCGGTTCTTGTCGCGCTATGGGGTCCTAGCGCGTTCTGCCCTGTCGCGCTAGGGGTCCCTAGCGCATTCTGCCTTGTCGCGCTAGGTGATCCTAGCGCGATCTGTGCAGTCGCGCTATAGGGATATAGCGCGATCTGTCGTGTCGCGCTATAGGTGCATAGCGCGTTCTGCTTGAACGCGCTATGGACCTACAGCGCGTTCTTGGAGGTGACCAGCCGGGCTGCCCGGGGCGGGCGGTCTGCGGCTGATCGTGCTCCTCGTGGGCCGTGTGTGCCTTGGACACCCAGTGGAGTTCCGTGACCGTGTTTTGGGGTGTCTGGAGGTTCAGTTTACCTCGTTTTATGTGCCCGCGCGCTTAAGGGTCCAGGTGACCTTTTAGCGTCCGTTCGCATTGTATTGGTCTCCGGTCGACCCGGTTGGGACCCAGTGGTCGACCTCCGGCCTTGTGAGTATCCCGGACACCCCATGGGTTCTGTGTCTATGTTTTTGGGGTGTCAGGAGGGACCGTGTTACCTCGATTAGCGTGCCCGTAGGTGTGGTGGGTCCGGGTGACCCCACGTGTTCCGGGCTCTTGTGTTACGCTTGATCGAGTCACCGTGTGTCGGTGTGTGTGCGGTGGGGTCTCCCCCGCATATCGTGGGTTCCTTTGGAAGGCGATTCCCGTGTGGGCCATGTGTTTAGCCTTGGACTGTGAGTCCAGTTGTCCGGCCTGGGGCTGGAGGTTTCCCGCTTGCTTCAAGATGGGAAATCGTCGTGGCGGCTTGTGTGTTGCCTTGGGAATCGTGCTTCTGTGTTTTCCGTGTGGCCCGTGTGAGTGGCCTTTGTCCCTTGCGTTCCCTTCCCAAGGGAATGGTCTTGGCAACTCGTGTGTTGTCTCGGTATTCACGATATCGTGATTTTGGACCTAGAGATTGGGCTAGATCGACGGCCTTGTGCTGTTGCGTGCAACGGTCTTGACCCCGAGTCTTGTGACTCAAGGACCGTTGGCTGTAGTGTGTCTAGAGGACTGTCCAAAGTCCAGTGGCTTAGCGCCACTTGAGTTTTCTTGACTCTAGTGCACGGTGCGTGCGTGGCCGTGGACTGCGAGTCGTGTTTCTCCTCCGACTGTGGTCACCGTGCGACGGGGCCGGTACGTGGGGTGGTCCCCGTACGTCGTCGGATTCGGACGTTGTTTTCCGTTGAGTTGAGAGTCTACTCCTTCAGTGACCCTCCACTAGTTGTAGCCCACCAGTACGCGGTGCTGGTCTCACCTGGGAGTGGTGTACGGGCACCCACCTTTCGAGACGGTTTGTGGACCGGTTACCGTAGGCCCCTCGTCGGTAGCCAGAGTCCGGCTACGGGGGAAAACCGGTCAGAGGACCAGACCTAGTGACGCAAGGTCTGTGTGTGCACACGTGGTTGGGGGCGGTTGGACCCACGTCGACGGGCGTGACCCCAGCTAGTTACTTGTTTGTGGTTACTTGTACGGTGTTCGCGCCTCGGGTAGGACCTACCACGCCAGGCAGTTCACCTGCGGTGCGGTGTAAGACGTCAGGGGACGCTACCGGCTGTGCTTCTAGTGGGTGGTACTCCTGTCGAGTACAGAGTGACAGACTGTCAGTCTCTGTGTCTTTGACCTTCGGGTTTTTGGTCGTGTTGACCGGCGAGTTCTGTTGTTTCATCTTGGCGCGTGTGTCGGTTCTTGCGCCGTGAGATTAGGGCTAGTGGCTTTACCGAGGTTGGGTCTTGTTGTGCGGTACCCGCGATCGGATGGTCGAGGTTACACCTTGGACAGCGTGTCTAGGTCGGCTGTGTCCGGGGGACAGGCCTCTACGGCGTGGTTGCCGTGTGTTCTTACTTCGGTAGGTGGTACTAGCGTGGTTCGGTAGTTTCGACTGCGTGGTCGAGCTCTACCTTCTGGCAGTAGGAGTAGCTGTAGTGCCGAGTTTTGACCGGCCACCGGGTTGTTGTTCCTACTGTAGTTGTAGCTTCCTTTCCGCTACCGCCATTATTTCCGGTTGGGGTTCCGCGGGATCCCTGCTGAGTCTCTGTTTTGGAGACTCATTCCCTGCTTTTCAGGTGTGGCGGTTCTTCCTCGCGGTTCGAGGGTGCAGGGCGGAGGTTCTCAGTTGCCAGCTTGCCGGGCTGAGTGTTCACTTGGCATGTGGTACGTTTTACTGCTTTAGACTGTACTTTCTGTGGGACTGGACTCTGTTGTAGCTGTGGTTGTTCTTTCTTTCAGCTTGTTGTTGTTGGTTGTCCTGCTTTATTTCTTATTTCTTTGTGCCTCCACACTCCTTTTAGCCCTTCCGAGCCCTCCCGGCTCGTGGGCGGCGGTGCGAGTCTCGGGTTATCGGGTCTTCTCGGTAATCGGATTCTCGGGTCGTCACAAATACACTCCAGCGTGGAAGCATTAATGAGAAAAGAAGAGAAGAATAAAGAAAAAGACACGCATGAGGCAGACGTGGTCTTCGAACCCACCTCATCACATAAAAGAAGAGACGAAAAGAAAGAATACACATGAGGCAGACGTGGTCTTCGAGCCCGCCTCATCACACAAAAGAAGAGAAGAAAAGGAAGAAAAGACACATGAGGCAGACGTGGTCCTCGAGCCCGCCTCATCACGCAAAAGAAGAGAAGAAAAGGAAGAAGAGACATATGAGGCATGCATGGTTCCTAAACCCGCCTCTTCACACAAAAGAAGAAGAGCAGAACCAAAAGAAGACACATGAGGCAGACATGGTCCTCGAGCCCGCCTCATCACGCAAAAGAAGAGAAGAAAAGGAGGAAGAGACACATAAGGCAGACGTGGTCCTTGAACCCGCCTCTCCACAAGAGAAGAAAAGAAAGAACAGTCACGAGGCAAACATGGTCTTTGCGCCTGTCTCTCTACAAAAGAAGAAGAGAAGAAAAGAAAGAACAGTCACGAGGCGAACATGGTCCTTGCACCTGCCTCTCCATAAAAGCAGAAGAGAAGAAAAGAAAGAACAGTCACAAGGCAAACATGGTCTCTGCACCTGCCTCTCCATAAAAGAAGAAGAGAAGAAGAGAAAGAACAGTCATGAGGCGAACATGGTCCTTGAACCCACCTCTCCACAAAAGAAGAAAAGAAAGAACAGTCACGAGACAAACATGGTCTTTACACCTGTCTCTCTACAAAAGAAGAGAAGAGAAAAAGGAGACATGAGGCGAACATGGTCCTTGCACCTGCCTCTCCATAAAAGAAGAAGAGAAGAAGAGAAAGAGCAGTCACGGGGCGAGCATGGTCTCTGCACCTGTCTCTCTACAAAAGAAGAAGAGAAGAGAAAAAAGAGACTTGAGGCGAACATGGTCCTTGCACCTGCCTCTCCATAAAAGAAGAAAAGAAAAAGAGAAAGAACAGTCACGAGGCGAACATGGTCTCTGCACCTGCCTCTCCATAAAAGAAGAAGAGAAGAAGAGAAAGAAGAGTCACGAGGCGAACATGGTCTCTGCACCTGCCTCTCCATGAAATAAGAAGAGAAGAAGAGAAAGAACAGTTACGGGGCGAACACGATCCTTGAACTCGCCTCTTCACACAAAAGAAGAGAAGAAAAGAAAGAAATGACCATGAGACAAGCATGATCTTTGCACCGCCTCTCCATAACAAAAAAAGAGGAGAAGAGAAAGAAGAGTCATGAGGCAAACATGGTCTTTGCACCTGTCTCCCTACACAAAAGAAGAAGAAAAAAAAAGACATGAGACAGACGTGGTCTTCGAACCCGCCGCTTCACAAACCCTTCTCCTCGGCTCACGTATCCTACTACCCGACGCCCTTTGGCTCAGTCATTCCGGCCAAGGCCCACTGTCATGATTAATCCACCCGTCCCACCGCGCTCTCCGATATCTTTTCGGCTTTACAGCATACTCCTAACATAATTTTGGCTCCTGCAGCCCGCTTCCCAATATCTTTGGCTCTCGCAGCCTGCTTCCCAGAAATCGGCCTTTACGGCCTGCTTCCCAAAATTCGGCCTTTACGGCCTACTTCACAGAATTCGGCTTTCACTGCCTGCTTCCCAGAATTCAGCCTTCACGGCCTGCTGCCCATAATCTCGGCTCCTACAACCCGCTTCCTAATTTTGGCTCTTGTAGCCTGCTTCCCCGATTTGGCTTCCATAGCCTGCTTCCTATAATTTCGGCTCTTGCAGCCCGCTTCCCAATATCTTTGGCTCTTGCAGCCTGCTTCCCAGAATTCGGCCTTTACAGCCTGCTTCCTAGAATTCGGCCTTCACGGCCCGCTTCCCAATTTTGGCTCTTGCGACCCGCCTCCCAGAATTCGGCCTTTACGGCCTGCTCCCCAGAATTCGGCCTTCACGGCCCGCTTCCCATAATTACGGCTCCTGCAGCGTATTGCCCAATTTTGGCTCTTGTAGCCTGCTCCCCTGATTTGGCTTTCATAGCATGCTGCCCATAATCTCGGCTCTTGCAGCCCGCTTCCCAATATCTTTGGCTCTTGCAGCCTGCTTCTTAGAATTCGGCCTTTACGGCCTGCTTCCCAGAATTCGGCTCTTGCAGCCTGCTTCCCAACTTTGGCTCTCACAGCCTGCTTACCTTTGGCCCTCGTGGCCTGCTTCCCAACCTTGGCTCTTGTAGCCTGCTTCCCTTTGGCTTTTATAGCCTGCTTCCCAATTCTGGCTCTCGTAGCCTACTTGCCCTTGGCTCTTGTAGCCTGCTCCCCTGATTTGGCTTTTATAGCCTGCTTCCCAATTCTGGCTCTCGTAGCCTGCTTCCCCTCGGCTTTCATGGCCTGCTCGCCAACTTTGGCTCTCGCAGCCGGCTTACCTTTGGCTCTCATGGCCTGCTTCCCTTTGGCTTCTATAGCCTGCTTCCCAGAATTCGGCCTTCACGGCCTTCTTCCCGTAACTTCGGCTCCTGCAGCCCGCTTCCCAACTTCGGCCCCTTCAGCCTGCTTCCCATAATCTGGCTCTTGCAGCCTGCTTACCTTTGGCCTTCACGGCCCGCTTCCCAACTTTGGCTCTTGCAGCCTGCTTACCTTTGGCTTTTATAGCATGCTTCCTAACTTTAGCTCTCATGGCCTGCTTCCCCTTTAGCCTTTGTGGCCTGCTTCCCAGTTCTGACTCCCGTAGCCCGCTTCCCCTTTGGCCTTCGTGGCCTGCTCCCCAACTTTGGCTTTTATAGCCCGCTTCCCTGATGTCCTTTCGGCCCTCCGTTGTCTGCTTCCCTAATACCTCTACTACCACTACACTTATACGTAACAACAATATTTTCTTATGCCACAAAAAAAAAAAAACAACAACAACAACAAAACACATGGAAAACAAACAAAAAAAACAACAACAAAACAACAAAACAAAAAAAAGAAGAACGAAGAGAATGCTTGATTGCCCTGTTTGCATGGTTGCTTAATATAGAATAATACACCTCCTTGAAATTTTCTAGGACCGTGTTTCCTTGCTAAATAATATCGCCCGATTCCGGATGCACGTGCGTCATGGCACGCGTTCGAAGGGAACCCAGTTATGGCGGGTGCACACGTCAAGGGGAAGAGTCATGGCTGAATCGCTAAGCCCAACTCACAAAATAAACCTGAGGCAACGCTCCCACACTTAGCACTTAATGTGTTCAATAGCCTTCGACTATAGGGATTGCCCGAATTTCTTCTTAGCACTCTACGGAGGCTTGAATTCCTGCACTCGCGTGAAAGGTAATCGTGAGGAAAAAGCTGCCTACCCCCACTGTAAAAAAGAATAGAGAGAGAAAAAAAAAGAGAGAAACGTGAATCCGAGTAGCCGGGAATCCCCATTGAGACACATGAGGAGACTCGCGCGAAATGGTGAAGCGAATTACAATAAGGATGAAACCTATTAGCCGGGAATCCCCATTGAGACATATGAGGAAACTCACGTCAAACGGTGGAATCCGTAATAGAATTATAATAAGGATGAATCCTAGTAGCCGGTAATCCCCATTGAGACACATGAGGAGACTCGCGCCGAACGGTGAAATCCGCTACCAAAATAAACATATGGGGGCTGTGTGAAGCTACCGAAAATCGAGAGCCTAAAACATATGTGTAGGCGCTAGAGTGATCCTCGAGTGTCACCAGGAAAACCCGCATATCCATGTGGTTAGGGCTCTTTGTCGACACACTTGCACTGCCGCGTCACAGATAATTGCATCGGGTGAAATGCGTGAATTTAGGCTATGCATGCAAGACATGCGATATCCTCTTGACGGGTGCACCACCCCTCAGTTGTGTCTCGCGGCCCGCACCGCATCTACGAATTACGGGTGATGTCCCTATCCTATCCCCTATAGGGGGAGCTGCCTTACTTATATCTATGTTATGCCTGCTAATGAATGCTTGCATGCTTGAATAAAAAATATATATAAATAATAATAATAATAATAAATAATAAAAATGTGCATATGCAATAAACTCAATTCTGGCCATCGAAGCCTACGTTCCCAGCTACGGCTCGTAGAGCCCAATCTTGGCCCCCATGGCCTACATCCTGCCCTCACGGCTCGTTAATCTCCCAATTCTGGCTCTCGTAGCCTGCTTCCCAACTTCGGCTCTAGCAGCCGGCTTACCTTTGGCCTTCGCAGCCTGCTCCCCAATTCCGGCCCTTGCAGCCTGCTTCCCAACTTCGGCTCTAGCAGCCTGCTTACCTTTGGCCTTCGCAGCCTGCCCCCCAATTCCGGCTCTCGCAGCCTGCTTCCCAATTCTGGCCCTCGTGGCTTGCTTCCCTATATCTTTGACTCTTGCAGCCTGCTTACCTTTGGCCTTCGCGGCCTGCTCCCAATTCTGGCTCCCGTAGCCTGCTTCCACGATTCAGCTCTTGCGGCCCGCTTCCCAACATCCCTGGCCCTTTACGGCCTGCTTCCCAGAATCTGGCCTGCACGGCCCACTTCCGTAACGCCAACTTTGGCCCTCGCGGTCCACTCTCCCGAGTCCGGGTTTCATAACTGATATCCCGGGCGCATTTTTGAATCAACAAACTCTTCTCTTCGTCCCTTCGGACGACGAACATCTCAGTTGCTTCTGGCCTTGGCTGTTTCGGCCTCACTTACTGGCTCCCGTGCCAACAACTTTCAATTATCGACCGCTGTGCCTACAACTTTTATATCATTGGCATCCATGCCAACAGCCACCTGGAGTTCTTAAAAAAAAAAGGAAAGAAAAAAAAAGAAGGGAAAAGAAGGGAAGAAGAGAAGAAACAAAAAAAACAACAACAAAAGGACAAAAAAAAGAGATGACAAAAGAGAAGAAAAGAAAAAAAAGAGACGAAGAGAAAAAAGAGAAGAAAAGAAAAAAAGAGACAAAGAGACCAACAAAGCATGTCAGCTCCCGACACCCTGTCGGCACTGACGAAGAGAAGAAGAGACCAACAAGCCAGGTCAGTTCCTGACACCCTGTCGGCACTGACGAAGAGACAAAGAGACAACAAACCAGGTCAGATCCCGGCACCCTGTCGGCACTGACGAAGAGACAGAGATCCACATATCATGTCAGCTCCCGACACCCTGTCGGCACTGACGAAGAGACAAAGAGACCAACATATCATGTCAACGCCCGACACCCCGTCGGCACTAACGAAGAGAAGAAGAGACCAACAAACCAGGTCAGATCCCGGCACCCTGTCGGCACTGACGAAGAGACAAAGAGATCCACATATCATGTCAGCTCCCGACACCCTGTCGGCACTGACGAAGAGACAAAGAGACCAACATATCATGTCAACGCCCGACACCCCGTCGGCACTGACGAAGAGAAGAAGAGACCAACAAACCAGGTCAGCTCCCGGCACCCTGTCGGCACTGACGAAGAGACAAAAAGATCCACATATCATGTCCGCTCCCGACACCCTGTCAGCACTGACGAAGAGACCAAGAGACCAACAAACCAGGTCAGCTCCCGGCACCCTGTCGGCACTGACGAAGAGACCAAGAGACCAACAAACCAGGTCAGATCTCGGCACCCTGTCGGCACTGACGAAGAGACAAAGAGATCCACATATCATGTCAGCTCTCGACACCCTGTCGGCACTGACGAAGAGACAAAGAGACTAACATATCATGTCAACACCCGACACCCCATCGGCACTGACGAAGAGAAGAAGAGACCAACAAACCAGGTCAGCTCCTGGCACCCTGTCGGCACTGACGAAGAGATAAAAAGATCAACATATCATGTCCGCTCCCGACACCCTGTCGGCACTGACGAAGAGACCAAGAGACCAACAAACCAGGTCAGCTCCCGGCACCCTGTCGGCACTGGCGAAGAGACCAAGAGACCAACAAACCAGGTCAGATCCCGGCACCCTGTCGGCACTGACGAAGAGACAAAGAGATCCACATATCATTTCAGCTCCCGACACCCTGTCGGCACTGACGAAGAGACAAAGAGACCAACATATCATGTCAACGCCCTGACACCCCGTCGGCACTGACGAAGAGAAGAAGAGACCAACAAACTAGGTCAGCTCCCGGCACCCTGTCGGCACTGACGAAGAGACAAAGAGATCCACATATCATGTCCGCTCCTGACACCCTGTCGGCACTGACGAAGAGACAAAGAGATCCACATATCATGTCAGCTCTCGACACCCTGTCGGCACAGACGAAGAGACAAAGAGATCCACATATCATGTCAGTTCCCGACACCCTGTCGGCACTGACGAAGAGACAAAGAAACCAACAAACCAGGTCAGCTCCCGGTGCCCTGTCGGCACTGACGAAGAGACAAAGAGACCAACATATCATGTCAACGCCCGACACCCCGTCGGCACTGACGAAGAGAAGAAGAGACCAACATATTAGCTCCTGGCACCCCGTCGGCATCGACGAAGAGGAAAGAGACAAATACACCCACGGGCACCGCCCGGCTCATCCTTCGCCTGCGCTACTCGTGGGTGGGGGGCATTTGTGGACACCAAAAATTACACACACAGATATCCTGCTCGGCCTCGCATCAACAACGGCGTCAAGTGAAGAAGCCCCGGAGAGACTGGTCGTTCGGACTCCCCAAATATGCACACTACCGTGAAGCCGTCCCCGGACTCACGACAGCAAAGAGAAACCAACCACCAAGAGCCCCACAATCCATGGGTCTCAAAGAAAATCAAACGGGCCACAACTCATGCTCACAGCGGGCTCAAAATTGCCCATTTAGCCTTTCGACGGCACGCCCCTGGCCCCTCTCCGGCGGTACGCCCATGGGAGCCCTTCAGCGGCACACCCAAGCCCCCCAGGCTTCAGCGGTACACCCCCAGGGAGGGCTTCGACGGTACACCCCCCAGGGGGTCTCCAGCGGCACGCTCTTCTGGGCCTCTCTCCTGTGGTACAGCCGTTCGACGGCACGCCCCTGGCCCCTCTCCGGCGGTACGCCCATGGGAGCCCTTTAGCGGCACACCCAAGCTCCCTAGGCTTCAGCGGTACACCCCCAGGGAGGGCTTCAGCGGTACACCCCCCCAGGGGGTCTCCAGCGGCACGCCCTCATGAGGCTTCAGCGGCACACCCCAATGGGCCTCAGCGGCACGCCCTTAAGCTGTTCAGCGGCACAGCTTCAGGGTCCCCAGCGGCACGCCCCATGAGCCCTTCAGCGGTACATGCCCCATGGCTCCAGCGGCACGCCCCTTTGGGCCCTCAGCGGCACACTCTTCTGGGCCTTCAGCGGCACGCCCGTTGGGTGTTCCCGCGGCACGCCCTTTTGGCCCTCCTACCGCACACTTATTCAGCCCACCAGCGGCACAGCGTTAAGCCTTTTTAACGGATGAATGAAGTGGTGCCCATGCCCTACGCGTCCTTGGCGCGCAGTGAGCTCCCTGAGGTTTCAACCAACCGTTGGGCCACCTGCCTACTCCTCCTGCCATCCAGGACAAGGGAGTCAACTCCCATTGAATGCTCGTCGCACGCTTCCCGCCTTCGGAGGCTCCCGCCGCCCGGGATATAAAAAACCCCTCTTCGCTGTGAAAGAAAGGTGATGCGGGATAAGACCACGGACACGACAAGCTCGTGACTGCCCCTTAACGAGGGAAGCGTCGGATGTGCGCAGTTGAGAAACCGGCTGTGAGCTAGGGTGGTCGGCTCTCACTTGTGCCCGGATCGGGTCACAGGACGGTAACACTCTCTCTCGCAGCAGCGGTGATATAAATAGAAAGCGAGCTAATTACTCTATCATGCTCTCTAGCAGCGGCATAAACAAGCATATATGAAATAAGCGAAATGCCAAGTGTAGGAGCGAAGACGATACCTCCACGCGCTCGGCGTGGGGAAGACGGACCCGGCCGAAGTCGTACTCCCGGAACAATTATACACGGATATTACAGAAATGCAACTCGCTACCCACTCCACGCAGGGAGGTAAAGGGCTACACAATGGGGTCCGGGAGGACCGAATTCGGGTTGACGGGCGGCTTCTCGCGTTGATTCGGCAACACCCGAACACGTGACGGTGGGGCCCACGTGCTGTCCGGAGGGGCCGTGTGGGACCCGGTGGCACCGCTGTAGTGGTGGATGCCCGGAGGGTCGCTCCTTGGGATGGCGGCACGCTGGTTCACCGGTCGGAGGCCCGGCGGCTCCGTTCGGCACCGGTCGGAAAACCCGATCGGAAATCTGCCGGTTTTGTATTCGGCGAGCGCTCCAGCGAGAACGGGCGCTGCGATCAGCCCCGACATCGGATCGACACGAGACTGGCGCCGTTGGAAAGCTAGCTTGAAGTTCTTCAACCTAGGCCTAAAGATCTGGCCTGGATCTGCTCGGATCTTGACTTATGGAATTTTCAATCTTCTATTGTACAGTAATCGAAGACTCAGACCTGCAGAGAACTTGACTATGGATTGCCTTTGGTCGTGAGGTAGACGTCCGAATCTGGGGTTATGTTCTTCAGAGAAGTTGTTGGAAATGGAGTTGGGAAGACAACAAAATTAGTTTGGACACGTTTGGATGTGTCTATGATTTTCTGTGATGTGTTTACTGGACGAAGGTCGGATCTGGGATCTGACTGAAAGTACTGTAGCTTTGGTAGAACATGAATTATTAAAAATAGGTATAAGGATGATAAAAATTTAAGAAAAATTATGGTGGTAGGGGACGATGGACAGAACACCCAGTTAAATTGGGAGGTCTAACATAAATCAAAAGGGTGGTCGAAGGTGGAGAACTCAGGGCTACTATCACTATAGACAGTGACAGAACAGATCTGAGATAGAGGGTTGAACGAAATGGTAAAAATATGAAATGGTGGCTTTTGAATCTGGATTTTTTTGTGGAGAATGGGATAGAAGATAGGAACCAACCCTTAAAATTTCAAATCGATCTGAGCTCGTGGCTGGCTTCAGGATTCATGAACGGCACCTCTATCCAATAGGACAAAAAACCGAAGATGATCCCGTGGCGGCTCGAAGGCGGCACGAACGGCGGCGGCGGCGGCACAAACGATCACCGGAGGTTGAGAGGGGGAGATAGAAGATTGATACACTCTAGAACTTGAGGTTTGAGGAGAAGAACACCAGGGGGAGAGAGGAACAAGGGCATACCCTTCAATGGCTCAAGCCAATTTTACAAATTTTCTTCATTAATCTCTAATGACACTATACATAGGTTTATATATATAATAGCAAGGGGTGGGGGGGGCTGATAATTTCGTGGGAAATATGTCATTTTCATCCCCCATGTGGTCAAAACTCAAAAAAAATAAATTACATATGAATGGAGCACTCCTTTGACTAGGTAGGTAAGGTAGGTGGCCTACCTTTGAAATTTTAACCCCTTTGTCTCCCATGTGGTCAATTAGCATTCAAACCTTCTAGATGGCCACCTAGGATGGTTGACCAGCCCCACATGGATGAGGTGGACCAATGGGGAAGGGGAGGGGGCCCCCTAACTGGACCTACTACACATTTGCACAAAAACCCACACAATCCAAGGGAATGACGCATTGGCTTACAAAGCCGTACAATTGCGCTTATACTTTCCCATGGATATAAAAATAAACTTAAGGACACAAATGCAAAATAAAATGTACATGCTCGGCGTCGATTCTCATCAACTCTCCCCGGGTGGGAGGAACTCGACCCCGTCGAGTAGGGGTAAGGATGCTCGAATACTCCGGCGGATCCGTCACCGTGCCAAGTAACGCGGGTACGCTCCACTCCAAGTGACCGTCACCTGCTCATTCCATATATACTCGATATGCACAAACTGCTGTGGGCTAAAGGTGGACACTCCGAGTGGGGTACTCTCAAAAGGGAAGGAAGCAGCTCGAAGACTCACTAGGAATCACTGCTGAGTCCCAATAGGTGACTGATCCGGGTATAGATGTAGAATCGGCCCAATACTCATCAAGTGAGTCCACTCGCCTCTTACTCATAAGAGACCGACAACGAGCTTGCACAAGACACATGCAGACTCACCATGCAATACACACAAACCATGCAAACAAACCACACAAAACAAACCACACAAGGAAAACACACCGACTCATATATGACCCTAGACACACCTAATGTTAGTCCGACCCGTACATGGGTGACGGCGGACCAGGACACCCGAATATGTGCCATGCATGCATGTTATGCAACTGGGAATGGATGGCATGGGAAACACTTATACGTCGGGTGTGGCTATGCATGGATGGTCTTTTGAATGTGGGCGACTCGGGTGATTTAGAAGGGCCGGGTGTAGGTGGGTCGGGGTTGGTTGATGTAGATGGACCATCCTGAGGGGAAGGGGCATAAAAGTGGGCTTCCTTGAAGAAGGGGAATACGGGTGGTAACTCGGGAAGCCTAATAGTGAAGGGGTCTAAAGGGTCAAAGAAGGTATGACCCCTTGTGATGGGTTCCCACAAGTCACGGTCCCATGTGTAGATGTTTTGAAGATGTGGGTAGTCACCTTCTTGAATTGTAACGGGTGGGACGGGAATCATAGGTAAGAAGTATGATTCCTCCCTCGGACAAAAGGGTATGAATTCGGGCTCGTCCGGTAAGGGGAGGAGTAAGAGGACCTCTGTGGTGACACAACCCACGGTGCACTCGGAGGAAATGGACCCTAAGGCCGGATGGGTGAAGCTAAGACTAGCGGGTTGGTCAAAGCCTCGGGCCAGTAGGTGCGTCAACTTCTATTGCGAATCTAATCCCATGACAAGATCGTCTAACGTGTCAACATGGTGACTAGATCGAAATGTGGTATGGAAGGAGTTGACCGGCACTAAAGGTAGGATGGGGTCCATGGATGGAAAGGGATGTGGGACCAAGCCATCCTTGAGCCAACTAAAAAGTGGCTCGGCTATGTAAAGTGTTCCCGTAAGAAACACGGGTGGCTCGGGCCTTGGTGGCTCCAAATGGGATAGTTCCGAATCAAGTTCGGAAATAGAGAGTGATGACATTGGAGCTCTCATGGGTGAGGAAGGAATGTCCTTCTCATGGTGAAGGGGTCCTTGGGGTGGTTCCGGGAACAACCAATCTACCCCGATATACCGATCTAGGCTAGTACTAAACCGATCTAGGCTTGTACTAAACCTTTGCACTTTTCCCAGCATGGCTTGGAACATTGCGCCCACTTCATCTGGACTATAGGCTCGGGATGTGGCCATGGTGGCCAAGATGGGGTTGGGTCCCCTAGGAATGTATATGCAAGGCCATTTGGAAAAAACACTAGACACGACCCTAAGTAATGCAAAGTTGGAATGTGACTCGACGACAACCTAGACACAACCAAGACTCGGTACGTGGCGGAGATAAGCGATCCGAAGATCACTCGCGCAAGTGTGCGGCCTTCACGATAGGCATAGCCTAACGTTCGGACAACACCTTTTGATATACCGAGTAAAGGGATGCGATGCAAAAAGACACTTTTTTTGTTTGTTTTAAAACAATGATGACCCTAAACACGACTTAGACAATGACTAATGACTAGACGTAAATGACACTCTTTTTTTTTCTTTTTGACACCCTAGACTCAAACTCTCTCTGATACCAAATTGATGCGGGACGAGACCACGGACACGACAAGCTTGTGACTGCCCCTTAACGAGGGAAGCGTCGGATGTGCGCAGTTGAGAAACCGGCTGTGAGCTAGGGTGGTCGGCTCTCACTTGTGCCCGGATCGGGTCACGGGACGGTAACGCTCTCTCTCGCAGCAGCGGTGATATAAATAGAAAGTGCGCTAATTACCCTATCATGCTCTCTAGCAGTGGCATAAACAAGCATATATGAAAAAAGCGAAATGCCAAGTGTAGGAGCGAAGACGATACCTCCACGCGCTCGGCGTGGGGAAGACGGACCCGGCCGAAGTCGTACTCCCGGAACAATTATACACGGATATTACAGAAATGTAACTCGCTGCCCACTCCACGCAGGAAGGTAAAGGGCTACACATTGGGGTCCGGGAGGACCGAATTCGGGTTGACGGGCGGCTTCTTGCGTTGATTCGGCAACACCCGAACACGTGACGGTGGGGCCCACGTGATGTCCGGAGGGGCCGTGTGGGACCCGGTGGCACCGCTGTAGTGGTGGATGCCCGGAGGGTCGCTCCTTGGGATGGCGGCACGCTGGTTCACCGGTCGGAGGCCCGGCGGCTCCGTTCGGCACCGGTCGGAAAACCCGATCGGAAATCTACCGGTTCTGTATTCGGCGGGCGCTCCGGCGAGAACGGGCTCTGCGATCAGCCCCGACGTCGGATCGACACGAGACTGGCGCCGTTGGAAAGCTAGCTTGAAGTTCTTCAACCTAGGCCTAAAGATCTGGCATGGATCTGCTCAGATCTTGACTTATGGAATTTTTAATCTTCTGTTGTACAGTAACCGAAGACTCAGACCTGCAGAGAACTTGACTATGGATTGCCTTTGACCGTGAGGTAGACGTCTGAATCTGGGGTTGTGTTCTTTAGAGAAGTTGTTGGAAATGGAGTTGGGAAGACAAAAAAATTGGTTTGGACACGTTTGGATGTGTCTATGATTTTCTGTGATTTGTTTACTGGACGAAGGTCAGATCTGGGATCTGACTGAAAGTACTATAGCTCCTGTAGAACATGAATTATTAAAAATAGGTAGAAGGATGATAAAAATTTAATAAAAATTGTGGTGGTAGGGGACGATGGACAGAACACCCAGTTAAATTGGGAGGTCTAACATAAATCAAAAGGGTGGTCTAAGGTGGATAACTCAGGGCTACTATCACTGTAGACAGTGACAGAACAGATCTGAGATAGAGGGTTGAACGAAATTGTAAAAATATGAAACGGTGGCTTTTGAACCTGGATTTTTTTGTGGAGAATGGGATAGAAGATAGGAACCAACCCTTAAAATTTCAAATCGATCTGAGCTTGTGGCTGGCTTCAGGAATTCATGAACGGCACCTCTATCCAACAGTACAGAAAACCGAAGACGATCCCGTGGCGGCTCGAAGGCGGCACGAACGGCGGCGGCGGCGGCACAAACGATCACCGGAGGTTGAGAGGGGGAGATAGAAGATTGATACACTCTAGAACTTGAGGTTTGAGGAGAAGAACACTAGGGGGAGAGAGGAACAAGGGCACACCCTTCAATGGCTCAAGCCAATTTTACAAATTTTCTTCATTAATCTCTAATGACACTATACATAGGTTTATATATAAAATAGCAAGGGGTGGGGGGGCTGATAATTTCGTGGGAAATATGTCATTTTCATCCCCCATGTGGTCAAAACTCAAAAAAAATAAATTACATATGAATGGAGCACTCCTTTGACTAGGTAGGTAAGGTAGGTGGCCTACCTTTGAAATTTTAACCCCTTTGTCTCCCATGTGGTCAATTAGCATTCAAACCTTCTAGATGGCCACCTAGGATGGTTGAACAGCCCCACATGGATGAGGTGGACCAATGGGGAAGGGGAGGGGGCCCCCTAACTGGACCTACTACACATTTGCACAAAAACCCACACAATCCAAGGGAATGACGCATTGGCTTACAAAGCCGTACAATTGCGCTTATACTTTCCCATGGATATAAAAATAAACTAAAGGACACAAATGCAAAATAAAATGTACATGCTCGGCGTCAATTCCCATCAAAAGGGGGAGAGGCATACACAGGGGAAGCTCCCTAGAGAAGAAAAGAGGAGGAGGGAAGAGGAGAAGAGGAAGAGAGGAAGAGAAGAAGAAGGAGAAGAGAAAAAGGGGGAAGAGAGGAAGAGAGGGGAGAGGGCTCGCCGCTCCACTTGCCGCCTCCGTCTGAGCGCAGAGGAAAGAGAAGAAGAGAAAGAGGAAGAGGAGGGGAGGCTCTGCCTCCCCCTCCCGCTGCTCCGTCCACCGCCGTCCGTGCGAAGAGCAGAAGAAGAAGAAGAAGAGGAAGAAGAAGAAGAGAAGAAGAGGAGAAGGAGAGGAGAGGCTCCGGCTCCCCCGTTGCTATCCCGTCCACCACCACCAGTGTGAAGAGAGAAAGAGAAGGAGAGTGAGCAAAGAGAGAGAGTGAGGTCCAGGAGGGGAGGAGTCCATGCTCCCCCCCATCATATCTTCTTCCTTTCTTTCTTTGTCCCCTTGTTTTCTTTCCCGTCGCCATGTATTAGCCCCCCGGGGCACTCCTCTAATGAGAATAAGAATAAAAAGGCTTGCAAATGTTTCCCCGGACGTCTCCCCAACGCATGTCTTCCGTGTTTGCATCCCTCGGTGTTTCATACCCCCCCTCTCCCTTTCTCCTTTGGTTAGGGTTTGTTTCCTCCCGGGCATTTTTGCCTCCGCTCACCCCTGGGCGCCCTCAGCGGTACGCCCTCCATACGCCTTTAACGGCACGCCCTTGGGCATCTCCAGCGCCTCTCGCGGCCTTCAGCGGCACGCCCCCATCGGGCCTTCGCCGGCACGGCCTTGGCGGCCTTCCCCGGCACGGCCTTTATGGCCTTCACCGGCACACCCTCACCCTTCCGGTCCTTGACCGGCACACTCATGGCAGTCCCCCGCCGGTACACCCCCTTTGAGCACCCTGTGCTTGCCTTTGGCCGGTACGCCTAGGCCAACCCTCAGTCCACCCCGTCCAGCCCTGGGGGCCTTCGGCTCATTGTTTTCCCACGTTTTCTGAAATCTTATAAAGGTGTTGCCACTCTCGGGCGCCCACCTCCAGTTGTCGGGTTCCGCCACTCCTTGTGGGCGCGTTCCCTGTATCTCCCTTACGCTCTGGTCAAGGGGAGATGCTGCCAAATTTTTTTGTTAGAAATGATAACATATTAAAAAGCTAAAAAGAAACAACTAACAAATGGAACGATCACACGAAGGACTAAAAGAAAGCAACAAACAAATGAAAAGAACAACGGTAAAATGCTTCAACCAATACAATGGAATCGCAACCAACTCAAAGAGAACCAAATCGAACGGCAACTAAACAACTGGAACACTCGTCCTCGTGGGAGAAAGAATGGGGACTGATCAAGAGAAGAAAAGAAGAAACCTCTGCACACTTAATAAAATCAGAGAGGAAGAAAGGAAAAGCCTTAAAAGAACTAGAGGGAGAGTGGGCCTTCACCGGTACACTTAATCCAGCCCTTCGTCGGCACGCCCCTACGGGCCTTCCCCGGCACGCCCTGCCAGGCCTTCGCCGGCACGCCCCAACCGCCGCTTCCCCGGCACGCCCCAGCCAGCCCTTCACCGGCACGCCCTGTCAGGCCTTCGCCGGCACGCCGCAGCCAGCCCTTCGCTGGCACGCCCCTACTGGCCTCCCCTGGCCCTCAACGACACGCTCCTTTGGCCCTCAGCGGCACGCACCCTTTTAGCCCTTCAGCGGTACACTCCCTCAGCCCTTCAACGGCACACCCCTTAGCCCTTCAGCGGCACAGCCCCAGTCCCTTCAGCGGCACACTCCCAGCCCTTCAGCGGTACACCCCCAGGCCCTTCAGCGGCACACCCCCAGGCCCTTCAGCGGCACACTCCCCGCCCTTCAGCGGTACGCCCTTCTCTTAGCCCTCTAATGGCCCATTCTCTCTCCAAAAAATATGAGTAATAATAATAATAGTAACAAATAATAACAAATTCAAAAATGAATAAATAAATAAGAATAATAAAGGAATAAGTAATAGTAATAATAAGCTAAAAAAACAATAACCATAATAATAATTAGACAAATAAATGATAACAAAGATGAATGAATAATAATAACAAACTCATCAAGAATGATAAATAATTAAATGATAACCCAGGATAAATAATAATAACAAATTTGACGAAACACGACAAGCAAACGAATGATAATAAAACGAACAAACAATAAAAACAAACCTAACAATAACAATAATAAATGAATAAATCAACAAATAATAATAGTAAAACTCTAAGTAATAATAAAACGATGGTAAAATCCGCTTTGCAGCCCCGTCTCTCTCGTGACCCGGTGCTGAAGGAGCAACGATGTCGCCCTCCCAAGTTGGGCCTGAGCCTTGGGAATCATCCCGAACTGGCCATGACCCGACCTCGCCTCGGGCCAACATTCCGATTGAACCGGACTCGTTTCTCAGGCCGGATCCCTTCCGAGCCACTACTAAAATTGCCGCACGCTCGGCAGACATTTGAACGGGTTCACCCTGATTTTCGCCGCGTTTCTATTGCAGACCTGTGTCTGAACATGAAAAGACCCGTGAGCAACCAACATGGCCGACGGCTCTCGCCCTGATATGGTCGTGAGCCGACATTATTCCGGGCCGATAGCCCGTTAGATCGGATTCATTCTAGCAAGATTCGCTCCCGCTCTTTCATTAAAATTACCGTAAACTCGGCATACATTTGTACGGGGTCGTTTCCACCCACGTCGCACTTTCAATATGGGCCCTTGCCCGAACATGAAAAGGTCCGCAAGTGACCGACAGAATCGGAATAGAACGAGACGGCTCTCGCCACCCCTGGACTCCTTCCATGGGAATATCAATAAGACCTCCGTGGGCCACACTTAGACCTCGGGCCCATCTTGATCATGGTCATCGTCTGGCTCATATCCTCGGTCTACAGCCTGTTCCTTTCGAATACGTTTTCGATTCTGGAATCTAGTCCCGGGACTCTCCCCCGTTGCCCTCCAGCGTCGGAAATATTAATGATGCCCGAGCAAGCCTCGTTCGGACCACGGGAGGTGCCCCCGGTACGGTCCTGACTTGATCTCGCATCGGGCCAATAGATTCGCTGGTTTCCAATTACAACAACTGAGATTCAATCGAATGTTTTCAGTGTCTCGGAATAATAAACTTGACGTATCCCGGCATGCATATGTTCCAGGTCCTCCTGCGACGATTACAATATTCTCAAGCCGGACACTCGTCCGAATATTAAATGGTCTCCCGAATGATCGACATGTTTCGAATGCCCGCTTCTCCGGACACAGGGCTTTTCAGCCAATTCAAGGGATATTCCCTCGCCGCCCCTTTGCACCGGAAATATTAATGACGCTCATGCAGGTCTTTTTTCGACTGCGGGGGGCCCACCGTAGTATGGTCGCAGCTTGCTCTTGCACCGGGCCAACAGATTTACCAGTTTTCGACCGCTCTAACCGAGGTTTAGCCGAACATTTTCCGTTCTTCTGAACAATAAATTACCATATCCTGGCATACATATGCTCCGGTCTTCCCATGACGATCGCACTCTTCCCGAGACGGACACTCGTCCGAACATTAAATGGTCAGCGCATGACCGACATGATCCCAAATGGTTTTCTTCCCGCCTGCGCGTGAGGATTTCAATACCTCATAATAGACCTTTCGTGCAATTAATTTCTTGGCCATGAGGCCCTGAATCTCGGCGATTAATCATGGGTGTTCCCTCGTACGGGGGATGTAAATGACATCGTGACCTTTATGGCGCGGTGGGTTTTGGTCCCGACACAAACCACACAATCGTCTGACGAAGTCAGATCTAGCGCACCATGGGCTCTTCGGAGCCCGAATAAATCGTCACTCAGTGACTGGCACGCCCACGCACTTAATAGACGAATCAACCATTCCCGAATAGACGAGCATAATAAACGATCGAAAAGTGCGTCCACAACTCCTCCTTACACACCTCAGCTGAATGGTGTGGCTGAAAGGAGGAATCGTACCTTATTAGATATGGTATGATCCATGATGTGCTTTGCTGGATTGCCCTTGTCGCTCTGGAGCTATGCCCTAGACATTGCTGCTCAGTTATTGAACAAAGTTCCTTCTAAATCAGTGTCTTCCACTCCATATGAGATATGGAAAGGAAAGAAACCAAACCTTAAGTATGTTAAGGTCTGGGGTTGTCCTGCCCATGTTAAGAGACACAATCCTGATAAACTGGCATCCAAGACTGAAACATGCAGGTTTGTGGGATATCCTAAGGAAACTTATGAATATTGTTTCTACCAGCCTAGTGATCAAAGAGTGTTTGTAGCTAAGCGAGCTGTGAACCTAGAGGATGAGTATATCCTTGAAGGAAATAGCGGGAGTATGGTAGAACTAGAAGAGGTTCTAGAACCACAAACTGGAGCTGCATCGTCCAGTTCAGGATGACACACAAACTGTGCGTAGGTATGGCCGTGTACCTGTTCAACCAGATAGATATGTGGGACATATCTCTAATGGTGGGAACAAGGCACACTATAATGAGGATGATAATCCTAAGACCTATGAGGAGGCAATAAGTTGTATTGACTCCTGGAGATGGCAAGAGGCCATGAAATCAGAGACGGACTCCATGTACTCCAACCAAGTTTGGAACTTAGTAGATCCACCTGAGGGTATAGTACCCATCGGATGTAAGTGGATCTTTAAAAGAAAAGTTGGAGCAGATGGAATGGTTGATACCTATAAGGCAAGGTTGGTTGCGAAGGGATATCGTCAAAGACAAGAAGTTCACTATGATGAGACCTTCTCACCAGTTGCCATGACTAAGTCCATCAGGATTTTACTTGCTATCGCTGCGTACCATGATTATGAGATCTGGCAGATGGATGTGAAGACTGCTTTCCTCAATAGAAACCTTGAGGAAGAGATGTATATGATACAGCCTGAGGGGTTCATATCCAAGGAGCACCCAGATAAGGTATGCAGGTTGCTAAGCTCCATTTATGGATTGAAGCAAGCATCCCGCAGTTGAAATTTAAGATTTGATGAAGCCATCAAGTCTTATGACTTCGTTAAGAATGAAGATGAGCCGTGTGTGTATAAGAAAACATATGGCAGTGCAATCACTTTCTTGGTCCTATATGTAGATGATATACTACTCATTGGGAATGATGTAGGTATGTTGTCATCAGTTAAAGCCTAGCTATCTAGGCACTTCTCCATGAAGGATTTGGGTGAAGCATCCTATGTATTGAGGATTAGGATCTATAGAGATAGATCAAATAGGATGCTTGTCTTGTCCCAATCTATGTACATAGATTCCATTGTCAAAATGTTTGACATGGAGAACTCCAAAAGAGGTCTCATACCGATGAGACATGGAGTTTACCTCTCTAAGGAAATGTCCCCTAAAACTCCTGAAGGGAGGGGGCACATGAGTAGGGTACCTTATGCTTCTTCCATAGGGTCCATCATGTATGCCATGTTATGTACAAGGCCTGATGTTGCATATACTCTAAGTGTTACGAGCAGGTTTCAGGCAGATCCAGGTGAGCAACACTGGATAGCTGTGAAGTGTATCCTTAAGTACTTGCGAAGGACTAAGGATATGTTTATGGTTTATGGAGGAGAGGACTTGAAACTTCAAGGTTACACTGACTCGAGTTTTTAGTCTGATAAAGATGACAGCAAGTCTACTTCGGGGTATGTGTTTACCCTGAATGGTGGGGCAGTGAGTTGGAAAACCAAACAAGAAACCACTGCTAATTCTACAACCGAAGCTGAGTACATTACTACTGCTGAGGAGGCCAAAGAAGCAGTTTGGATGAAGAAGTTCATCGAAGAGCTTGGAGTTGTCCCAAGCATCTCTGATTCGGTCCCCTTATTATGTGATAATAATGGGGCGATTGCGCAAGCAAAGGAGCCGAGGTCTCATCAGAAATTGAAGCATATTCTACGGCGGTACCACCTGATCAGAGATATTGTAGCTAGAGGAGATGTTGTAATTGATAGAGTATCTTCCAGTAATAACATTACAGATCCACTAACTAAGTCATTGACTCAAAGTTTATTTGAGCGCCACCTAGGGCTGATGGAGCATGTAGGTGATTGGCTTTAGTACAAGTGGGAGATTGATAGAAATGTATGCCCTACAAGCCAATCACATGAGATATGATGGCGTCACTTCTTGTAATATCTTATTCATATTTATATTAATGGCATTTATTCATTGCATTTAATTTATGTTTATGATTTGAATGTGATGAAGTCCCTGACCATGTGCGATGATGGCTGGATCATAATGAGATTATGATAATGAGATCAGTCATCATTATGATAATAGGAAACAATTTTGGGGATCCCGTTTAGTGAGAGAATCCTAGTGAGAGAAGCTCTGGTTTTCTTCTTCCCGTTTTCCTTCGTGTTTCTTCTTCGGTGCATCCCCCCTGCCGGCCATGGCTGGTATGGCGGGGGATGATCCTCCTTGCGATGTGGAAGTTGTTGAAGCAGCCCCAAGGAAATCATACGCCCAGATTTTACTAGAAACTCAGCAGCGTCCGCGTCTTTCTTTTCAGGTGAAGGCTCCGGCATTTACTGATAAAGGAGAGCCTGCAGTTTTTTTCTCACAGGAAGAGATCCAGATTTCTTGCCGCCATTTTCAGAATGCAATAATAGCTCGGTGCTCATATGGTCGGCCGTCCATTCCTGATATTAAATCTTGTTTGATGCAGAGATTACATCTTAGTTCAAATTTTATTCTTAGTCGGATGAATTCCAGGCATATTCTAATTCGTCTGGGATGTGAGGCTGATTTTATTAAAGTTCTTCTCCAGAAGAATTTATTCATCAAAGGTTTTCTATTCAGATTTTTCTGTTGGTCTCATGATTTTGATTTTGAGACAGATCCTTCGGTGGTGCCTATTTGGATTGGTTTTCCGGATTTGCCTGTTAATTTTTATCATGAGGATTTGCTTCGATCTATAGCAGGGAACATAGGGCCAGTTCTGCGTATTCATGATGCAACGTATGCTATTACTGATACATCTGAGGCGTTAGTATGTGTCGAGTTAGATCTTACTGCGCCGAGGAAAAACAGAATATGGATTGGAATGGAAGATAGAGGTTTTTGGCAGTCGATTAAATATCACAGGGTGCCTTCTATATGCTCTCATTGTCATAAGATTGGACACTCGGAAGCAGACTGTAAGAAGAAGCAAAAAAAGTTTACAAACTGTTATCCGCCTTTGGGTAATCTTACTATTCCGGAAAATCAGAAAATCCTTCGATAGGAATTTATACCTAGGCCGCCGAGAATACCAAGCCCACCGTTGATAGTAGATGCTGCCAACAGATTTTCTGTTCTAAATCATCCTTTGGAAATAAGCGTCGATGTGGGGGAACCTTTGCCAGAGAAGGGAGAATGCACTTTTAATGATTGTAAGAATGTTTCTGAAAGCCAAAATACTTCACTAGATCTTTCTAGTGAAGAAGTTACTAATGATTGTGTGATTCCTGAGGAGCTGCCTTCAAACCAAAAAGATTGTATTCCTCAGATGGTAGAGAAGTCTGTCTTACCGGTTAACCTCCATAATTTGGGTTCCAAAGACTTCCAATTGGTTAGTTCAAGTAAAGTCTCTGAGTTGGCAGCTTCAGAAAATTCTCGGATGATATGTCAAAGTAAAACAAACTTGTTCACTCTACCTCCTATTAATGAAGCTAATGAGATTTCAGCAAATCCAGGGGATTTGATCTCTGACTCTCGACTCACCAGAGCCAAAGCCAAGGTATTGGCTTCTCATCTTCCATCAAATTCTGTCCATGATTAATTCAGCTCTCATGTGGAATGTCAGGGGTTTGGGAAATAAGGCGACAGTTAGAAACCTGGCTCGGCTTATCAAGGCTCACAAGACTTGCATTGCAGCAATCTCTGAACCTCGAGTGGATTTCAGTCAGTCCTATAAAGTGGCCCGTTCTATTAACTTACAATCAGTTTTTGGAAATAATGGTAATCATTCAAAAATATGGTTGTTCAACAACTCTGATATATGCCTTGATGTGATTGAACAACATTTTCAGTACATCACTGTTGCTCTTAAGGACAATGGTTCCATTTATATGTTCTTCACGTTTATATATGCTTCATGCAGCATTAGCTCTCGCAGGGAGATGTTTGATTCTTTAATGGAATTCAGTAAAGAAGTTAATATTCCCTGGATTATTGGTGGGGATTTTAATTGTATTATTTCCCCTGAAGAAAAGATTGGTGGAAAAATGCCTTCTTCAGTTGCAATGATAGACTTTCAAAGTTTTATTACTGCTACTGGTCTTATAGATGCCGGATACTCTGGTTCTTCCTTCACTTGGTCTAACAATCAGGCCGGAAATTCTCATATTCGAGCCCGGTTGGATAGGGTTTTGTATAATGCTAACTGGTTACATTTCCCTTTCACCTTATCAGTTAAACATTTAGCTAGAGGGCCTTCTGATCATGCTCCTCTGCTTATTTCCTTGCATCCATCGAAATCCACTCCTGGAAGATTTATATATCAACAGATGTGGCATGATCATTCTGAATTTTTTGAATTTGTCAGACAGGAATGGAATAAGCAGGAGGATACATATCACCCTTTTTATTCCCTGCAGGAAAAACTCAAAAAGCTCAAGTTTGCATTGAAAAGATGGAATAAAGAGATTTTTGGCAATGTTCATTTGGCTAAAGAGAATGCAGAAGCTTATTTGCTACAAGCTCAAAATTGCTTTGATGATGATCCTTCTCTGCAAAATCGAAAGAACCTTCAAAAAGCAAATGCTCAGTTGAGATCAGCCCTGCATAGAGAAGAAATTTTTTGGTTTCAGAAATCCAGAATTCAATGGATTACATATGGAGATCGCAACACAAAATTTTTCCATCATTTCACTAAGATCAGAAGACAGAGAAATTATGTTCATAGGCTGAAAATTGATGGCAAATGGGAAGAGGACCAAGCAGTACTAATGGATGGAGCTGTGGATTTCTTCAAAAATTTGTTATCTTCTGAAAGTCATTGAATTGATGATCAACTTCTCTCAGTTATTCCAACTCTGATCATTGAAGAACAGAACATGGCTTTATGTGCTATTCCTTCATCTGAGGAAATTAAACATAATGTTTTCTCTCTTTCTGGTAACAGTTCCCCTGGTCCTGATGGGTTTTCAGGCAATTTTTTCACTCAATGTTGGGACATTGTAGGGACAGATGTTGTCCATGCTGTTCAGAGTTTTTTCCAAGGTTGGGGTCTGCCGAAAGGAGTTACTTCCACTATCTTGTGTTTAATTCCTAAGATAAAGCAACCTATCTCCTTTGCGGATTTCAGGCCAATTAGTTTATGCAACTTTGCATATAAAATTGTATCTAGAATCATTTGTGATCGTCTGAGTAACATCCTTCCATTGATTATCTCAGAACAACAGAGTGGTTTCATCAGTGGCAGATCTATTGCTGATAATTTCTTATTAGCTAAGGAGATTTTCATGGACATTGATAGACCGGTGAGAGGTCACAATATGCTGATTAAACTTGATATGGCTAAAGCTTATGATCATATTGAATGGGATTTTATTCTTAATGTCTTGAGGAAATTTGGTTTTTCTAGTAGATTTACTTCTCTCATATCTCAGCTTCTTATGAATTGCTGGTTTTCTATTGCCTTTAATGGTCAAATTCATGGCTATTTTAAATCCACGAGGGGGGTGAGGCAAGGTGATCCATTAGCTCCTGCTTTGTTTGTGTTAGCTGAGGAAGTTCTAAGTCGGGGTCTCAGCCAGCTTTTTAATTCTGGCCAATGCAACTACTACCATCTTGCTCGGAATGTTCTGCCTATTTCTCACATCCTATATGCTGATGATTCCATTATTTTCATGAATGGTGGCCTTTCATCTATTAAAGCTTTGATTAATTTTTTGAGAAGATATGAAGTCTCCTCTGGTCAACGGATTAACACAAACAAAAGCCTTTTCTTGACATCAAAATCTATGCCCTCGCTCGCTGTTGATCGGATATGTCAGCTCAGTGGCTTTCTGCACAGAACTGGAAGTATTACTTATTTGGGAATCCCTCTTTTCAAAGGCAGAACCAAAATACCTCATTTCAAATATTTACTAGACAAAGTTAATGCTAAACTTGCTGGATGGCAAAGTAAACTCTTATCTCAGGCTGGCAGAGCAACATTGATCAGGTCAGTTCTTTTGTCTATCCCAGTTTACTCCGCAAGTGCAGCGGCTATACCTCAATCAATTCATAAACAAGTGGAGAAGATTTGTGCTAATTTTTTCTGGCAAGGTCTGGAACTTATCCATAGGAAGCATTGGGTATCTTGGGATAAAATTTGTCGTCCCACTTCTGAAGGCGGTTTGGGCATTTGCAGATTGAGAGACATTCAATTATGTTTTTATGTCAAACAGTTATGGTCTTCCATACATAATAATTCTTTATGGGCTAAATTTACTAGAAGTAAATACATGCAAAATCAGCACATTTCTGATTACAAAATTCCATTTCCTATTGGTATCAAGGCTAGAGATTTTGATAAAGCTCGGTTAGTATTGATGGCAGGCATGAGGAAGATTGTTAATAATGGTTCAAACACTTATTTTCTCAAAGATGCTTGGATCAAAGATAAACCTCTGCTAGAACTTTCTTCTTTTGGAAATATTTCCATGCTCGGAGATTGCTCGGTTCAAATTGCCCTGGCTGACTGTCAACATCCTGTATGGCAAGCTATTGATGACAGCACTTTAAGGTCTGAAATTAACAGATTTACTTTACAAGAAGGGAAAGATATTCCTATTTGGTCCGTTACTACATCTGGAAAATTTGACATTAAGTCTACTCATAGATATATTAAATGATGCGGGACGGGACCACGGACACGACAAGCTCGCGATCGTCCCTTAACGAGGGAAGCGTCGGATGTGCGCGGTTGAGAAACCGGCTAGGAGCTAGGGTGGTCGGCTCTCACTTGTGCCCGGATCGGGTCACGGGACGGCTTCGCTCTCTCTCGCAGCAGTGATATTATAAATTAAAAGCGGGCTAGGTATCCCTACACATGCTCTCTAGCAGCGGCATATAAAGCATATAAAGAATTGAGCTAATGCCAAGTGTAAGGGTGAAGGCGATACCTCCACGCTCTCGGCGTGGCGAAGATGGGACCCGGCCGGAACTCGTACCCCCGGGAACTTAATACATTATGGTTACAGCAATGCAACTAAGCCCACTCCACGCAGGGAGGTAAAGGGCGACACAAGCGGACCCGGGAGGACCAGTTTCGGGTTGACGGGCGGTTCCGGGTGATGCTTCGGCTTCACGCGTACTCGTGTTAGTGGGGGCCCACGTGCTGACCGGAGGGGTCGTGTGGGGCCTGATGACTCCTCTATTGTGGAGACACTTGGGAAGCGTTCCCCTGGGATGGCGAGCTGCTGGAATGACCACCGGACGCCGGGCGGCCCTCGGACGACGCTCGCGGGGAACTCGGCCACAAACCTGAACTTCTGTTTGCAGGTGCGCGACTTGGAGGAAACTGCTGCTGCGATCATCCCCGTCGTCGGAACGCAACGAAATTAGAGCCGTTGGAAAGAGAACTCAAAATACTTCGACGTAGGGGTCTTCAGAAAAAATAATCAGATCTTTATTTCTGATTGTTGAATTTACAATCTTGCTGAATTCGGGCCAGAACTGCAGGGGCAGGATCTATCTTCTCTGAAGATCGATATTGACCGGGGAGAAGACCTCTGAATCTGGCAATGATTTCTTCAGCAAAGTTGAAGGTCTCTGAGAGAGAAATCCGGGACTATTTTTGGTTTTTTGATTGGAGAAGAAATGGATTTTCTGGGATTTTTTTACTATACCTGGGTCGGATCTGGGAAACTGTGGGCAGACTGTTCTTGGGAGCTTGGACGAAATTTGTAAAATACTTGGAGGGTGAACCAAAAATTAAGAAAATTCCTGGTGGTAGAGGGATGTGGACAGAACTCCCAGTAAATTTGGGCGTCCCAAAGAAAATCAAAAGATGGTTCGAATGGGGTAGACTCAGAGCTGATGAATAGTGAACAGAACCAGGACAGATCTGGAACTTGGACTTGGACGAAAATCAAAACATAGCTAAAGGATGAATTTTGACGTGATTTTTTTTTTGGGGATAAGGGTTCTAGAGGGGAACCAACCCTGAAATTTTGAGCTTCAGAAGACGAAGGGAGTGATAGCAGGAATTCGGAGAAGAAGGATCTTTCCTGAGTGGACAGAACACCGAAACCGTTGGCAACGACGCGTCGGCGGCGAGTCGATGGCGGCGGCGATCACCGGAGTTGCTTCAGATGCTGGAGGGGATCAAGGGGGAAGGGATTACACTCTAGAAAGGGGAGAGGGGGGTGGAGGAACCAGGGAGAGAGAGGGGAGGGGCGCAAGCTTCACTTGGGGCAAATGCCTTTTTTTTCATTCATTAATTCCTTCAATATGAAAATACAAGTATATATATGCAAGGGGTCTAACCTATTCTAAGCCCTTGGATCAAGGGTTGATTAATGAAGGGTTGGGATGTGGTTTGAACAACCACATTAAACCCCATTAAACAACAAGGTTCGCCCCCCCCCCTTTTAGAAGACAAATTAGACTTGTCTTCTTTAATTAATTCTAGGTCCAAGTCCAAGGTTGGACCATGGACCAGCCACCTTGGGCCCAGGAGTCCAGGTGGACCAATAAGGAGGAGGGAGGGGGCCCCTGCAGGGCCTACATGCACATTTGCAAAGAAACCCAATGGCCTTTTGCACATAAACCCACTAAGACCTACTATTGCGTACCCATATAACACAAGGGCGTACATACAAATATGAAAGGACGTAAATGCAAGCATAATGTGAGCGGGCTGTCGTTGATGTCCCCATCATTAAAGGACAGCATGCTGGCTCTCCTCTTATCAAATTGTGGCACAGGAAATTTCCACCCCGAGCATCTCTATTTTATTGGAAAGTTATTAACCATGCAGTGCCAACAGACTGTCAAATTCAGAAAAGTGGTGTGGTTTTTGCATCCTGTTGCAATTGCTGTTTCTTATATCATGCAGTTGAAGATTCAGATCAACTCTTTTTAAATAGTGAAATGGCTAAGTTTCTTTGGAATAAATTCGGTTCTGTTATGGACAATGCCTGTTTGGTAACAAGTGATCTAAATAGCCGCCTAAAGCACATTCTTAATACAGCTAGTATGAACAATCCAAAAGGTTTTCTTACTCTGCTAGTGGCTTTGTTGATAATATGGAATATTTGGAAGAATAGGTGCAGCAACATGTTTGAAGGCACTAGAATTAATCCATTTCGTATTGCAGATCAAATTTTAGGTGAAATTATCTACATCATGCAGCATATTACTTTCAAAGTGGTGCTGGTAACACTTTCAATCAAGCTCTCAATTCCTTGGGCATCACGGTTAAGCATAAGGTTCTGTCTTGTCTTATTGTTCAATGGATTGCTCCTCAATTTCCTTTTTCTCTTAATGTGGATGGTGCCAGTAAGGGTAACCCCGGTCCTTCAGGGGGGGGGGGTTGTTTTAGAGATTCTAGTGGTAAACTTCTACTGGGTTTCTCGTACTTTTATGGCTGCGGATCTAACATGGTGGCAGAAGGACGTGCTTTTCTAGATGGTCTCAGACTGGCTCAGCAGTATGGCATTCCTATTTCCATTATATACTCTGATTCCAAATCTCTAATTGATATGCTCAAAGACAAACGTAGTCCACCTTGGTCTCTTATTCCATGGTGGAGCAAGCTTCTGAATATTCTTAATACATTGCAGTGCCCAATTGTTCATACATACAGAGAAACTAACCAAGTTGCGGATGCCTTGGCTAATTATGCAGTCTCTTCGGGCAGTAATAGGGAATACTTCTCTGTTAAAGAATTACCTCTGATGGTGAGAGGATATTGTACAGCTGATGCTTCTTGCATTCCTAATATTCGCATCCGATTCCAATAATATGGCTTATCACAATGCTCAGTGTTACTGTTACTTGTTATCCAGAGCCTCGTACATTTGTTTTCTATTCTTGGCTTGAACCAGGCTTTCAGGATTCTTGCTTGGAACGGGGCTACAGTCAGGAAGTGGGTTGCACGGAATTTAGTGGTGGTATGCATGGACCGGGCTACAGTCAGGAAGCGGGTTGCACTTTCAGCTGCACCGATTTCCTTTGCTGCTTTATTCATGGAATTTTTGCTCCGAGGCGACAATCCTGCTAGCAGATTAATAGGATTATGCATCTATTTTAATCAGAGCTTTGCCTTTTGTAATTGCTCGGATGGAGATTTGCTCGAGGACTCCTTTCCTTTTGTTAACTCTGTTTAGAAGTCTTTTGGTTGTATAGATTTTACTTTTCTTCTCATTGTACTTAAGAGGATGGCCTCTCCTGAAGTTGTATCTTTTTGATTTATCAATAGAAAAAGCATCTAGTGGCTTTTTTGGTGGAGTGAGAACATTCCCTTCCTCTGGAATGGGGGTGCACTCTCCCTTAAACCTACTAGATGACTGAGTTTACATAAAAAAAAGTCATCCAGATGTACATGTTCTAGATGTTCCCAGTCATAGGATCTTCAAGAAGGGAGATTGAAGATCCAGATAGACAGGCACACATGATACTTACTCATATGATGGGTGTGTTTATTCTCATAGTCATCAGTGTGGAGACATTGAAGTACGTGTGTGGGTGCTCATTAGTGGAATGAGTACACTGAACTGACCCGATCTAGAATTGTGGACGCACTTTTTATTAAGATCTTTGTTTATTTATTTATTGGGTTTATTAAGTGCGTGGGCGTGCCAGTCACCTAGGTGACGATTTATTGTGCGCTCGATCTGACTAATCAGACGATTGTGTAGTTCGTGTCAGGACCAAAACCCGCCACGCCGTAAGGGTCACGGCGTCATTTACATTCCTTCGGAGAGGGGAACACCCTTGATTAATCGCCGGGAATCAGGGCCTCATGGTCAGGAAACTATATCGAGAGAAACAAGCCGATAGCGGTCTTGAATCAGTCGGAAAGCCCGATGTCTAGGGAATCAAGCATTCGAAATATGTCGGTCACTCAAGGGACCATTTTGATATTCGGACGAGGGTCCGGCTTCAGAAAATCATGATCGTCACGGGGAAAACTGGAGCATATGTATGCCGGGGTATGGCAAATTTATTGTTCAAAGGGATAGGAGACATTCGGTTGAATCCCGGCTAGAGTGGTCGGGAATCAGCGAGTTTATTGGCCTGGTGCGAGATCGAGTCCGGACCATTTTGGGGGCGCCTCCCGCTGTCCAAACGAGGCTTGCGTGGGCATCGTTAATATTTCCGGTGCCGAAGGGTAGCGGGAAAGTGTCCCGGGACTAGATTCCAAAACAAAGACGTATACAGAGATAGCTGGCTATAGGCCTAGGATGTGGGTCGGGCAATGACCATGGTTGGGGCGACCCCGAGGTCCAAACGTGACTCACGAAGGTCTTATTGATATTCCCACACGTAGGGTTCGGGGAAGACGAGAGCCATCTCGTTCTAATCAGATTTTGTTGGTCATTCATAGACCACTTTATGTTCGGACAAAGATCCGTATTAAAGGCATGACGTAAATGGAAATAAACCCGTACAAATGTCTGCCGCGAGTACGGCAAGTTTAATGCAAGTGCGGGATTAGATCCTGGTATATATGTCGGTCACTAACGGACCATTCATTGTTCGGACGAATGTCTGGCTTGAGAATAGCTTAATCGTCGCGGGAAGACCGGGACATATGTACGTCAGTGTTGATGTGGAAAATGTAGAGGCTCCTCCTTTTCCTACCAGCGTTAAAATATCCCTCTTCTATGCAGATATGGGAAATAAAACAAAATGAAGGTGGGATGGAATGGAGGAGTGAACCTGTGATCATGATCGCCACCAAGATGTCGGACATGCGATGAACGCACACCGTATCTTGGAAAGAGGGAGGTACTCGCCTTAAAATCAGCACTAACGCGTTGAACGGCTCCTTATGGATCGCCTGTAGGTACCCGCGGTCTCACGATAGGCCGCTCGTCAACGCTGGGTGGGACGCGGGATAAAGATGGATGGAGGGTTAAACGGCTTGATGGTGACCGCAGGAGGAGGAAGAACGGTTGATACTAGGCCGTACATCTCACTGAACAGTCTTGAAGAAGTCGCACAAGACCACCATGCCAGAAGTTATAAGGGTCCAACCTCCACCCTTTCCGGCCAGCCAGAAAGGATGGGCCTCGCGTTAGTGTGTTGCTGACCTGCGAAACAAAGTGTAGAATACAAAAGGAAACCCAATATCAAAACTGCAAAGTGTAGTAAGTGCTAGAACAGAAAGGAATAAACATAACTAAATGGAATGGGGAATACCTGGGGGGTTTTAAACCCCTAGGGGCACCAAAAACATGGGAGGAGGTGTGAATGATGCATGAGAATGACAAAAACGTGGAAGAAACGTGGAGAAAATGACGCATGCAAACAAAAGAGGGCAACAGACTAATGAACTAAAGACACAAAATAATGAGCGACTCTCTGAATCGGAGGCCTGTATGGACGTAGAAGTCCTCCCTCCCTGGTCGTAGGTCACTCTAGAATCCGACAGGGCTTCGCCGTGACCTTGAAATCTCCCCCCCTTTCGAAACTTGGCTTTAGGGTCTATTTATAGAGCCTAAGGAGCCAGCCCCGAAATTAGGGTTTTTATCCATTTTTAGGTCAAGATTATCAAATAAAAGATGAAGATAATTCAATTATCTTTCATCCGGAAGAAACGGCACTCAAAATGATTCAGTATCCACGGAGAAAAAGACGGGAGAAGTTAGGAATAAAACCACGGATAAAGAGAGAAAACCCTTGAAATTATCAGGAATCGAGACGATGAACGGTCTCATGATAGACCACCCAACGGGATGAGCGGCCATCTCCTAGGTCGTCCAACCCTGTCGGTGGAAATTCAAATAAATCATAAATATTATCCAACTATCCATCGAGATGACCGAAAACCTCACCGTTGGACTCTCACAGATGAACGGCTGCTGGTAGGTCGTACATCCACAAAAGCAGCCAAGAAGAAACTGCCCATGCCTTGTCGGTGATAAATCAAAATAGATTAGATAATTATCTGAATAATCAATCGAACGTAGGACTCTTGAGAGATAGACGGCTTAGGAGGTACCGCACAATGGTCTTATGCGGCTGTGGCTAGGCCGTATAAATGCTTGTCGGTGGAAATTCAGAAAATCAGCTAAATATCCCATAAATATATGAACGGCCCATTATCAACCGTCTGTGTTATGAGCGGCTGGAGACTGACCGCACATGCACATGGGCACTTGAAATTCATAGAAAAGCTCAATCAGTCAAAACCAAGGCCCATTAAGCCCTGAATCAACTCGGACCTAGCCAGGGAGGGAGGTCACCCATAAAATTGGCCCAGAACGCGCTAGAAAATAGCCCAGCGAGTGATGGACAACTCGAGACATCAATGAATGGGAGTAAGAGAAATGACTCAACTTATCGGCAAAAAACGGGTGTCAACAGATGCCCCTCCTTGACGTCCTCTTTGCAGGGGAGCGAGCGGAGGTGAAGCAAAGGTGAAATGGAACGTGGAGATGAAGCGAAGATGAAGCGGAGCAGACTGAAAAGTGGGCGTTAAGGTAAACCGACACCCATTTTTACCAACAAGCGATAGGAATCTTCGAGAAAACTCTGAACCATTCACGAGGAACGATTAGACTAAAAGCGACACCGGTTTGGAGGAACTAAATAAAAGGAAACACACGATCAACCTCATGGGGGACACAATCCCGCGAACCAATGAGGAGACCAGAATAAGCAGCGAAAAAGTGAAAAAATGACCAAAACTCCATACGGGGACCTCTTAATCAAACAAACCAAGCGAATTGACCAAAGTGAACCTTCCAACTTAGAGTGGAATTGTTCCTCTTACCAAACATTGAACGCACATCTATCTATCATTGATGGGACATTATTCAGACAAATCATGGGTCATGAATGCTCAAAAGATGTGTATGATGTCGTGGACGTATAAATTGTATGTCCATATGTCCCACCAAGCCCCCGCATTAATGTCGAAGTCTAAAAGAGAAGACCCGGGGAGACTGGCCATCCAGGGCTCCGGAAGAATACTACCGTCCGGCAAATCCCCACATTTGCACGGGCGCATTAAATGACAAAGAAAGCACATGATACCCTCTTGAATTTATACACTACTATGGGCCCACCCTCGGGTCCCTAACGGTGAAGAATGTCCCAAAGAAGTACGCTGTCATGAGTCACGGAAGAAGGGGGTCAACGCCTTTAAAGGCACACCCTTTGTGCCTTTGCCAACGGCACACTTAGTGTGCCCCTTCTAACGGCACAACACCCTGGTGCCCCTTCCAACGACACGCTCCAAACAGCCCTCTAGCGGCACACTTCTCAGGCCTTTCAATGGCACACTACCCAGGGGCCCCCAACAGCACACCCCCCTGAAGTGCCCCAGCGGAACACCGTATTATGCCCTTCAGCGGCACGGCCTCAAGTGCCCTGGCGGCACACCCCATCGTTCCCTTCAACGGCACGCTTCAAGTGAGCCTCCAGCGACACAGGCATGATGCCACTCCAGCGGCACGGTTAAAGCCCCTTCCAGCGGCATGCCTTAGGCGAGCCCCCGGTGGCACAGGCATTATGCCCCTTCAACGGCAAAGCGGCCTGGCTCCCCAGTGGCACAGCGGTGAATTCCCCTGAACGGCACGCATCGGCAGAAGACACAACAGTCAATAGGCAGACCCATTGGTGCGCAGCTCGGCCACTTCCAACGCCAGCTAGCACCTGCCTTGGTGTCGCCTTCTGGTTGGATGAGGGAGATCCCCACCTGACGGAGACAAGATCCGGGTCAACCTCGGATGGCAATGCCATCATGAAGTCCCCCGTCAACAGCCCACCTATAAAAGTCTCTTAGAAAGAAAGAGAAAGGAGGCGAAGCCACCCGTTCGAAGAGAATAACAGAGAAGAAGAAGAAGCAGAGAAGAAGAAGAAGAAGAGAAGAAGAAGAAGAAGGTAGAGGAGAGCAAGGAGAGAAAGAGAGAGTGTGTTGTGTAGTGGAGTGGGAAGGACGGCAGTGAAGGGGATGGTCACCCTTCCTCATCCTAACCCTTTCCCCAAAACTTTTCTCCCTTTCTCTTCCCCATTTCTCTCCCCCGGCTGTTTGGATGTATTGCATTATGTTTGGCCTTCAGGCCATGATCCTTGTCATTTTGAGCTCGTCATGAATGAAACATCTTCTGGCTTTTTCTTCTTTCGTTGTATTTGTTGCTTTCTTCTTATCGTTGATCCCTGGGTTTTGTGCGTCTGCTCCCAGTCTTCCAACTTCTGGCTCTATCTCACTTCCCGTGGCACTATCCTTCCTGATGGATGGGTTTGTCCTTGGCATGACGGGGCAGAGCTGGCCTCTTCCCCCTCCCGGGGCTTTCCTTAGTACAACAGCCCTTGAGCCTTTGCTAAACAGGTCTGTGGGGGTCCACTCTCCTTTTGACACTTTGGATCCCCTCAATGCCTAGAGCGTCCTCCTTGGCCCTCCTTCAGAACCAGTAGTGTACACATATACGCTCAAGCCTCCCAGCCATCAGCCCACTCAGGCCCTCCAACGGCACACCTTCCTGGGTCTGCTCAGCGGCACAGTCCTCCATTTGTCTGCCCAGCGGCACAGACTCCCCTGGGTTGCCCAGCGGCACGCCCTTCCCGTTTGTTGGCTCAGTGTTACACCCTTCCTGTTCCTCTGCTTAGCGGTACACTTTCCTTGGCTGCCTCAGCGGCACACCTCCCCTGTTGGCCTGCTCAGCGGCACACACCTTGGCTGTCACTTCTTCGGTGCACTCATAGCTTGCATCAGTCCACTGGTTTCTCGTTCGGCGTTTTCTCTGAGTTTTCCGAAGTTTCCTCAAAGGTGGCTGCCTAGGCACACACCTCAAGTTGTTGGTTCATGCCACTCCTTGTGGGCATGTCCCTTGTATTCCCTTACCATCCGGGTCAAGGGGAGATGCTGCCGAATTTTTGTCAGAAATAACGATATGTTAAAAGACAAAAAAAGGGAAGCAATAAACGAATGAAGTAAGCAACAATAAAACATTCTAACCAAGATAAAGGAACTATTCAAGGCTCTAAGATTCGGACTGAACAAGACTCCAAGAACTACACCGCTGAACATGACTTGGGATTCAATCTCATGGCAGGGAACTGAAAGCTTAACCATTTGGGACTCTCTATCAGACATGAACTAGACAAGGGATTCTCTCTCGAACCCTAGCCCACTCCTTGAGCGGCGCACTTTGCTTGGTTTCATTATCCACTCTTCCCAGTGGTACACTCCCACCTGCCTCCAGCGGTATGCCTCAGTTCTTCCCTCGTTTACCTTCAGCGGCACACTCCTAGATCCCCCAGCGTTACACTCTCTTTTACCTTCTGAGTAGTACACCTCCTCTACCCTTTAGCGGTACGCTCCCCTTGGCTCCCCAGCAACACACTTCCTAATCCTCCAGCGACACACTCCCCAACTCTCCAGCGACAGACTCCCAATTCCACCTCCAGCGGTACACTCCCAGTTGAACTTTGTTCAACCTCTTGAACTTCGTTCCATCCATCTGAACTCCACCCCACTTTTCCTTAACCCTTCACTCCCAATTTTTACTTTCAGCGGTACACTCCCAGCTCTCTAGCGGTACACTCCTCTTCACCCTTTAGCAGTGCGCTCCTCCAACCCTTCTAGCGGTACACTCTTCATGCTCCAGCGGTACACTCCCCTTGGCCCTCTAGCAGTGCACTCCTCCAACTCTTCCAGCGGTACACTCCCAGCTCTCCAGCGGTACACTCCCCAACTCCCCAGCTATACGCCTACTAATCCCCAGCGGCACACTTCCTAACTCTCCAGCGGTACACTCCATCATCTCTCCAATAAATATATAGGTATAATGAAAATTATAATAAAAGGGACAATAAGTAATAATAATAATGATAAGACAAAAAAGGGAATGGCTCCAATCAAGCAACGAGCGGAGAGAAGATAACAAAAGGGGTAATGCTAATGAATGAACGACAGTGATGAATGTCACTCGAGGCAACCCACGAACATAACGGTATGGCCCTCGTCTCTCCTTCTTGGATCCCGAACCCGGGAATACTAATGATGCTCTTGTGAGCCGAACGTCATTCTCGGGAGTCCTCTCTCTCTCGTCATGGTGACCGTCCGGTCTTACCTCGGGCCAATATCTCATCAGGGTCCCCTCCCTCACTGGGATCTGACTTTCCCCCTTGCATTAAAATTGCCATCCCTCGGCAGACATTTGCATGGATTCGTCCCCCACTACCGTCTTGTTTTCCGTATGGATCTCCGCCCAAACATAGAATGGTCCATCAACGACCGACATAACCTGAGTATTCATGCCCTCACCTCGGGCTTGCTGCATAACCCAGCTACCATTTCTTTCCTGTATTAATTAGTATTTCTTTTGATCGTGGAGCCCTTATTTCCGGCAATTAATCAAGGGTATTCCCCCTTCTGAGGGGATGTAAATGACGTTGTGACCTTTATGGCACAACGGGTCTCAGTCCCGACCCGAACCATACAATTGTCTGATTAGTCAGGCTGAGCGCACCCTGGGCTTCCATGAAGCCCGAACAAATCGTCATCTCGGTGACTGGCACGCCCACGCACTCAATAAACGAATGAACTGTGAAGAGAATAATCTGTGATAAGAAGTGCGTTCACAAGTCTGGCACGCCCGGCGGGACTGGATCACCCTTCATCTCTTTGCCGAAATTAAGGGCTCCACGGCCCCCTTCTTGTAATACCAATTCTTTCGTTTGCAAATGCAGGTCGCATTCCGAACGTCAAGATGGCCATCGCTTTCGGCCAGTAGCCCGTCGAAAGCCATGTTCGGAAGGGCTACTTGGCCGTCCCTCTCGCCTTCGAGAGCTTCCCTCCTTCAGTTGGCTTCCCCAACTTCTTGGGAGTGGCCTTTACGAACCTGCTGGTCGTTGAGGCGTATGACGGGATCGAAAGCAACGCCTCCATCCAGGGGGCCACCAAAGCTGCTGCTGGCCGACCAATGGCCGAATCCCCTAAGACCGTCCCCGCGAGGACGCTGAGCTGCAACGTTCACCACGTGCACCAGACCGTTGACCCATCTCGCAAGGGTTCGGCTTCCCACCAGAGAAGGCTCCGGAGGAGCCATGCCATTGCATCACCCCGATGCCGGGTCTCCAGCACCGGTAAGTCTGCTGTTATCGGGACCGTCCGGGTCCACCTCACTGAACCACGCTCCGAGATGATCCCAGAGAGTGTTGTCCCAGTTGTACCAGTGCGCAACTCCTTCCAGCCACTGGAGAAGATGAAGGGCAGGATGACGCCCGCAGCTCCAGCCGCAGTCCCACAGCACCAACCGGCCCCTAGGCCGACCAAGGGCAAGCAGGCATGGGTTCCCAAGGTAGCCCGGGTTACTTCACCAACCCAAGCAGGGCCCAGCACCATTCGCCCGGCAAGGGCTCAACAAGCAGACCGGGTCAAGACATCGGCCCCCGTCTATCAGTCGGCATCGGCCACACTGGCCCCACCGGAGAACACCCGCCGTTGACACCACCGACGCCACTATCAGGCTACCCGTGCGGAGCCTGCAATCCACGTGCCCGTTGCTGTCAACAGGGCAACATCACCGGCTCACCCCGATCAAGACTGGGAAGGGGTGGAGCAGGCCATGAGAAACTACTTGCGGGGCCTGGGGAGCACTCCCCTGGGTCGCCAAAGACTGCTGGGGGAAGTGGCCTCCGCATTTGAAGAAGAAAAAATCTGACCCATGCCTAGTGCCGAGTCAAGGAACTGCTCTGAGGAGCGCTATCAGTCCCCGCTGAGGGAAGAGGTGAGGCCGCGGGGGTCGATCTTTGACAGATTGGTCTTCCTAGGCAGGCCGTCGAGAAGAGCGACAGGAAGAGGCAGGGACCTAAGGGTCTATACCTGCAACATGGCAGGAGTATTTGGCCGGTATGGGGCCTTACCGACCGAACCCGAAGAAATGGCCAGGCTTACGGCAAGGCCAGGACCTCTCACCAGAAGAGGGAAAGCAGCAACCGAGAAAACACAAGCTCACACTGAAGGAACTGACTATGGGGAATCGTCAATGGCCCTGGCTGCCAATGTCATTACGGAAGGCATCACGGGAGGACCATCCACGTCATCCGAGGTGACGCCAGCAGAAGAAAGAGGGGGCACCCCTAGCCTCTCCATGAGTGACCCAGCTGTATTACTTATGATGCAGCAATATCAAAGGGAGATCGAGTTGCTAAGGAAGCAGTTGACCGACAGAGCTGCTCAGCCCTCGACTTCTTGGGAGTGGCCTTTGCGAACCTGCTGGACGTTGAGGCATCTGACGGGATCGAAAGCAACGTCTTCATCCAGGGGGCCACCAAAGCTGCTGTCAGTCGACCAATGGCCGAATCTCCCAAGACCGTCCCCGCGAGGACGCTGAGCTACAACGGGCACCACGTGCACCAGACCGCTAACCCATCTCGCAAGGGTTCGGCTTCCCACCAGAGAAGGCACCAGAGGAGCCATGCCATTGCATCACCCTGATGCCGGGTCTCCAGCACCGGCAAGTCTGCTGTTATCGGGACCGTCTGGGTCCACCTCACTGAACCACGCTCCGAGATGATCTCGGAGTGCGTTGTCCCAGTTGTACCAGTGCGCAACTCCTTCCAGCCACTGGAGAAGATGAAGGGTAGGATGACGCCTGCAGCTCCAGCCGCAGTCCCTCAGCACCAACCGGCCCCTAGGCCGACCAAGGGCAAGCAGGCATGGTTCCCAAGGCAGCTCGGGTTACTTCACCAACCCAAGGAGGGCCCAGCACCTTTCGCCCGGCAAGCGCTCAACAAGCAGACTGGGTCAAGACATCGGCCCCCGTCTATCAGCCGGCATCGGCCAAACTGGCCCCACCGGAGAACACCCGCCGTCGACACCACCGACGCCACTATCAGGCTGCCCGTGCGGAGCCTGCAACGACGTGCCCGTTGCTATCAACAGGGCAACATCACCGGCTCACCCCGATCAAGACTGGGAAGGGGTGGAGCAGGCCATGAGAAACTACTTACGGGGCCCGGGGAGCACTCCTCTGGGTCGCCAAAGACTACTGGGGGTAGTGGCCTCCGCATTTGAAGAAGAAGAAATCCGACAAATGCCTAGTGCCGAGTCGAGGAACTGCTCTGAGGAGCGCTATCAGTCCCCGCTGAGGGAAGAGGTGAGGCCGCGGGGGTCGGTCTTTGACAGATTGGTCTTCCCAGGTAGGCCATCGAGAAGAGCGACAGGAAGAGGTAGGGACCTAAGGGTCTATACCTGCAACATGGCAAGAGTATTTGGCCGGTATGGGGCCTTACCGACCGAACCTGAAGAAATGGCCAGGCTTGCGGCAAGGCTAGGACCTCTCACCAGAAGAGGGAAAGCAGCAACTGAGAAAACACAAGTTCACACTGAAGGAACTGACTATGGGGAATCGTCAATGGCCCTGGCTGCCAATGTCATTACGGAAGGCATCACGGGAGGACCATCCACGTTGTCCGAGGAGACGCCAGCTGAAGAAAGAGGGGGCACCCCTAGCCTCTCCATGAGTGACCCAGTTGTATTACTTATGATGCAGCAATATCAAAGGGAGATCGAGTTGCTAAGGAAGCAGTTGACCGACAGAGCTGCTCAGCCCTCGACATCCGGGAAACCGAAGCATTACCAGAGACCCCTGGAGGCAACGGTCAGGCCTCAGAAGCTTCTCCACAGGCGACGGTGTCTCCACCGATCCCCAGCTACACCGGGGGCATACCCCTGCACCAGCCACAGCATACAACTCTGGCCCCGTCGCAGAACCTGCCGTTCCAGGGATCCACCATTGCACCTCAGGCGACAGTGTTAACAACGCCACTGGCCCAACCAGCTCATTTCTACCCGAACCCGGTGGACCCGGCGATGGTGAACAGACTGATGCTGGAGCAGATGATAGACATGAAGCTAGCAGAAAGGAGCGACAGTGATCACACGCCCTTTGATGTGTATCGGGTACCCTATCCGACACACTATGCTGCCAGGAGGCTCCCGACCGGCATCACCAAGCCATCGAAATTTGAGAAGTTTAACGGGCAAGGGTCTCCCAGGGAGCACATTGCCTATTATGTGAACGTTATGGGAGATCTAGCTGCGGATGAGGCTTACCTCCTCAAATTCTTCGGCTCGACACTTACCGGGCTTGCTTTTGAGTGGTATTCGAGCTTACCCACCGGGTCCATTGCAGACTGGTCTGACATGTAGAAGAAATTCAAAGAAAGGTTCTATATAGCTGAGCGGGAAGTAACCGTGGCAGAACTCTATGCCACGAGACAAAGAAATGATGAGTCGGCTCTCGACTACATAAAGAGGTGGAGAAATCTCAGCATGAGATGTAGACGTCCCCCGCATCAGGAGGATGCATTGCAAATTTGTAAACAGAACCTGAAAAAGGAAATCCTTGAAAGAATGATCGGCGCTGAGGTGCGATCATTTGACCGTCTAAACAACATAGTAGCAGAGATCGAGGCGTTCCTTGCTCGATACTCCTCTACTCCAGCTACCTCGAGCCAGAGGGCCAGGCAGGCCGAAAAGAGACCGATACCGCCAGAAGTCCACACATTGGACTTCGAAGCTTTTGAGAAACAGACAGAGAAAGCCAAGGAGACGGCTAATCCTCCTCCAGCCAGGTCTACTGAGCGGCGGGAAGGTCCTTCCCTGCGGGAGAAGATGAGGAATAAGTTGTACTCATTTCCTTGAGATAAGTCCCGGATCTTGTTTGAATGGGCCACCAGATACAACAAAATCACGCTGCCAGAACCAAAGTGGCCTGGTGACATAAAGAAGAAGGATGATCCTCGTTTCTGCCCGTACCACTAGATGCTGGGACACACTATCGAAGAATGTTACATCTTCAAGGATGTCATTGAATCCTTGATCAGGAAGGGAGAACTGGATATGGGATAGACCCTCCGCAGCCGCACGAGATGCCGAGCCTCGGCACCAGTGTTAACATCATATCTTTGTACTAGCGGCTACCTGAAGAGTGGGCGGAGGCTAGTACAAAGGCCACTTATGAGGCCTTCGTCACGGCGCCAGCTCAAGACCAGGGAGGTTGGCAAACTGCGCCGACAAGGAATAGAAGGAGAAGGCAAGCTCCCCGGCCCACACCGGAGGTTCACATAAGGGGTGTTACACCCCGACCAGCACCGCCACCAGTAACGCCTACTTGGCATGACACAGCCCCCCGGCTAGTCATGAGGCGCCCCACTCATAACAAGAAAAAGCACGTCCCGATGCGGGTGCACAAAGAAACCAGTCCTGCAGTGGAAAGACTCCAGGCCATTATTAATGGGCTCGAAGATTACGAGCAGCTCAAAATCCAGCCTGTGGAGCTGAAGGAGTATGTCCCTTGGAAGGAGCTCGAGTCACTTGAACTAGCTCCGGAGGCAGAAACTGAGGCGAAGGAAGAACCTCTCTTGTGGGTTGAGCCTCCCCAAGGCCAGTCGCCAGCCACTAAAGAAAGGAAGAGAAAGAAGCAAAGAAGGCCCAGAAACAAGAAAAAGAGCGGGGTTGTTCTTTCTTGCAACACCCTCTCAGCATTATTTGACACCGCCCTCTCCTTGCGAGAAGAAGAGCAAGAGACACCCGCCGAGCCGTCGGAAGTGAATTAGACCGAAGCATCCACCTCCCAGCATGCCACTAGGTCGGGAAGGAAGTGGGGACGCCCTCCTCAGGCCAACCATAACATCCTGCTCAGGGGAGAACAACCATATCATATCCCTGAACCTAGGGTCCAAGGCATGGAGATTACCCCTCCCTCGGGTCTCTACCATAGAGAACCGGTCGGCCAGAATATACCTTCATTTATTGAGTTTCTCACGACTCAAGGGGAAAGGCAGTCATGCCCCCGCGAGTCTCAGCGGACCAAAGAAGCAAGTAGCCTCTCGGCCCCGCTGGTGGTAATTCCTTCTCGGTCAAGGGAAGAACCTGACAACATTCCGAACCTTGCCGAGTTCATGCAAGAGAAGGAAGTGACCCAACAGGCCCCGCAAGCTCAAGGCCCACCGGTACTATGCTGCTCTCTGGCGTCGTCTCTCCTCGGGGGGCGGCTTCAGGCACCGTCTCCTTGCGGGTCTCGATCACCGGCGACACCCCCCCTTCTTCTCGAATCTCAACTTCGGGTACTACCGGCTCTCGCACCTCGATCTCGGGCGCTATCTCCCCCTCCTCCAGGGCTTCGGTGCCTGGGATAGTAACCTCCACCGGGACCCGCGGATGTTGGCATTGCACCCGTCCAAGGCCTTCCGGTGTTGCTCCCTGCTGCCCCTCTGCACCGCCAGAGCCTCCAGATATTCATCCCTCTGAGCGCCGATGGCTGTAAGCTCAGTTGGGGCCTGCATCTCGAGGAATGCACGACGGTTTACATATTTCAATAGTAGCAGAACGTGTCGTGACCATTCCTCCAACGGGCATCCCATCATTTGTAGTGCTTTGGTCAGCTGCTCCACTATGGCCCTTACGCCTTGATATGTGAGCGTTGGGTCGGCAACGACCATAGAGCGCAATACCAATAGGGTCTGGTGAACTGGCAGATCCGAGCTCACGTGGCCGATAGAAGGGACGACTGGTGGGTCGAAGCTAACTTGGCTGTCCACGACCGCCCACAGCTCTGCGTCAACTATGGCCAAGCTACCTGGAAGAGTCAGGGCCGAAAGGAGGGGCCTCTCGGGTTCCGAGGACGACCCCTGGCCAGCCACCACCAAAGGCCCTCCTTCAGTTAGTATACCACTTGGCTGGCATTTTTTCAAGGCACAAAGCAGTTTCGACGGAGGCTGCAAGTACGCCAAGTCTTGTCAGAAATGCCGGGAGCATGCCACGGTGCCCAGGAGGCCGCCCGTGCCGCTGCATCCGACAGTACCCAGTTGGCATTTCGCCCAGTGGGGAACAAATGTCATGGGCCCACTACCCGCGTCATCCGCCGGGTGCAAATACATTTTGGCGGCAACTGACTACTTCTCCCGTTGGGCGGAAGCTGTTGCACTGAAAGAAGTAACTGGAGAGATCGTCGCCAGATTTATCCGTCGCAACATCATATTCCGGTTCGGCACTCCGAACCGAATTATCTCAGATAATGGAAGCCACTTCCGCAACCAGAAGGTCTACCGGCTAGCAGAAAAGTACAAGATCGACTGGAGGACGTCGACTCCTTATAACCCACAGGCCAATGGCTTGGCCAAAGCTTTCAATAAAATGCTTTGTACACTCCTGTCCAAAATTGTTAATTCTAACAAGAGGGACTAGGAAGAGAAAATGTATGAGGCCCTGTGGGCATATCGAACTGTATACAAAACTCCAATAGGTTGTTCACCCTTCTCCTTAGTATATGGCTCAGAGGCAATTGTCCCCGTCGAGCTGGAAATACCCTCTCTCCGAGTCGCAATCTAACACGGGCTAGTCCAGGAAGAGCAAACAAACATCGAGCGAAGGCTCGAAGAGCTCTCCAACTTGGAGGGGAAGCGGCTCCAAGCCCAACAGAACATTCAGGTTTACCAGGCCCGCATAGCTCGCGCCTTCGACAAGCTCGTCAAGGAGCGTGAATTCAAGAAGGGTGACCTAGTTATGGTCAAAAGGAGAGAAGTCATGGCTTGCAACCCCAAGGGCAAGCTGAATGAGAATTGGGTTGGACCCTATGTAATCCAAAAGGTTTATGAAGGCGAAGCATATGTGATAGTCGATCATCGGGGGGAGGTCCAGTTTCCACCCCTTAATGGTAGGCATCTGAGGTTGTACCACGCTCCGATTCCCCCCTTCAATGAATAATACATTCTCTCGCCCCACAGCAGGCAAACTTGCATTTCAACTGCTCGGATGGTTTGTCATTATTCACTGCGCATTTCAAAAAATAAAAAATAAAAAAAGGGGAAGAGAAAGAAGATAAGAGAGAACAAAGAAGAAAAGAAAAGAGAAGAAAAGAAGAAAGAAGAAAAGAAAAGAAGAAAAGAAAAGAAAAGAAGAAAAGAAAAGAAGAAAAGAAAGAAAAAAAAAGAAGAAAAGAAGAAAAAAAAAGAAGAAAAGAAAAGAAAAGAAAAGAATGGAAAAAAGAAAAAGAGGGGAAGGAAAGGAGGAGGAGACAACCCTCCTTTACTAACCCTCGCCCGTACCAACGAATATTTCAATAAACGAATCAACCCTGTCAGCCCTTGACATTCTGTCGGCACTGACGAAGAATACCCCAGCCGGACCTTTCGCCCGGGATCGAGAAATCAACCCTTCTCCTTGCGTTGGCACCAACCCGTACCAACGAATACTTCAATAAACGAATCAACCCTGTCAGCCCTTGACATTCTGTCGGCACTGACAAAGAACACCCTCACCCGAACCTTTCGCCTGGGATCGGGATATCAACCCTTCTCCTTGCGTTGGCACCAACCTGTACCAACGAATACTTCAATAAATGAATCAACCATGTCAGCCCTTGACATTCTGTCGGCACTGACAAAGAACACCCCCATCCGAACCTTTCGCCCTGGATCGGGGAATCAACCCTTCTCCTTGCGTTGGCACCAACCCGTACCAACGAACATTTCAATAAACGAATCAACCCTGTCAGCCCTTGACATTCTGTCGGCACTGACGAAGAATACCCCAGCCGGACCTTTCACCCGGGATCGGGGAATCAACCCTTCTCCTTGCGTTGGCACCAACCCGTACCAACGAACACATCAAGAGACAAATAAACCACACCTGTCCCCGGCACCCTGTCGGCATAGACAAACAACCCTCTTCTGACCAAGACCTCCCGTCAGGGTCATTGAATGAACAAACTCTTCTCTCCATCCCTTCGGGCGACAAACGACCCCTTTTAACCAAGACCTCATGTCTAGGTCGTTGAACGAACAAACTCTTCTCTCCGCCCCTCCAAGGTCGGATCAACTTAGTCGGGTCAAACATACCGGTGACATCATTCGGCTGAGTCGCTTGATGGACATGGTGGAGTGGTCCCCTTGTCCCTCCTCTGGAAGGGGCGAGCACTCTCCTATGCTCCTATGCGAACCTCACCGGGTTCTCCCCGGATAAGCTGTTAGTGTGAACTTGCGTTCCATCACATAGCAAGAAAAAGGAAAAGAGAAAAGGGAGGAAGAGATTGCCCGACGCCACACACATACAAGAGGCACATGGAATAATTGCATTATATTCTTTTGAGAGAAAATTACACTGGCCCCGGGGCATACCCCGGTGTTACATGCAAAAAAGGGGGGACCGACAGTTAGTCCAGCCCCCGGAAGATGTCCTCGAGAGGAAGGATCCCGACGCAAGGGAAGCTCATCATCTCACGCAGGCGGTCTTCCTGCGCGGCGAGGCGCTCCAACTCGGTCACCACAGAGGCCGCCGCTGCTTCGACGACGGCCAACTCTTCAGTTTCCCTGGCCCTGCTCGTCTCGGCTTTGAGCAGGTCAGACTCAGCCTGGGCGAGCCAACCCCGAAGTTTCTCTGTCCGGCTCTCTAAGGTGCGGATGTTGGCATTGCACCCGTCCAAGGCCTTCCGGTGTTGCTGTCACACCCCGAACAAGGCGGAAATATCGGGACGTACAGTTAGGGACACGCTGGCAAGAGAGAGAGGAAAAACTAAATAATACACAAGTGCTACAAGATGGAAATACTAAATGATCATTAACAAACCACCACTGATACAATAACCTCAAGTTCAACTTACTACAACTGGAATAACAACCACTAAAACTCAATAACATGGCTGAGACTAAAAGCTCTCCAAAACACAACTAAAAGTAAGATATCACACTACTAACACACTAGAACTGATACACTCAAGACATCACTCCTGCCCTTCCCCATCGGTAAGTGCGTCACCTGAACAGCCTGGAAAAGGGGTAAAACACAACTATGAGCTGACACTCAGTAGGAAATAACAGACAGGTATAAGTGATTAACAGTTTAATTACATTTTAAAATGTCATGCTACAAATGATAAAACAATAAAAAGATAACGATGATATCACGAAAACAAAATTCAAAGATCTTGCAAGGTCAAGAAATATAATGAATAGAATGGTAAGACAAGAATTTACTACAGGAGATAACGATAAAAAGTTGGCCATATCAAGACAATTCAAGTCATGTCAAGCACGTATGTAATTTCATTTCCACGTCCAAGTAATAAGCAAGTAAAGTAACCACAAGTAGAGTATAGAACAGTGAAGAGTGGAAAGTGAAAAGTAGTATAAAGTAATGTAGAGACTAGTGGAGAGAGTAGTGGACAGTCCTAGATTTAACACATGTCAAGTACTGGTGCCAAATGCCATACCTAGTCATTCACCTCCCCGGGGGTACACGTAGTGTTCGGGCGCTCTTCCCAAGACTAGACCGAGTCCTTAATTATTTGCCAGGCATTGATTTCTTTGGATCAAAGATCCCACGAATCTAGACTTCCACAGTTTATGGCCAGAATTCCAAGGTTTAAACTAAGTAGCAATAACAACTTCGAGTAGGAAAGAGATTCATTTCCAGAATTTCAAGGTAAGTATAATCATCAAGGAGATCGAAACCAAGTCACAACAAGAGTAAATCGTGCTGCGCTGCTGTAAAACAGCAGCAATCAAACAAGCTAATCAACATATTAATCCTAATCACCAAGTTAAGATATCATGATTAACCATTATCATTTGTATTAGCCAAAGAGCCAACAAGCTAGAACAAGTTGTCAAGGTAAAGAACAAGCTCTCACAGCGGTGAAATAGAATGCATTATCAGGGGCTTTAATTACACCATTAATCATTAATTAAGTGAGTTTCTATTTAACCAATGTAAGTGTTGTAATGGAGATAGTAAACATCGTGTTTTGTACTATGTTTGCGAGAAAGGACCAATGCAAATTGAAATCAAGGGGGGTACATGAATAGGTCAAAAGTTCTTCAAAAATATAATTTCAATGGGTCTAAGTTAAATGGGTTGATTCCCCACTGATTCGGATCCATCTTCGGGTCGAAAAACGAAGAAAATCGGGTTTTTGGTGTACGGGTCGACCCTTGGGAAGGGTCGACCCCTGAAAAACTGGGGTCTGGAAGCTGAATGGGTCGACCCCTGGGGTCGACCCTCGGGCTGGGCCGCATGGGTCGACCCCTGGGGTCGACCCTCGGGCTGGCCTGGGCTGCCAGGTGATGGGTCGACCCCTGGGGTCGACCCCTGCAAGCCCAGAACCGGCCGGGGCTTCCGGAAAACGCATGAACTCGCCCAAATGGGGTCCAAATGAGTTGAAATCGAAACCACATGCCATAGGAATCTTGCTAGACATATTAGGGTCATAAAACTACAATTTGGAAACACGAATTTCATCAGAATTCACAAGAATCACAACCTATTCTATGAAGAACACAAGGAGACCTAGTTCAGGACATACTTCCACTAAATCGTCGAATTCTCTCGATATACAAAACCAAATTTGGGGATTTTGGTGTCAAAAGAAAGCTAACACGATCATGAATCCAAAAATATATAATATGCTACATGAAGATCAAGTTACATGACTCAAAATAAGCCCGTAATCAAGCTCTGACTTAAGGAACGCTATATGAATCATGTTCTAGACATGTTTTTACAAAAATTGAAATTCACGATGCATGCTCAATGGAATTTGGGGCTTTCTACGTTAAATGAAAGATAATAACATGCTGGTTACTTCATGTAAGTTAATTAGAGTTTGGTTGTTAGATCCTACCTCAAATCGGAGAGAGAAAACTCAAACCCTAGGATGAAGAACACTTGGACAGCACCTCACAAAAAGCTCGATTTCTCCACGGATACCTAATGAAAATTGGGGCTTTTACCACCAATGGATAGAGCTCGATGAGAGGAACAATTTGCTATACTCATGATCAAAATTTGGTTGAGAAATCCTACCTCAATCGATGGATCAAAGAAGGATGAAGGGAAGCCAACGGCCTGCTGACCCACCTCCACAATTCGAACTAGATCTCTCCAGATCTGAAACTTCAGTGAACCCCACAGTAGCAAAATGAAAGAAGACTCGTAGGGCTTCATTTTGATAGCTCATAGAGCTTCTGGAGCCTTCTGAGTTGGGAGTATTTGCTGCTGCAAGCTACGTGTTTAGAAACGGCGCCGAAATCTTTGACTTGACCAAACTATGTCGGCAGCACGTTTTGGGGCTAAGTTTACCTCAAATTGATTGAGGGTAAATGTTCCTTACATTGTGGCCTTCCATTTGCCACTGATTTCAGATCATTTGGTTGGGAATTGAGGTCGAATTTCGTGTTTTAATCTAAGGGTTAGGTATGGGTCAAAAGTGTGCACTTTTGGGTTTAAACTCTAAATAGATCTTACCACGGATTTACAATGGCCTAATGCCAGAAGGAAAAGTTGTTATCTACCTCGACCTAAATCTATTTACTATTTTTACAGATTTTTCTAAGGTAGTCGGATTATTACTTATACTATTCCGTAAATAGTTAAATGTTAAGTTCAGAAAACTAAGTTCACTAATTCGGTATAATAAATGATTTTCTTAGGCTTAAATGTAGAAGATAAAGTTGCTAAACAAAATTAATTCTACAAGATGTGATTTTTGGGGATTTTTAGAAAATAGTTGAAAAATGACTTATTCTATTAATTAATTAATTAATCTAATTAATTTAGATAATTCTCATTAATTCGAATAACTTCAAATAAATTCCAAATAATTACAAATAACTTTCTAAATAAATTTATAAAGAATTTGGGGTCTTACACCCTCCCCTACTTAAAGGAATTTGGTCCTCCAAATTCACTGCACTAAAACTGAGAGTAGAAAAAGATCGCTCACCTAGAATAGATCGGGATACCGCTTTCGCATAGTCTCTTCAGACTCCCATGTAGCTTCTTCGGTCCCACGCCGACTCCACTGAATCTTGACCATCGGTATCGAACGATTCCGGAGTTGCTGTTGCTTCCGGTCCAGAATCTTGACAGGTCTTTCCTCATAGGTCAAATCTTCCTTCAGTTCAAAATCCACCTGCTGAATGATATGAGTGGGATCGTACACATATTTCCGCAACATAGACACATGAAAAACGTTGTGTACGCCAGAAAATTGCGGTGGTAAAGTCAGTCTGTATGCCACCTCTCCCACTCTATCTAGAATCTCGAATGGACCAATGTACCTCGGACTCAGCTTGCCATGAATGCCAAATCTTCGGATCCCTCTCGTCAGAGAGACCTTTAAGAACACATGCTCGCCAACCTGAAATTCCAATGCTCTCCTTCTGTTATCGGCATAACTCTTCTGTCTTGACTGGGCTACTTGTAATCGGTCTCGGATAACACGGATGTTCTGTGATGATTCCGTAACAAGATCTGGTCCAAGCCACTGTTTCTCACCTATCTCGTCCCAACACAACGGGGAACGATAACTTCTACCATATAGTGCTTCAAAAGGAGCCATCTGAATGCTAGACTGATAGCTGTTATTGTAGGCAAATTCAATTAATGCCAAATGCTCACTCCAATTACCACCAAAATCAATCATGCAAGCTCCAAGCATATCTTCCACTATCTGATTGGTTCTTTCAGTCTGTCCATCTGTCTGTGGATGAAAAGCAGTACTAAAATTCAGACGAGTACCCAAAGACTCTTGCAGTCCCTTCCAGAAATGTGAAGTAAATCTGGGGTCTCGATCAGATACTATATTCACTGGGATACCATGCAATCTCACCACTTCCTTTATATACAAGGCAGCCAACACATCAATCGTCCACTTGGACTTAATTGGTAAGAAATGAGCCGACTTTGTCAATCGATCGACAATCACCCATATCGCATCAAATCCACCACGAGTCCTAGGTAGACCCATAATGAAATCCATGCCAATGCTTTCCCACTTTCATTGGGGTATGTCGAGTGGTTTCAATTTCCCTGCCGGTCTGAAATGTTCGGCCTTAACTTGCTGACATACCAAACATCTGCTCACAAAATCTGTAACTTCTCTTTTCATATTCGGCCACCAAAAGGCCCTTTTCAAATCTCGGTACATCTTAGTGCCTCCAGGATGAATGGTATATCTGGATCTATGAGCTTCCTCAAGAATTTTGTTCTTTATTGTAGCCTCATCCGGAACACAAGTTCTGCCTTTAAATAATAATCTACCATCATCGGCCAACATGAAGTCAGGTCTGCTGCTCAAGCTTCCCTTGATCTCTACCAACTCGGGGTCATTATCTTGCAAGGACTTGATCTCTATCAATAATTCAGGTTTAAGTTGAATCTGAGCAATCAAGATCCGATCATTGTCAATGTTAAGATCCAGACTAGATAATTGTTCCAACAACCTCCATTCTTGTAACATGAGACTTGACAATCTAGCTACCGGCTTCCGGCTTAATGCATCTGCCACAACATTACCTTTGCCAGGATGATACTCAATCGAGAAGTCGAAGTCTTTCAAGTACTCCAACCATCTCCGCTGCCTCATGTTGAGTTCCTTCTGAGAAAATAAACACTTCAAACTCTTATGATCTGAGAACACTGTAAAGGTTTCTCCATACAAGTAATGCCTCCATATCTTCAAAGCAAACACGACTGCAGCAAGTTCCAAATCATGAACAGGATAATTATCTTCGTGCTTCCTCAACTGCCTAGAGGAATAGGCAATCACCTTCCCATGCTGCATGAGTACACAGCCTAAGCCAATACCTGAAGCATCAGTATAAACAACAAATCCTCCTTCACCAGAAGGTAAAGCCAAAACAGGTGCAGTAGTCAAACACTCCTTCAGAGTCTGAAAGCTTCGCTGACAATCATCTGACCAATCAAACTTATTCTCCTTGCGGGTTAATCTTGTCATAGGTACTGCAATCTTGGAGAAATCTTGAATAAATCTTCGGTAATAGCCTGCCAGGCCTAGGAAACTTCTAATTTCAGTCACACTGGTAGGCTGTTCCCAATTCTTCACTGCCTCAACCTTCGAAGGATCAACAGAAATACCGTTCTTCGTAATGATATGTCCTAGAAAGGACACCTCTTGCAGCCAGAATTCACACTTACTGAACTTAGCATATAGTTGATGATCTCTCAACAATTGCAATGCCATTCTCAGATGTTCAGCATGTTCCTCCTCATTCTTAGAATAAATCAGGATGTCATCAATAAAGACCACGACCCATTGATCAAGATAGGGCCGAAATGCATCGTTCATCAACTGCATGAAAGCCGCTGGTGCATTCGTTAGACCAAAAGGCATAACGACAAACTCAAAATGACCATACCTGCTGCGGAAAGCCGTTTTATAAATATCCTCTTCCTTAATCCGCAACTGGTGATATCCAGATCGAAGATCGATCTTAGAAAAATATTGAGCTCCTGCTATCTGGTCAAATAGTTCGTCAATCCTCGGCAAGGGATATTTGTTCTTGACAGTCTGCTGGTTCAATTGCCGATAATCAATGCACAGTCTCATCGAACCATCTTTCTTCCTGACAAATAGTACAGGGGCTCCCCACGGAGAAGTATTAGGACGAATAAAACCCTTCTCAAGTAATTCCATCAGTTGCTGCTTCAGTTCCCTCAGTTCCGCAGGAGACATACGATAAGGAGCCTTAGAAATAGGAGCTGTGCCAGGAATAAGATCAATAGAAAAGATAACTTCCCGCTCTGGCGGAAGTCCTGGTAGTTCTTCTGGAAAGACATCAGGAAAATCTCGGACAACAGGAATGTCCTTGATCTCCATCTGCTGCTCAGGAGTTGCACAAACAAAGGCTAGAAAAGCCTCACACCCATGCCTCAAAAGCTTATCAGCTCGAAGAGCCGAGATGAGCGGTACGAAGTTATGGTGCTTGACTCCCGTAAAAGATAAACCAGAATGTCCAGTAAAAGTCACTGAGCTAGAACTACAGTGAACATTGGCCTCATACTTGGCCAACCAATCTGCTCCTAGGATTACATCATAATCCTTCATGTCCATGCAGACCAAATCTGCTGGAAAGTTCTGTTCACCAATCATAACCTTACTAGAAGGATAGAAATACTGGATTGTTGATCTAGTGCCAATAGGGGTTGAAATCTCTAACGGAGTATTCATCAAAACAGGTTCCACAACTAATGACTTAGCAAATCTCTGAGAAATAAATGAATGTGTTGCACCAGTATCAAAGAGAGCAAATGCGGGCTTATCGATTATAGTAAGGGTACCTTCGATGAGTCCGCCATCATCAGAAATCCCAGCTTCATCTGCATGTAAAGCTTGAAGCTTGCCTTGTGGTTTCTTGAAGACTAGAGGTTTTGCCGATGTAGCTTGCTCCGATATGAGAGGATAATTGGGGATACGGTGCTCCTTGCTTCCACATCGCAAACAGGCGCCTTGCCTGCGCCAGCACTCCTCTATCTTGTGACCCGGACGATCACAATAGTTGCACACGCCCTTGAATGGAACAATAGGGCCAGGCTTCTTGTCTTCATGCCTCGGCATCTTGCCCTTCCACGATCCGGACCCGCTCCACGAACCAGGTCCACTAACAGGCCTCTTCTTGGTATACCCGGGTTTGACACTCCCGGAACCCGTAGGTAATTCTTTCTTCGTGCCTTTCCCACGGATTCTCTCCGTCATCTCAAGAGTATCCTCTAGAACTTGCGCTTTCCTTACCATCTCAGAATAAGTGGAAATCTCCATCGGTGCCAATTGGTTGATATAATGAAGCTTCAATCCATTGAGAAAGCGCTTCGCCTTCATCTTCTCGGTGGAAATGAGATGAGTAGCATAACGAGAAAGCCGTGCAAATTGAGCCTCATACTCTGCCACGGACAAACCTCGCTGTTTCAAGGCCGCGAACTCTGCCGCTTTCTTCTCTTGCACTCTATCAGAAAAATACTTGCTGTTGAAGAGTTCTTCGAACTCTTCCCACATAACTTGCCAATCACCGAGAGTTGCCTTGATAGAATCCCACCAAGTACGTGCATCATGTTCTAGTTGAAATGTGGACAAAAGGACACGCTCCTGGTTGGTGCATTGCATAACTTCAAAGATTCTCCCCATCTCATCTAGCCAGTGCTCGGCTTGGTCAGGGTCAGTCGAACCAGCGAATCTAGGCGGGTTCATTCCGCGGAAGTTCCGGTATAGATCACCGGTGCCATGCGGTGCCGCTCCTGCCTGAGCTACTTGCTGAAGGGCCTGAGTAAGGCCTTGCACCGTACGCTGTAGGTTCCTCCATTCAGCACGATCAGCTGCCATCTACACGAGAAATAGATTACTTAGGTTTAATCAAGATAAATAATTACACGATTAAGAAACGATCTTAACCCAAGTTTCTACCCATTCTCACCAGGTCAGGTCCTAGACTTTTACAAGGTTAGGGATCTAATGCACCTAGACACGACCAAAAACTCGGTACCTGGCGGAGGTAATCGGTCCGAAGACCACTCGCGCAAGTGTGCGACCTTCCCGATAGGCGTAGCCTAACGTTCCGACAACACCTTTTGATATACCGATTATTGGGATGCAATGCAAGAAAACCTAAAACTTAGGAAATCTAGGAATGTGAAACCTAGGCTCTGATACCAACTAAACTGTCACGTCCCGAACAAGGCGAAAATATCGGGACGTACAGTTAGGGACACGCTGGCAAGAGAGAGAGGAAAAACTAAATAATACACAAGTGCTACAAGATGGAAATACTAAATGATCATTAACAAACCACCACTGATACAACAACCTCAAGTTCAACTTACTACAACTGGAATAACAACCACTAAAACTCAATAACATGGCTGAGACAAAAAGCTCTCCAAAACACAACTAAAAGTAAGATATCACACTACTAACACACTAGAACTGATACACTCAAGACATCACTCCTGCCCTTCCCCATCGGTAAGTGCGTCACCTGAACAGCCTGGAAAAGGGGTAAAACACAACTATGAGCTGATGCTCAGTAGGAAATAACAGACAGGTATAAGTGATTAACAGTTTAATTACATTTTAAAATGTCATGCTACAAATGATAAAATAATAAAAAGATAACGATGATATCACGAAAACAAAATTCAAAGATCTTGCAAGGTCAAGAAATATAATGAATAGAATGGTAAGACAAGAATTTACTACAGGAGATAACGATAAAAAGTTGGCCATATCAAGACAATTCAAGTCATGTCAAGCACGTATGTAATTTCATTTCCACGTCCAAGTAATAAGCAAGTAAAGTAACCACAAGTAGAGTATAGAACAGTGAAGAGTGGAAAGTGAAAAGTAGTATAAAGTAATGTAGAGAGTAGTGGAGAGAGTAGTGGACAGTCCTAGATTTAACACATGTCAAGTACTGGTGCCAAATGCCACACCTAGTCATTCACCTCCCCGGGGGTACACGTAGTGTTCGGGCGCTCTTCCCAAGACTAGACCGAGTCCTTAATTGTTTGCCAGGCATTGATTTCTTTGGATCAAAGATCCCACGAATCTAGACTTCCACAGTTTATGGCCAGAATTCCAAGGTTTAAACTAAGTAGCAATAACAACTTCGAGTAGGAAAGAGATTCATTTCCAGAATTTCAAGGTAAGTATAATCATCAAGGAGATCGAAACCAAGTCACAACAAGAGTAAATCGTGCTGCGCTGCTGTAAAACAGCAGCAATCAAACAAGCTAATCAACATATTAATCCTAATCACCAAGTTAAGATATCATGATTAACCATTATCATTTGTATTAGCCAAAGAGCCAACAAGCTAGAACAAGTTGTCAAGGTAAAGAACAAGCTCTCACAGCGGTGAAATAGAATGCATTATCAGGGGCTTTAATTACACCATTAATCATTAATTAAGTGAGTTTCTATTTAACCAATGTAAGTGTTGTAATGGAGATAGTAAACATCGTGTTTTGTACTATGTTCGCGAGAAAGGACCAATGCAAATTGAAATCAAGGGGGGTACATGAATAGGTCAAAAGTTCTTCAAAAATATAATTTCAATGGGTCTAAGTTAAATGGGTTGATTCCCCACTGATTCGGATCCATCTTCGGGTCGAAAAACGAAGAAAATCGGGTTTCTGGTGTACGGGTCGACCCTTGGGGTCGACCCCTGAAACACTGGGGTCTGGAAGCTGAATGGGTCGACTCCTGGGGTTGACCCTCGGGCTGGGCCGCATGGGTCGACCCCTGGGGTCGACCCTCGGGCTGGCCTGGGCCCAGAACCGGCCGGGGCTTCCGGAAAACGCATGAACTAGCCCAAATGGGGTCCAAATGAGTTGAAATCGAAACCACATGCCATAGGAATCTTGCTACACATATTAGGGTCATAAAACTACAATTTGGAAACACAAATTTCATCAGAATTCACAAGAATCACAACCTATTCTATGAAGAACACAAGGAGACCTAGTTCAGGACATACTTCCACTAAATCGTCGAATTCCCTCGATATACAAAACCAAATTTGGGGATTTTGGTGTCAAAAGAAAGCTAACACGATCATGAATCTAAACATATATGATATGCTACATGAAGATCAAGTTACATGACTCAAAATAAGCCCGTAATCAAGCTCTGACTTAAGGAACACTATATGAATCATGTTCTAGACATGTTTTTACAAAAATCAAAATTCACGATGCATGCTCAATGGAATTTGGGGCTTTCTACGTTAAATGAAAGATAATAACATGCTGATTACTTCATGTAAGTTAATTAGAGTTTGGTTGTTAGATCCTACCTCAAATCGGAGAGAGAAAACTCAAACCCTAGGATGAAGAACACTTGGACAGCACCTCACAAAAAGTTCGATTTCTCCACGGATACCTAATGAAAATTGGGGCTTTTGCCACCAATGGATAGAGCTTGATGAGAGGAACAACTTGCTATACTCATGATCAAAATTTGGTTGAGAAATCCTACCTCAATCGATGGATCAAAGAAGGATGAAGGGAAGCCAACGGCCTGCTGGCCCACCTCCACAATTCGAACTAGATCTCTCCAGATCTGAAACTTCAGCAAACCCCACAGCAGCCAAATGAAAGAAGACTCGTAGGGCTTCATTTTGATAGCTCATAGAGCTTCTGGAGCCTTCTGAGTTGGGAGTATTCGCTGCTGCAAGCTACGTGTTTAGAAACGGCGCCGAAATCTTTGACTTGACCAAACTATGTCGGCAACACGTTTTGGGGCTAAGTTTACCTCAAATTGATTGAGGGTAAATGTTCCTTACATTGTGGCCTTCCATTTGCCACTGATTTCAGATCATTTGGTTGGGAATTGAGGTCGAATTTCGTGTTTTAATCTAAGGGTTAGGTATGGGTCAAAAGTGTGCACTTTTGGGTTTAAACTCTAAATAGATCTTACCACGGATTTACAATGGCCTAATGCCAGAAGGAAAAGTTGTTATCTACCTCGACCTAAATCTATTTACTATTTTTACAGATTTTTCTAAGGTAGTCGGATTATTACTTATACTATTCCGTAAATAGTTAAATGTTAAGTTTGGAAAACTAAGTTCACTAATTCGGCATAATAAATGATTTTCTTAGGCTTAAATGTAGAAGACAAAGTTGCTAAACAAAATTAATTCTACAATATGTGATTTTTGGGGATTTTTAGAAAATAGTTGAAAAATGACTTATTCTATTAATTAATTAATTAATCTAATTAATTTGGATAATTCTCATTAATTCGAATAACTTCAAATAAATTCCAAAAAATTACAAATAACTTTCTAAATAAATTTCTAAAGAATTTGGGGTCTTACAGTTGCTCCCTGCTGCCCCTCTGCACCGCCAGAGCCTCCAGATATTCATCCCTCTGAGCGCCGATGGCTATAAGCTCAGTTGGGGCCTGCGTCTCGAGGAATGCGCGATGGTTTACATATTTCAATAGTAGCAGAACGCGTCGCGACCATTCCTCCAACGGGCAGCCCATCATTTGCAGTGCTTTGGTGGTGAGGACACGCGCCGCCTTTCTCGACGGAGCACGCGGAGCACGCCGGCATCTCTTTGGCTCGGCGACTACGGCATGGTTTAGAGGACCTTCTTTTACATGATGGCCATACCAGGCCTTGGTTTAGTCCCTGCGTGGACATGTTTATTCTTTATTGTGGACCTTTGTAGGCCAATTGGGGCCAATTAGACCTTTATTGGGTGTGCTAGGCTCATTGGTTGGGCAATAGGACTAGTGGGCCACTTCTTGGTCCAACCTTTTGGCCCATTAGGGTTTTGGGCGCCCCTCTCATCTCCTCCAAGAGGAGGAGGTGGCAGCCGCCCCACTCCTACTTTCTAGGAGTGGAGTGTGCGGCCCTCTCCTAGATTTTAGGAAGAGGGATGCGCACCCCCCTTTCCCTTCCCCATCCGGCCACCCCATCCCTCCTTTGGCCGCCCCCCTTCCCCAATTCCCTCCTAGAATCTAGGAGTGGTGCTTCCCCCCCCCCCCTTTCCCCCATGCCACATTGCGCACCCCCCCCCCTTTCCCTTGTGGCTAGGGTTTCAACCCTAGCCTTCCCCCTCCCCATATAAAAGCTTTGTATTTTCTTTGGAGGAATAATTAATGAATAGATGAAATATTTTGATTGAGCAGCCATTGGCGCAGCCACCCCTTGGAGAGGGCGACCCTCTCTTCCTCCTCTGCTCCTGCGACGGGAGCAACCCCGGGGTGCGACTCCCCATCCCCTCGGTGCGACGCCGAGGTTCTTCCTCCCTTCTACTTCGTCTCCGGTTCGAGTTCGCGTGTTCCAGATTCGGCCCCGAGTTGCAGCGGCATCCCCATCCGGTGCGGGTCGAATCCGAGCCCCTCCTTTTTTTGGTGGATACTTCTACGAGTCGGCAGCGCGTGGGCTTTGGTTTCGCCTCGATCCGAGGTCGGCACCACCCGTGGCGAGTTTTCTCGTGAGCTAGCGCAGGAGCCTCCCTCTCTGCGCGCCCAGATCCACCCTCCTTCTTGCGAAAATCCCACAGGACGGACAACTCCGAGTTTGGAGCTGATTTCTTCAGGGTTTGTACCTCTCGTCGTCCTCTTTCCAACGCCGCCAACCTCGTCTCGTTCCGACGTCCGAGCTGTTCGTGGCGTCCGTTCCCGTGAGGTCGCGCGGGTCTGCCCAGTCCACCCGGTGCCAGGACAACCGGCGACTTCCAAAGTTCACAGCATCCAACCACGACCAGATCGGATCGAGCTCTTTGGTCCGGACCTGCTGCTCTGCGTCCCCGACGTCCTCCCACAAGCGGGGCCTCGTTCGCCTACCGGAGCAGCGAGTTACCATTTTCCCCGCTCGACAGCGCAGTTCTGGGAGCAGATTCCTTGTCCCCACTTGCAGGTGCGGCCACGGCTTCCACGGATGGAATCTGAGCACGCCTTTTGGCCGAGGCTTCCTCCTGCGACCTAACTACGCGCCCTCGCTGACGGCGCCCCAATCGGACTCCGGATCCATTCGTGGGGAACGTTTACCACCGAGTCGCGCGTTGCTGCGATTCTGCCGATCGTCATCCGGACCCTCCTCGTGGCCAACCCTTCACCGAGTGCCGCCCGTCAGCCCGTGTATCGGCCGCCCCGAATGGAATTGTTGTAGCCTGTTATCTCCCTGTGAGGAGTGGGCACCATTGCTGGCTTGTACCTATTCTTTCATTGTGTGTATCAGGGTTGTCGGTCTCGGCCGGGGTTCCTTCCCCACGCCTAGGCGTGGAGGTACGTGCGACGCTCCCCCCCTTGGCATTTTGCTTTACTAGTATGTGATCTTGTATGCCGCGTGAGAGTGTAGGGATCCTAGCTAGCATTCAACACCGCGAGATCGTGAGTGAGAGTATCCCATTCCGTGGCCCTAGTCGAGCACCGAGCTCGGACTAGACTCCTATAGTTGCGCGTCGGCTCCTTTGCCGCTTTGATCCACTCGCTTCCCTCATAGGGACGACCGTGGACTTGGGTTTCTTGTTGAGAGACGCCTCTCTTCGGAGGAATAGTACGGAGGTCGATCTCTCGGCTTGCCTTGTCACGTGTGAGTGCTGGCCGCACTTGGTCTTCATCATAGGTTTAGTCCATTTGTCAGTTCCGTCCCGCATCAAATTTGGTATCAGAGCATATTGTCCCGCATCAAATTTGGTATCAGAGCATATTGTCCCGCATCAAATTTGGTATCAGAGCTTAGGGAACCAGTTTGTTCTAACAAATTGGGGTCTTAGGTCATTCGAGTCTTTAGGTTGTCTAGGGTGCAATTGAGGCCTTAGAGTTATCTAGGTTGCATTGAGTCTCTTAGTTCATCTAGGTAACCCACCATTGCATTGTAATGTTAGGTTTGTGTCTAGTTAGAGTTTTGTCCTTGTCTCGTTGAGTCTTGCATGTCCAGCTCCGCGCCAACCCCATGGTGGTTCCTCGAGCCCACATGTCAGATTAGTCATCCCTATTGGCCCGATTCGATGCTCTTATGGTACGACCCCTAAGTGTCGCCCCTACCACTCAGTCGTCGGGAGACCCGATCCCTATACCGATGACCGAGTCATTCCAGCGCCCTGTCATGTCCACTGCCATCCTACCTAATGGGATGCATACGGAGATCGACTTCATCAGTAGGGTGTCGTCTAACTGTGTCTCACAAGACATTATTGAGTCACTCTCTAAGACTGGGGAGATTATTCTCCGTGATGGTTTAGCTTTTATCGAGTTTCAACGGTGGTTTGGCCCCGTTAAATATTTCGATGGCGCTTGGTGCAAGATCAGCACACTTGCTGGTCCATGCATCATTTTAGGGCGAACTTGGTTGGAGGAAAGAAGTGCGACCATCGACCTGGATAGGAGGACCTGCACCTTACACCCATCTCACCTTCCCGGTGAGTTTGTCTTCCATGACGGCGTTACGCCGACCACCTCCATGTCATCACCTGGGTTTGTTCCAGTGAGTTACGAGGCTGAATAGGAGTTGATTGAGGAGTACCTAACTGAGGTTGAGGAGTTAGGGAGTGATCCCCTCCACATCATAGAGTACTCCGTTTCCCCTCCCGAGAGAGAGGCTTCACCCTTAGACCCTCATATAGAGACATTCTTACCTTCCGAGGGTGAACTGGTCATTGGTGAGTCTTTAGCTAGCTGGTTAAGGGAGGGTCCACTTCTAGATGTCTCCATTCCTTGCTATACACCCATGGGACCAGCCCTCCCAATAATACCCCTTAACTCTTTTCACACCACTTTTCGGTCCTTCTGCTTTCTTGAAAATGTGAAGGACTTCCTTAGGAGTTTAGATTATCAATGGGAGTTGACTTATATGTTGACCTTAGGGTCTGACCAACCCTATAGTCATAGCTTTACACTCCCTGCTTTGGGGTCTATTACCTCGGTCTACACCATAGGACATATCACATCCGAGGTCCTTTTATTATTTCCCATACCCGTGGAGGTTGATTTTGTCCCCGCTTATGCTTTCACGGTCCCGAGGGAGGAACCTTGCCTTCCTTGCCTTCCTCATGAGCCTCTTGCCCCATACATGAGAGTGCCTGAAGGTGATTATCTGCACCTGGGCGAATGTCGCACATGGGCAAGTATAGTGAAGGGACCTGTCGGGAGGGGTCATCATTTCTTTGACCCTTTCGATCCCCTCCCTAGTGAGCCTCTCGACCCATATTCGTTTCCCCACCTTGTCGAGGAGGTCCACTATCATACACCACCTAGGCCTTCTAGTCAACACCTCACCTTACCGGCATCCAGATGCCCGAGCTTAGGAGGCCAGGGACACATGTCTCTTCCCCATGTTTCTTCATGTCCACCATCATATAGGGGTTTGTCTCATATAGGGAATGTCATGAGTGAGTTTGGGCAATTTAGTCCCCATGAGTCTACCACATTCCGTAGGACACCCATGCATGATAGATACAACTTTGGTTGTCCTGGTCTTCCCCGTGTTGTCCAATCATGTAGGAGTCATAGGCATGCTGGGTCTGTGTTTGGATGTCCAGGACCACCACTGCATTCACATAGGTATGAGTCAACACAGCTAGTTCGGAGTCTACATCATCATCACCCCCTCGAGGCCAGCAACGCACGTTATAAGGAATTAGCTGACGCGCATCGACGCACCCGTGAGTTCCAAGTGGGAGAGTACGTCATGATCAGGGTTAGACCTGAACGGTTCCCTTCGGGGGCCGTGAAGAAACTCCAGGACCGCGGTGCAGGACCCTTCCGAGTTCTGAAGCGAATAGGGTCGAATGCGTATGAGATTGAGCTACCAGACGACTATGGGATCAGTTCGACGTTTAATGTCTCTGATCTGGTGGCATATCGGTATCCCGCGGTGATTCCCAGTGAGCTTTTTGGGCCTACCCCTCCTGTTGAGAGCATTACACCATCTGAGCGTCCACCTCCTCCAGCCCCATTACAGACACGCGAGCATATAGATTGCATACTGGATGAGCAGGTGACCACGACCAGGAGCGGAGCCTACCAGCGCTTTCTAGTGCATTGGAGAGGGCACCCTGCGATAGACGACACCTGGATCACACGTGGAGAGCTGGAGCTGATCGACCCGGACCTGCTGGAGCGTTATTGGAGCGATCGTGACCCTTACTCGACGGGGTCGAGTTCTTCCCACCCGGGGAGAATTGGTGAGGACACGCGCCGCCTTTCTCGACGGAGCACGCGGAGCACGCCGGCATCTCTTTGGCTCGGCGACTACGGCATGGTTTAGAGGACCTTCTTTTACATGATGGCCATACCAGGCCTTGGTTTAGTCCCTGCGTGGACATGTTTATTCTTTATTGTGGACCTTTGTAGGCCAATTGGGGCCAATTAGACCTTTATTGGGTGTGCTAGGCTCATTGGTTGGGCAATAGGACTAGTGGGCCACTTCTTGGTCCAACCTTTTGGCCCATTAGGGTTTTGGGCGCCCCTCTCATCTCCTCCAAGAGGAGGAGGTGGCAGCCGCCCCACTCCTACTTTCTAGGAGTGGAGTGTGCGGCCCTCTCCTAGATTTTAGGAAGAGGGATGCGCACCCCCCTTTCCCTTCCCCATCCGGCCACCCCATCCCTCCTTTGGCCGCCCCCCTTCCCCAATTCCCTCCTAGAATCTAGGAGTGGTGCGTCCCCCCCCCCCTTTCCCCCATGCCACATTGCGCACCCCCCCCCTTTCCCTTGTGGCTAGGGTTTCAACCCTAGCCTTCCCCCTCCCCATATAAAAGCTTTGTATTTTCTTTGGAGGAATAATTAATGAATAGATGAAATATTTTGATTGAGCAGCCATTGGCGCAGCCACCCCTTGGAGAGGGCGACCCTCTCTTCCTCCTCTGCTCCTGCGACGGGAGCAACCCCGGGGTGCGACTCCCCATCCCCTCGGTGCGACGCCGAGGTTCTTCCTCCCTTCTACTTCGTCTCCGGTTCGAGTTCGCGTGTTCCAGATTCGGCCCCGAGTTGCAGCGGCGTCCCCATCTGGTGCGGGTCGAATCCGAGCCCCTCCTTTTTTTGGTGGATACTTCTACGAGTCGGCAGCGCGTGGGCTTTGGTTTCGCCTCGATCCGAGGTCGGCACCACCCGTGGCGAGTTTTCTCGTGAGCTAGCGCAGGAGCCTCCCTCTCTGCGCGCCCAGATCCACCCTCCTTCTTGCGAAAATCCCACAGGACGGACAACTCCGAGTTTGGAGCTGATTTCTTCAGGGTTTGTACCTCTCGTCGTCCTCTTTCCAACGCCGTCAACCTCGTCTCGTTCCGACGTCTGACCTGTTCGTGGAGTCCGTTCCCGTGAGGTCGCGCGGGTCTGCCCAGTCCACCCGGTGCCAGGACAACCGGCGACTTCCAAAGTTCACAGCGTCCAACCACGACCAGATCGGATCGAGCTCTTTGGTCCAGACCTGCTGCTCTGCGTCCCCGACGTCCTCCCACAAGCGGGGCCTCGTTCGCCTACCGGAGCAGCGAGTTACCATTTTCCCCGCTCGATAGCGCAGTTCTGGGAGCAGATTCCTTGTCCCCACTTGCAGGTGCGGCCACGGCTTCCACGGACGGAATCTGAGCACGCCTTTTGGCCGAGGCTTCCTCCTGCGACCTAATTACGCGCCCTCGCTGACGGCGCCCCAATCGGACTCCGGATCCATTCGTGGGGAACGTTTACCACCGAGTCGCGCGTTGCTGCGATTCTGCCGATCGTCATCCGGACCCTCCTCGTGGCCAACCCTTCACCGAGTGCCGCCCGTCAGCCCGTGTATCGGCCGCCCCGAATGGAATTGTTGTAGCCTGTTATCTCCCTGCGAGGAGTGGGCACCATTGCTGGCTTGTACCTATTCTTTCATTGTGTGTATCGGGGTTGTCGGTCTCGGCCGGGGTTCCTTCCCCACGCCTAGGCGTGGAGGTACGTGCGACGCTCCCCCCCTTGGCATTTTGCTTTACTAGTATGTGATCTTGTATGCCGCGTGAGAGTGTAGGGATCCTAGCTAGCATTCAACACCGCGAGATCGTGAGTGAGAGTATCCCATTTCGTGGCCCTAGTTGAGCACCGAGCTCGGACTAGACTCCTATAGTTGCGCGTCGGCTCCTTTGCCGCTTTGATCCACTCACTTCCCTCATAGGGACGACCGTGGACTTGGGTTTCTTGTTGAGAGATGCCTCTCTTCGGAGGAATAGTACGGAGGTCGATCTCTCGACTTGCCTTGTCACGTGTGAGTGCTGTCCGCACTTGGTCTTCATCATAGGTTTAGTCCATTTGTCAGTTCCGTCCCGCATCAAATTTGGTATCAGAGCATATTGTCCCGCATCAAATTTGGTATCAGAGCATATTGTCCCGCATCATTTGGTCAGCTGCTCCACTATGGCCCTTACGCCTTGATATGTGAGCATTGGGTCGGCAACGACCATAGAGCGCAATACCAATAGGGTCTGGCGGACTAGTAGATCCGAGCTCACGTGGCCGATAGAAGGGACGACTGGTGGGTCGAAGCTAACTTGGCAGTCCATGACCGCCCATAGCTCTGCGTCAAATATGGCCGAGCTACCTGGAAGAGTCAGGGCCTAAAGGAGGGGCCTCTCGGGCTCTGAGGATGACCCCTGGCCAGCCACCACCAAAGGTGAAGGAGATACCGCAACAGAGGCGTTTGGCGTCGCCATGATGAGCGGCTACTCCAGCGCCATCGACTGAGCGGATTCCGAGTCCGACGATGTCGCCCCCTCCGTCGAAACTAGAGCCATTACCTTGCCGGGAGAGTGAGCGGGCGCAGAGACCGGATCTGATACTGCAGCCCACGAAGTTGATCTGGCCCCCGTTTCCTCAGCAGGGTCTAAGTCCATGGCCATCCCGCAGATCGGAAGCGAAAGGATGGCAACCTCAGCAGACGAGGCATCAGTGATAGGCGGGGCTGAGATCGTTCCAGAGAGGCCTTCATCCCCTCTCGCCTGGAATTCCCCCGAATGTTCATTGAGGATCGTCAATATCCTCCCCAGGAGTCGGGCTTCCTCAGGTACGACCGGCGTCGGGATTGGTGGCAGTAGGATCACCAGGCGCGGGACAGCCCCCATCCGCAGAAGATCGGCCAAGAATCCCGTGTCCGACCCCAGGAGCGTCTTCAGTCTCTTCGCCGCATGAACGAGGGGCATAATGCCTGTGCCGCCGGGGGCTCGCCTGAAGCGTGCCGCTGGAAGGGGCTTTAATCGTGCCGCTAGAGAGGCATCATGCCTGTGCCGCTGGGGGCTCGCTTGAAGCGTGCCATTGAAGGGCACGATGGGGTGTGCCGCCGGGGCACTTGAGGCCGTGCCGCAGAAGGGCATAATACGGCAGGGGGGTGTGCTGCTGGGGGCCCCTGGGTAGTGTGCCGTTGAAAGGCCTGAGAAGTGTGCCTCTAGAGGGTTGTTTGGAGCGTGTCATTGGAAGGGGCACCAGGGTGTTGTGCCGTTAGAAGGGGCACACTAAGTGTGCCGTTGGCAAAGGCACAAAGGGTGTGCCTTTAAAGGCGTTGACCCCCTTCTTCCGTGACTCATGACAGCGTACCTCTTTGGGACATTCTTCACCGTTAGGGACCCGAGGGTGGGTCCATAGTAGTGTATAAATTCAGGAGGGTATCCTGTGCTTTCTTTGTCATTTAATGCGCCCGTGCAAATGTGGGGATTTGCCGGACGGTAGTATTCTTCCGGAGCCCTGGATGGCCAGTCTCCCCGGGTCTTCTCTTTTAGACTTCGACATTAATGCGGGGGCTTGGTGGGACATATGGACGTACAATTTATACGTCCACAAATGCCCCCCACCCACGGGCAGCGCGGGCAAAGGATGAGCCAGACGGTGCTCGTGGGTGCATTTATGGAATTAATGTGCGTTACTGGGCGTACGTACGTAAGACGCGTGACGTAGATATTATTATATCTATTTATCATTTATTATATATATACGTATATATATACATATTTTTCCTTTCCTTCCTTTTCCTTTCTTTCTCTCCTATATATATATATATATATACATATATATATATATATTCTTTCCCCCTTTCCCCCCCCTTTTTTTTCTCTTCTTCTCTTCTTTTTTTCCATTTTTTCTCTTCTTTTCTTTTTTTTATTCTCCTTCTTATCTATTTTTGTTTCTTTCCTTTTTTCTTTTTTTTTCTCTCTTTTTTTGAAGTGGCTATAAAAGGGGCGGGGGTGTTCGAAACTCCCCCCTTTTCATTTTCAAACCCTCTCCCTCTCTCTCCCTCTGTATCTTCAGCTCACGTTCCCCCTTCCTCTCTTCTCCCTCTCCTCTGTCGCCACGGGACACCGCCGCCGCTCACCGGCGCCAGGGGTGAGACCACCGCGCCACTCTCCCCTTTCTCTTATCCTTCCTCCCTTCTTCTTCTTCTTCTCTTCTTCCTCTTCCTATCTCCTTCTCCTTTCGTTATCCTCTTCTCCCTTTTCTCTCTCTTTTTTTGCTCGGGGGCCGACGGAGCCCTAGGCTCCCGTCTTCCTCTCCCTCCTTTCTCTTCTTCTTCTTCTTCTTCCTCTCTTCTTCTTTTCTTCTTTCTCTCCTCTTTTCCTTCGTCTCTTCTTCCTCTTCTTCGGCATGGGGTGGAGGCGGTCATGGCGTCGGAGTGTGCCGCTGACGGGGCGCGGGCGTGCCGCTGGGGAAAGGGGTAGGTGTGCCGCTGGGGGGGGCACAGGTGTGCCGCTGGAGAAAGGGACATGAGAGTGTGCCGCTGGGACTGGGGCACGGGTGTGCCGCTGGAGAAGGGCACGAGGGTGTGCCGCTGGAGAAGGGCACAAGTGTGCCGCTGGGTAGGTGGGCACAGGGTGTACCGCTGGGACGGGGGGCACGCAGTGTGCCGCTGGGGCGAGGCACGAGGTGTGCCGCTGAAAGGAGGCACGGGGTGTGCCACTGGAGCGAGGCACGGGGTGTGCCGCTGAAGGGAGGCACGGGGTGTGCCGCTGAGGGTCGCTGGGGTGTGCCGCTGGGAAGGCACTGGGTGTGCTGCTGAGAAGGCACGGGAGTGTGCCGCTGGGGGCCACCGGGGAGTGTACCGTTGAAGGGAGAAAAGTGCTTCTTCAATCGGAGGACCTCCGGTGCCGCCCTTGGGCACACCGTGACTTTGTTGGGGCCGTCACTCCTTGTGGACGTGCACCCGTGTTTTCCCTTTACGCCTCCGGCCTAGGGGAAACTCTGCTGAAATTTTGTCAGAAATTATTGGCATTCTTTTTAATTCAATTGCAGCGTAGCCCCTTCGTAGTTTCCTTTCTTTTTTATTTGTGTCTTATTCTAACTTGAGGCATCTTGCACTTTGTAGAAAGATGGCTACTCCAAGAGATTCTGTTGCTTCTGCTGCTTCCGGTGCCGAGCACATTCCCCCACCTCCGGTGCCAGCGGTTACATTGTTTAATGTGGAAGAATTAGACAGGGAACACGCTGAGATAGCGGCATTGGCCGGATCATCGGGCTCCGATACAGAGACGATGGACTTTCGTAGGCTTACTCGGGTCGAGGGCAGCTTGGCTTTTGACCGGGCTACGGGGGAGTACCGGAAGGACTACCCGAAGGATAGGCACCTCATCCGTTTTCTGAAACATCTCAGTGACCGGGAAAGGCGGGATTTCCACGTTGTTAGGGACACTGAGCGGGCAATTCTGCGGTCACGGGACAGCCTGCTGTACAGTGTCCCGAGGAGCATCCCAATGTATCTGGTGGGAGAGGCTCGAGAATGGAAACCCGTCTTGGGGCTCGAAGCCGTGTTGCCGGCAGAAGACAAATTAGTGCGGGCGCCTCAGTTTACCCCTGCTCGGTGGGATACAGCTGCTGGGCGGGTCCAGGGTGAGCACCCCCGGTTTGGTCTGTTCTTGGCTCCATTGAAGTGGGGATACAGGGAAGAGCCATTTCTGTTGGATTGTTTGACCATCCGATTCAAGCACGAACTGGCGCTGGGCTGGTTCGGGGAGCTAAGGCTTAAAGATACGCATAGCTTCCGGGAGGGAGGTGTGGAATTCACGGAGTACGTGTTGTTCAACTATGCTCCGATCCTTATCTGGGCTGGCGTTTACCACAGTGTCTATGCCTCCCGGTATAGCTACCCTATTTCTACGGGTCTTTGCTACGGGATGATCGAAGTGTTCAATTCAGAGACGAACACCTTCTATACGGCAGAGGGCGAGACTTCATTGGATTTATCGAGTCTTAGTCAACTCAGCGGCTTGCCCATTGACAGGGAGCCCTACGAAGAAGTTTACCTCCCGGATATGATCAAGGACGAGACCAATGGGGATGGCTACTACTCCCTCGTCTATTCGTATCGGTATCTTATGAAGGCGTACCGAGACCTGTATCAGTTGGCGCACGGCGGGAAGCAACCCCCTCGTGGAGACCGGAAGAGAGTCCGTATGACCTTGTGGTTGCAGTACTTCTGCGATGGCCTGAAACAATACAAAGACTTCCCGCACATAGGCACTACCGCCGCCAGCAAGAAGCGTGCTAAGCCGAAGGCTGATGTGAAGATTTCTTCCCGAGGGTGCCGAAGCGGGCCCAATCCGGCAGGGGTTGACCCGCTGACGCATTGTGCGACGTTCCTGACTTATTGGCTGTGCTCGTTTGCCATGCCGTATGGAGACGAGACGGTCATTCGACCGGATGCGATCTACCTGGTCTGCCAAATGGCCTGGGGTATCAAGCTATCTCTGTGTCCAGCTACTCTGTGTCTGATTTACAAGGCGCTCGGGGATGTCAGCGCTCACCAGTTCCCGCGACAGGCGCGGTATGTGTGCCCACTGCATTTTTTCAATGCGTGGGTTTGTTCCCTATTCCCAGAGTTCGCCCCACACACCATTCAAGGCTGGGGGTTAGTTCGACGGATGCTGGAGTTTGCGAGCGTGGAGTCAGCCTCGATGTCTATGCGACTATACGACATCTGGGGCAGGCTGACGATGGTGCCCCTTGATGCTGCTAGCACTATTCACTTCTGGACCCTGGCTGCTCATTCAAGCCCATTGGTAAACAGTAACCGGGAATGCATGGACGACCAGGTGGAAAAGTACGTGCATCCGATTAGTCAGGAGAACGTGGTTCACCCGTTGTTGGAGTCGGAGCTCAGAGCCTGGGCGCTGTCCATTCGTCCAAGTGTGCTGGCTTTCCGAAAGGGGGATAGTCTGTTGCTGGAGCCGTACTATCCGTTTCGCTTCGGCAGGAATTTCGAGTTTGATCAACATATCCCTACATACAGTGCTCGCTTTGATCTGCCGGTGCGAAGTCTCCGGGGGAGCCCCACTGCTGAGACTGCTCGAACCTGGTGGGATTTCTTTCATCGGGCAGACGCTGCTTCCTTCAGGGTGCCAGCCCCGGGTCGGATTCCACGGGTGACCCCGGAGTATGTAAAGTGGTGGAATGCCCGGACAGTGTTCTACCGATTATCCTGGACCGACTGCTGGGATGGGGTAGAGAGGAGGTTTCTGAGCCGGCAGCCAGTGCCATTACTTGATATCGACCCAGAGCATCTCCTCCGGTTGAGGCAGGGCAAGGAACAGGAAGTGGCTGCGTACATGATCGCACGCAAGAGGGCTCGAGAGGCCAAGCCAGCACCGTAAGCTAAGCTACCTCCGGTGGTGAAGGATGATTTCAAGAAGACCCTGCGGGACCTTTGCCACGTTGGGAGTGACCACCTGGAGCTGACCAATTATCCGTTTCCCATGGAAGAAGGAGGCACCCCCGCGAGGAGCTGGCGTCCGGAGAGGGATCCAATCTGTCCATACCGCACGTTCGTGAGTAGGGTGGAACGGAAACCAGAAAATTACAAGGATACCACATGGCTCTATGTCCTTCTTCGAGTGCATGGGTTGAAGATTTAAGACCCGGGGGTGGCCATTCTGGGCAAGCACCTCCATATCGCCTATTACTATGCCGAGGGATGGGGGATGGACCACTTCAACCTCTTCTGCCACTTGGCCGCCAAGAAGCATGCGGACCTGGCCGCCCTTACCGACCGCTGCCAGAAAATCGAAGATGTATGCTGGCTGGTCCGGGAGGCGGCTCGCCGGGACAAGGAACCATCCCTCAGCTACTGGCCGATAGCGCTGTGGCTGTACACTGGCCCACATGGTATCTAGTGTTTTCTTCTTTTACTTGTGCTTTTCAATGTTACCCTTCCTTGGGTGCCGGAATCTGATCGGGTCCCTCGTTCTTCGTCGTCTTTTCTTAAACAGACCACCCCGACAGCGTCCAGATGGCGATGTATCGGAATCTCCTTCGGCAAGCAGGAAAGCCTGCTTACTTCGAGGAGGCGCCAGTGGCTCCGACTACGACCCCCCTGCCTCCGCCTGCGAAGAGGCCCCGGGCAAAATCGCCCGTGAAGAAGGTGGTAGATGCTGCCAACGCGGCCGAGCGGCGGGAGGCAAAGCGACGAAAGACGGAGGCCGCCAAAGTTGCGTCGACCGTTCCCCCGGTGACTTTGATCTCTTCATTCGAGGAGTTCGAAGCTGCTCGGACCGAGCCGAGTCGGCCTGCAGGTTGGGTTTTTTCTTCTTCGAGGCTCTCCAGGATTTATTTAGACATTAAGAGGGGCGCTTCTTGTAACACATACGTTTTTGTTTCAGCTGTCGCCGAGAGGCCCACGCCCGTATCTATCCCAGGCGTGGGTGAAGCTGTGACCCACGGGGCCGTGGAATCTGTCGAAGAGACCTTCTTCGCCCCAACTCCCGCCGCCGAAGCTGAAGGAGGTATATCACTTTCTTTGCTAGTCGCTTCGATTAATTTTTTTTGAAGCTTTACGGGCCTGATTGAACCCAGATCCTGCTCTGCCTGGCAGGAGCTGACGTGGCAGCCCCTCAACCGGAGGCAGACCTCGAGACATCTCGGTTTGGGCAGACATACAGGACGAAGGGGTGGCGATTAGGGAAGTCGCGGTTGCCTGTCCGGCGCGGCGACGAGCCGACCCTGGATGCTGAGGCGGGGGCTGCCTTAACAGCGAAAGAGGTGCCCACTAGAACTAAGTCTTCGTCGGGCGAGAAGGTAGATTACGGCTATTCTTCTGACGAAGTGCTTTCAACTGAGGGTATCCCCGGGGAGCCCAGCTTTCAAGTTCCTACCTGGAAAGCCCCGGTACTACCTATTTCTTTTAGCCTGGTGAAGCGGGCACCCGTAAGTGCGAACCTGTTAATTCAGGTTTCTTTCTTGAGGCCGTCAACTAACCTCCTTGATATCATTGTTTTTGGCTTCCAGTAGGAACAGACCCCGTCAAAAGGTGCAGCAATCCACGTCCCGGGTTTAGAAGCCGCCAGACAAGTGACAACCACCGCCACTTTGGATAAACTAGCGTCCCTGGTCGAGGTTTTGAGGCAGGAAGAAGCCGGGGTAAGCTTGGATGTTGCCATCTCGACAGCTGAGGTCTCACCCCGAGAAGAGGTGGTAGTGGCTATGAGTGTATGCCTTCCTCTTTCTTCCTCCTTTCTCGTCCTTAAGTCTTCCCTCGGGGTTGCTGATTTATTTGGGGCAATACAGGCTCGCGCCTCCAAAGGAGCCGTGGAGGTTACTATCCCAGCCACCGAAGCCCTGGAGGAGGGGGAGATAGTGCCCGAGATCGAGGTGCGAGAGCCGGTAGTACCCGAAGCCGAGATTCGGGAAGAAGGGGGGTGTCGCCGGTGATCGAGACCCGCATAGAGACGGTGCCTGAAGCCGCCGCCTAAGAAGAGACGACGCCGGAGAGCAGCATAGTACCGGCGGGCGAGGTAAGCATGGGGATCCATTCGGCTTCCTTGAGAATGCAGTGATTTACTCCACTTGGCAAGCGGCTAACCTTTCTTTACATGGTTAGATAATAACAACGCCCCGCGGAGCCCGCGCACCTCGGGGTCACAAGGCCATCCCCAGGTGGAGCTCATCCTTCCGCGTTGATGCGGCGAAGAGACTGAAGTCGCTCCTAGGGCCGAACACGGGATTCTTGGCCGATCTTCTGCGGATGGGGGCTGTCCCGCAGCTGGTGATCCCACTGCCACGAATCCCGACGCCGGTCGTACTCGAGGAAGCCCGACTCCTGGGGAGGATATTGACGATCCTCAATGAACATTCGGGGGAATTCCAGGCAGGAGGGGATGAAGGCCTCTCCGGAACGATCTCGGCCCCGGAAGGAGAAGGGCCACTTCCAAAGGCTCCACCTGGGGACGGCCTTGCGACCCCGGGGTGCACGCGCTCCGCGGGGCGTGGTCATTATCTAACCATGTGAAGAAAGGTTAGCCGCTTGCCAAGTGGAGTAAATCACTGCATTCTCAAGGAAGCCGAATGGATCCCCATGCTTACCTCACCCGCCGATACTATGCTGCTCTCCGGCATCGTCTCTCCTCGGGTGACGGCTTCAGGCACCGTCTCCCTGCGGGTCTCGATCGCCGGCGACACCCCCCTTCTTCCCGAATCTCGGCTTCGGGTATTACTGGCTCTCGCAGATGTTGGCATTGCACCCATAACTATGCTTTGCCCCATACATTTTTGAGTGGGCTTGCTACTATGACAATGAAAGCACAGGATACCTTCCTGAATTTATACACTACTATGGGCCCACCCTCGGGTCCCTAACGGTGAAGAATGTCCCAAAGAAGTACGCTGTCATGAGTCACGGAAGAAGGGGGTCAAATCATTTAAAGGCACACCCTTTGTGCCTTTGCCAATGGCACACTTAGTGTGCCCCTTCTAACGGCACAACACCCTGGTGCCCCTTCCAACGACACGCTCCAAACAGCCCTCTAACGGCACACTTCTCAGGCCTTTCAACGGCACACTACCCAGGGGCCCCCAGCAGCACACCCCCCTGAAGTGCCCCAGCGGCACACCATATTATGCCCTTCAGCGGCACGGCCTCAAGTGCCCCGGCGGCACACCCCATCATGCCCTTCAACGACACGCTTCAAGCGAGCCCCCAGCGGCACAGGCATGATGCCTCTCCAGCGGCACGGTTAAAGCCCCTTCCAGCGGCACGCTTCAGGCGAGCCCCCGGTGGCACAGGCATTATGCCCCTTCAACGGCACAGCGGCCTGGCTCCCCAACGGCACAGTGGTGAATTCCCCTGAACGGCACGCACCGGCAGAAGACACAACGGTCAATAGGCAGACCCATTGGCGCGCAGCTCGGCCACTTCCAACGCCATCTAGCACCCGCCTTGGTGTCGCCTTCTGGTTGGATGAGGGAGATCCCCACCTGACGGAGACAAGATCCGGGTCAACCTCGGATGGCAGTGCCGTCATGAGGTCCCCCGTCAACGGCCCACCTATAAAAGCCTCTCAGAAAGAAAGAGAAAGGAGGCGAAGCCACCCGTTCGAAGAGAATAGCAGAGAAGAAGAAGAAGAAGAGAAGAAGAAGAAGAAGGTAGAGGAGAGCAAGGAGAGAAAGAGAGAGTGTGTTGTGTAGTGGAGTGGGAAGGATGGCAGTGAAGGGGACGGTCACCCTTCCTCATCCTGACCCTTTCCCCAAAACTTTTCTCCCTTTCTCTTCCCCATTTCTCTCCCCCGTCTATTTGGATGTATTGCATTATGTTTAGCCTTCAGGCTATGATCCTTGTCATTTTGAGCTCGTCATGAATGAAACATCTTCTGGCTTTGCCTTCTTTCATTGTATTTGTTGCTTTCTTCTTATCGTTGATCCATGGGTTTTGTGCGTCTGCTCCCAATCTACCAACTTCTGGCTCCATCTCACTTCCCGTGGCACTAGCCTGCCTGATGGATGGGTTTGTCCTTGGCATGATGGGGCAGAGCTGGCCTCTTCCCCCTCCTGGGGCTTTCCTTAGTACAACAGCCCTTGAGCCTTTGCTAAACAGGTCTGTGGGGGTCCACTCTCCTTTTGACACTTTGGATCCCCTCAATGCCTAGAGCGTCCTCCTTGGCCCTCCTTCAGAACCAGTAGTGTACACATATATGCTCAAGCCTCCCAGCCATCAGCCCACTCAGGCCCTCCAACGGCACACCTTCCTGGGTCTGCTCAGTGGCACATTCCTCCATTTGTCTGCCCAGCGGCACAGACTCCCCTGGGTTGCACAACGGCACGCCCTTCCCGTTTGTTGGCTCAGCATTACACCCTTCATGTTCCTCTGCTTAGCGGTACACTTTCCTTGGCTGCCTCAGCGGCACACCTCCCCTGTTGGCCTGCTCAGCGGCACACACCTTGGCTGTCACTTCTTCGGTGCACTCATAGCTTGCATCAGTCCACTAGTTTCTTGTTCGGCGTTTTCTCCGAGTTTTCTAAAGTTTCCTCAAAGGTGGCTGCCTAGGCACACACCTCAAGTTGTTGGTTCATGTCACTCCTTGTGGGCATGTCCCTTGTATTCCCTTACCATCCGGGTCAATGGGAGATGCTGCCGAATTTTTGTCAGAAATAACGATATATTAAAAGACAAAAAAAGGGAAGCAATAAACGAATGAAGTAAGCAACAATAAAACATTCTAACCAAGATAAAGGAACTATTCAAGGCTCTAAGATTCGGACTGAACAAGACTCCAAGAACTACACCGCTGAACATGACTTGGGATTCAATCTCATGGCAGGGAACTTAAAGCTTAACCATTTGGGACTCTCTCTCAGACATGAACTGGACAAGGGATCCTCTCTCGAACCCTGGCCCACTCCTTGAGCGGCGCACTTTGCTTGGTTTCATTCTCCACTCTTCCCAGTGGTACACTCCCACCTGCCTCCAGCGGTACGCCTTAGTTCTTCCCCCTTTTACCTTCAGCGGCACACTCCTAGATCCCCCAGCGGTACACTCTTCTTTGCCTTCTGAGTAGTACACCTCCTCTACCCTTCAGCGGTACGCTCCCCTTGGCTCCCCAGCAACACACTTCCTAATCCTCCAGCGACACACTCCCAATTCCACCTCCAGCGGTACACTCTCAGTTGAACTTTGTTCAACCTGTTGAACTTCGTTCCATCCATCTGAACTCCAGCCCACTTTTCCTTAACCCTTCACTCCCAGTTTTTACTTTCAGCGGTACACTCCCAGCTCTCCAGCGGTACACTCTCCTTAAGCCTTTAGCAGTGCACTCCTCCAACCCTTCCAGCGGTACACTCCCAATGCTCCAGCGGTACACTCCCCTTGGCCCTCTAGTAGTGCACTCCTCCAACTCTTCTAGCGGTACACTCCCAGCTCTCCAGCGGTACACTCCCCAACTCCCCAGCGATACGCCTACTAATCCCCAGCGGCACACTTCCTAACTCTCCAGCGGTACACTCCATCATCTCTCCAATAAATATATAGGTATAATGAAAATTATAATAAAAGGGACAATAAGTAATAATAATAATGATAAGACAAAAAAGGGAATGGCTCCAATCAAGCAACGAGCGGAGAGAAGATAACAAAAGGGGTAATGCTAATGAATGAACGACAGTGATGAATGTCACTCGAGGCAACCCACGAACATAACGGTATGGCCCTCGTCTCTCCTTCTTGGATCTCGAACCCGGGAATACTAATGATGCTCTTGTGAGCCGAACGTCATTCTCGGGAGTCCTCTCTCTCTCGTCATGGTGACCGTCCAGTCTTACCTCGGGCCAATATCTCATCAGGGTCCCCTCCCTCACTGGGATATGACTTTCCCCCTTGCATTAAAATTGCCATCCCTCGGCAGACATTTGCATGGATTCGTCCCCTGCTACCGTCTTGTTTTCCGTATGGATCTCCGCCCAAACATAGAATGGTCCATCGGCGACCGACATAACCTGAGTATTCATGCCCTCACCTCGGGCTTACTGCATAACCCGACTACCATTTCCTTCATGTATTAATTAGTATTTCTTTTGATCATGGAGCCCTTATTTCCGGTAATTAATCAAGGGTATTCCTCTCTCCGAGGGGATGTAAATGACGTTGTGACCTTTATGGCACAACGGGTCTCAGTCCCGACCCGAACCATACAATCTTCTGATTAGTCAGGCCGAGCGCACCATGGGCTTCCATGAAGCCCGAACAAATCGTCATCTCGGTGACTGGCACGCCCACGCACTCAATAAACGAATGAACTGTGAAGAAAATAATCTGTGATAAGAAGTGCGTCCACAGATGCATGCTGGGCTAAAATAAAAGAAATCGTTAAAATAAATGCGAAGAAAGATTAAAATATAAAATACTCGAGAATAATATTGCTAGGCTGGGAGATTCAGAATCAAGATACTATCCGCAACCACGGCGTGCAGGATAGAACCAACCTCCTCGGGTTTTCTCAACCCAACGGCTTATCCGGAGATTAAACACGTGAACCTGGATCATCATCATTTTTGTTAAAGGGGAACATCAGATCCTAGAACACGTAGATAATCAACTGGTTCTTGAGATAATATAGCATAGTACCATATAGTAATGCAATAAGGGACGCAGGGACAGAAGGCCATACCTGACTTACCTGTGCAGGCGAAACGGCATATTTCTTGGATTTTCATTTTCAGGTTTTTATGGCTTTTCATGTATAAGACAAATATGATAAACAAACAAGTATAACATAGCGATTAACTGAACGACAAACAACATGACATAACATGATGATCAGATAAAATGGGAGACAATGCAACATAACATAACAAAGGCATAAACAGACAATACGCATGCATGAACACGGTGTGACAAGACAACAATGCGGCGGGACAACACACGGTTGTGACAAGAATATGACGGATGACCACACGGTTGGGACAAGAACACAGGACACAAAGGGACGACTAGATGACTAAAAACATGCAGTAAGGGACAAAATAACATGTGTGGGACAACACGGTGGGATATGAACACGTGACAAGGACACGGCGGGACAAAAGACATGACACATATCCACTTCAATCGAAACTCAAGATCAGAATGAATACAGAGCCGCCAGGTTCATATACGTGAGGCAAAACCCTCTCATATAGATATAATCATTGCAAACAAAAGCTGAGAAGGACATGAGCTTCAGAACAGATCGAGAGATATGATTGAAGAAGGAAAGAACAGATCAAAGATGTGGACATGAGGTAGATAGAACAAAAATATGGAGCAAGGAAAGCTTGAGCAGCTGCAACCTGAACACTTAGCAAACAGATTACGTATCTGTCCTCAAAACAAATACAAATGCATGAAAAAGAAGACAAAGAGACACACATTTCTTGCTTTTTTTTTATATAATTTTTGGTTTTTTTAGATTTTCATCAGTATTTCATTTTTCTGGATTTTTGAAGTATTTGATTTTTTTAGGTTTTTGAACATATTTGATGATTTTTTTTCTTTTTTTCTTCTCTTTTTGGATTTGGACATAGCAATCCGCAGCACCTAAAGACGCGCTCAAACTACTGGCCAGGGATCGTTGTTCCTACCCCTTTCATTAAAGACTTCCCTTGAGCAGGGTGTGCATGTGAGGGTGGCTTACCACAACCAACTGTCTCTAAAGAACGGTGCCCCTACTAAGGCCATACCCGGGATACAACCTAGCCTACAAGGAAAAAGTAGAAGAAAAATTGGAGACAAGCTTCGTACAGGATGGGAGATATCAAGACTTGAATTCCTTCCAAGGCACTACCCCTCAAAGAGAAGATCTGTTGCGCCGGGGTTTTGAGTCTTCAACCTTAATTTTGCATAGCCCTTATCGGCCAGATATTGAAATAACGCTCACTTTTGATTTTGATACACGCATGGTGCTGCACTACCCTTCACCGTTTTACGCGAACCTCAACTCTTGTTAGGAGAAGCAGGCCCGGTTACTAGGATCAGGGGCATTTTTCATGGTGTTTTTCACTTATTTCTTTTTTTCCTTTCTTTTCTTTCAAGACTGCCCCTATTTGAAACCTCTCTCGTATCGGGGAATGCCTAGGTTGGTTATTTCGTCCGTCGATCTCTTGCCCCTGCACTTGGCCGAGTAGAGAAGAGAAAAGGCCTTTGTGCATACCCATGTTATGGCCAAAGCAGTAACGATGTTGCATTAGAGAGATCGGCTATGGCTCGCCGTGTAGTGTGTGAAAAATCCGTACTCAAAGGTCACCCTCAACAATCAGGGAAAGGAACTAGACTCATAGCGCGGAGCTATCACCAGCCTAAGATGCTACAGAAGTGACTCATTTTAATTAAAATATGTAAATTTCTAAAAGCCACTTAACCATGTTGAGGAATACCATTATAAGCACGTGCAGGAATAAATAGAAATATTAGCAATGACAGTATATTTCTTACACAAAATAAAGATACCTTTGCAAATCTATGGCGTTGAAAAAGTGGCGTCCTGAAGCGATCTCGATCATCGAGCTTTGAGGAGCGCGAGTAGCTTTGTTTTCCTTGCTTGCCAGGACAAAATGTAGAGATTGCTTGATATGGAGGAGCGGCAGACATCAAACTAGACGAAAAAAGGATAAAAAGGAAGAGAGTCGAGGGCTAGAACTCTCTCGTTAAGGCACAGAGGCCCTGATAACAAGGAACCAGATACATAATAAATAGAGATTAACTGAGATCAAGGTGGACTAAAGTCTCGAAAACAGCAAGAAAAAGGGTGATGACCCTGAAAGGGTGAGACAGAACGAATAGACGAACCATAAAAAGATTGTGGCAAAGATACGAGGGAAGAAGAGTGATCTTCCGACGTGGTCGGAGAAAAGGAACTAGACTCACCCGACAGGGTCGGGGAAGGAGAGTGAGAACCACCCGACAAGGTCGGGGAAAGAAAATGATAGACACCTGACAGGGTCGGGGAAGAAGAGTGAGAACCACCCGACATGGTCGGGGAAAGAAAACGGTAATCACCCGACATGGTCGGGGAACGAGCATGAGGAGCCCCCAACAAGGTCGGAGGAAAAGGATGAGAAGCGGAATCCGGACGTACCCGGAGAAAAAAAACTAGAAGATGCCCCTGGATCAGGGGAAGAGAAGGACGTAGGCCGAGACCTAAAATGGTGAGGACAGGAGAAGATGGTAGAAATGTAGTCAGGTGGTGGAAGGTACACCACCCAAGGATAAGAACTGAGCAACAGAAAAGATGACTGAAAGAGAGATAAAGAGATAGAAGAAGAAGGTGGAGTGGGCCCCCGAATGCACAACTGCTGGCCCTCGAACTTATGTCGATGCCTCTTCTTGGCCAAAATCTTCTTGCAACAACTCCGCCTGGCGCGGACTCGGGCCTTCAGGCTTCTTGTCTTGCAATGTTTTCTCAAACAACGGGCCCATCTGGCAGACGGCCTGGCTCGGTCATGAATATGCAACTTCATCGGGACGGTTGCCCCTAGCTGTGCGGTGCTAACCATAGAAGGGCATTCCAGAACAGTCAACTCCTTGGGAAGAACATCAGGAAGCAGTGGAGTTTTGTCATTCGGCACTAGAACATGGAGCTTTGGCATCTTCACTCGACAGTTGGGCATGAAGCATAACTCCCTTGCTAGAAGAGCAGGACGGAACTGAGGGAGGGTGATGCGCGGCATTGACGTGGCCACCTCACCAATAAGCTGAGGGAGATGAGACAGAAAATGCAGAATGCCCCTGGCCAATCTCGAAGACACGGCCAATTGCCCCTTGAATGCTGAATTCATGAAACTTCTGGCGGCCGTGTGGGTTAGCACCATTTGGGCGGAAAACTCTTCTAGGCCAGTAAACTGAATAACAATCAAGCGAGAGCTGATAACAACATCAATAGTGAATTCTCCGGTGAGCAAAGAGATTGCCATCGGCCTCGCTTTTGAAGAAGCTGGCACCAGTGCACAGGAACTCTTCTTATCAATTATCTTCATAGCAAGTGCAGGCTCATTGTACATCCCTAGAATAGCCAGGGACCAGGACTCGGACCGGCATGCGGCAAATGAAGTCTTGAAGCTTATAATGCCCAGTCAAAACCTGGCTCGGCTCTTCATCTCCCTGGGGACTAGACCCGAGGGGCACCAAAGGTAGCGCGCACCCGCTCCGTGGGTTGGAGATAGGTGAAGAGAGGGGTGGAGCAGGCTTGGCAGGTGTGGGTGAAGGTAATGCTAGTAATGGAGAGATAACAGCGATGATAGGCTCTGGTGGGGGTAAAGTTATGGAAGGTGGAGGCTGTTTCGCACATCTTTTTCTTCTCCTTTCGTTTTGCCTTTTCGTTCGCGTATCGATTAACCAATTAACTAACTTGTAGTCAACTGACTGATTGACGACGCGGGCGTGCCAGTCACATGCGTGACGATTCTATTGTGCGCTCATTCTGACCCATGTCGGACGAATGTGAGGTTCGGTCGGGACCAGCAGTCCGCCATACCATAAAGACTATGGCGTTAATTACATCCCCCACGAGGAGGGAACACCTTTGATTAATTGCCGAGATAGCGGGCTGTCGAAACCGGATTAAAAAGAGCTACATGATGATCACGACGAAGGCATGCCGGATGCATATGTTTATGGAATTATGGATCCTCGGTACATGGCGGAGGACGTGGGTCCAAAGACCGCCGTCGCGCATAGCGAAGACTTCCGACCAGACATAATCCGGCTTTTCCGTCGACGCCATTTGATATACCCGAGGATGTATGCATGGATGCACATATGACGTTCATGACTATATTAAGCATGATAATGGAATTGTGAAAGTAAATGATGGTCAGCCACGTTTATTACTCCTCATCGAGAGGAGGGAAGGCAACATAAGTGTGACAGCGAAAGCAAAGTGCTAATAGACGTGGTAATGAAGATATGACGACAATATAATTCGGGCTCGCTTGGTCCCTCCCTTGTTCAATTTATTATCCATTATGATTTATCAACGCCGACCCCGGGGGACGAGGTCCACTCGGGGGGGGCAAATAAGCGATTAAAGTAGCAAGAGGCTTTGAAACCGGCGCGACCATGCAATAGGTAGTTTATACGGCGCGACGAAGCGTAGGTATAGATGTTAATACGGTGCGGTGACCAAGCATGTTGAAACGGCGCGCAAGGGCTTTGGGGCGCGCCGGTTTAGGGTGCGCCGGAAAGGCGCAAAGGAAAAAAAAATGGAAATGAGTGTGGGGTTAATCCGACGCGGGGGGGTACCGCGCCTGTTTAGGGCGCGCCGGTCAAGACCGCGCCGTACTAAGCCTGTTTTATTGAGTTTTGAACTTTTTTTTAAGTTTGTTAGACTTCATGGGACCCTTTCTTGAGTTTTTGGGCTAGATGATTGTTCGATTGGAGTCCACGGCCCTCTGGAGATGAGGGGGGAGGTCAGTGCGAGGTTCATACTCGAGCACCGAGATGATCGGGTCCAGAACGATCATTTCATTAAGGCTTATTTATTCTTAATCTGTCCAAAATTGGACAGCATCTCCCCTGGACCTGAAGAGTTGCAGGGGAGAAGCGGGGTCATGTTCACCTGTGGAACAAGCCCCTAAACCGCCGGTCTGCACAATGGCAGCCAGCAAACCCCAGTGGATGGAGTACTCCGATGACTAGCCTGCTAGGAGCACCAAAATTCCGTAGGGGAAGAAACAGAGGGACGAAGCCGTTGACGGTGGGAGCAATACCCCGAGGACTAGCCTGCGAGGGGTGGACAACCCACAGTATATGACTTATCCCTTAGAGGAACCGACCATTAGGGAGATGGGACTCCGAGGGCTAGCCTGCGAGGAGCACACATCCCCGGTCTCCGTTGGGTCCTGGACTGTTAGAGTCTAGCTCGTTGAACCGAGACCTCTTCGTTACTACCCGCTGTGGGCTCAGGAAGAACGTCTACCATCGGGAGGTAGGGTTCTTAGTTGCCTAGCAATTTCGTGAAACCGCAGGGGCATGTTCCCCTTCCCCGGATGATAGAGATAATAAGAAGGAAAACCCCGGAAGCCATTCGGATGACCATGATGCGTAGAGATAGTAAATGCATAAATAAGGGAGGTCCATTACGCGGCATATGTTCGATCAGTTAGAGAGCATCGTTCAGGGGACAAAACCCCACGCTTGGCGGAGAGAGGCACGCGCAGAAGCACGGCTCCGTCCGAGAAGAGAGGGGTATGCAAGAATCATGAGATTAAACAGGAGAATATTCGGAGGGGGAAACCCCGGGGAAGGGGCGTTTCTATAGCCCACGATGATTCAGGGCATGGTAAGAGATTCGGGGAAAGTGGAATCAGGGAATGACACGGAGAGAGAGACTCACGCGCACGCATTGGCATACATGAGAAAGGGAAGATGAATACCACTCATTCGACCCATTAAACCTAGCGCTCAGCATGGATATATATATACATATATGCGTTACCATCCCAGAAACCGGAATGGTTCGGCATTTACATCATCAGATTATGGCACCAGCGCCGTTATTCGATCGCCGTTCAACAATAATAGAAGCAGAGGACGCTCATAGCGCAATAACAGGGGAAAGAGTAGCAGAGAAAATCACGTAGAGGGGGGAGAAGAATCGACTCATATCATCGTCGCTCCTCCCCCTCTCGCTTACATTCGATGGGCAGAAGTTTCAGAAGAGGAAACTGCGGAAAACCGGAAAGGGATCAGCGCCCGCGCCCACCTGTTCCTGAAACAGGGCGTCGTAGAAGAAGAGGATGGCCGGCGGTAGCTCCTCCGAAGGAACCCTCTCAAAAAACTTCTCTCTCTTCTTTTTTTCTTTTTGTCTGTGTGTGGCCTCCTTTCTTTTTTTTCGCCTCTTCTGATCTCTCTTTCACCTCTTTTTTTTACTCTCTCCCCCCTTCTTCTTCTTGTTGCTCTCGAACAGCCGTATATATAGGGCATGAGTTAGAACGTTGAATCGGCGTGGGATTGGCGCGCCGGAGGAGCCTTCAAGGCTTATCACGCCGGGATCGAAGCCATCATCAGGGTGATCTGCGCGCCGGCATGAGGGCTGAAGATGGGGGCGCGCCGGTACAAGGGTTGAAGGTAGGGGCGCGCCGGGATAAGGGTATTGAGTGAGGGGCGCGCCGGTTTAAGGCGCGCCGGACTAATGTCCCTTGTTGCTTTTAAGCCAGTCGATGGACCCGGGGATAATTCCGGGGGCCATCGTGAACATGTACTCTGCGACTGCCCACTAAGACTTCGACGATACGATCTGTCGAAGCTCCTAGATTGGCGTACGGCCATTTTCCAGGTTCTGGATTGCTTTAGGCTGCTCGCACAGGTCTTCTGCGGGCATACGGCCTTCAGCTCTCTGACCCAAGCCGTTAACCTGGCCTGGTTCATCTCCGAGGCTTCTCGTAAAGCGTGACAACACCAGGGATAGCTCCGCCCGAGCTGGGTGGTCATTCGGCTGCTAATGGGCCCATCTTGGCAGGAAGCCGCACCCATGTCGGGTGATCGGGATCTTCCGCCGCCAGAGCTTTCGGTCCTCCATACTGGAGAGCCGGGGGAACTCCTTCATCCTCGGGAGAACCTTCTCAGTTGGTGGGGGACCACCGGATAGACCGTCGTCCTTGATCGGACAACGGGTGTGGTGGATGTGGCATGACAGAGTCGATGCCGGTTCATTGGGCAGGCTTGGTCGCACTGCCGGTTGGTTGTGAGCTTGTCCCGGCTCCCCTGAGGTGAAGTCCCCATATCTATACGGAGCGACTCGAGGCTCTGGCAGCTTTGAAAAGTATTCAATATGTTGATATTTATCGGCTTCCGTGCTTCGGTGGACCGGGTCATTCGTCTTTACGGCTTGGTCGCCGACGATCATATTTTAGGTGCCAACAAATGCCCCCAGACGTGGGTGTTGCGAGCAAGGCACGAGTGTAGCAGGGCCGACGGATGTATTTCACCCGGACTGACCTTCCCTTTGGTTGGCGAGTGCCTGGGCTGGCCCTTGATTCGGCACGGGCGTTGACCCGGTATCGTTCAGTCGTCAGTACGGCGCGGGATAACCCGGCGCGCCTACTTGGTGCACTCACGATGCTGGCGTGTTAATACGGCGCGGCCTTGATGCTGACGCTTTGATCCGATGCGCCTTTTACCGGCGCGCCTTTTGCTTGACGGGTTGTTAATCTGGCGCGCTAAATAGCGCGCCGGTCTAGCGATGGGGAACTTCCCCTATTTATCTTCCTTCCCTTGCTTTTTTTCTTCATCGCCCTTCATTTGACGTTTTTCTTTCTCTCTCTTCTCCTTCTTCTCCCCTTCTGGCGCCGAGAGCGGCGATTTTCCTTTGGGTGAGTGGAGATGCTGTCCCTTTGGGTCTCGAAACCCATTCTTTGGACCCCGGGAGGCTTCTAGCAGGGCTTGCCCTCGGAGCTATTCCCCCGGGTGTTCCTCTGGCCTCGGTGTAATGCCGATGGCTGTCTTTTAGGGACCGTTCCTCAGTGGACGCGTTCCCGCTTTTCTTCGGCAATTCCCCGTGCTGGGGAGACTTTGCCGAAATTTTGTCAGAAGTTTGCCTTTGATTAGCCGTTTCCTGACGTTGTTTTTGTTTGATATGCTCTTTTCGCAGCTGTTATGGCATCCAGCTCTTCCTCTCGTGCCGTGGTGACATGGGAGAATGTTAATTCTCTCGACTGGGGTCACGGTCAGGTGGCCATAGTTGCGGAGTCCTCGGATTCGGAGATGGACACCGTAGACACCGGTCGTCTCCTTATCCTCGGGGGCGACTCCTTTCATTATAATAGAGAAGACGTGATCAGGAAGTATCATCCCAAGGACAAACACCTGATGTCCCTTCTTCGGCGTTTCAACCTTCAGGGGAAGCGGGACGTGTTTGCCGTGCGGAAGGTCGAGCAGGCTCTGCTGGTGGAGAGAGACAGCTTGGCCAAATGCGTAACGCGGGGAAGACCCATCTATCTCCCTAGGGAGGTCAGGAAGTGGAGCGTTGTGCTGGGGCTGCAAGACCTGGCTCCGTCAGACGGACTGTTGACCAGAGCTCCTGAATTTGTGCCTGCTCGGTGGAATGACTCCGTGGGCAGGGTAGATCGGGAGAAGCCGATCTTTGGCTTATTCCTTGCCCCGTTGAGGTGGGGATATAGAGATGAGTCATTTTTGCTGGATTGCTTGGCGATTCGCTTCAAGCACCAGATCTCCGTGGGATGGTTTGCTGAGTTGAAAGTCACAGATGCCCACGCATTCAGGCCCGGAGCAGTGGAATTCACAGACTATGTGCTGCATCACTATGCTCCTCTTTTGACCAGAGCTGGTGTTTATCACAGCGTATATGCTTCAAGGTATCGGTATCCGATTTCCCGAGGCTTGTGCTGCGGCATGATCGAGGTGTTTTGCCCCGAATACAGCACCTTCTATACTTCAGAGGGGGAGACCTCTTTAGACTTGTGGAGTCTATCTCAGCTCAGCGGCCTGCCCATTGATGGAGAGCCGTATGAGGAAGTTTGTTGGCCCCACTGGTTGAAGGACCAGACCGACGGTGACGGTCGGTATATGGCGGGCTACGCCTATCGATATCTAATGAAGGCGTATCGCACCCTCTTCCATTCGTCGCAAGACACGAGAGAAGCTCGAAAGCCGGGCGAGAAACGAAGAGTGCGGATGGGCACTTGGCTTCAATATTTCTTCCAGGGGAAGAACAAGTATGAAGATTTTCCTCCGATAGCACCGGTGGCCCAGAAGCGGAAGAAGAGGATACGACGCCAGGCCGCTTCGTCATTTTCTTCGAGCGGAGGGCAGGGGGAAAACCCAAACCCTACTGGTGTTGATGCAGTGACTCATTGTGCTGCATATTTGGTTTATTGGCTTTGTTCCTTTGCTCTCCCTCAGGGTGACGAGAGCGTGATCAGGGTGGAAGCCATATATCCGGCCTGTCTTATGGCTTGGGGTACCAAGCTGTCTCTTTGCCCAGTGGCCCTGTGCCTCATTTACAAGATGTTGGGAGATTTGCACAAAACGCGCCTCCCCAGAAGCCTTCGGACGGTTGGTCCGTTACATTTCTTTAATGCTTGGGTCTGCACCCTGTTTCCGGAGGCAGCTCCTCGGGCCTTACAAGCGGTTCCCCTGGTCCCGCGCATGATAGAGTTTGCAAGTGCCGAGCCATCATTGCTAATGGAGCAACTTTATGCTATTCGGGGTAAATTGACCAGTCTTCCCGTGGATTCGCCCGGGGTTCTTCATTTCTGGAGCTTAGCTGCTCACTCGAGCCCATTGACGAATAGGACGAGACAGTGCAAACTCTTTGAAACTGAGGAGTACATCCATCCGATTTCCCAGGCCAATTGTACCAGGCCTATTCTGGAGCCGGAGTTGGTTGATTGGGCACTGGCCATAAGGCCTAGTGTCCTCGTCTTTCGCAAGAGCGGCATTCTGTGGTTGGAGCCGTATTACCCGTTCCGTTTCAGTCGGAACTTCGGCTATGACCAGCAGATTCCACATTCCTATTCGCAATTTACACTGCCCAATAGGCACAGGGCCGGGCAAACGTCCAATGATGACGCCCGGATATGGTGGGACTTTTTCCATCGTCGCGAAGACGTTTCTTTCCGGGTGCCCGCCCCCGCACGGTTCCCTCGCGTCACGCCTGAATACATCAAGTGGTGGAACGCGCGGACGGGATTTTACAGGACCTCCCGAAGAGAGTGCTGGGCCGTGGCGGAGCACAGGTTCTTAGCTTCCCAACCGGAGCCAGTTCTTGATATTGATGCTTCTTATTTGAAGAAGTAGAAATCTTGGACTAATACGGATGTGAAGGCCTATCTAGAGGCCCGCAAGCTCGTAAAAAGCCGCAGGATGAAAGTTGAGCTGAAGTTGCCCCCGATCAACAAGGATGACTATGTGAAGACCCTTCGGGGTTTATGCCGGGTGAGCAGTGAGAGGGTGATTCTCCAGCAACTCCCTTTGCCGGTAGAAGAGCCCATCGCGGCCGTGGCAGACTGGCGTCCCGAGGTAGACAGGTTGTATCCCTACCGGGCTTTCATTCGCAAAGAGGACAGGCGGGCTGATTTGTATGCCAACACCCCTTGGCTGTTTGCGCTCCTTCGGTCTCACGGCCTCTCGGTGGGTAGCCCCGGCGAAGCCATACTGGACCATCCTCTTCAAATCTCCTTCAAATACGCAGACAGGTGGGGGCTGGACCATCTGAGTCTGTATTACCTGCTATCCTCCCGTGGCCATGAGGACCTGGCACTGTTGGCTGAGCCGAGCGAAAAGATCGGGGATCTATGCTGGCTTATTCGCGAGGCGGCTTCGAGGGACAAGGCGCCCTCGCTATTTTATTGGCCTCTCTTCCCCTTTTATATGGGACCGGCAAGTACGTTCCATCTCTTCCTTCAGGCCCTTCGGCCAGCCTCTTCTTTTTATTGTGGTTGTGTCATTCTCACCCTTGTGCGTATGCAGTCCGATCGACTTCGGAGGAGACTCGGCACTTCAGGGAATTGATCATAAAGGCCCAAAAGCCGACATATTTTGAAGTTCCTGAGCCAGCGCCGACCACGACGCCATTGCCTCCTGTGGATTCGAGGAAGAGGACCAGGTCCCAACTGCGAGAGGCCATCGGGAAGGCGAAAGCGGCGGTGACCCGGGTGACACGGGCACGCCGGAAGAAAGCTGCGGAGCAGACATCGACAACCGACCTTCCTCCCGTTGTATCTTTCGAAGAATTTGAGGCTTCTCGCGCACAAGGGCCAGAGGCCGAAGGTAGGCTCTTCTTTTCTTCAAAGTGCATTAGCTTGTCTTGACTACTTGGGGCGGCCCATGCTGACAGTCACTGATACAGCTGCTGGGGTCGTCGGTCCCGAGGCGACGGTGGATGTAGAGGCTGGGGACGGGGCAGAGGAAATCCTTGTTGTTCCCATAGAAAGGGATCTGCCCTCCCCCACACCCCAGCGGGAGATGGAAGGTAATCCACAGTTTAGTTGCGATAGCAACGTAAATCTTTGTATCTTCAGTCGTCCTGACCCTGTTTTGCTGTGAATTTGTAGTCGATATACAACCATCATTGCTTCCGGGCTCGGAGAGCGTAGAGGAGGTGATCCCCTCGGGGCAGGGAGAACCCGCCCCTGAGGTATCATTTATTGCTGCCCCTGGTGCGGAGAGCACTGGGGGAGTTCCTGCCGAGGGCGATGCTCCTGCTGGTGAGGCTCCTGCTCCGTCGGTGGAGCATCCCAAGAGAGCAGAGGGATCCTCTTCCTCTGAGCGTGTAGACTATGGTGGCGGCTCCAGTGACGAGGAGTCACCGCTGCTTGATTTTGAGACCGACGATGCTGGGGTGTCCTCGGCCTACGAGAGCGACTATTTGACTTTCAGCCCGGCCCGGTTATCATGGGGCGGTCCTGTGCCGTCATTATCGCTTACGAGTGAGGGAGTTGGCACTGGGGAAGTAGCTCTTAAAGAGTTGAGCTTAGTCCCGGCCGAGGTAAGGACCTATCCAGGGTCAATACTTGCCATGCTTCTTTCCTCCTCCTTTTAGCCAGGCTTTTTAAGTGTATATATCTCTGATGCAGACTGAGGTGGCGCTACCGACTATGACGGTGCAAATATCACTCCCGGCCCTGGGAACAGGGCAGGCGACTTTCCCGTCCGTCCTGCGGCCCATCGCATTGCGGTACCCAAAGGATCATGCAGCAGCAATGGTTCCAGTTGGTCCCGGAGCGCTCGTGGAGGTTGATAGTTCGGCGATAGCCGGAGATTCTCCGCCAAGGGAGGCTGCACAGCAGTCAGCTCTGGAGAAGGGTGGCTCTGCTGAGATAGAAGCCGGGGAGATTATTGAGGGACGGACGTCCCCGAACCTTGGGGTTCTTGTTGGACTTCCATCCCAGGGGATCGGTAAGGAGATTGTTGTTGTTGAGGCTCCAGCCACCGCATCTGCCGGTGCGGTTGTTCCCGGTGGTAGTGGGCTGCAGCTTATGCCGTCGTCATCTTCCGGGACGGCTGATGATATATGGGCTGCCGTGGATAGCAGAGTAGAGTTCGAACTGCCCGAGACGTCGCCACTTGGTCTTCAATCCTCGAGTGATGTCGTGTGGCAGTTCCTGGGGACCCTCCAGCAGGCCGTAACAGCCAGTAGGGATTTAACTTATGTTCAGCTGAGGGGGTTGATAGAGCATCTGTCCCGCTCGCTACTGGCCCTTGGCTGTCCCATGGACGACTGGACTCCACGGGTGATCCTGCTCCTGAAGTATGTGAACCGGAGGGAGTTCTTGGGCCGGGAGGCAGCTGACCAGTTGGTGGCCATATCAATGGAGCGGGCTGAAAACAAGACGGCCCTCATTTCCCTGCAAGAGACCGCGGTGAGGGCGAGGGACGAAGCCAACGCCTCTCTTCAACGCCGGAACTCCCTGACGGCCCGGATGACGGCATTGCGGGCCGAACTTTCCAGGATAGAGGCTGAACTTGAAGAAGTAGATCGCCTAGGGGTCCAAAAGGTTGAGGATGCTGAGATGGCCGAAGGACAAGCTGCTTCCCTGGAGGTGAAGCTATCCGAGCTGGAGGCCACCGAGTTCAGATTGCAAGAACTGATCCGTCATCCGTCCTTGGGTATTCCTGTGCTGGAGGACATCTTCCGACGCCCTTCGTCGTAGTCTCTTTTCTTTATGTGCTCACTTTTAATGGACCTTATGTATCCCAGGGCATGGTCCATGTAATCATGCGCCTTCACTTCATAGTAATGAAAAATCTCCATCCTGATTTTGAATGAAGACTCCATCTTGTCATTGTGTTGTTTTTTTTTGTTTGCCCGTCGATTCTAGTTCGAGTGTATGAGTCATTAGGGCAGGAGAGCGCTCACGCCTTCAGGGAAGGGGTGAGGTGTTCACTCCACCGCGCCACGACTTTTCTCAAGACTAGAAACGGCTTTATGCTGGTCAAGAGTTCGGGGAACTCAGGGGGGCATAGTGAAACTGGCAGATAAACGGTCATGCCGAGAGCGGCAAGAATCGAGAACGGGTAGCGACCGGTCTTGCCGATGATGACAAGGGTCGAAAGGGTAGACGGTCTTGCCGATGGTGACAAAAACCGGGTAGGTAGTGACCGATCTTGCCGATGGTGACATGGGTCGAAAGGGTAGACGGTCTTGCCGATGGTGACAAAAACCGGATAGGTAGTGACCGATCTTGCCGATGGTGACAAGGGTCGAAAGGGTAGACGGTCTTGCCGATTGTGACAAAAACCGGATAGGTGGTGACCGATCCTGCCGATGGTGACAAGGGTCGAAAGGGTAGACGGTATTGCCGATGGTGACAAAAATCGGGTAGGTAGTGACCGATCTTGCTGATGGTGACAAGGGTCGAAAGGGTAGACGGTCTTGCCGATTGTGACAAAAACCGGGTAGGTGGTGACCGATCTTGTCGATGGTGACAAGGGTCGAAAGGGTAGACGGTATTGCCGATGGTGACAAAAACCGGGTAGGTAGTGACCGATCTTGCCGATGGTGACAAGGGTCGAAAGGTAGACGGTATTGCCGATGGTGACAAAAACTGGATAGGGTAGCGACCGATCTTGCCGATGGTGACACAGGTCGAAAGGGTAGACGGTCTTACCGATGCTGACAAAAACCGGATGGGGTAGCGACCGATCTTGCCGATGGTGACAAGGGCCGAAAGGGATAGACACTGGACGTGTATAAGTGGGATATCGGATGAAGACCCTCGCCCCGACCTTGGAAATGGCCTTTGGACGACGGATGGTTCATCACTATTCATCATTCATTTTTATTCACATTACTGACCTAAGCGCCCTTTCGGGTTTTCGCCGAAGCCAGCCCCCTCTTGCTTTTGCCCGCGCGCCCTCTCGGGTTTTCACGCGGCGGGGTACCCGATTTTGCCTGCGACGCCCTTTCGGGTTTTCGCCACAGCTGGGTTATAGCCATTTTTGCACTTGACCTGATATAGGAGCAAGTCTGGCGGGGTATCTCTATTTTTAACCAAATTTTTTTCTTTTTTTCTTTTTTTTTTGTTTTTGAATTCGAGATTCAGAAGAACTGGACCGCGGGAACGCTGACCGTCCTTGTCGGTGAGGACAAGGGTTGGTCTTAGGTTTATCTCGTCGACACTGGTTAAATGTCGAAGCAAAGGATATGGTCTATTAGCAAGGATATAAGATTCGAGTTAGGGGTAAAGCTTGACCGATCTCGCCGATGATGACGAGGGTCAAACACATGTTTATTGACCAACATAGGTTATCGTCGAAACAAAGGTGGGTTTATTAGCCAGGACGGAAGGTCCAAGCTTAGGGGTAGGGATTGATCGATCTCGCCGATGATGACGATGGTCGACCATGGGTTTATTCATCATCATGGGTCACATGCCGAAGCAAAGATGGGATTATCAACAGGGACGTAAGGTCCAAGTGAAGGGTAGAGATCGCCGCTCTCGTCGAGGATGACGAGGGTCGAGGAGGGTTTGTTCATCGACATATGTCACTGCCGAAACAAGGATGGGGTTGTCAACAGGGACGTAAGGTCCAAGTTGGGGGTAGAGATTGACCGATCTCATCGAGAATGACGAGGGTCAAAAGGGGTTTGTTCATCGACATGGGTCACATGCCGAAGCAAAGATGAGGTTATTAACAAGGACGTAAGGTCCAAGTTATGGACAGAGATCAACCGATCTCGTCGATGATGACGAGGGTCGAAAGGGTTTGTTAAAGTATTCCCGGTGGGACTTTGATGATTGTTCCTTTCGGAGTTTATAGGGTGGAGAACAGGAGAGGCATTTGGAAATTACTACTTTACCGACTCAGGCGCCCTTTCGGGTTTTCGCCAAAGCCAGCCCCCTCTTGCTTTTGCCCGCGCGCCCTTTCGGGTTTTTACGCGGCGGGGTACCCAATTTTGCCTGCGACGCCCTTTCGGGTTTTCGCCACAGCCGGGCTATAGCCATTTTTGCACTTGTCCCGATGTGGGAGCAAGTCTGGCGGGATATCTCTATTTTTAACCCCATTTTTGTTATATATATATTTTTTGACTTCTTTTTTTTTATTTTATTCGAAATGCGAGTCGAGAAAGGGTAGCTTGATCAGGGCGGAATGCCACTAACCAAGGAGAGGTAGCTTGATTAGGGTGGAAAAACCGCCTAATCCAGGGAAAGTAGCTCGATTAGGGCGGAATGCCGCTAACCAAGGAAAAGTAGTTCGATTAGGGCGGAATGCCACTAACCAAGGAAAAGTAGCTTGATTAGGGCGGAGTGCCACTAACCAAGGAAAAGTAGCTCGATTAAGGCGGAGTGCCACTAACCAAGGAGAAGGTAGCTCGATTAGGGTGGAATGTCGCTAACCAAGGGGAAGGGTAGCTCGGTCAGGGCGGAATGCCACTAACCAAGTAAAAGTAGCTTGATTAGGGCGGAGTGCCACTAACCAAGGAAAAGTAGCTCGATTAAGGCGGAGTGCCACTAACCAAGGAAAAGTAGCTTGATTAGGGCGGAGTGCCATTAACCAAGGAAGGGTAGCTCGGTTAGGGCGGAGTGCCACTAGCCAAGGAAAGGGTAGCTCGGTTAGGTTAGGGCAGAGTGCCACTAGCCAAGGAAAGGGTAGCTTGGTTAGGGCGGAGTGCCACTAGCCAAGAAAAGGGTAGCTTGGTTAGGGCGGAGTGCCACTAGCCAAGAAAAGGGTAGCTTGGTTAGGGCGGAGTGCCACTAGCCAAGAAAAGGGTAGCTTGGTTAGGGCGGAGTGCCACTAGCTAAGGAAAGAGTAGCTTGGTTAGGGCGGAGTGCCATTAACCAAGAAAAAGTAGCTTGATTAGGGCGGAGTGCCACTAGCCAAGGAAAGGGTAGCTCGGTTAGGGCGGAGTGCCACTAGCCAAGGAAAGGGTAGCTTGGTTGGGGCGGAGTGCCACTAGCCAAGAAAAGGGTAGCTTGTGAAAGGGTAGCTTGGTTAGGGCAGAGTGCCACTAGCCAAGGAAAGAGTAGCTTGGTTAGGGCGGAGTGCCACTAGCCAAGAAAAGAGTAGCTTGGTTAGGGCGGAGTGCCACTAGCCAAGAAAAGGGTAGCTTGGTTAGGGCGGAGTGCCACTAGCCAAGAAAAGGGTAGCTTGGTTAGGACGGAGTGCCACTAGCCAAGGAAAGGGTAGCTTGGTTAGGGCGGAGTGCCACTAGCCAAGGAAAGAGTAGCTTGGTTAGGGCGGAGTGCCACTAGCCAAGAAAAGGGTAGCTTGGTTAGGGCGGAGTGCCACTAACCAAGTAAAAGTAGCTTGATTAGGGCGGAGTGCCACTAACCAAGGAAAAGTAGCTCGTGCCACTAACCAAGGAAAAGTAGCTCGATTAGGGCGGAGTGCCATTAACCAAGGAAAAGTAGCTTGATTAGGGCGGAGTGCCACTAGCCAAGGAAAGGGTAGCTCGGTTAGGGCGGAGTGCCACTAGCCAAGGAAAGGGTAGCTTGGTTAGGGCGGAGTGCCACTAGCCAAGGAAAAGGTAGCTTGGTTAGGGCGAGTGCCACTAGCCAAGAAAAGGGTAGCTTGGTTAGGGCGGAGTGCCACTAGCCAAGAAAAGGGTAGCTTGGTTAGGGCGGAGTGCCACTAGCCAAGAAAAGGGTAGCTTGGTTAGGGCGGAGTGCCACTAGCCAAGAAAAGGGTAGCTTGGTTAGGGCGGAGTGCCACTAGCCAAGAAAAGGTAGCTTGGTTAGGGCGGAGTGCCACTAGCCAAGGAAAGGGTAGCTTGGTTAGGGCGGAGTGCCACTAGCCAAGGAAAGGGTAGCTTGGTTAGGGCGGAGTGCCACTAGCCAAGGAAAGGTAGCTTGGTTAGGGCGGAGTGCCACTAGCCAAGGAAAGAGTAGCTTGGTTAGGGCGGAGTGCCACTAGCCAAGAAAAGGGTAACTTGGTTAGGGCGGAGTGCCACTAGCCAAGAAAAGGGTAGCTTGGTTAGGGCGGAGTGCCACTAGCCAAGGAAAGAGTAGCTTGGTTAGGGCGGAGTGCCACTAGCCAAGAAAAAGGGTAGCTTGGTTAGGGCAGAGTGCCACTAGCCAAGGAAAGAGTAGCTTGGTTAGGGCGGAGTGCCACTAGCCAAGAAAAGGGGTTCCGACCGATCACTCGGGGTGTGTCTGCTGCGCCGCATGATACAGCTTAATGTGTTTTCCGTTGAGGGGAGAGAACTGGATGACTCCTTTGTGGTCCACGAGGACGTAGGCACCCCCTTCATATACTCGGCGGACGATATACGGTCCGACCCAGTTTTCGACCAGCTTCCCTTTGGGGTTAGAGGCCATCACTTCTCTTCTTTTGACCATCACCAGGTCTCCTTTCTTGAACTCTCGACCCTTGACTAACTTGTCAAAAGCACGGGCCATGCGAGCTTGGTAGAGTTGGATGTTTTGCTGCACCTGGAGGCATTTTCCTTCGAGCTCAGCGAGCTCTTCCAATCTTCTTTCTGCATTGGTCTGCTCATCACTGACTAATCTGTGCTGGATGGCAACTCGCAATGAAGGAACTTCAAGTTCAATCGGTACTACAGCTTCCGACCCGTAGACAAGGGAGAAGGGTGAACAGCCGGTTGGGGTCTTGTAGACAGTACGATAGGCCCAAAGCGCTTCGTACATCCTTTCTTCCCAATCTTTTTTGTTAGACTTGACAGTCTTCGCCAATAGTGTGCACAAGGTTTTGTTAAAAGCCTCTGCTAGTCCATTGGCTTGAGGGTTGTAGGGGGACGACGTCCTCCAGTCAATTTTGTATTTGTCAGCTAGCCGATAAACCTTCTGGTTTCTGAAATGGCTGCCGTTATCAGAGATGATTCGGCTGGGGATCCCGAACCGGAATATAACATTCTGCCGGAAGAACCTTGCAACTAGTTCTCCGGTCACATCTCTTAGTGCTACTGCCTCCTCCCATCTAAAGAAGTAATCTGTAGCTGCTAAGATGTATCTGCATCCTGATGAAGATGCTGGTAGTGGCCCTACCACGTCCGTGCCCCACTGAGCAAACGGCCAACTTGGTAGGGTGGGATGTAGTGGCACTGGGGGTCTCCTCGCCACATTAGCATGTTCTTGACATTTCTGACAAGCCTTGGCAAACTTGCAGCAATCATTAAATATAGTGGGCCAATAATAACCCAATTTCTTTATCTCTATTTTGATTTTCGGACCGGCCTGGTGTGCCCCAGCTGATCCCGCATGAACTTCTTGCATCACCTGTCCCGCTTCTGCTGAAGACAAGCAACGGAGTAGGACTTTCCTTCGGGCATCTGCCATAATTCGGAACAAGGTCCCGCTTCTCATTTCATAAGAATCCTTGATCCTCAGGAGCTTCATTCTTTGTTCCTTTTCTTTTGGAAGTTGCTGGTGTTGAAACCAGCGTAGGAGATGCTCTCGCCAGTCGGGCTGCTGGACCCCTTCGATGACTGTTACCTCCATCTCATGTTCGTCGGCAAGGACCTCTGTTACGCTGGGGACCTGTCGGCGGTTGATTACTGTTATATTCAGGCTTGTGTCTGGCGGGACCGCCAATGAACTGGCCAGCTTAGCGAGGGCGTCTGCCTGAGCATTCCGACCTCGATTGATGTGCTTGATGCTGATGAAGTAAAATTTTGACATCAGTCGAGTTGCCAACTGGTGATAGGGGAGGAGTTCTTGCTTTCGCACCTCGAACTCTCCTTCCAGCTATTTATAACTAGCATGGAGTCTCCGAACGCTTCCAGCATCTGAATTCCCATGGACAGAGCGATCTGCAACCCGATTATCAGGGCTTCATATTCTGCTTCATTGTTTGTGCATTGTTTGTTTATGGAGCAGGATGTATGCACCACTTCTCCTTCTGGGGACTTCAAGACTATGCCCGCCCCTGCTCTGACCCTGGATGATCCGGTGGCAGAGGTGTCAATTCTGGAAGCGCCATCAAAATATAGCTGCCATAAGGAAGGCTGTACTTGGGCGGCTTCTAGGGTTTCATCCTCGGGAAGTTTCGGTTCCCACGGGCTTTCTCCGGGTATCGGATGTTCAGCAAAGAAATCTGCAATAGCTTGACCTTTGATGGCTTTGCGCGGTACGTAAGAGACATCAAACTCCATAAGGATTACCGCCCATTTGCCCAGGCGGCCTTTGAGTGCTGGCTGGGACATGATATATTTTAGGGGATCCTCCTTGGACACCAAGCTGATTTCATGCGACAACATATAATGCCGGAGCTTTTTGACTGCGAAGACTAGTGCCAGACAGATCTTCTCAATATAAGTATATTTTTCTTCGGTTCTGACCAGTCTTCTACTGAGATAATAGAGGGCCTGCTCTTTTCCTTCTTCATTATTCTGGGCTAGCATTGCCCCCAGAGAATTGTGTGTAGCTGCTATATACAGTATCAATGGCCGTCCTTTCACCGGTGCGCCCAATACTGGAGGAGTCTTCAGATAATCTTTTAGCTTGTCAAAGGCTGTCTGGCAATCTTCATCCCAATAAAAGGGAACATCTTTCATCATCAACTTGTGGAAAGGCTGGCATCGCCCTGACAAATTGGAAATGAACCGCCGGATATAAGCCAGGCGGCCCTGTAGTGACCTCAGCTCGGAGATGTTCCTTGGTGGAGGTAACTCCTGAATCGCCTTGATCTTTGCGGGGTCTATCTCGATCCCCCGATATCGGACGACAAAACCCAAGAATTTTCCGCTCGATACTCCGAACGCACATTTCATAGGATTCATTTTTAGCTCATGCTGCCTCAGCCTCTGAAAAACAATCCGGAGGTCTTGCAGGTGATCTTCTCTTCTTATGGTTTTGACCACCAGGTCGTCTATGTAACATTCGACCTTGTGGTAGAGCAACTCATCAAAGATTTTGGTCATTGCGCGCTGATAGGTTGCGCCAGCATTCTTCAGTCCGAATGGCATTCTCTTGTAATGATAAATGCCTTTAGGAGTTCGGAAAGCAGTATGGACCCGGTCATGCTCCGCAATCCAAATCTGATTGTAGTCGGACGACCCATCCATGAATGACAGGGCTTCATGGCCGGTTGTAGCATCGATCATGACCTCGGTTATTGGCACCAGGAAGTCATCTTTAGGACAGGCTTTATTTAGATCTCGGAAGTCGACACAAATCCGGATCTGTCCATTCTTCTTTTTCACGGGGACGATATTCGCCAGCCATGTGGTGTACTGATTTTCTTCAACAAATCCCACATCAATGAGCTTGTCAACTTCAGCACAGATTCAGGTGATGAGCTCTGGCCTCATACGCCGCGGCGGTTGCTTCACCGGCTCGGCTTCAGGGTTGATTGCCAGCTCATGTTGTGAGACGGCGGGACTTAGACCCGGCATCTCTTTATAAGTCCAGGCGAAGCAATCCCGGTATTCTAGCAGTAGTTGAATGTACAGCTCCCATTCTTCCGGGGCTAGTTGGGCACTGAGGAAGGTAGGCCTAGGGTCCTTCTCATTTCCCAGGTTAACTTTTATCAGTTCGTCGACTGTGGCTTGGCCTCCGTCTTCTATCTCCGGAGGTGCCGGTTGGAGGTCGACGAAGTCTGGAATACCATCTTGAGGGTCGAGTACTTCGACTTCCTCGTCAGACACCGCCAGAGCTTCATGGGGTCTCTTGATCTCTTGTGCTAGCGACTGTGTGGATGGATCTATTGATACTTTCGTTGCCGTTGCAGCTCCTGAGGGTGAGGGAGCAGCTTCAGTGCTTGTAGATGAGGTTGCAGCCATGACAGGCCAGTAGTTGTTTGCCGCCGGACTCGGACAGCATATTGGATTTGTAGCAGAAGTTGAGGGAGTCTCGCCTTCTGAGACAGTTGTATCTTCCACAGAAGTGGCTTTTTCTTTTCTGGTAGCCGGCTCCCCTTGATTGGAGTAAATCGAGGCTCTGTTGACTGGCAGAAAGGGTGTTAAAGTCGTCATTAGCATGACCCCTGCAGAGGGAGAGACTTATGCTTCTTGAGCATCTTCGGCTTCGCTGCTGCTAGCCGTATCAAATTCGGCTTGAAAGGCCGCTCCTTCAGGACGGACCTGCTCCCAGCATCGGCAGGAGATCAAGGTCTCCATTTGTTGATTCCCGGATAGAGCCAATTCAGCATGTTCGGCTTCCGCCGGGTATTCATCAAAGGTTGCCCCCAGAGGGCTATCTTCAGTTGGATAGAAGGTGGAGATGGTGTCCACCTCGTACCGCCCACTGTAATAGTAGTCTTCCAGGGTGAAGCCCAGACTCGGATGTTGAGAGACACGTCTCATTTCTTTGTCCATATTTATAGGATACCACATCTTCTGGAAAGCTTCCTTGCATTTTTGAGGCTGATCGGGAGGGATGTGTTGCTTTTGAAACATCCTGGCCGTCCGATCAGTGGTGAATGCCAGGCCCTGAACAGGAACCCGCGGGTCGGCTAGACCCTCAGGGAGGCTGCAGTCTGTGTCTTCCTGAGTGGGATGCTCCTCAGCCGTATAGAACAAGCTGCTGGGCCCATCTTCTTGTGCCACCTCCCAGGCTTTGAAAGGTTCGACAGTGGGACCATCGAGGCCGGAGACTGGCTTGGTGAGGCCGGCAGGGACTCTGATGCGGTCGTGCTGTCGATCAATATGCACTTCCTTAGCTTTGGGGTATAATGCTGGGGGTGTCACCCTGCCGACATTTCAAGAAGCCATGATGTGGGAAACCACCTTCGGCTTGACATATCCGCGCGGCGGTGGTGGATACCAACCGTCACCCGATCTATTCTTCGATGCCCCTACGGGGGCTTCAGTTTCAGAAACCTTCCGGGGAGATCCCGTCTACAGATTGGCGTCTGCCAAGTGACATTCAAACACCTCGAACGGGTGGATGTCAGCAAATATCCTTTCCTCCTTCCCCTGGAGGCTGTATTTGATGCATTGGTGGAGCGTGGAGGGCACCACCATATTTTCATGCAGCCATGGGCGGCCGAGCAGTGCTTTGTAGGAGGTGCGAGAATCAATGATGTGAAACTGCACCGTTGTAGTGAAATCTGCCAGGGTCAGTGTGAACTCTGCCACCCCCATAGATACTTCACATTTTTGGTTGAAGCCAGCGATACGCATATCCCCGACTTTCTCGAGATGTACATTGAAGTGGTACCTCTCGTATATTCTATATGGCAAGATGTTGACTGCTGCACCAGGGTCAACCAGAATCCGGTTCAGCTCTCTTCCATTCAGATGTCCTTTCATATATAGAGGCCTGTTGTGACTGGCAGTAGGTAGTAGCATGTCTTCTGGAGAGAAGGTCATACTGGCTTCTGGTATAGCCTCAGCTATGCAGGTTTCAAAATGAGCAGGCGTCTGCAGAGCAGTGATGATTGCCTGTCGAGTCTCTTCACTCAAAGAGAGAATTTCCCAGATCGTAAATCGAGCAGGGAGCTTCTTGAGCAACTTCATTATTCGGCTTCCAGCCCGGACATTGGAGAGCTTCATCTCTTCAACCCATCTGGGCTTAGGAGGGTTTTGATTTGTGGGTCCAGACGGACCTGCTTCATCTTCCTCGGACTCGGCACCCTCTTGACTGGCACCGGCTGTCGGGTCTTCTTTATTAGCTGTTGTAGGGCAAGCCCCATCTGCATTTGCATCCTCAGGGGGTTGCGCTGACTGCGGGTGAATGACCCCGGGTGTAGGGTTAGCCTCCTGACAAGGCTGCTTCCCCTTTGACATCTTCATGAATTCAAGGAATGACGGGACTGTCTTGCCCCCAGTCTTGCTGTATAGACCTGACGGAGGAGGGATTTGTACTCCCTTAACTTCCGGCGGAGGTGTCTTGTAGGGTTGCTCCCCTCTGAACATAATGTTGTGATTGGGTGGTGGCTGGCGCCCCCATTTCCGGCCTGACCGAGTGGCATGTGCAGCAGTTGCGGCCTCGGCCTCGCCTCCCCCAGCATGGGGTGTGAAGTAAATTTCTCCTTCTTCCTCTTCTCCGGGCAGGTTGAAAAGTGCTGACAGGGTATTGCAGGAGACCGCCTGTGTTTTATGGGCCCCAGCGGCCTTTCTTTTCTTCTTCTTTTGCTTTTTCTTCTTTTTGGTTTCTGCAGTTGCTTGCCCCCAGAACAGGCTGCTCTCTTGGGGTGGTGCTGCTTCAGCTTCCTCCCCTTGCTTGAGTGAGAGTTGCTCCAGCTCTTGCCATGGGACATGGTCCCGTACCAGCAGAGGTTTCAATTCGGGCTGTACGTATTCCTCCAGCCCTTCAATTAAGTGTTGTAGTCGAAGGACCCCAGGATTGGTTTCCTTGATTACTGGCAGCGGAGTTTGTCTAATCCTGTTGGGTGTATATATTCTGACAGCTGTAGGTGGAGTGTCCCCTACGGGCGCTACCACTGGCGGAGCAGGCCGGGGCGTAATGCCACAGATATATGCCCCCTCTTTTGGGCGGGGTGCCCTCTTCTTCTTGTGCTTCACAGGGATTTGCTGCCATCCCTGCTGTTCCTTCACGGGCTCCAGGAAATGGATTTTGTAGGTGCTCCGTGTGCTTGCTTCAGAGATCTCCTCAGGTAATGCCTGGTAGAGGGAGACATTGTTGACTGCTGCTCTTCGGGGAGGAGCTTCATGTGGCCGAGGAGGGTCTACTTTGTACTCTCCCAGCTCTATCTCATTCTTCTTCACCATCCCTTCGATGATGTCTTTGAAAACATAACAGCCTTCGATTGAATGTCCCAGCATCTGGTGATAGGGGCAGAATCTTGGACTGTCTCTTCTTTTGAGGTCCTCTGGTCTTCTTGGCTCAGGCAGAGTGACCATACTGTATTCTGTTACCCAGTCAAACAGGATCCGGGTCTTATCCTTAGGAAAGGAATAAGCCTTCTTCATTTTGTCCCTCAACGAAGGACCCTCTTTGTCATCTGGAGCTTTCACAGGTTGCGTGGGAGCCGCCTTCTTGCCTTTCTCCTTCTGTTGTTCGAATGCCTTGATATCAAGCGCATTTGCTTCTTTGGGTGTGGGGCGCCGCTCCGCAGCCTTGCCTTTCTGGGCTATGCTGACAGCTGACGTCGGGACAGGTTTAGCTAGGAAAGCCTCCACCTCGGCTACCACATTATTCAGCCGGTCGAACGACCGTATTTCCATTCCGATCATTTTTTCCAGGACCTTCCTCCTGAGATTTTGTTTACATATTTGCACAGCGTCCTCCTGATGCGGGGGTCGCTTGCATCTCATTCCGAGGTTCCTCCACCTCTTGATGTAGTCAAGGACTGTCTCATCTGCCCTTTGTTTTGTCGAATAGAGTTCGGCCACTGTGACTTCCCTTTCTGTGACATGGAATCTTTCTCTGAACTTCCTCTGCATATCTGACCAGTCATTGATTGACCCGGCCGAGAGGCTGGTGTACCATTCAAATGCGAGCCCCGTCAGCGAGGACCCGAAGAATTTCAGCAGATATGACTCGTCGGTGGACAGATCACCCATAACGGTCATATAATATGCAATATGTTCTTTTGGGGAACCTTTCCCGTTGAATTTGTCAAATTTGGGTGGCTTGTTGACTCCCGGGGGAAGTCGCTTAGCCGCATGGTGTTGCGGGTAGGGCACCCGGTAGGCATCGAATGCGACGTAGTCGCCTTCGCTCTTCTCTGTGAGCTTCAGCTCGATCATCCTCTCCACCATCATCCAGTTCACGACCGTGGGGTCGACTGGCTCCGGATAGAAGTGTGCTGGCTGCAGGTACGGGGTGACCAGGGTGGTCGCCTGTGGAGGATGCAGCAGTGGGGGTGCTGGGTGCACCTGAGGAAGCACCGGAGGTAGCAGCGGCTGAGGCTGTGGTGGCCGTTGTTGTGCTGTCGTCACAGTTGGCTCTGACGGCTGGGGTAGTGTGTAAAGTGGTGGAGGGTCGTCTCGACGAGCCGCTCCCCGGGATGATTCACCTTGGACTTCGGGTAGTTTAGAGGCCGATGAGTGTTCAGTTTTCTCCATCAGCTATTTCTTCAGGGAATCTATTTCCCGTTGATATCTCTGTAGCAACATCAAGACTGATGGATCTATAGTGGTGGGGACACCTTCTGTTGTTTCCCCGGACGTACCCTCGGGCAGGATGTCGAGGAGTACGTCGTCTTCTTCTTCCGTCGTTACCACATTAGCGGCCAAGACGGGGGCTTTGTCATCCCAGTGGAGGTATAACTGGGGCTCTTTCTCTTTCATAATTGTCAGAAGCCCTCTTGCTGCTTCTGTCCTGCGGGTAGCTGGTCCCGGCCGTACGGCCAACTGAGCCAGTTCTTGGGGGTCTTCAGGAAGCTCCCCATATCGGCTGGACACACCAGCCATGTTGCAAGTGAAAACCTGCATCCTCCTTCTTTGTCGATGGACCCTCCGCCTTGCTTGTTGCGGAAAGGCTAGCCTCTCGAACACAGAAATTCTTCTTCTTTCTTCCCGCTCGGGGAAGGCTTCATCGGCTTTGATCTCAGAGCCGTCATTGTGTCCATTGTCGTCGACCAACGACATCCTCATTATATCCTCCATTTCTTCTTCATCTGCCGTTGATGGGCAGTAATTTTCTTCAGTGGCGACTGTCTGCATCAGCCGCTGCTGTCCGAGCGAGGTGTTACCCAATCCTCAGAAATAGCTTCTAACCAGGCATGCCATTTCTTCTCGACCCCGTTCTTGATGTAGCACGGGGGAGAGTGGTCGACCTCCAGCAGGAGGAATGTAGGCCAGTCGAGCTCTGTCGGCTGGCTGTTGGAACCTTCGCCCCGTGGCAGGGACGTTGGCTTGACGGGCCACAGCCCAGAAACTTCTGTGACGCGGAGGATCCGCAACCACCTCTTCTTCATTCATCGGGGGCAAGCCCCTTTCTCTTCTCGCTCCCGCCTCGTCGTTCATAGGACGACGGTGGGTGGGCGTTGGATGGTAGGCAGGTTGGGTCCGCTTAGGAACCCACACCTATTTGAATTTCCTCGGCCTGAGCGCCGGGTTTTCTTGGCCATGGTGGCCGGCTTCTTCTCTTTCTGCCCTCCTTCCAGCGAGAGCTTGATAGCTGTTGTAGACAGGGACGTTTGGGATGACGCGATCTGGGGTCACCCGTGCCGTGCGCCCGTTGAGGAAGACACGCATGCCTCCCACCAGCATTGATTTTCCGGACTGAGAGACAGTTCTGGTGATCACGGCAGTATTTTTGCGAGCCTGGCGACGCTGACGTCCTCCAGGGGGCTTGTTGATATGAGTGGGATGCATCGCACGTACAAGGTGGTGCACCAGGCAGCTAGCGGCCGGGGCCGGATCCTTGAGCGAACCATTGCAGCAGGGAGCCTTCAGAGGTTCCATTTCCTTCACGGTTTCCTTGACGGGTTCCGTGGCTTCGACCTCCAGTAAGTCGACAAAGGCCAACCCCAAGAAGTTGGGGAAGCCCACAGCAGGAGGAAAGCTACCAAATTCCATGGGCACCGCCAGGTACCCTTGCGCGTGTCCGGCGACTATCGATTGGTCGAAGTCGACGCCAGCTATTCCATGAGTCGTCATTGTTTGCACTGAAATATCAAACAAGTCGATAATCAGTAGTCTTTGAGAGGGCTTCGAAGCCCGAATATCTAGGCAAAGAGATGAAAGGTGACACTGGTCCCACCGGGCGTGCCAGACTTGTTTCGCACATCTTTTTCTTCTCCTTTCATTTTGCCTTTTCGTTCGCGTATCGATCAACCAATTAACTAACTTGTAGTCAACTGACTGATTGACGACGCGGGCGTGCCAGTCACATGCGTGACGATTCTATTGTGCACTCATTCTGACCCATGTCGGGCGAATGTGAGGTTCGGTCGGGACCAGCAGTCCACCATACCATAAAGGTTATGGCGTTAATTACATCCCCCACGAGGAGGGAACACCTTTGATTAATTGCCGAGATAGCGGGCTGTCGAAGCCGGATTAAAAAGAGCTACATGATGATCACGACGAAGGCATGCCGGATGCATATGTTTATGGAATTATGGATCCTCGGTACATGGCAGAGGACGTGGGTCCAAAGACCGCCGTCGCGCATAGCGAAGACTTCCGACCAGACATAATCCGGCTTTTCCGTCGACGCCATTTGATATACCCGAGGATGTATGCATGGATGCACATATGACGTTCATGACTATATTAAGCATGATAATGGAATTGTGAAAGTAAATGATGGTCAGCCACGTTTATTACTCCTCATCGAGAGGAGGGAAGGCAACATAAGTGTGACAGCGAAAGCAAAGTGCTAACAGACGTGGTAATGAAGATATGATGATAATATAATTCGGGCTCGCTTGGTCCCTCCCTTGTTCAATTTATTATCCATTATGATTTATCAACGCCGACCCCGGGGGACGAGGTCCACTCGGGGGGGGGGGGGCAAATAAGCGATTAAAGCAGCAAGAGGCTTTGAAACCGGCGCGACCATGCAATAGGTAGTTTATACGGCGCGACGAAGCGTAGGTATAGATGTTAATAAGGCGCGGTGACCAAGCATGTTGAAACGGCGCACAAGGACTTTGGGGCGCACCGGTTTAGGGCGCGCCGGAAAGGCGCAAAGGAAAAAAAATGGAAATGAGTGTGGGGTTAATCCGGCGCGGGGGGGTACCGCGCCGGTTTAGGGCGCGCCGGTCAAGACCGCGCCGTACTAAGCCTGTTTTATTGAGTTTTGAACTTTTTTTTAAGTTTGTTAGACTTCATGGGACCCTTTCTTGAGTTGTTGGGCCAGATGATTGTTCGATTGGAGTCCACGGCCCTCTGGAGATGAGGGGGGAGGTCAGTGCGAGGTTCATACTCGAGCACCGAGATGATCGGGTCCAGAACGATCATTTCATTAAGGCTTATTTATTCTTAATCTGTCCAAAATTGGACAACATCTCCCCTGGACCTGAAGAGTTGCAGGGGAGAAGCGGGGTCATGTTCACCTGTGGAACAAGCCCCTAAACCGCCGGTCTGCACAATGGCAGCCAGCAAACCCCAGTGGATGGAGTACTCCGAGGACTAGCCTGCTAGGAGCACCAAAATTCCGTAGGGGAAGAAACAGAGGGACGAAGCCGTTGACGGTGGGAGCAATACCCCGAGGACTAGCCTGCGAGGGGTGGACAACCCACAGTATATGACTTATCCCTTAGAGGAACCGACCATTAGGGAGATGGGACTCCGAGGGCTAGCCTGCGAGGAGCACACATCCCCGGTCTCCGTTGGGTCCTGGACTGTTAGAGTCTAGCTCGTTGAACCGAGACCTCTTCGTTACTACCCGCTGTGGGCTCAGGAAGAACGTCTACCATCGGGAGGTAGGGTTCTTAGTTGCCTAGCAATTTCGTGAAACCGCAGGGGCGTGTTCCCCTTCCCCGGATGATAGAGATAATAAGAAGGAAAACCCCGGAAGCCATTCGGATGACCATGATGCGTAGAGATAGTAAATGCATAAATAAGGGAGGTCCATTACGCGGCATATGTTCGATCAGTTAGAGAGCATCGTTCAGGGGACAAAACCCCACGCTTGGCGGAGAGAGGCACGCGCAGAAGCACGGCTCCGTCCGAGAAGAGAGGGGTATGCAAGAATCATGAGATTAAACAGGAGAATATTCGGAGGGGGAAACCCCGGGGAAGGGGCGTTTCTGTAGCCCACGATGATTCAGGGCATGGTAAGAGATTCGGGGAAAGTGGAATCAGGGAATGACACGGAGAGAGAGACTCACGCGCACGCATTGGCATACATGAGAAAGGGAAGATGAATACCACTCATTCGACCCATTAAACCTAGCGCTCAGCATGGATATATATATACATATATGCGTTACCATCCCAGAAAAGGGAATGGTTCGGCATTTACATCATCAGATTATGGCACCAGCGCCATTATTCGATCGCCGTTCAACAATAATAGAAGCAGAGGACGCTCATAGCGCAATAACAGGGGAAAGAGTAGCAGAGAAAATCGCGTAGAGGGGGGAGAAGAATCGACTCATATCATCATCACTCCTCCCCCTCTCGCTTACATTCGATGGGCAGAAGTTTCAGAAGAGGAAACTACGGAAAACCGGAAAGGGATCAGCGCTCGCGCCCACCTATTCCTGAAACAGGGCATCGTAGAAGAAGAGGATGGCCGGCGGTAGCTCCTCCGAAGGAACCCTCTCGAAAAACTTCTCTCTCTTCTTTTTTTCTTTTTGTCTGTGTGTGGCCTCCTTTCTTTTTTTTCGCCTCTTCTGATCTCTCTTTCACCTCTTTTTTTTACTCTCTCCCCCCTTCTTCTTCTTGTTGCTCTCGAACAGCCGTATATATAGGGCATGAGTTAGAACGTTGAACCGGCGTGGGATTGGCGCGCCGGAGGAGCCTTCAAGGCTTATCACGCCGGGATCGAAGCCATCATCAGGGTGATCTGCGCGCCGGCATGAGGGCTGAAGATGGGGGCGCGCCGGTACAAGGGTTGAAGGTAGGGGCGCGCCGGGATAAGGGTATTGAGTGAGGGGCGCGCCGATTTAAGGCGCGCCGGACTAATGTCCCTTGTTGCTTTTAAGCCAGTCGATGGACCCGGGGATAATTCCGGGGGCCATCGTGAACATGTACTCTGCGACTGCCCACTAAGACTTCGACGATACGATCTGTCGAAGCTCCTAGATTGGCGTACGGCCATTTTCCAGGTTCTGGATTGCTTTAGGCTGCTCGCACAGGTCTTCTGCAGGCATACGGCCTTCAACTCTCTGACCCAAGCCGTTAACCTGGCCTGGTTCGTCTCCGAGGCTTCTCGAAAAGCGTGACAACACCAGGGATAGCTCCGCCCGAGCTGGGTGGTCATTCGGCTGCTAATGGGCCCATCTTGGCAGGAAGCTGCACCCATGTCGGGTGATCGGGATCTTCCACTGCCAGAGCTTTCGGTCCTTCATACTGGAGAGCCGGGGGAACTCCTTCATCCTCGGGAGAACCTTCTCAGTTGGTGGGGGACCACCGGATAGACCGTCATCCTTGATCGGACAACGGGTGTGGTGGATGCAGCATGACAGAGTCGATGCCGGTTCATTGGGCAGGCTTGGTCGCACTGCCGGTTGGTTGTGAGCTTGTCCCGGCTCCCCTGAGGTGAAGTCCCCGTATCTATACGGAGCGACTCGAGGCTCTGGCAGCTTTGAAAAGTATTCAATATGTTGATATTTATCGGCTTCCGTGCTTCGGTGGATCGGGTCATTCGTCTTTACGGCTTGGTCGCCGACGATCATATTTTAGGTGCCAACAGAGGCGTAGGAGAGAGCAAAGGTGAAGATGGTGGCGTGGGCGGAGATGAAGGCAATGGCGGGGGTGTGGGCGTAGGGGTAGCTTGCTCAAACTCGGACGATGATGGGGAATGGAGTGGCATCGGTAGCGGGGATAGTTGTGAAGGTGACGGAACAGGGATCGTTGTGAGAGGAGGCGATGAAGACGGTGGTGGTGACGGCAATGGGAATAATGGAGATGGCGATGATGGGGATGTGGTCAATGGAGGCAGTAGAGATGGGGGTAGAGAATGTGGTGGCGAGGCAGAAGAGGTGGCAGGTCATGGCGCCCATCTCTGACGCGTCGGTACAACACGTCGAGCGGCGTTGGCAGTAGAAGCGATGGTAGAAATGGAGGGGGAAGGAGAAGAGTTTGCGCTAGCCTGAGCAGAGGCTTGGGTTTGTGGAGGCCATGGAGGTTGAGTAGGAGACGGTGAAGGTGAGGGGGTAAGTAAGGGGATAAATAACGCAGCAGGTGCTTTATCAACTGAAGAATCGCAGGGATGCCCCTGGTCTTGAAGCGGAGACGGCTGCCTAGGCGGCGCTTGCTACTGTTGCTGCTGTTGCTTGCTGCTGAAATCTGAAATAACTTTGTGCATAACTGCCCAGTCAACCATCTTCTTGTCTTCCGAGCTGTAAATAAGTACCCGGAACTTGGGGCAGTCCTCAATCAAATGCCCCTTTTGACGATGGAATTCACAGAAATGGATCAAGTTCCCGACCGCGGGTTCGCAAGGCATAACCGGAGGGAGTTGCAATGCATGGGTGGCCATCAAAGCCCTGAAAATATCCGTAAAGGATTCTAGCAACGGAGGGTGAAGAACCTGCTTTGGGGAAGGTGGATGCCGAGGGGTATGAGAAGGTAGTGGGGATGGTAGCGGAGGTTGCGTAGGTAAGGGAGATTGCGTAGGTGAAGGCGGTGGGCTAGAATGATGTGGAGGCATGGAGGGAGCGGGAATATAATGGATGGCATCCACCCGCTCAGGGTGTGACGTTTCTTTGATCGGGAGTGGAGAGGTGTGAGGAAATAAAACAGCGGAGAGCTGACTCGTGGAGGAAGATGTAGTGTGGCGACATGTGGAGGTATAAGGGTGAGTGAGAGTGGAGGGCCGACTCGTGGAGGGATATGAGGTGGGGGGCTGACTTGTGGGGGATGGTGAAGAGAAGGGGTATGTGGAAGGCGAAGGTGGAGGAGACTCGTGGTCAAGGGAAACTAGGAGTTGTTGGGTAACGAAGCGGGCTCGGCTATAAAGTTGTTGCCATGTAGTGATATCGTTCAGGGCTAAGATGCACTTGAGCTCGGGCGTCGCATTAGAAATAATTATCTTGATTTGTTCGCCCTCTGGAATATGCCACGGGACTTGCGTGGCCAGGCGACGCCAGCGGTCGACAAAGGTCGAGAATTCCTCGTCGGGCTTCATCTTCTCTTGGGCCAGATCAACCATAGAATATCTGGGCCCAACCTGGTCCTGGTATTGCTGAATAAATCTTTCTTGCACAACTTGAAAATTCATCATCTGCTCTTGCGGTAACGTGAAGAACCAATCTTTGGCCGAGCTCTTTAAAGATAGGCCAAACAAATAGGCCATCAAGTGTTGATCATGTTGGAACTGGGCCGACTCATATAGGAAATCCTTCAAATGGACGTAGGGGTCACCAATTCCACCATAGCGACGATATGCGAGAATCTATGAACGTGGTGAGAGTTGAAGACCCTGGAATGTAAATAGGATATCCAAAGAAGTTTAGGAATTGATTCGGTGTTGTAATTCATCAAGCTGGCGTTGGGCCTAAGCGAACATCTTCTCGGTAGGAAGAGTCCGAGAAGGATATGGGCCAGCCTGAGCAAGAGAGGATGAACTTAAACCAGGATAATGATGATGGGCCGAATAGAGGGACTCAGCCTGAGAAGAAGGAAAGCACATTCCGGGAATGAAGGAATGCACGGGCCTGGAAGAATCGTGAACGTGGGAATGGGGATTGATCGGGCCAACAGCAGCACGGGCGGGATAAGAAGGCCCGTTTAAAGAATAGGGTCCAATGGAGGAATAAGGAGATGGGCCCGCATGGGAAGAGGAATCCACACGGGGATAAGAAGATGGAGAAGTATAGGAATAAGGTACATGGGAGAAGTGCTCCATGGGGAGAATGGAGACTTTATACAGTCAAGAATTTCAAAGGAATACAAGGATAGAAACGAGCCTAGGACAAATGCAACTAAATAGAGACACATGAAGATGAATTAAACCGAATGAGCCTAATCTGACAAAATGACGTGAATGATGATACCGCAACACACAATGGAGGGGAGAGATGAGAGAAGAACCGACCAATTACCTAATCAAATTAAAAATGATGCGCGAAAATTTTTATAAGTTTCCTTTTAGGACCTTAGTGGATTAATTAAGATATGAATTCACTCAACCACAAGGTACCTAACCAGGGTGGGGGACGGGAAACTAGCAGACTCTAAGGGACTCTCTCTCTCATGAATGCAGACCCTAGACTGAGGGTGGTACGGTACAACCTGCCCAGCGTCCGTGTGAGAATCCACGGCTCACGGGGACTAATACGCACCGACTAGTGTCGTTAAGAAAGCCGTGCCACAATTTCAAAATATTCACACTCACTCACTTTAAAAGATTGAAAAATCAAATTATATAGTGGTAAGCGGAGTCGATCCCACGAGGAGGAAAAATCCTTATTTTATCAAGTTAGAAAAACACCTTATGCTTTGAAAATCGAATTTTGAGTGACATTAATCTAAGGAAAGACAAATTGCATGAAAACTATTTAAAGAACATGAGAGGGTTTAAGAAGAGAAATTAGATGAGATAGAGAGAGAAACACAATTTCACAAATGATGAATTTCATTAAGATGATAGTGGAAAGTCACACTAGAAAAATAAGAATTACAACATGGGAACATCAAAAAGAAAAGATAAGAAAATATAGCCAATGTATGAAGAATAACGCCGCCTCCTTGCCAAGCCTTGGATGAAGATCGCCTCGCCTTGGATGCCGACGTCGTGAGAAGACTAAAAGATGAAGATCCGCCTTGGGATATGAGAGGAAAATAGAGGAAGAAAGAAATAGATGGAGAAAATTTGAAAACAATGCAAAAGGGTGTGTGTGTTGGTGTGTTTTGAGAAGAAACAGTGAAAAACTAGATTGAAAACAGAGAGTGATTTGGAGGAAGAATAACTTTAAAATCAGAAGGAATTAGAAAAAGTGGAAAACATGAAAGTTGTAGAGATTGAGAAGATGAAGAAGATTGATGAATACTTCAGAGTTTAAAACTGAGAGGAAGATGGAGAAAACGGAGGGTGAATAGAGATAGGTCACGGATGAACAGTGCAGAAAAGACACAGGACAGAACGTTAGAAAATTGATTATAGCTTCAAAACCAAGAAGAAGGTGAAGAAGAAGAAGATGTAGATCATTAAAAATCAAAGAACTTTGATGAAGACAACAATCTAAAAAGAGGAGAGGAAGAAGGTGAAAAACTAAGAAGAACAGGAGGTGGTGCGTGGATGAACAGTAAACTTAAAAACTGAACTTTGAAAAACTGATTGTAGCTTGAAAACGGTGACGATTTGGAAGAAGTGGTAGAATAAGAAGTTGAAGAACTTTCAAAAACGCACAACTTTTGTGAAGACAGCAGAAAGAGATGAGGATCAAAAGAGGGAGAAAAACGATGAAGAACAGAAAGTATGAAAATCGGGTGAACAGTAAAAACCGTAGACAGAGCTTTGAAAAACTAATTATAGCATAACAACGAGAAAGAATTAGGAGAAGAGGAAGAAGAAGAAGTTGGAGAAGACTTAAAAATGAAGAACTTTGATGAAGAACTTAACTGCAAAAGATGTTAAGAAAGGCTTCGAAATTAAACCCTAAGGCAGATCTCCAAACTGTTCTCCCCGTAACCCTGCGACCATGGCATCCTTTTATAGGGTTTTTGGTCTCTCACGATCGTGGACTTCCCAAATCCACTCAAATCCAGGTTTTTAGCAATACAACCTCACCCAATTAGACTTATTTCCATCCTTGGAGTCCTCCTTTCCTTGAATATGACTTGGATAAGCTTGAAAATTGGAAGGAGACTTCGATCGGGAAACTGCAGTTGCCATATCTAGTTGAACTTGAAATAGCGATTTCATCTGGGGCGTCCTTTCTTTAAATGACGCCTTAATCTATGACGTCCTTTCCTGAAGTAGCGACTGCATCTCGGGCGTCAGTTTCCTTAATTCCTCATTTGCTATTTTCTTTATTTTTCGTAAAATAGGAATTGACGACCTTCACTTTGGGCGTCCTTTCAATGATTAGCGACCTCCTCTCGGGCGCTAATTCTTTTCTCTTTTTTTTTCTTTTTCCACTTTCTTTTATCAACTGAATTGACGCCCTTGGAGCTGTCGCTTCTTGCTGAAGACGCGCTCTTGCATCTGTCGTTATTTAAATAGCGCCTTGATCTAGGTCGCTTTTTCCTGAAAATTAAAATATCAATCTATTTAATTCTAAAATAATTGTGCAAATATTTAAATATTTCTCACATGGTCTTTTAAGCTCAAAAAGATGATAAAATGCATGAAGACTCAAATAATGAGTGAGAATGTAATTAATGCTCATGTTGCACAAATATACTCAAATAATACTCAAAGATGATGGATGTGATGTAAATTATGATGTAAAATATAGCACTTATCACACCCCCCAACTTACTCATTGCTAGACCCTTAGCAATGCAATTAAATCAAAATTAAGGGCCAACAAGAATTCATAAAGATCATACTCTTATATCCAGCTCTCCCTTCATAGAATCAACCAAAGATTAGGAATCCAGAATCATTAATGCTCATATTAGCCTTAGATTGGAAATTAAAGCACATGACTTAAGAATACAAATCAAAGTTCAATAGCACTTGTGCATGTGTAATTCTAAATCTGCAGTTAAGACAATTGCATCCCCCATTTGTTATTCTAAGTAAGTACCTTTCAACCCTGTACCTCTCAGATCAGAGCATTTAAGCATACTAGCTTTTGTCTGCCTTTTTCTTTTGTTCCTTTGGAACTTTTTTTCTCATTTGCACAACCATAATGCTGCACTACCCTTCACCTTTTTACGCGAACCTCAACACGTCTTAGGTGAAGCAGGCCCGGTTACTCAGATCAGGGGCATTTTTCATGGCGTGATCTTTCTATTTCATCATTTCTTTCTTTTTCAACAATATGCCTTTGCATTTTTTTTAATAGAACTTGGCAGAAAGTTTTTTCTTGAAATAGATCTCATCCTCAAGAAATGCAGAGTATCAGATACAGTTCCCAAAATAACAGAGGGCTTGTCTTATTTTGCTTCATCAGAGTGCATAGTGAATATTTTTCTAATAGTGCACATAAACTTTAAAAAGATTCTTATATCAGTTTTCCATGGCTAGATCGAACTTAATTTTCCTTCAACCTTCTCCCTAGCCTTTTCTAATCCAGAATTACTTTCAATTCAAGCATGAAACAATAAAACTCAGTCGGGAATTTCATCTTTTCATTTTCATGCAAATTTACAAAAAATGATATGCCAAATCCCTACCAGATTGTATTATATGCAATGATGAAAAACTTCTCTCCCCCCCCCAACTTAAATGACATTGTCCTCAATGACATGGAAAGTTGAAATGAAAGAACAATGTAATAATAAAGTTTGCTGAGCAGGAAAGAGACAACCTGGTGTGCGGGACATAATCTCCTTTGGCGACAACTTCCTCTCCTTGGCTTGAATCTAATAATTAAAACACACTGAAACAAAAGCATCAAATAACAAAAATCTTGGGTTACCTCCCAAAAGCGCTAAGTTTTCCGTCTTCAGCCAGACGCATGAAAAATCTTACTCCGGATCACTTAAAGCAATTGATTCTTTTAACAGCTGCTCACTTTCCACGTAAGGTTTTAATCGTTGACCGTTGACAGTGAAAATGTGACCATTTTTAGGATCCAAAATCTTAACAGCACCATGGTCAAAAATTTTAACAATAATGAACGGTCCATCCCATCTGGACTTTAGCTTACCGGGGAACAAACGCAGCCTTGCATTAAATAGCCAAACCTTTTGATTTTCTTGAAAACTCTTTCTGTGAATGTGTTTATCATGAAATGCTTTGGTTTTAGCTTTGTAAATCTTCGCATTTTCATAGGTTTCGTTCCTTAATTCCTCCAGTTCATTAATTTGTAGAGCTCTTTGGGCACCAGCTTGATTAAGATCAAAATTAACTTGCTTAATGGCCCAATAAGCTCTATGTTCCAATTCTACGGGCAAGTGGCAGGCTTTACCAAAAATGAGACGGTAAGGGGACATGCCAATGGGAGTTTTGTATGTAGTTCTATAGGCCCATAATGCATCATCTAGTCTTTCAGACCAATCTTTTCTATCCGGCCTAACAGTTTTATGCAGAATATTTTCAATCTCCCTATTAGAAACTTCAACCTGGCCACTAGTTTGGGGATGATAGGGGGTAGCAAGCTTGTGAGTGATACCATACTTACGAAGCAAAGCTCGGAATTGAAAATGAGTGAAATGAGAACCCCCATCACTAATCAGAGCTCTAGGACAACCAAACCTAGAAAAGATATTCTTCTTCATAAATTTCATAACCACCTTATGGTCATTTATCCTAGTAGCAATGGCTTCAATCCATTTGGAAACATAATCGACCGCCACCAAGATATATTCATTACCAAATGAAGATGGAAACGGTCCCATGAAATCTATTCCCCAAACATCAAAAATTTCAACCACCAGAATGGGATTTAGCGGCATCATATCTCTCTTCGAATTATTGCCCAGAGCTTGGCATCTCAAACATGATTTAGAAAATTCATAAGCATCCTTAAATAACGTGGGCCAATAAAATCCACTTTGTAGCACTTTTGCCGCTGTCTTCTTTCCAGAGAAGTGTCCCCCACAAGTTAAGTTATGACAAAAATTCAATACTGATTGTTGTTCTTCCTCAGGGACACATCTTCTAATTATCTGATCGGGACCCATATGAAACAGCTCAGGGTCCTCCCAGCAATAGTGTTTTACTTTAGAAAAGAAATGATCCTTCTCCTGCTTAGTCCACCCTCCCGGGATCTGACCTACCGCCAGGTAGTTAACAATGTGAGCATACCAAGGAGTTGAAGAATGAGAGAGGGAAAGAATCTGTTCATCGGGAAAAGAATCGGACATTGGAGTACTTTCAGGGATCACTATCCTAAATAAATGATCAGCAACTACATTGGCCAACCCCTTCTTGTCTCTAATTTCTAAATCAAACTCTTGTAATAATAGAATCCATCTAATGAGACGGGGCTTAGCATCCTTCTTGGAAAGTAAGTATTTTAAGGCAGAATGATCGGAGTAAACAATAACCTTAGCCCCTAAAAGATATGATCGAAATTTTTCTAGGGCAAAAACAACAGCTAGAAGCTCCTTCTCCGTGGTGGTGTAATTCATCTGAGCATCAGCAAGGGTGCGACTTGCATAATATATTACCACGGGCTTCTTATCTACCCTTTGTCCTAGGACAGCTCCAACAACATAGTCCGAGGCATCACACATAATCTCAAAAGGAAGCGACCAATCTGGAGATTGAAGAATCGGAGCTTGAGTAAGGGTCGCTTTCAAAGAATTAAAGGCCTTGAGACAAGAATCATCAAAATGGAATGGAGTATCTTTAGCAAGCAACTGTGTGAGGGGACGAGCAATGGTGGAGAAGTTCTGAATAAATCTGCGGTAGAATCCCGCATGGCCAAGAAAGGATCTGATTTACTTGACAGATGTAGGGGGAGGGAGATTGGAAATCAAATCTACTTTAGCTTTATCAACCTCTATTCCCCTTTCCGAAATCACATGGCCTAAAACTATGCCTTCCCTCACCATAAAGTGGCTCTTCTCCCAACTTAACACAAGATTAGCATCAATGCACCTCTTCAAAACCTGAGTCAAATTTTCTAAGCACCCCTCAAAAGAATCACCAAACACCGAAAAATCATCCATGAAAACTTCCAAAGTCTCCCCCACCATGTCAGAAAATATCGACATCATACACCTTTGAAAAGTGGCGGGAGCATTACAAAGCCCGAAAGGCATCCTTCTAAAAGCAAATGTGCCATATGGGCACATAAAAGTGGTTTTTTCTTGATCCTCCGGATAGATAGCAACTTGATTATATCCGGAATAGCCATCCAAAAAGAAAAAATATTTTTGTCCAGCCAGCCTTTCCAGAATTTGATCAACAAATGGGAGTGGAAAATGATCTTTCTTTGTTACTGAATTTAATTTCCTGTAATCAATACAAACCCTCCATCCCGTCTGTAATCGCATGGGCACCTCTTCTCCTTTTTCATTTGTAACCACTGTCAGCCCCGACTTCTTAGGAACCACTTGTGTCGGGCTAACCCATTTGCTATCAAAAATATGATAAATTATCCCAGCATCTAACCACTTAACAACTTCCTTCTTCACCACCTCTTCCATATTTGGATTCAGCCGACGTTGTATCTCTCTACTTGACTTGGCATTGTCCTCCAAATAGATATGATGCATACAAACATCTGGACTTATACCCTTCAAATCTGCCACAGACCATCCTATCGCCCCCCTATGCTCCTTAAGAACTTCTAAGAGTTTAGATTCCTGAGCAGAGGTAAGATTAGAAGCAATGATAATAGGCAAGGTATGATCTGGGCCTAGATAAGCATATTTCAATGAATCCGGTAGAGGCTTAAGTTCCAAAATGGGCGACTGATCAAGAGATGGAAGAATAAGTTCAGCTTGAAGTGGAGGGAGTGGTTCAACTCTAGAATAGGGTGCATAAGAAAGAGGTGAATCTTGAAGCAAACTGCCTTCTTCAATCACATCCTCATTCATATCCGTATTTTCTTCAATTATTTCATCAAAAATATCAATGACATTACATTCTCCCTCATGATCCGGGTATTGTGAAGCTTTAAAAACATTCAGTGAGACCTTCTCTCCGCCAAAGGTAATATCCATCATCCCTGTGGCACAATTAATATTGGCCTTCGCCGTAGCCAAAAATGGGCGTCCCAAAATGATTGGTGTATGTTTTAACTCTTGGGATGAGGCCATATCCAAGATTAAAAAGTCCACTGGGAAATAGCATTCATGAATTTTCACTATCACATCCTCCAACAAACCCTTTGGTGTTTTAACAGACCGATCCGCTAGTTGAAGGATAATAGAAGTGAGCTTTAATTCCCCTAAATCAAATTGCTCATAAATGCAGGTGGGTAACAAATTAACACTTGCTCCAAGATCTAGCAAAGCTTTATTAAATGTCACCCCACCTATATCACATGAAATTAATGGAGCACCAGGGTCCTTCAACTTCTTTGGTAAAGAATTCATTAAAACAGCACTAACATCTTCAGATAGACAGATCTTCTGTGTTCCTGCCTTCGGCTCCCTTCTTGGTGTACAAAGCTCTTTCAAAAACTTCGCATACGCCGGCACATGTTTAATAGCATCTAAGAGTGGAATATTAATATTGACTTGTTTAAATAATTCCAACATCTCTTCTTGATGGACCGGCTTCTTTTGAGCTTTGGCTTTAATACATCCGGAAAAGGGATCTTAGGAACATATCCTTGCAAACCTTCATCAACCTTGACCTTTCCTTTGTCCATTGTCTTCTCTCCCCCATCCGGCTTCTTTTTCTCTTGAACAATTATCAGCTCTTCTTCCTCATTATCACTTTCCTCTCGGGCATCTTGGCCTGAACTACTACCCACATCCTTAGCCTGATATGGATCATTAAGAACTTTCCCGCTCCTAAGGGTAGAGATAGATTTGGCATTCTCGAATTGAGGAACGATAGGAGGGGGTGGCTGAGGTTGATTGGGCTGATTTGGAGGGGGAAGAATAGGAGCTCTTTGCTGAAAACCCGGAGGTTGTTGATTGCGGGGATTAGCTATGGGTTGACTAGGTAGCTGCCCAACATCTCTCCTCATATTACTAGCCGCCAACTGACCTATTTGACCTTCTAACTTAGCAATTGATTGTTGCTGAGAGAGAATAAGTTGCTGAAGTTGGTCAAATTTATCCTCAAAATGAGGCTGAGGGGATTGAGGAGGCGGTTGATAAGGAGCTTGAAACGGGGCTTGAGGTTGATAACGATGTGATGGAAATTGATTATATGAAGCTTGTTGATATGGGGCCTGAGCATGATGGAGTGATGATTGCTGAAATGGAGGTTGTTGTTGTTTATTATGTTGAAAAGGATTTTGAAGATGTTGGTGAGACTGGTTCGAAACTTGAAAAGATTGTTTTGGAATTGAGGGATTGACTTGAGTAGATGGTCCTTGTTGTGATTTCCAAGAAAAATTTGGATGATTTCTCCAGCCCGGATTGTAAGTATTGGAATATGGATCATAATTAGGCTTGGAGATTCCCTGAGCAGCAAAGACTTGTTCTTGAATGAACGGGGGAAGTTGGGCCGCCGTGCGGCAATCAATGACAGCATGATTTGGGCTAGAACATAGAGCACAAAGTTCTTGAAGGTTGGAATCTGAGAAAGATTGATTTTGTTGGATAGAAGGAAAAGAAGGTTCTTGTTTATTCATGGATAATAATTGATCAAGTTTTTGTGCTACCAAATCTACCTTCTCCATCCTTTGTGCCAACAAGTCCACTTTATTCAACTTTTGAGTAAGCGCATTAATATCCATCCTATTCTCCAACTCTCCTTGACTTTTGATTTCATATAGCCCACCCTTCTTAGCAGGTCCAATCATCCTTTCATAAGAGGAAAGTGAAGCATGACTAATAGAATTTTCACTTAACATCTCAAATAAATCATAAGCTTCATCCTCACTTTTACTCATGAAAGCACCCCCACATGAGGCATCTACCATTTGTCTATAGTTTTCTGTTAATCCCTCATAAAAGGCTTGCACAATTTGCCATCTAGATAGGCCATGATGGGGACATTTTCTCAATAGATCTTTCAACCTGTCCCAAGCCTCATGAATTTGCTCCCCAGAATTTTGTGTAAATCCAGTGATGGCCCTTCTCATGGTATTAGTCCTACCAATGGGGTAGAATTTCTTCAAGAACTCTTTTTGCATCTCTCCCCATGTGTCAATTGTTCTACCCAAGGCTCCTAACCAATATTTTGCTTTATCCTTAAGGGAGAATGGGAAGAGAGTAAGCTTAAGGGCATCATCTGAGAAGTTTTGAATTTTGACAGTTGAACATATCTGGAGAAACTCATCGAGATGTTTATATGGATCTTCATTAGTATTGCCATAGAAGGATGGCAACATCTGGATGGTACTAGATTTGATCTCATAATGAACTGCCTGGTTCTGAGGTGCTTGAACATAGAAGGATGGTTGATATTGGTTCGGTATGAAATAATCCTTCATTTGCTTGGGGGCTTGTTGCACTTGTTGGTTTTGATTTTGATTCTCCATGAGGTTAGGTTGGGGTTGGGACTTAGAATGCACTAACCTTTCAACTTCACTAATGGGTCCTATCAAATGAGGGTGGAGGGATCTCCTACCTTGCATACAATGCAAAGGGCCCAAAAGGTAATGATGCTTTTTTTTTCAAAATACAATGAATCCCTATATGAATGAGTTATGCAAGGATTAACTATATGAATGCAAGAATGATGATTTTTATTATTATTATTTTTTTATTTTTTTGGAAAACCTTCTAAGGGCACTCTAACTCCAAGGTGCTTCGTGGTACAACCTGCCCGGCGTCCGTGAGGGAATCCACGGGTACGGGGACTTATGGAGGTCTTAGAAATGGAATTTCAAGTCCAAAGAGACGGAATGCTCAATGGAGTGTCCTTCCAATTCAAGAGGGGTGTAAAGATCCTAATGCCCTTAAGGAGGGGAAATAGATGAGAAGAGAATTTTTTTTTTCAAAAGATGTTGTAAATAAAGAATGAAAAATAAAAAGAGTAACTAAATGCACAAATGCATGAAAGTAATGCAACTAAGATGGAGATATGCTAGCATGATGATTTTTTTTGTTTATGTTTTCTGATTTTTATTTTATTTTTAGAGAATTTTTAGATTTTTTTTAATTTTCAAATAGAGATATGAATGAAATAGTCTATAAACTAAAAATGCCACACAATATGCAAAACTACTTCAAAATAAAATCTAAAAGCATATTTTTTCTGTTTTCTGGATTTTTGACTTTTTTGAAATTTTTCAAAATTTTTCTGATTTTTTCGAATTTTTCAGAAATTAGCAAAACATGAGCTTTACCTACGTTTCTAACCTTTTAGCGACGCTTGATTTTCTCATATTTTTCTGAATTTCTGCTTTCTGTGACAGATCTGGGCTTTAGCGACGCTTCCTGTGACAGATTTTTTTCCTTAGATTTTCAGGTCCGAATTTCTTTGAATTTTCTGATTTTCTGATTTTTTTTACTTTTTCCTGCAAAGTAAAATAGAAAAATAAGTAAAACTATATACAAATCAAACACAAGGAATTTTCCAACATAAAAATTAATTTCCTCCCCGGCAACGGCGCCAAAAATTGATGCGCACCGACTAGTGTCGTTAAGAAAGCCGTGCCACAATTTCAAAATATTCACACTCACTCACTTTAAAAGATTGAAAAATCAAATTATATAGTGGTAAGCGGAGTCGATCCCACGAGGAGGAAAAATCCTTATTTTATCAAGTTAGAAAAACACCTTATGCTTTGAAAATCGAATTTTGAGTGACATTAATCTAAGGAAAGACAAATTGCATGAAAACTATTTAAAGAACATGAGAGGGTTTAAGAAGAGAAATTAGATGAGATAGAGAGAGAAACACAATTTCACAAATGATGAATTTCATTAAGATGATAGTGGAAAGTCACACTAGAAAAATAAGAATTACAACATGGGAACATCAAAAAGAAAAGATAAGAAAATATAGCCAATGCATGAAGAATAACGCCGCCTCCTTGCCAAGCCTTGGATGAAGATCGTCTCGCCTTGGATGCCGAAGTCGTGAGAAGACTAATAGATGAAGATCCGCCTTGTGATATGAGAGGAAAATAGAGGAAGAAAGAAATAGATGGAGAAAATTTGAAAACAATGCAAAAGGGTGTGTGTGTGTTGGTGTGTTTTGAGAAGAAACAGTGAAAAACTAGATTGAAAACAGAGAGTGATTTGGAGGAAGAATAACTTTAAAATCAGATGGAATTAGAAAAAGTGAAAAACATGAAAGTTGTAGAGATTGAGAAGATGCAGAAGATTGATGAAGACTTCAGAGTTTAAAAACGAGATGAAGATGGAGAAAACAGAGGGTGAACAGAGATAGGTCACGGATGAACAGTGCAGAAAAGACACAGGACAGAACGTTAGAAAATTGATTATAGCTTCAAAACCAAGAAGAAGGTGAAGAAGAAGAAGATGTAGATCATTAAAAATCAAAGAACTTTGATGAAGACAACAATCTGAAAAGAGGAGAGGAAGAAGGTGAAAAACTAAGAAGAACAGGAGGTGGTGCGTGGATGAACAGTAAACTTAAAAACTGAACTTTGAAAAACTGATTGTAGCTTGAAAACGGTGACGATTTGGAAGAAGTGGTAGAAGAAGAAGTTGAAGAACTTTAAAAAACGCACAACTTTTGTGAAGACAGCAGAAAGAGATGAGGATCAAAAGAGGGAGAAAAATGATGAAGAACGGAAAGTATGAAAATCGGGTGAACAGTAAAAACCGTAGACAGAGCTTTGAAAAACTAATTATAGCATAACAACGAGAAAGAATTAGGAGAAGAGGAAGAAAAAGAAGTTGGAGAAGACTTAAAAACGAAGAACTTTGATGAAGAACTTAACTGCAAAAGATGAAAAGAAAGGCTTCGAAATTAAACCCTAAGGCAGATCTCCAAACTGTTCTCCCCGTAACCCTGCGACCATGGCATCCTTTTATAGGGTTTTTGGTCTCTCACGATCGTGGACTTCCCAAATCCACTCAAATCCAGGTTTTTAGCAATACAACCTCACCCAATTAGACTTATTTCCATCCTTGGAATCCTCCTTTCCTTGAATATGACTTGGATAAGCTTGAAAATTAGAAGGAGACTTCGATCGGGAAACTGCAGTTGCCATATATGGTTGAACTTGAAATAGCGACTTCATCTGGGCTGTCCTTTCTTTAAATGACGCCTTAATCTATGGCATCCTTTCCTGAAGTAGCGACTGCATCTCGGGCGTCAGTTTCCTTAATTCCTCATTTGCTATTTTCTTTATTTTTCGTAAAATAGGAATTGACGACCTTCACTTTGGGCGTCCTTTCAATGATTAGCGACCTCCTCTCGAGCGCTAATTCTTTTCTCTTTTTTTTCTTTTTTCACTTTCTTTTATCAACTGAATTGACGCCCTTGGAGCTGTCGCTTCTTGCTGAAGACGCGCTCTTGCATCTGTCGTTATTTAAATAGCGCCTTGATCTAGGTCACTTTTTCCTGAAAATTAAAATATCAATCTATTTAATTCCAAAATAATTGTGTAAATATTTAAATATTTCTCACATGATCTTTTAAGCTCAAAAAGATGATAAAATGCATGAAGACTCAAATAATGCGTGAGAATGTAATTAATGCTCATGTTGCACAAATATACTCAAATAATACTTAAAGATGATGGATGTGATGTAAATTATGATGTAAAATATAGCACTTATCAGGGACTTAGGGAGGTCCTCGGCAAGGTTACCTAGTCATCTTCAAGGAGTATGGAGACGAGAGGAAACCTTACCTCGGTAGGAATGCAACTACTAATGAAGAGTATGTATGCCCCTATGCGCACCGGAGTGCATGCAAGAATCTAGCCTAGATCTAGCAACCAATAATCAAACAAATATGTAAGAAATGAAAACAAGTATGCAACGATGATATAAGAGCAGGGGGGAGATCAATAATCAGCACCAAGTGTCATGAAAATCAAATAACATGGCAATCAAAGTGAAGCACAGGTGCATTGTAGCACGACAAGGACAGTCTCTGTAAGACCGCTCAGGGAGATAGACGGTCTGTAGACGACCGTATAATCCAGGGAGTAACGACAGACAAACACGAAAATCAGAAAACTCTGGAATGAAAGGGGATAGCAATCAGAAGCGTACCGGGTTGAACGGTCTCCAGATAGACCGCGTAGGATCTGGAACGGACCTACAGTAACAGTGTAATAGCAACCAAACCAACACTATGGGGACAGAGGCGTACCTATGCTAGCAAGATGAACGGCCAATAATAGACCGTATATCTTATGAACGGGCGGTGATGGACCGCTTATAACAGCTGGCTTTGCAGACGAGATGGCGCTGTTCACAGAGAAGGGCGGTGGACTTTCAGCCATAGAACGATGGACGGCACTAGAAGAACCTCTCAAGTTCCAGAGGATAGAGAATGCGACCCAACCTAGATCAACTTGAATCCACTTCGAGAAAAGGACTTGAAAAGCAAAAGAGAAGGTCAGCAAGTCACTAACACGATGGGCACTAGGTGTCCCACCGTGATCGCCAAAAAAATGGAGTGTTGATGTGGAAAATATAGAGGCTCCTCCTTTTCCTACCAGCGTTAAAATATCCCTCTTCTATGCAGATATGGGAAATAAAATAAAATGAAGGTGGGATGGAATGGAGGAGTGAACCTGTGATCGTGATCGCCACCAAGATGCCGGACATGCGATAAACGCACACCGTACCTTGGAAAGAGGGAGGTACTCACCTTAAAATCAGCACTGACGCGTTGAACGGCTCCTTGTGGACCGCCTGTAGGTACGCGCGGTCTCACGATAGGCCGCTCGTCAGCGCTGGGTGGGACGCGGGATGAAGATGGATGGAGGGTTGAACGGCTTGATGGTGACCGCAGGAGGAGGAAGAACGGTTGATACTAGGCCGTACGTCTCACTGAACGATCTTGAAGAAGCCGCACAAGACCACCACGCCAGAAGTTATAAGGGTCCAACCTCTACCCTTTCCGGTCGGCCAGAAAGGATGGGCCTCGCGTTAGTGTGTTGCTGACCTGCGAAACAAAGTGTAGAATACAAAAGGAAACCCAATATCAGAACGGCAAAGTGTAGTAAGTGCTAGAACGGAAAGGAATAAACATAAATAAATGGAATGGGGAATACCTGGGGGGTTTTAAACCCCTAGGGGCACCAAAAATGTGGGAGGAGGTGTGAATGATGCATGAGAATGACAAAAATGTGGAAGAAACGTGGAGAAAATGACGCATGTAAACTAAAGAGGGCAACAGACTAATGAACTAAAGACACAAAATAATGAGATACTCCCTGACCCGGAGGCCAGTATGGACGTAGAAGGCCTCCCTCCCTGCTCGTAGGTCACTCTAGAATCTGGTAGGGCTTCGCCGTGACCTTGAAATCTCCCCCCCCCCCCTTTCGAAACTTGGCTTTAGGGTCTATTTATAGAGCCTAAGGAGCCAGCCCCGAGATTAAGGTTTTTATCCATTTTTAGGTCGAGATTATCAAATAAAAGATGAAGATAATTCAATTATCTTTCATCTGGAAGAAATGGCACTCAAAGTGATTCAGTATCCGCGGAGAAAAAGACGGGAGAAGTTAGGGATAAAATCACGGATAGAGAGAGAAAACCCTTGAAATTCTCAGAATCGAGACGATGAACAGTCTCACGATAGACCACCCAACGGGATGAGCGGCCATCTCCTAGGCCGTCCAACCCTGTCGGTGGAAATTTAAATAAATCATAAATATTATCCAACTATCCATCGAGATGACCGAAAACCTTGCCGTTGGACTCTCACAGATGAACGGCTGCTGGTAGGCCATACATCCACAAGAGTGGCCAAGAAGAAACTGCCCATGCCTTGTCGGTGATAAATCAAAATAGATTAGATAATTAGATAATTATCTGAATAATCAATCGAACGTAGGACTCTTGAGAGATAGACAGCTTAGGAGGTATCGCACAATGGTCTTATGCGGCTGTGGCTAGGCCGTATAAATACTTATCGGTGGAAATTCAGAAAATCAGCTAAATATCCCATAAATATATGAACGGCCCATTATCAACCGTCTGTGTTATGAGCAGCTGGAGACTGACCGCACATGCACATGGGCGCCTGAAATTCATAGAAAAGCTCAATCCGCCAAAACCAAGGCCCATTAAGCCCTGAATTAACTTGGACCTAGCCAGGGAGGAAGGCCACCCATAAAATTGGCCCAGAACGTGCCAGAAAATAGCCCAGCGAGTGATGGACAAATCGAGGCATCAATAAATGGGAGTAAGAGAAATGACTCAACTTATCAGCAAAAAACGGGTGTCAATAGTTGGGATACGACAAATTTATTGTTCAAAGGGACGTGAAACATTCAGTTAAACCCTGGTTAGAGCGGTCGGAAACTGATAAGTTTGTCGGCTTGGTGCAAGATCAAGCTGCGACCCTGCTGCGGTGGGCCCCCCGCGGTCGAAGCCGGGCTCACGTGGGCATCGTCAGTATTTCTGGTGCCAAGGGGGCAATGGGAGGATGTCCCAGGATCAGATCCCATAACCAGTATGCATTCAAAGGGAGTGGGCTATAGGCTGAGGATATGGGTCAGGCAATGACCATGATCGGGGTGGACCCGAGGTCTAAGCATGGCCCACGGAGGCCTTATTGATATTCCCATGCAAAGGGTCCGGGAATGACGAGAGCCTTCTCGTTCCATTCAGATTTTGTCGGTCACTCATGAACCACTTTATGTTCGGACAAAGGTCCATGTTTGTAGCGTAAGAGACTGTGACAAACCGTACAAATGTCTGCCGTGAGTGCGATAAGTTTAATGCAAGTGCGGGATTAGATGCCGGTATATATGTCGGTCACAAAGGACCATTCATTATTTGGGCAAGAGTCCGTATTTGAAGCATCGAAGACAACGACAAAGACATACAGATGTTTGCCGTAGGTATAGCAAGTTTCATGTGGGTGCGGGATTGGATCCCGGTATATATGTCGGCCACTAACAGACCATTCATTGTTCGGAAGAGAGTCCGCATTTGAAGCATCGAAGACGACGATAAAGCCATACGAATATCTGCCGTAGGTACGGCAAGTTTAATGCGGGTGCGGGATTGAATCCCGGTAGAAGTGGGTCGAGTTAACGAGCTATTGGCCCGAGATGTGTTCGGATCATGACCATGTCGGGGGTTCCGAGGTCCACGTCCGATACCACAAGGCATCATTGATTTTCTCTTTGCACCCAGTCCGGGGGAGTGAATTGTTAAGTGTAGAGCCCGAGCTCACCATCGTGCGCCCTCGCACGCGGATTGACCTGCGCGGTCAAAATTTTAATTGAAGCACGGGCAATAGAGTTCCTTTTATTCTTTTAGTAGCATTGATATTTTATTATTATTTTTTTCTTTGGATCTTTCTTTTTTTTCTACTAGTTATCTTTCTTTTCTTTTGGAGGCACGCCGGATGTATGGTTGCAAGTACATGGGTCATGCGGGATTAGGATGCCAATGGAGGGCGCGCTAGATTTGGATTCAATAAGGAGGGCGCGCCGGTTAAGGCCACGCCAGATTAGGATGCCAATGGAGGGCGCGCCGGATTTGGCAACGTCGTAATAAAAGTTGGAAAGGGGCGCGCCGGGGAAGGTAGTAAGGAGGAGCGCGCCGGATTTGGGTTCAATGAGGAGGGCGCGCCGATTAAGGCCACGCCGGATTAGGATGTACACAAGAGTAAATGGAAATGGGCGCGTCGGTTAAGGCCACGCCGGGTTAAGATGTTGAAGGTGCACGCCGATTTATGGTTCAAAGAGGGAGATGGGATTCTTGATAGGAGGGTTAAACCGGCGTGGTGGAACAGTAACCGCGTCGGATTAGCCTCTCTCGAGAGTTTGTTTCAAAGCATTTACTGTGTTTCTTGTTTTTTCTTTCACTCGAAGCTGATTTTATGATGCGTTTGTTCATTATTCTTGGTGTTCTTGGCCCCTAGCAAAAATCGGGCAGCACCTCCCCCGGACCGGGACTTGCCAGAGAGAAGCGAAAGCCACCACACGGATTACCCCCGGGTAAACTCTCAAAATGCGGAACGGCCTCACGGCGGTCCATTAGCCCAAGTGTGAGTGTGGAACACTCGAGGGCTAGCCTACGAGAGCGACCACGACTCACGGGCGATGATTTAGATGTTTGCCATAGAAGGCTGTAGCTCTTCATCCCACGGACGGGTTCCCCAAAGGTCGCGCCACGGAGAGGCAGACCTCCAAGGCCCCTGGATGATAAGAAGATCGAGAGAAAGGGAAGAGATCACAACAGTGGAAGGCTACGCATGCTCAGAGAACCCATTCTTTTCATTCATCCTCAAGGAAAAAAAAGGGGAACATTGCAAGGGAGAAGAGGGATAATACATCGACGGGGGATGAAGGAGATACACCAGTGGGGGAGAGGGGATGGAGCATGAGCTCCTCCACCCTCCGGACTCACCTTACCTCTCTCACACTTTCTCTCTCTTTTTCTTCACCTTGCCGGCGCCGGGGGACCAAACTCCTTCTCTCTTTTTCTTCTTCTCTTCACTGCACGCAGTCGAGAGCCTTTTCCTCCAAAAATGGCCAGCCGGGAGAGAGGAGTCTCCAGGGGAGGCAAGCAGAGTATATATAACCAGGTTGCCTTTTCCTTCGGTCGAACGGAAGAAAAACTCCCGCCACTTCATTCGTTTGCGGTGGCATCCAGTGGTTGGTGCCGTAAACAGTTGTTCATCCGAGGACAGGACATTTACGGATTTGCCGGAAGATCTTCTGCTGCTGTTGCTGTCGATGCGTGTTGCTGCCATCGCTGCCGCTTCGTTGTCAAACGAAGGAGGAGACACGGCTTTGAGCATTGAATGCACTCTGATGCGAAACAGAGCACCGGAGTTATGATGGGATGGGTTGGTTGCGCGCCGTATAGGCGTTCGAAGGAGGATAACTTGTTTGAATCACCTAATCCGGCGCGGGGGAATAGTGACCGCACCGGAATAGCATTTTTTGTTGCCTTAAAAATGAGCGTGCCGTTTTAGCATACAAGGGGGGTGGTGCCGTATTAACCATCTCAAAGGGGGCCACGCCGTTTTAGCACTTGTAGGAAAAGCTTTAAAAATGGGCATGACTGGTCCTTCAACATTAGCGCGTCGGTTTAGCTTGTGCAAATGGGTGGCGCCGTTTTAAACCAAAACAAATGGGAGGGCGCGCCGGTTTAGGGCCTTGCCGCGCTGTTTTAAATACCGAATTAATTCTTTTCGAAGTCGCGGTCATTTATATGAATGTTGGTGTTCCCGAAATATTCTAGTTGCGATGTATGGCCTCCGCAATGTTTCGTTCGCAGCCTCTGGGGCTCGGTCCCAGACTTTGCGTGACTTTCGGTGCACGCCGAGACTGTGTCAGAGTTCCTGGCTCTTCTTTGATTCAGCTCTCGGCACGGTCGGCTGTAGAGTTGTGGCCGTATCTTCCGCCCGGGGGGCTCCCTCATCGGCTAGCGGACCACCAAGCGAGTCCTCGTCTTGATCGGGCGAGGTATGAGGTTTATTCGGCATTTCCGTCTTTGACTCGCGCTCGAATGCGTAGACGCGAATGTCGCAATGATCATCATCATCATTTTTTTGGCGTCCACAAGAATCCCTGAGTGGTAATCATACTGACTGTCAATCAGGGTATTCTATGTCTCAGTAGCACAGTTGGATCTTAGACCTGGGTCACTAAAGATGTCTTGCATAAGGGATGTTGAGTATTTGATTACTGACTTATAGACTTCCGTTGAGTGGTCTTGTACAGTTAGTTATTCGGACTCAGTGGAACTCGTGCGAAGGTAATTAGTTTGACAACATGGGATCATTCCCTCTCAGTATGATATATGAGAGATAATGTCCTACGGATCTGTACTCGAGAAGTCCCCTGGCCAGGGTATGAGAGTTCATTATGAAAAAGGAGTTTTTCTAATGAACCTATTTGGAGTACAGGATTCAGTCGAGCCGGGACTCAATAGGGTTTGATAGTTTGACCATACCCTAGTCCTGGTGGGGCATTGGATGAATGAAGATCTATAGTTGTGTGGAATCTGTAGACGGAAAGGTTCCAGAGTGGGTTGCTTATCCCCAATGTCTTTTGGGATCACGAAGCGTTGCTTGGTACTTTTCGTGATCGGAAAGCCCGCTATTTCCATTAGGAGTTAATGGATAGAATTAATTAAGTTAAGAAGGAGTTCATTACTTAATGGGCTGGAAAACCAAATAGACTATTGGGCCTAGAGGGTCACACACAATAGAGTATTGGACAGACCGGGATGGGTGGACTTTATAGACTATTGTTGGGTTTTTATGAAAAAATGGCAAAGGTCTATAAATATACGTCGTTGGGAGAAACCCTGGCCAAGCTACAGGGTTGAAACCCTGGCCGCCCTCTCTCCTCTCTCTCTCTCAAGGTGCGCCCCCTTCCTCTCTCTCCTTCCTCCCCGGTGGACGGTGGTGTTGAGATTGGGTCGATGCGTGGAGATCGTGGAGGAGATCCCGTCTGCTTCCACTGCTCGTGTGGATACATCTAGAGGCCAGACGCTTGAACGGCTCGCGACTCCGGGATCTTCCTCTCGTTCATCTTCGAAGTTTTAGGAGATTCTCAACCCCGCAAAGGTAAACAATCGTTCTTCACATCGCGGGATTAACGATCCGGTTCGATTTTGAAAAACTAACAACGATATGCAATCTAAGGTTTCGATGATTTCTGCTACATATTCTAGTCGGAACCTTACAGATTTAACATGAATTGAAACATTTATTAATTTACATACATGTGCCTTGAGCATTTATTTTTTGGTTGAGCTTTGCTCAGCTCCAAGGCACCTGTAACCATAATTCTCATTTTGACTTTTGTGGTACCCAAGCTTGCTTGGGTCCTGGTTGGTTAGCAGCACTTCTAGCAATTGACTTTATTTTCTTTGCTGCTTTCAGGTCACCCACTCTCGTCCAAGGACAGTGATTGGATGTATATCTATATTAACCACAATAAAAGCAACACACAAGGAATTTACCATTCTTTCTGTGTGCAGGTGCATTGAGCCTTTGTGAATGAGCATGGATACCACAATGTTGACCATGAGAATGAGTCTTACCTTTCATATACCAACAGTCCTTGACTATGTGACCAATTTTTCCACAATCGAAGCAACAAGGAGGATGGTTTCTACTATTGGCCAACTGCTTAGCCTTGGTGTGCGTAGACATGCTCTTGGGAATGCGTCGACATATCTGATCATCCTTGGAGAGTGTCGACCTGTCCAGATCAGTGTGTTGACACGCAGGGTCATACCTGGGCCTTTGAGCATGAGTGTACAGAGGATGCCTCCTCCCAATGTTGACATGTCTCTTGCCATTGTTTTCAGTAACAAATCTTCTATTCTTGCCTGCTCTTAGTTCATCATTACTCAAGGTGAGGCAATCATGCATAGTGTGACCAAGCATACCACAATAGAAGCAATAAACATTCATTTCATGGGAGGCATGGTTCTTAGCATGCATTTCACATTAGCAAAATCATATTTCTGTTTATGCCAGGAAACATTCTTTTTCTGATTGCCATTTCGATTTTGGTTTTTCTTTTGAGCAGCATGCGATTTTGGATGACCATAAGAGGTGCTGGCTTCAAGTGAGCCAGTACACACCTTGCTTCCAAGGGACTTTTTGTTCACAGGTTTGTACCCCAAACCTTCTCTTTGAAGGTTGACCCTAGTTCCCATAATTCTATCTAAATTATCTTTGCCCTGATCAAACTTTGACAGAGAATTCTTTAAGTCTTTGTTTTCACTATCCAATGAGGAGACATGTGGTTCAGACTCAGCAAGGTCCTCTTCGCACGTAGCCAATTGCTCATTAAGCATGGCATTCACACCCGTGTAATTTTTAATTTCCAATTGAAGTTCATTCAGTTTCTCAGGGCTATCATTAACAATGCCCTTGCCTTTTTCACAGATGGATAGTCTTTCAAGCAACATGTCAGTTTGTTCTTTTAGACTTTTATTTTATTCAATCAACCTCTCATCATAGATTAACCCCTCAAGCGTAGTTTCATCATTGGTGATTGGTTTAGGTTGATTTTGAAGTTGTCTCACAGTTTCTTCCAACCTAGTGATTTCAGCTTGAAGGATTCTATTTTCATCTTTAAAGCAGGCAATGCTCTCTTTATACGCATCTACATCAATCATAAGAGTGTCGTTGAGCTCCTCAAATGTAGAACGGTTATTACAGAAAGAGCTCTCATTCTGACGGTTTTTCTTAAGATCCTTTTTCAATTTTTTATTTTGAGATTTAACCTTTTTGTACTGCTTGATCAACTGATCATACGCATCCATAAGTTCTTCAAAAGTGAAATCTTCGGAGTCAGAGCTTACCTGAGATGAGGATGGATTGCTTGACTGCTCTGATCGGTCGGCCATGAGGCATTCCTGCTCTTGTTGTCCTTTTTCATGGCTGCTCACCAATCTGTCCAAGACTTGTTTGGCTGTGCTGCAAGTGGACACAAGATGAGATAACCTGAGGTCAACTGCAACTTTATCAAGTTAAATGCAGTAAGGTTATCAATATGTTTGGTCTCTTGTTCAGCAGACCATTCATCTAGATTTGATGGCAGCTCATGAGGACCAATGTATATAAGGTTCCACAATTGTGGATCTATGGATTTGACATGGGCATACATTCTCCATAACTATATAGAAAATTCTTAACAATCAAAAGTAGGCGGAGAAGCCATCGAAGCATGTGTAGCAGATGAAGCCATTTTTTCAAATGCACTGAGATCTTTCCCTGCAGATCGTAGGACCTGTGTAGTGCCCCAAAATTTATATAAATAATTTTTGGATTATTTTAAGAATTTTCTAGAATTTATTAGGAATTTATAAAGCTTAAACTGATTATAAGGCCCAATTATGTTAAAATATTAGTCCAGCTTTGATAAATAAAACCCAAAAGGTTTAAAGACCAAGCCCATTAAGTTTGGCTCATATTCTAGAAGGATATTTAGCTTATTCACAAATTTTAAAGATAAATACCATTTTATTAGATAATTATGTGGATAAAACAATTAAAGAGTTTAAATTAAGTTGAATTCTGTGAACGGTAGATGTAGAGGTCTATCGTGCGACCGCCACAGTCATGTAACGCGCTAATACACGACCGTTACACTCTGTCAGTTCCGTGAATGGAAGAACAAGCAAAAAGATTAGATTTTTACTAGTTTATCACTTTGGGATCGAGATGGGAGGACTAGTAAATGAGTTAAGGACTCTCAGAATTCGATCTAAGCCTTAACAAGGACTCTAGAATCGATCTAATCCACAAAACCCTAGCAAAATCCTATAAATAGACCCAAGTTTTAACCTGCGTGACCCTTACATTGGCTCGCGTGGAACTAAGGTAAGGAGATAGTATTTCTGGTAAGTTCTTTAGAACTTTTTATTCCTTATACATACGACTAATCTTCCTCAAAATTTCATGCTAGGAGATGAACTACACAAGAAGTTTGAAGCTTCCAAAGTTGCTGGTTTGACCATAGCAACCCAGGAATCTGAGTGAAAGTCTGTTGAAGATCAGGAGATTAGAGCACCAAAATGAGGTAATTATCCTAAGTGTCTTTAGAACTTTCTGTTCCCCTTAGTTTCACCTTCTTACCCTCAAAATTTCACGTCCTTAGGTCAAGAGATTGAGAAGTTAGAGCGACGTGAAGTTGCAAAAAACTCAATAGAAGGAAAGAACTAGGGCGTGTCTTGTAGTCCCAAATTGGAAGTTGAAAGACCAGTAAAGAGATAGGTCATCTCATGAATGGCAAGAATATCATGTTAGGGATAAAAGCCCTCTGGTTTTGATTGATTCCATGCATCATAGACTTTGAATTTCATGTTTTAGTAAGTCTATACATACATGCATGTCTTTAGCCTTAAATGAAGATAAAAGATATTCTCTTATTCATTCACTGCAACCTATGCATCTAGATGGACTATACTTCGTTTTATCATGACTAGATTAGTTAAGTCTTTTCAAAGCATGACATATTTCAAGGCATAGTCTTTTATCTTCTTACTTTCCTGTCAACAGGACTCTAACGGCCTTTAGTTAGACCGTCAGAGGGACGTAACGGCCTTACGATAAGCCGTCACACTCCCTGTTATACTTAAGCTACTCAGTTATCTTTGACGGACCATAATCGGAGCGTTACAACACTCTAACGGCTCCACGATAAACCGTCACAGCCCTGTGACGCGCCCATGTTCGACTGTCAGAATAACTGTGTTCTGTCAACCCGAGACAGAGTTAAAAATAGTCAAATTTACTTATGAATAAGCCTAGTTATCTAAGTTTGACCTATTTTTCATAACTTTGAGTTTATAAATTGATTCATGTATGTTTAAAGCACTTTAGTTATTTTAAAGTACATGTTAATTTTATTGCTAAAACTCTATAGTTTTGTATTAAAACATGATTTTTACTGAAATATTGACGGAGTTTTATCATGGATTCACATTGTTACACATCTTTCTGTCTATAGAGTCAATTCTCTAAGTACATGGCATATATTCCGATATATGACCATTAGTTCACACTTTTGCACTATAGGAACATAGTCTTGAACTTGAGGACCTCTCTATTAGATATTCCTTCCAATGGACTAGGAAATCTGGTTTCAAGGCCTTCGTAATTCTCCGCGAGCCTGAGATTCCCACTAGGACGCCGAGTTGGTTGTACCTTTAAAGCCCAATTGATTAGAAAGCACTATCGATGTTTTATGATTTTTACTATGTAACGACCTAATACTAGACCGTCAGGATCATCTAACGGTCCAGTATACAACCGTCACATTCACTGAGTCCAATTATTCTTTCTGGATTCAATCTATTGTAACGGCCCAATTATAGACCGTCAAGTTCATGTAACGGTCCATTAATTGACCGTCACAGTTCTTGAGTACTTTAACCTGAGGTTTGACCCAAGGGTTGATATTCCAAAGTTCCTAGATATATTATTGATGGTCTAGGACTTGTCATATTGTTCAAGATACTTAATCTTAAATTATGAAAGTTAAGAAATGAAAGGCTTACCATGCCGGCTATTCGCGTTCCTCGAGCTAGTCTTCCGCTATAATAAAAGGCTCGAGGCATGACAGTTAAGTTGGTATCAGAGCCTAAGTCTCAGGACTTAGGAAAAGTGTCATGTCCTAGGATAAGTCCAAGGTTTAAGGATCCCTACCTATGAACTAAGGAAGAAATTTCCTCACCCATGCGAGAATTGGGTAGAGCCCGGGAAAGGATAGTTAATTAGTTTTAAGATTAATCTCTTTCTAATTCCATGAGAATTAACAAATTGTTATTTCTCTCAGGTACCTCATTATTACAATGGCACATCACGTAGATTGGGGTGGCATGCAACAAACGGTTGCCGGCCTTACTCAGGCGTTACAAACTATGGCCCAGGCAGGCGCAGGGGCAAGGGCTGGTGACTTGCATCGCAATTTTTGGAGCTTAAACCCACGGCGGTTCTACGGTTCTTCTAATCCAGATGAGGCAGAAAATTGGATAGATGAGATGAATCGCATCTTCGATGTTATTCAATGCATGAACCAAGAAAAAGTGCGTCTCGCAACCTTCCAACTCAATAAAGATGCACGCACATGATGGAAGTCAGTACCTACACCTCCGACTGATTATACATGGGACGGTTTTCTCACTCTATTCCGTGCTAAGTACTTTTCTGAACATGTCAAAGAAAGAAAGGCTACGGAGTTCGCCTCTCTTCGTCAAGGAATGATGACAGTCGCAGAGTATGAACTTCAATTCTCCAGGCTAGCGCCTTATGCACCGCATTTAATCAGTACTGATTTATTGAAGGCCAATCAATTTATGGACGGGTTACGGCTCGGCTTCATTCAGCAGCTCGGAACCCAAAACACCTATACCTAAGCGGAGATGGTTCAGCGGGCGTATTTATGCGAAAGGACCTCAGAGAAGGTTGAGAAATTGAAAGGAAAAGGAGAAGAGTCTAGCTGACGATCTGATCAGCGTTATAAGAAGGAGAAATTCAGCATCACGGAACCCTACAAAAGCCGTGATAGTAAGAAAAGATCCAGAAGCGGGAACGGTGGAAGTTCCCAGAAGCACAAGAAAGCCAAAGAGGAGAAGGAGCAAGTCATGGCAGCTTGCACATTTTGTGAAAAGTTCGGCCATTCGGCTGAAGAATGTTGGAAGCACCTTGGTGCGTGTCTACGTTGTGGAAGCAGGGAGCATCGTATGCCAGATTGCCCCCTTATGAAGGATCAACCGTCTGGTGGAGGACGTAAGAGGCAAGCTCGCATCAATGCTGTTCTAGAAGAAGAAGAAGCACCCAAGGATGGTGGACTTATGGAAGGTACCCTTCAAATTTGTTCCCGTCCTGCATTTGTGCTATTTGATACTGGTGCCTCTCATTCTTTTATCTCCACTACTTTTACGAAAACATTACCAATTGCATCAGTTCCCTTACCTTCAGATATTGCTATTACTACACCTTTAGGTTCTGGAACAAAGCTTATCGAGTATTATCCTGATAGTGAGGTAATAGTGGAAAATCACAATCTCCCCGCAGATTTAGTATGCATTGACATGAAAGGTTATGATGCCATTTTAGGGGTAGATTGGCTTATAGAGCATGATGCTGATATTAATTACCGAAATAGGATTATATCCTTTCGAAAACCCGGTCTTCCAAGATTTTCGTTCCTTGGCCTAAGTGCAAATTTATCTCGTAAGGATGTGAAGCTTTTCTTGCTTCTGTCATTGTTACCGAGTCCAAGGAAATCATCATAGTAGACATCCCAATTGTAAATGAGTTCGCAGATGTGTTCCCATCCAAATTACCTAGTTTACCACCCGAGAGGGAAGTAAATTTCACCATTGAACTCATTCCAGGAGCAGCACCTGTTTCTATAACCCCTTACAGGATGTCCCCCATGGAACTTAAGGAACTAAAAAGGCAGTTGCAGGAACTACTAGACAAAGGTTTCATCAGACCTAGCACATCCCCCTAGGGTGCGCCAGTTCTTTTTGTCAAGAAGAAGGATGGCTCTCTCAGGCTATGCATCGACTACCGGCGACTGAATCAACTCACAATCAAAAATAAGTATCCATTGCCGCGTATTGATGAGCTCTTTGATCAGCTTTCGGGAGTAGAGTATTTCTCCAAGATAGACCTCAGGTCAGGTTATCATCAGCTTAGAATTAAAGAAGAAGACATTTATAAATCAACTTTTCGAAGTCGTTATGGCCATTATGAATTCGTGGTAATGCCGTTCGGGTTAACAAATGTGTAATATCCCGGATCTTTCGGATCCTTCTTCGTGGGTCCCGGATCTGGTTTCTCGGAGTGTCCGGCTCCGTTGTGTCTGAAATTTTATTTCGGACATCTTTCGTGTTCGGATCGGCGCGATCCGAAGTTGTTTCGGAGGCCCGGAAGCGTTCCGCGGCTTTTCTGCGTGTGTTTTCCGATTTCCGGTGTGTGTTTCGGTAGTTCCTTCGGAACCTCGCTGCAGGTGAACCAGGTCGTTCACCTGGGCACGAGCGGTACCGTTGCGATCGGTGCGTTCCGAGAATTCTGAAAATGTAATTTTTGATTTTTTGGTATTTTTCAAAATTTCCAGATTTTCTATAAATACCTCCCCTTTTCTCCTTCTCCCACCCTTTTCCCTCTTCTTCTTCCTCCTTCTTCTTCCTCCCACCGTGAGCCCCCCCCCTCTTCCTCCCTCTCTCCCATTCGATCGCGGCGGGCCTCTCTTCGGCTGCAGACGGCGACGGGGCGACGGCGCGGTTGCGTGGGCGGCGGCGAGGCGAGCTCGTGGGCGTGCGGTGTTCGTGAGAAGCGTGGAGGAATGAGGGTTCTTAAAGCGTTCTTCGTGATTTGAGTTTGATTCGGTAGAGCTTTCACTCCATTGAGATAGGGGGACGAATCCCTATGCTCATCCCATCTTCCCCTGCGTTTTGTAGGCCGAATGGGAGCCGAGAGGGGTGTCTTTGAGCGGGTTTGGGCAAAAGCATGATTTTGGGAGAGTTCGCCCGATCTATGGTTTTAGGCCATGATTTCACATTTGGAGGGCTTAGAAGCATGCTAGGGGTCCCCAGGGGTCTTACCCTTTGATTTCCCCCTCTCCTATGGAGGCACGGGGGCGTGGTTGAAATTTTTGGGCGTTTCCCGCCGTTTCACCCTCGGGCGGGTGTGACGGTCCTTCCAGTGACCGTCGCACTATGTAACGCGCCCAGGTGGGTGTGTTACAGCGCTGAGTGCAGCCAAGTGGGGTCTGTGGGCTGTGACGGTCCCATGATAGACCGCCACGGTGCTGTGACGCACCTAGGTTAGACCGTCAGGGGCGTTCGACCGTTGGCTGCCGACCGTTGGTTTTTGACCGTTGGGGGTCAAGGCATGTGACGCACCTGGCTTGGCGTGTCACAGCCATGTGACGCCCCTATGTGGGTGCGTTAGAGCAGACGTATTCCCACGTTGTGACGCACCAGGGTTGGTCCGTTACACTCTGTGACGCACCGAGTGGCACGCGTCACAGCTGTTCTCTGTTGTCTTGTGACGCACCAGGGTAGGCACGTCAGAGACTGTGACGCACCAGGGTAGGTGCGTTACACCCTGTTTTGCACCGAGCGTGTGACGCCCCTGCATTGGGCCGTCAGGTGGCTGTGAGGGTCCAACTCTAGACCGTCAGAGGCTGTGACGCGTCTAGTGTAGACCGTCAGGCTTTGGGTTGCCCCGGGTGGTTTACAACCCCGTTTCTGTTCCGACCGTGGTCGCCATGCGACGGTGCTGGTACGTGGGGCGGTCCCCGTACGTTGTCGGATGCGGACGTTATTTTCCGTTGACTTGAGAGTCTACTCCGTCAGTGACCCTCCACTAGTCGTAGCCTACTTACACGCGTGTGGTCCCACCAGGGAGTGGTGGAGAGGCTATTCTGAGGACGGTTTTAGACTGGTTTCCATCGGGCCCTTCGTCGTTAGCCAGAGTCCGGCTACGGGGGAAAACCAGTCAGAGGGCCAGACCTAGGACGCATGGTCTGTGTGTGCGTACGTAGTTGGGGGCGGTTGGACCCACGCCGACTGGCGTGACCCCAGCTAGTCACTCATTGTAGTTCTTGTTCGGTGTCCATGCCTCTGGTAGGCGCTACCATGCTAGGCAGTTCACCTGCGGTGCGGTGTAAGTCGTCAGGGGACGCAACCGGCCTTGCTTCTAGTGGGAGGTACTCATGTCGAGTCGGGAGTGGCAGATTGTCAGTCTTGTGACTTTGACCTTTGGGTTCTATCGTGCTGACCGTGGTGTTCCGGTCGCTTTGCCGTGTCACGTGCGTCAGTTTTTGTGCCATGAGACCGGTGTTTTATAGATGCCAGGGATTTCTCTTTCTGAGGTACTCGCTTACTACTAGCGTAGCGGTTTCTCCGTGTGCGAGGTAGGGTTCGAGTGATCCCTACTAAGTCTTGTTCTGAGACTCATTCCCTGCGTGTTTTCACCGTGTTTCAGGCGAGGCGCGGCTTCAGGGGAGTGCGTCTGAGGCTCAGCGTGGTTCGGGTGCCCAGCGTTAGTGCCAGAGGTCAGAGCCGGGGTATGTCCCGTGTAGCTGTACTTTTCTTTCTTGTCTCTGTACTAGTTGTGGACTATTGTTGTTATTTTATTGTTCTCTTATGGACCATGTATTAATTAAAATATTCATTTATTTCCTGCTTAATTATATAACTATTTAATTTTTGTAATTATTTATGATGCTTGTGTAGTCTCCACACCATCCTTCTGTTGTGTAGTGGACAGCGGATCTAGAGGGGAGGGGTGAATAGATCAGCCCCACTTTTCGCAATGCGGCCCTCTAAACAGCTAGTTAAAATGAATTGCAGCGGAATAGAAACTAGCTTCCAAGAATACTATGATTCACTTAGCAAGATAAGCAAGATATATAATAATTCGATCCTAAGCATGCATCTAGAACGAATCAATCACACAAGCAAACCACACTAGATAGGATTTTTAAGGTGGTTCGGACTGAATCCTCAGCCCTACGTCCACCCCTCACCAAAACCCGGTGAGGCTTCACTTGTGCAGCGCACCAACCCGCAAATCGGAAACCACCGATTGCCTTCCTACTAACCAACGGTAGGGACGTCAACACCGCAGATCGGAAACACCTCCGATTGCCTTCCTACTAACCAACGGTAGGGACGAATCACAACTTCAATGTTTAATCAATATTGAAAGGAAAACAAGTGTGAATGAACTAAAACAAGAAATTGAGTTATTAGTAGAAATGAATTGGCCCTTGTATGAAATGTTGATCAGCAACAAGGATCCTCTTGGCTTTAACTCAATCTTCTTGATTCACCCTTGATTGGATGAATGTTCTTCACGGAGTACTATTCACGTGAACAGTACCTCTTCCTTCAATTCTTCTCTCTTGATCTTCTCTTTGATTGTCTTTGAATGAATGAAGGAGATGATGAAGCTACCTTGAATCTTGATTGCTTCTTTAGCTTCTAGGAGTTTGAATGCTTGAAATATCACCTTGAATGAACTTGAAAGAACTTGAATGGATGAAGATGATTTCCCTTGATAGTGAGCTTCAATGGATCCCCTTGAGATGATGAAGAGGATGGAGGATGCAGCTTTCTCTTCTCTTGGCCTTGATCTTGATCTCCACTTCAAGAGCTTGAACACTTGAGGATGAAGACCTTCTTCACGGAGTACTGTTCACTGCTACAGTGCTCCGAATTCCTCTCCCTTGAACACACTCTAGCAGCCTCCCTTGTAACCCCTTCAAGCATTAGGTTTTCCATCCCCTCAAGTGTTGGTTTTATAACCCTTGAATGGTCCATAGATGCCCCCTAGACCAGATCCACAAATCATGGAAGATTAGGTAAGATTTGATTAAACAAATCCATGGAAAGGGGCTAGCCACGAGGTGGATTTCGAGGTCAAACAAGGCTGCTTCGGGGCTGGCGGTCGACCGAAATTCATGGGCCGGTCGACCGGAACCTGCTGCAGCTAGAACGTTTTGGCTCTGGCAAAATCGGTCGACCGGACGCCTGGGGGCGGTCGACCGAAACCTGTAAAAATGTCAACATTTCAGTTCTGGGAAAATCGGTCGACCGGAAAAGTAGGGGCGGTCGACCGAAATCTGTAATTCCTGGAGTGTTTCGTTTCTGGAAGAACCGGTCGACCGGAAAGGCAGGGGCGGTCGACCGAAACCTGTAAAACGTGGAATTCTTAGGCTCTGGCAAATCTGGTCGACCGGCCAAGATGTGTAGGTCGACCGGAAATACCTATACCTGCAAAAATGAAGTGTTAGACCAATGAGACATGTTCATAAGTCAAGATATTCATGTCCTCATCAATTTCATGTATTTTGGGATTGAAATCAACATAGAATATGCTTTGAGCATTTCTAAATTTTGTTCCGGGGGCTCCGCCCCCGGAAACCCCCGCAAGGGGCGCTGCCCCCTTGACCCCCGCGACCTGACCGCGCAGGTCGATCCCCGCGACCTGACCGCGCAGGTCGATCCGCGTGCGAGGGCGCAACATTGAGCTTTCATGTGCATATCTGTCATAAACACAACAGAACATATGTCAGTCATATAAGAGTGAAAAGCAACAATAACGAATAGTGTTTAGCCATTATCAAAACCAAGAATATCACAGAACACATATGACCATAGAATGATGTCGAATGACTCAAGTGACCATATGAAACTCAAATAACCACAGGGGCACAACATTCTCCCCCTTTTTGATGATGGCAACACTGTGAGTCATTATATGGCAAGGTGTATGACATATGCAACCTGTGCAGCTCAAGATCCATGATATTGAAATATGTGAATGCGGATATGTATACATGGAGGATCAAAGCATGTGAATAATGCATGTGAATGCTATGCACAATGCTATGCACAAACCCACTACATGTGAATGTAATGCGCAAACCCTTATGATAGATGAAGGTTCTCTCCCCTTCTCTCCCTCTTTGACAACATACAAGCACACAGCTCCTATAAAGTCTTTGACAACATACAAGCACACAGCTCCTATAAAGTCTTTGACAACATACAAGCACACAGCTCCTATAAAGGACACCCACAAAGAATTTATGATACCACTGACAAAGGACTCACACAAAGAATTCTCCCCCTTTGCCAACAGCAAAAAGGAGGGAGAAAGTGAAAGAAATGAAATGTATGTGAGACCAGAACTGAAAGAAATGAAGAGCAAGCCATTATATGCAAACCTGAAACATGCCGTGAGCAACATATATGGTTCAAAGCTAATGAGATCCGAAGTCATTAATTGAGTTCGAAAAGCAGCTACATTCAAGATGTAATAGAAATGAACCAAAAGATGCATATCATGGCAGTGCTTAACCTTCCCTTGTCGTATATATCCATATTCCATAACCACAAAGGGAATAACACAAAAACTAGTATTGAGGCTAAACAATCATGACTAGAGCTTGGAGTTGGATGATTGAAGCAAGAGGTTTCATATTTTGATTTTCAACATCTTTAGTATTTGAAGGCACATGACTCATATTTTACGAGCAATCAAGTCTAGTACATGCCTCCTAGCCATAAGAATACACGTTGTTTAGACGCCAGTATTCCTAGGTATTTGACAAGACTGACTGTCATGCTGCAAGAATGAACAGAGATAGCAAAGTCACGTCATGACATATCCAAACTCATTTCATTGATGAGAAGATATGTTTCTCAGCAATTTTACCATTGCTCTGCCTAGAGTCCAAAAGTTTTAAGACAGAGATAACAGGGGCACATCATGACATATCATTCGTCACTTGATTTGATGACATGACATATTTCTCCGTGCAATAATATCATTGCTCTGTAAATTGATTTTCAAGAATTCCAGCTCATCAAGATGTTTAGAAACAATACTAAGCCTGAGTGTATCACCAAGATTGCCATAAAGTCTGGATTTTCAGATTTCAGGATAGTCATGCAAAGCACAATATGCAATCGTTAGTTAAGGTCTATTAAATCCACATAACATAGATGATTTCAAAAGAAATATTTCAGAACGGCAAAGAACTCATTAAATCTGAACCATTTTATGGAATGAACAATCATCAAGGCACATAATAGAGAGCTCTTACACCATATATTCGCTAGTCTCATGAGCTCATATTCAGACTGTGAGCCAAGAAATGTAGATTGCGAGAGGTTAAGAGATTCAACAAAACTCCCCCTAAGGATATGCAATGGATGCACGAAGGAGTGATGTTTGTAAGCTCATGTAATGATAACAGTCAAGAGGAGAATGACCTGAAACATGCAGGGGTTGTCATGAATTTGGCAGAAATGATGTGCATGACCCAACACATGGTTGTACACTTATTAAATGCAACAGAATGAATTTGAATATATGCATGAATGTTGCACAAGGACAACTCCCCCTTACTATATGGCCTATATGCGACATTGACGCATGGTACTTGGCGGAGGTGAAACCTCACGCATATTGAGTGCTTCGTGACAAGCATAACTCGCCCTTCCATACATCAACATTTGATATACCATTGCCATGCGAGAATGATGCTATGTGACACCATATGCAACACAAACCGTATAATGCATTATGAACATGAACTCAATTCATTATTATGCATCTACATGCAATGCGACACCATATGCAAGATGACATATAAACAATGCATGGACAAATGCAACAACACACAACTAAATGAAACAAGATTATCATATCAAGGTTTGTTGGCCTGAGGTCGGTAAAGACCAAGCTCCCTTCTGAGTGTTGAAAACCTGTCATTACACAAGGGCTTGGTAAAGATATCAGCAATCTGATTCAATGTATCAACAAAATGTAGTTCAAAGTTTTTCTTACCGACCTCATCTCTAATGAAGTGATGTCTAATCTCAATATGTTTAGTCCTAGAGTGCTGGATTGGATTTTTGGCAAGGTTGATAGCACTAGTGTTATCACACAGAATCGGGACACAACCAAGATCCACCAAGTAGTCTTGGAGTTGGTGTTTAATCCACAACACTTGGGTGCCACAGCTCCCCGCAGCAACATATTCTGCCTCTGCGGTTGAGAGGGCAACCGAGTGTTATTTCTTGGAGGCCCAAGAAACTAAACACCCGCCTAGAAACTGGCAATAGCCACTAGTACTCTTGCGATCCAGCTTGCATCCAGCGTAGTCCGCATCAGAATAAGATATAAGAGATAAATCACATGATGACGGATACCACAATCCCAAATCTTGAGTGCCGGCAAGATATCGAAGGATACGTTTGACGGCAGTCAAATGGGATTCTCTAGGACTAGCTTGAAATCTAGCACAAAGGCAAACACTAAACTGGATATCTGGTCGAGATGCAGTCAAGTAAAGCAAAGAGCCAATCATACCTCTATAGACCTTTGCATCCACCAATTTACCATTTTTATCCGAATCCAGTGAAGTTGAGGTGCTCATAGGAGTTGCAATGATTTTGCTGTTTGCCATGTCAAATCTTTTCAACAGCTCCTTAATGTATTTGGCTTGATTTATGAAGCATCCGTCTTCTCCTTGGTTGACCTGCAAACCGAGAAAGAATTGAAGTTATCCCATTAGGCTCATCTCGAATTCATTAGTCATGAGGTTAGCAAATTCCTCACACATTTCAGATTTTGTAGAACCAAACACAATGTCATCAACATAAATTTGAACAATCAAGATGTTCTTACCTTGCTTCTTGGTGAAGAGTGTTTGATCTACCTTACCTCGTGTGTACCCTTTTTCAATGAGGAATGAGCTTAGCCTTTCATACCAAGCTCTTGGTGCTTGCTTAAGTCCATAAAGCGCCCTGTCTAGCTTGTATACAAAATCTGCATTGTTAGAGTTCTCAAAGTCAGGGGGCTGCTCAACATAGACTTCTTCTTTGATCAAGCCATTCAAGAAAGCACTTTTGACATCCATTTGATAGAGCTTTATTCTAAGGGAGCATGCAAAGGCAAGTAAAATTCTGATGGCTTCGAGTCTAGCAACTGGGGCATAAGATTCATCAAAGTCGACCCCAAACTCTTGGTTATACCCTTGAGCCACCAATCTAGCTTTGTTTCGTATTATCTTGCCATCCTCACTTAGTTTGTTCCTAAACACCCATTTAGTGCCTATGACAGATTGTGACGAAGGTCTAGGAACAAGATGCCAAACTTGGTTTCTTTCAAACTGGTTTAACTCTTCTTGCATGGAATTTATCCAGTTTTCATCTTTTAAGGCTTCATCAATGTTTTTGGGTTCATGCTGTGAGACAAGAGCAAGTTGATCTAATTCTTCCACAATCTTAAAATGTGACCTTGTTCTAGGTGGGTCATTCAAGCTACCAAGGACATTCTCCAAGGGATGATCCTTAAGGATTCTAATGTTTGTAGAATCGTTACCTTCTCCTGGAGCTTGATCCCTTGCATTGCTTGATTCGGCTAGGTCACCATCTTCTTTTATTTCTTCTTGTGGAGAATCACTCTTGTCCTTCATGCTTAGGAATTCCCCATCTTCATCATTTTTTCTGCAAGAATTATCATTGTTAGAATCATGATATTCATCAAAGGAAACATGGGGTGATTCTTCCACAGTTTGATTTTTAATGTTATAAATTCTATAAGCCCTAGATCTATCAGAATATCCAAGAAATATACCTTCATCGCTCTTGGGCTCGAATTTATCTAAATCTCTTTTGTCATTATTGTGAATGAAGCATTTCGATCCAAACACTTTCATATGTGAGAGAGAGGGTTTTTTACCTTTTAGCAACTCATAAGGAGTCTTTTTGGTGTGTGGCCTTACCATAGAGCGGTTGATAATGTAACATGCTGAGTTTACCGCTTCAGCCCAAAATCTCCTTGGAAGTTGCCGTTCAGCAAGCATGGTTCTTGCCATCTCTACAAGTGTTCGGTTTCTTCTTTCAACTACACCATTTTGCTCGGGCGTTCTTGGTGAAGAGAATCGGTGTGTAATTCCTTCAGCCCTGCAAAGATTATAGAAATTAGCATTTTCAAATTCACCACCATGATCAGATTGAATCTTGGAAAGTTTAAACTCACCATCCTGCTTTATCTTCATGTAGAGTGCCTGAAACTCATCAAAAGCATCATTTTTATGTGTGAGAAAGAAAACCCATGTGAACCTAGAAAAATCATCCACCAAGACATATCCATATTTTCTACCACTTAAGCTAGCAGTTCTGGTTGGGCCAAATAGGTCCATATGAATTAGCTCGAGTGGTTTGGATGATGTATTTTCAGATCTTCCCTTGAATGATTTTCTAGTTTGTTTACCTAGGGCACATACATCACACAATTTATTTTCTTGTTTAAAGGATAGTTCAGGCAAACCTTTTACCATTGAATGCTTCAAGAGTTTATGCAATACATTGTAGCTAGCATGTCCTAGTCTACGATGCCATAACCAAGCAATTTCAGATTTTGGTGCAGCAAGACAAAGGTTTAAATGAGCAGGATCATCTAAGTCAATCATGTAAACATTGTTAACTCTCTTACCAGAAAATTTTACCTTATCAGATTTTGGTTCAAGAATTCTGCATTCATGAGAGTCAAACAACACTTTGTGACCCTTATCACACAATTGACTTATGCTTAGTAGGTTATATTTCAATCCTTCAACTAGCAACACATTTCCAATGGAGTTGGAGAGGTTCTTACCTACATTACCTGTTCCAATGATTTTTCCTTTGTTGTTTCCTCCAAATGTGACGTATCCTCCTTCTTTTTCCTCCAAGAGACAAAATTTTGATTTGTCTCCCGTCATGTGTCTTGAACAGCCGCTATCAAGGTACCACCTGTTATGCATGGCTGCAAGACATTCCTGCACAAGCAATTAAGCAATGGTGTTTGGAACCCAACCAAATTTGGGTCCCTTCAAACTTTTCAGAATTTCAAAACATGAGACCATTTCTTTTGGAATCCAAACCTTCTTAACATTCATGCTTTGTTTGCTTGGAGCAGGAAATTGGTTTTTCTTTTCAGCTTTGACATTCACATTTTGTTTAGAAGCTCTTTGTTGAATTTTGTGGAAGTTTGAAAAGGTTTGCTTCTTAAACCATTGAGGCCGTTGGTTGGTTTTGGGTTGAAAGTGATTGTTTTGCCACCTAGGGGATTGAAACTTATAGGATTGCTGAATACATGAATCACAATTTCCCCAAAAGTATGGTGGTGGCCTATATGAGTGTGCAATGTAATTGTGGTGAAATCTGGAAGGTTGAGCATGCAATGGCCAAGGAAGTGTTGACCTATGTTGCGGGGAAGGTCGACCTTTCTTAGGCTTTTGGATAGGCTTTTTGGGAATTTCAGTTACTACCTCTTCAATCTTTTCTTTTCCTTTGGATGTTATTTTTGAGGTTGAAGCATCAGAAGAGGAAACAAATGTGACTGTTTTTAACCCAATTGGCCTTTTGTTTGTAGGTTCAAAACCTAACCCTTCCTTGTTGAAGTTCATTCTAGTACCTAGCAATGCATCTAGGTTTTCTCTTCCATCCACAAATTTTTCTAAAGATTGTTGTTTATCCTTCAACTCTTTTTGTAGGTTTTCGATATTTTGAAGAAGTTGAATGTTGACTTGTTTGACAGCTTCATACTTTTCATTGCTCAATTTATTATCTTTTTCATAGCTTTGCATTTTGAGCTTCATGCCATCAATTTCATTTCTCAAATCCTCATTTTCAGTTTCCAAGTCAGCCATTTCTTTTCTTCCTTCCTCCAAATCCTCAATCATCTTCTTAAGATCTTCAATTTCAGTCTCAAGTAGAGCATTCTTATCATTCATATTATGATCATGCACAAATGAGTTAATTTTCTTTTTCAGTGATTTATTCTCCTTTTTGTACATTTCATATTTTTCCATGAGTTGTATGTATGCATCCTCCCAATCATCAGTTGTATAATTTTCAAATGGAGAATTTACCTCTGTTTCTTCATCACCTTTGGCCATAAGGCAGAAATCTTCTTTTTCATTGTCCGAGGAGCTAGTTCCGTCATCACTTTCCTCTTCATCATCTCAAGGGGATCCATTGAAGCTCACTATCAAGGGAAATCATCTTCATCCATTCAAGTTCTTTCAAGTTCATTCAAGGTGATATTTCAAGCATTCAAACTCCTAGAAGCTAAAGAAGCAATCAAGATTCAAGGTAGCTTCATCATCCTCCTTCATCCATGTATTAATTAAAATATTCATTTATTTCCTACTTAATTATATAACTATTTAATTTTTGTAATTATTTATGATGCTTGTGTAGTCTCCACACCATCCTTCTAACCCTTCCGAGTCTTCGGGCTCGTGGGTGGCGGTACGAGTCTCGGGTTATCGGGCCTTCCCGGTAATCAGATTCTCGGGTCGTTACAAAATGCCCCAGCAGCATTTATGCAACTTATGAATAATATTTTCCAGCCATATCTGGACCAGTTCATCGTTGTCTTCATTGATGACATCTTGGTATATTCCAAGACAAAAGAGGAGCATGAAGAACATCTGAGGATAACTTTGCAAACACTTAGAGAACATAAACTTTATGCCAAGCTTAACAAGTGTGAATTTTGGCTCAAGGAAGTTTCATTCCTAGGCCACATTATTTCAAAAGAAGGTATCGCTGTGGATCCTTCTAAAGTAGAAGCTGTCAGAAACTGGAGCCGGCCAACGACTGTATCAGAAGTAAGGAGCTTTCTGGGTCTAGCTGGTTATTATAGAAGATTCATTAAGGACTTCTCAAAAATTATGGTTCCTTTAACTAGACTTACAAGAAAAGACAATCATTTTGTTTGGTCAAAGGAATGTGAAAAGAGTTTTCAAACTCTTAAGAACCATCTTACTACATCTCCTATTCTATCACTACCGGTGGGAGGTGGTGGATTCGAAATATATACGGATGCGTCTGGCATTGGCTTAGGGTGCGTCCTCATGCAGAAAGGAAAGGTAATCTGTTATTCTTCAAGACAATTGAAACGTCACGAGGAAAATTATCCCGTGCATGATTTAGAACTAGCAGCTGTCATTTTCGCATTAAAAATTTGGCGTCATTATCTCTATGGAGAGAAATTCACGGTCTACTCAGACCATAAAAGCTTGAAATACTTATTCTCTCAAAAGGAGTTAAATATGAGACAGAGGAGATGGTTAGAATATCTCAAAGACTTTAATTTTGCTATTTAATATCATCTTGGCAAGGCTAATGCTGTAGCAGATGCACTCAGCAGAAGACCAATGGAAAAATTATCAAGTCTCATGATTAGTATGACTAATCTTATTCCTCAATTCGCTCAGTTGAACTTAGATATTGACGTGAAGGAAGAAGATTGTTTCATCGCTAATATTCAAGCTCAACCTACACTAATAGAAGATCTGGTCAAGCTGTAAAATGATGATCCTGTATTACTGGAGATTAAAGCCAACATAGAACAAAGGCCAGATTTTTCTATTTCCAATGACGGAAGATTGCTATTTAAGGGCCGAATATGTATACCAGATCATGAGGATAAGAAGAAACTGATCCTAAATGAAGCACATAAATCCAAGTACACCATTCATCCAGGTGACACAAAAATGTATCAAGATCTCAAAAGAAATTTCTGGTGGCCCAATATGAAGAGGGAAATAGTTGATTTCGTGTCTCGCTGTCTCACTTGTCAACAAGTAAAGGCAGAGCATTTTAGACCTGCAGGTAAATTACATCCCTTAGATATTCCAGCATGAAAATGGGAAAGTATAGGAATGGATTTCATTATGGGTTTACCAAAGATAAGGGGTGGACACGACGACATATGGGTAATCATAGACCGATTGACAAAATCGACACACTTTCTACTGATCAAAAGTCGATGGTCTGTGGACATTCTAGCAGCCTTATACATAAAAGAAATTTTCAAGCTGCATGGTGTATCTGTCACTATCATATCTGATAGAGATTCTAGATTCACATCGCAATTTTGGAAGGGTCTATAACATTCACTAGGGACCAGACTGAACGTTAGCACGACATTCCATCCACAAACTGATGGTCAGACTGAAAGAACAAATCAAGTGGTGGAAGATATGCTCAGGGCTTGTGCTATTGACTTCGGAGGAAGTTGGCATGATCACTTGCCTCTGGTGGAATTTGCATATAACAATAGTTATCAGGCCAGCATACGGATGGCACCTTTTGAAGCTTTATATGGAAAAAGCTGTAGATCAGCGATATGTTGGAATGAAATAGGGGAAAGGAAAATTCTAGGCCCCGATATTATCAGGGATTCTTCATAGAAAATTAAGCTCATTCGAGAAAGATTGCAGATGGCACAAGATAGGCAGAAATCTTATGCTGATAATCGAAGGCGTGACTTGGAGTTTCAAGTAGAAGATCATGTGTATCTGAAGGTTTCTCCGAGTCGTGGTATTCGAAGATTTGACATCAAAGGCAAGCTAACTCCAAGATTCATTGGCCCATTTGAAATTCTTGAAAGGGTCGGTGAAGTGACTTATAGATTAGCTTTACCCCCACAAGTAGCAGGAGTTCATAACGTGTTTCACATCTCTATGCTGAAAAAGTGTGTATCTGATCCTTACCATGTTATCACTTACAATAATTTGGAGATTCAGAAGGATATGACGTATGAACAAAATTCAATGGAAGAAATCATGGCCATCCGAAGCAACTGGGGAAACAGAATAAGCTATGCGGAAAAGATTCCCAAACTTATTCAACTATAAGTACACTCTCTATATAATCCATGTATTGAATTTGGGGACCAAATTCTTTTAAGTGGGGGAGGGTGTAGTGCCCCAAAATTTATATAAATAATTTCTAGATTATTTTAAGAATTTTCTAGAATTTATTAGGAATTTATAAAGCTTAAACTGATTATAAGGCCCAATTATGTTAAAATATTAGTCCAGCTTTGATAAATAAAACCCAAAACGTTTAAAGACCAAGCACATTAAGTTTGGCCCATATTCTAGAAGGATATTTAGCTTATTCATGAATTTTAAGGATAAATACCATTTTATTAGATAATTATGTGGATAAAATAATTAAAGAGTTTGAGTTAAGTTGAATTCTGCGAACGGTGGATGTAGCGGTCTATCGTGCGACCGCCACAGTCATGTAACGCGCTAATACACGACCGTTTCACTCTATCAGTTCCGTGAATGGAAGAACAAGTAAAAAGATTAGATTTTTACTAGTTTATCACTTTGAGATCGAGATGCGAGGACTAGTAAATGTGTTAAGGACTCTCAGAAGTTGATCTAAGCCTTAACAAGGACTCTAGAATCGATCTAATCCACAAAACCCTAGCAAAACCCTATAAATAGATCCTAGTTTTGACCTGCGCGACCCTTACATTGGCTCGCATGGAACTAAGGTAAGGAGATAGTATTTCGGATAAGTTCTTTAGAACTTTTTATTCCTTATACATACGACTAATCTTCCTCAAAATTTCATGCTAGGAGATCAACTACACAAGAAGTTTGAAGCTTCCAAAGTTGCTGGTTCGACCATAGCAACCCAGGAATCTGAGTGAAAGTCTATTGAAGATCAGGAGATTAGAGCACCAAAATGAGGTAATTACCCTAAGTTTCTTTAGAACTTTCTATTCCCCTTAGTTTCACCTTCTTACCCTCAAAATTTCACGTCCTTAGGTCAAGAGATTGAGAAGTTAGAGCGGCGTGAAGTTGCTGAAAACTCAATGGAAGGAAAGAACTAGGGCGTGTCTTGTAGTCCCAAATTGGAAGTTGAAAGCCCAGTAAAGAGATAGGTCATCTCATGAATGGCAAGAATATCATGTTAGGGATAAAAGCCCTCTGGTTTTGATTGATTCCATGCATCATAGACTTTGAATTTCATGTTTTAGTAAGTCTATACATACATGCATGTCTTTAGCCTTAAATGAAGATAAAAGATATTATCTTATTCATTCACTGCAACCTATGCATCTAGATGGACTATACTTCATTTTATCATGACTAGATTAGTTAAGTCTTTTCAAAGCATGACATGTTTCAAGGCATAGTCTTTTATCTTCTTACTTTCCTGTCAACAGGACTCTAACGGCCTTTAGTTAGACCGTCAGAGGGACATAACAGCCTTACGATAAGCCGTCACACTCCCTATTATACTTAAGCTACTCAGTTATCTCTGACGAACCATAACTGGAGCGTTACAACACTCTAACGGCTCCACGATAAACCGTCACACCCCTGTGACGTGCGCATGTTCTACCGTCAGAATAATTGTGTTCTGTCAACCCAAGAGAGAGTTAAAAATAGTCAAATTTACTTATGAATAAGCCTAGTTATCTAAGTTTGACCTATTTTTCATAACTTTGAGTTTATAAATTGATTCATGTATGTTTAAAGCACTTTAGTTATTTTAAAGTACATGTTAATTTCATTGCTAAAACTCTATAGTTTTGTATTAAAACATGATTTTTACTGATGTATTGATGGAGTTTTATCATGGATTCACATTGTTACACATATTTCTGTCTATAGAGTCAATTCTCTAAGTACATGGCATATATTCCGATATATGACCATTAGTTCACACTTTTGCACTATAGGAACATATTCTTGAACTTGAGGACCTCTCTATTGGATATTCCTTCTAATGGACTAGGAAATCTGGTTTCAAGGCCTCCGTAATTCTCCGCGAGCCTGAGATTCCTACTAGGACGCCGAGTTGGTTGTACCTTTAAAGCCCAATTGATTAGAAAGTACTATCAATGTTTTCTGGTTTTTACTGTGTAACGACCTAATACTAGACCGTCAGGATCATCTAACGGTCCAGTATACAACCGTCACATTCACTGAGTCCAATTATTCTTTCTGGATTCAATCTATTGCAACGGCCCAATTATAGACCGTCAAGTTCATGTAACGGCCCATTAATTGACCGTCACAGTTCTTGAGTACTTTAACATGAGGTTTGACCCAAGGGTTGATATTCCAAAGTTCCTAAATATATTATTGATGGTCTAGGACTTGTCATATTGTTCAAGATACTTAATCTTAAATTATGAAAGTTAAGAAATGCACCGTTATGCTTCCGATTTATTTTCATGGCATAACCTAGTTTTAATATGTTCATTGAAATTCTTTAATTAAAATAGAAGCATTCTTATGATGGATTATTTTATCTTGAACCTATCGTTGAAATTGTACATGCTTGGCCATATTGTTTACATGCGTGGAAGTAGGTTGATTTATACTTGAAGATGCGGATCGAGCATTGATTGTGTTCAAGGGCTCTATGCTAGTCCCCTCGACTGATTGTCGGAAACATACTATTATAAACCATGAGATATGATGCTACTGGCGTCGCATTATGCTAGGAGTACTTTCTCGATAAATAAGTGAAGATCCACGGCTCGTGAAGTGAAAATCCATGACACGTACATGACTTTCTAGCTTGTTACATGTTATTCCACAGAAATTCACGAAGTACTTGCTACTAAGTGAAGAGTACATTCTTGATTGATACATGACTTTCTAGTACATTCTTCTTCATGAAAGGCCATATCATATTCTTGTTACATTCATGTTTACTCATTCTATCTTACATGATCATCACGTTACTTTGGTTTAGTCGCATGATTGATCGCATTCACAGGATTTTACCTTATTTCTTTAGAGCTAAAATACTAATTACTTAAATATTGCTAATCATGTTGATGCGAAGATACCTACTGGGCAAGTGTGCTCATTACCTATTTTTCAATCTGTTCAGGAGATGGAACTGATACGAATTCGGATTCGAGTTATACAAGTAGCAGGTCCGAGAGCGAGTAAAAGTCATTTCAAACTGAGAGTGCAGACTTAGGAAAGTCAATAATGTTTAGATCGAGTCTTTGTAATTTCCTTTTTCCTTGAGTCTGATAGGTTAGTAAAGGTTGAAAAGTCATTGTATTTGGATATTTTGATTATTAATGAAATAAAGTTGGAGTTTGATTAAACTATTGTGCAATTGCATCTTATGTATGATTGTCTTGCGCTCTGATCGTTCTTGCTTGCAAGAGGCTTACCATGTCGGCGGTTCGCGTTCCTCGAGTTAGTCTTCCGCTGTAATAAAAGGCTCGGGGCGCGATAATCTGGGAATGGCAAAGCTTGGCTCTGATACCACTTGTTGGGTCCCGTGCGGTGTAATGAGATCTAGAAGGGGGGGTTGAATAGATCCTCTCACGAACTATGGCCTATTTAAAACTTGACTACCAAAAGCATAGACCACCCCTATAAAGTAATTAAAACACTTAGACACAAAGCACAGCGGATTTAGATGGAATGGGTTAAGTGTAAACGGCGGTCCTAGGACTACACTGGTTGTGGTACAAGCTAAGGTGTTTCACAGCAAACCTCTGATGTGTGTGTGAACAAGGTGAACCTTATTTATTGGAAGATGCTCTCTAGGCCTGAGTGCAAGGATGCAGCAGGCAGTCAAGGGAATGCTAGTACCATCCTAGGAATGGATGGTGTATATGCAAGAATGCACAGTCCACAAAACTTGAGTGTGTGATGGTAATGAATTAGATTATATGCAATGAAGCAAGCACACTGACCTGTGAATGGGGATAGAAGATATGGAGCAAGCCCACAAGATGTTCAACCCACAACACAAGGGTTTTAAGGTGGTTCGGTTGTAAACCCCCAACCTACGTCCACCCCTCACCAAACCCGGTAAGGCTTTCTTGCTGACACACAGCTTGACCGGGGACACGCCCCAAAATCATAGAACGAAAAACCCTCCGTCTGTCTTCCTACACACAAAACCGGTAGGGACGGTTCTCCATAGACCGGAGCACACCTCTGTCTGTCTTCCTACACACAAAATCGGCAAGGACGGTTCTAGGTGAACAAAAGCAAAGGATGAAACTCACTGCAAGTGCATTGGGAAAAACCACAAGAACAAAAAGAATAAACACCAACTGAATCTACAGATATAGATATGGAAGTTGGTGACTGTAGCTACAAGTTCAGATCCGAAGATCTATCTCTTCAAGCAACGGTAGACTGCAGGGTTACTCTCTCTCTCTCAAGGCTGATCTTCTTTTCTTCTTCTCTAATAGCACTGGACTGAGTCAAACAAGTGCTGGGCTGCTCTTACGCTTCTTAGGGATGTTCTTTGTAGGTGCTCAAGGGCTTGGCTCTCTCTGGGCAGCAGCTGCTTCTTCTGTTGAGGAAGCTTCATATATATAGAATAGGCCAGGGGAAAAGTTTCCCGCCACAAGAACTTCTTCCCTTGAAACTTACGCCGATTGTGAGTTTGAGTGCTTTTCCAAGAGCAGCTGGCAAGAAGGACGGTGGCAGCAGTAGGAGAAGGAACAAACCAAATCTCCCTTTAGTCGATTTCAGGTCTTCACATTAAGTGCCCTTTTGAGGTGTTGAGTTCTCATTGGCTGAAACCTACATTTTGACTTGTTGAGGACTGCTAGGACAGAAGTCACATGGGGTGATAGTTAAGAGGTGGCAGATTGTGTTTGTAACGACCCAAGATCCGGATACTGGGAAGAACCCGATACCATTCGAATCTTGGCCCGCCGCCCACGAGCCAGGAGGGCTCGGATGGGTTAAAAGGAGTGTGGAGGTACAAAGAAATAGGAAATAAGGCAAGATAATTTAACAATTAACAGAAATAATTAAACAACTACTACAACAGAGTCCAGTCCAACAGAAAGTATAGTCTAAAGCAGTAAAACGTACCACATGCTAAGTGAAGACTCGGCCCGGTGAGCTGGCAACTAAAAACCTCTGCAATACTGCACCCTCGAACCTCGAGAAAGAACCGCCACACCTGAAAAGTAGGGATGAGTCTCCAAACAGAGACTCAGCAGGGGTCCCGCGGAACCCCAACCCGAAATAATGGCGGTGTCAAAAAGGAAAGCTACAACTACAGCATGAACAGCGAACCGGTGGCCGGTCAAAACTCGACACTACAGCTACTCCTAATGTACCAGGAAAACACGCCCCGATCTCACGGTCGGGGGCTACCGAACCACACTAGTACCACTTATCGAAGTAAAAACCCACGGTAACCCCGCCGTAGAGGCCTGTCTCCCAGGACACGGCCAACCTGGACACACTGTACAAGGTGCAACCCCGACCACCCAGTCGCGGACACCGCACCAATAAGACACAACCTCGATAAAGCTACTAGCACCCTGGCCACTAACTCGGAAACACCAGCTGGTCCAGAAAACCACGTCTCGCAGACGGGAAACGGAATCTAGAAACAGGAGAGTCACGTCTCACGTGACAGGAGTACTTGCCCACCAGAAGCAAGGCCGGATGCGTCCACTGACGTCTTAGTCCGCGCCTCAGGTGTCCCCCTCGACCCCTGGTGGAACGGGGACACCGAACAAGTAACCACAAAACAAGTGACTAGCTCGGGTCGTGCTCGTCAGCGCGGGTCAAACCGCCCCCAACCACGTATGCACACACAGACCGCGCGTCCCTGGTCTGGCCCTCTGACTGGTTTTCCCCTCAGTCGGACGATGGCTGCAAGACGTGGGGCCCAACGAAAACCATTCTAAAAACCGTCTCTCGGGGTAGCCTCGCCACCACTCCCTGGTGGGACCATGTTGACACTGAAAATATTCTTAATATTTCCTGACTTCTGTTTCTGCAGGCCTTAAGTTCTGATCGGGTGCTCCTGTGCCGACAGAGAAGAAAAGAAAGAAAAGAAGAAAAAGAATGGCGGAAGATGAACAAAAGATGAGACCACAGAAAATAAGAAGAGAAAAGATGCTCGGCTCCAACGGACAGCCGCTAAGGCAAGACCCGGGAGCTCAGAAGAGTATTCGGGACCATCCCTGAAGAAGCGATCAAAAAGCTACAAATACAAGTGAAGCCGGCCCGGCATGCACAAATTACAGTGCCGAAGGTCATGTCAGCGGAAGACCCAAGTGTCCGAACCAAAGGCACAAAAGGTTCTAGAATTGGCTGTCCAGCAACCCGAAGGCTCTACCGATACTTCTCGCAGTGGTTTTTCAAAGCCGCGGTAAGATGAGGGAACATGACAATGCCCGGAGCCAGTCTGAGGCCCCCAGTCTGACTCACACCCGAGCAAACATGACAGAACGGCCTAATCCGACGCGCCCCCTTTACCGGCGTGCCTCAACTACCCAACGCCCCATTACCGGCGCGCAAAAACAACTTGGGCCCTTATCCGGCGTGCTCATCTCGCGCCGGGTAAGGAGCATGCATTGGGCATTCTATATAATCCGATCATCTGCCCCCGAAGAGGAAGACACCGAGGCCGAAAAGAAGGAGAGCCAATCGCCTGAAAGAAGGAGAATTGGGGAAGAAGAAAGGGTTTTCTGGGAGTGAGCTTCAGAGATCCACCGTCCTTCCCGTCCGTCTGCCTGAAGAAGCTCGGAGCCGGAGAAGAAGGTTCTTCTTCCGATACTCTGTTTCTGCTAAGAAAGGATTAGGTGGGTGGCGAGGCCTCCGTCTGTTTTCTTTTCCCTTCTCTCTGTAAAGCTTTTCCCTCTGTGGATCTTGTAGCAAGCCGAGCGATGATATGAGCTCGCATCCCCCTTCGTCTCTTCGTTCAGTTTAGCCTTTGGCCTTTTAACATCGAGATGTAATGTAATCGGTCTTGTGCGTCAACGCCAATCCGTATGTATATATGTGATCTCGTCCGACTATTACACTTTGTGATGAGCTTTGGGCCTGAATAAGAGCATTGATATGTGTTTGAGTTTTTTCTTCTTTCTCTAGTTGCATCCGAGCTCCGCCGTCCATGTGTTTCCATTTGGTTTTCCCTCTTTGACGCCGGATACGCCCTGGTCCTTCTCAGGGCAACATTAACGCAATATTCCCCTCTCCCCGGGGTCCTCTTCGACGGAATGTCCGTATCGAGCTTCCTCCGCGTTTATCGTAGGTTCTATTACCAGAGAAGTGTGCATACGTCCATCTCTGGCTACCCCTGGGACTACCCCCCCATGGTTCATCTGTTCATAACTATGAACTAGAGAGAATGTGGCCATCCTTATAACTTGGGCGCAGGGTCTTCTGGTATGACCGTTTTCCCTTATGCCACCTACTGGCTGTTCGAGGATTTGCCCCTTATAATCTCCGTCTGCATACTGACCCACTCACCCCTCTGCTAACATGCTAATCATCTACCCTTCCCTATTAGATGCAATTAACCATGGTCAGTCTCTTGGCCGAGTGTGTTATGTACATACACTGTATGTGAGTGTTTCTCGAAGAATTCACTGATCGGGGAGGGGAAACATTCTCCATTGATGTTTTCAGACCACCACTAAGCCTAAAGGGGCTTGTCCTTCAATGATGTGCATCTCTGCAGGCCACCGGATGGTGAACAACAACAGGGTTCATAACCCAATATCAAACCCACAACCCTCAAGGGAATTAGTGGTGGCCGTGGGTCGTGTGCCCCTCGTAGGCTAGCCCTCGGGGTTTCCTTCCCTACCGGTCGTCCCTTTAGATCGTGATTTGACCATGGGTCGTGTGCCCCTCGTAGGCCAGCCATCGGGGTTTTCCTTCCCTTATTGGTCATCTCATCTGATCACCTTTCAACCCACGGAACCATGGTGCCCCTCGTAGGCTAGTCCTCGGGATTTCCTATCCGCTTGGGGTCCGCTGGCCGCCGTTGTGCTGTCCGACTTGTTAGGGGCTTACTCCGCATGTGAGTATGACCCCGCTTCTCCCTTGCAATCCTGCAGGGATGGGGAGATGCTGCCCAATTTTTGTTAGGTTTTCATCAGGTTTGGATTTAATAAAACATGTGTTCTTAAACAACGACCTTCCGTGCTTGAGTATGAACCTCGCACGAGCTTCTGACTCTGCTTCTGGAGAGCCCGGGATTCCAACTCAATAAACAATTAACATAATTAACCCCAAAATCCTCAAGAACATCTTAATAAACCAAATAAACCAAGAAATACCTCAAAAATCAACTTACCCAGCGCGGTCCTAATACGGCCCCGTGCCGTCTTACCTTTAGGCTCAAAATGAGAAATTTTCAAATGGCTTCTACCCGATGCGCCCTAATCCGGTGCGCCCCAAGCCCATCGCGCCGGTGAAGTGGGTTTGCCCATGGTCGCGTCGGTTAACCCCTTCACCTACGCTACCCCGCGCCATGTTAGTCTTTACCTACGCTGAACCGCGCCGGATTTGAATAAACTATTCCCCACACCGGTTTCACTACAACCGCGCCGTTTTAAGGCTTTGTTTCTCATGCCGTTTTAGATGATCACTCTCCGAGTGAATATTAAACTGCCTCAATGGCGAACACTGTCCCGATCCGGATAACCCATGAACACATGGAAATCCCTCGTAGGCTAGCCCTCGGGGCCCACGTCCATTTTGGTGTCTATTGGGTTTTGTTTAAAGACCCGTGGAACATCAGTGCCCTTCGTAGGTTAGCCCTCGGGGTCTCCGTCCATTTAGGTCTGTCGGTCGCCGTGTTTAGCCTGCCGACTTTAAGGAGTTTACCCCATTTCGTGGGGATGCCTCCACTTTTTCGCAGACACTCCGGGTTTAGGGGAGATACTACCGGATTAACAATTTACAATACCGAGAATATAAATAAAATGAAATAAAAATAAAATAATAATAATAATAATAATAATAAAACAAATAAACAACAACTAAAATAATAATAACAAATAACAAATAATAAATAACAAATAATAAAACAAATAAAATAAATAAAACAAACAAAGTCACACAGTTACTCGGCGCGACTTAATTCGGCGCGATACCCCCCTCGCGTCGTTTTAACTTCACACTCAAAACCTTAAAAAATCCAATGACACTTAACCGGCGCGGCTGTTGCGCACCGATTTAACCCCGCGTCGTTTTCAACTTTTCATACCTCGCGCCGTTTTACACTCATCTCATTCCCCGCCGTTTTTATCACACTCACGCACACATGCATAAATATATGTCGCACACATATTGACACCCAACACATACGCGAACATGCATGCACTCAATTCATATAAACAAAAAAAAAAGAACGCGTGCACACGTACTTTCCATACACACATGCACTTTCCAACGTTAATAACACTGACAACACATGCACGTAGCATGTTACATGCATAAAAGAGATAATAATAATGATAAATAACAAAAGAGGTAAAAAAAATGAGAAATAAATAAAACCGTGAATATAATAAACAAGTAATGGTCAAATAAATAATAATAAAAGAAAATAGAGATAATAAAATAAAAGATAAAAGATAATAATAATAAATAAATAAAAAGAGTGGATAAATGAATAAATGCCAAATAAATGCTAATAAAGGAAATAAAAGACGCATGCATCTAATATATAAAAATAATAAATAAAATAATAATAATAAAATAAAATAAAAGAAATAAATAAATAATAAATAAAGTGCATTCATGCATTTAAAATAATAACAAGAATAAATGAAGAATAATGAATATGACTGTGTCCACCCCGGAGCTCTCACCTCCTTTAGATCCCGGGCATGGAATATTGATGACCCCCTGACAGGTCGTCCCTGGATCTCGGGGTTAACCTCATTATGGCCACGGCATGACCTTGTCTTGGGCCGATAAGCCGTTGAGTTCAATTCGTCTCGACCGGGTTTTAACCGTATCCCCTTAATTTTTAAATATCAAATTTGTCATATCCTGACATACATTGTCCCGATGATACACGAGTCTGCCCGAACACGGTCATACTTGGCCCACCTCATGGGTTCATATGTATGCACCGTAACGCTATATGCAGTCTCAAAATAAAAGGGCAACGACTAATCGACAGCCCTGCGAGTGACAGGGATTGCCAAAGTCTCCCCTAAATTTATAAATAAATGACCAAATAAGCAATAAATAATAACACTAACCACCTTGCATGTCTGCATGATCTGACTCTCCGGTATATCGAATGGTGATTAGCGGAAGGTCGGGTTACGCCCGGCCGGAGGTTTTCGCTATGCACGATGGTGGTCCTCGGACCTACGTTCTCCGCCCCGTACCGAGAGCCGACCTAAAAAACAAATACTACCATATTGTGTGCTTACATACAATCACATCTTTTACATATTCTACGGGCCCCATGGCCTCTCTATTTTTGGCGATTAATCAAGGGTTTTATCTCTTCTGGAGAGATGTAATTAACGCCGTAGCCTTTATGGTACGGTGGATTTTGGGTCCCGACATGATCACCTATAATCGCCTAGTTAGTCAGACGGTGCGCATAATAAATTTGTCACTCAGTGACTGGCACGCCCCATGCAAATAAACCTTTAATAAATAAACCAAATAAACCCATAATAAAAATATTTTTAATAAAATCTCATCTCCCACAAGCTGGCACGCCCGGTGGGGCTCAACCTCCCTTCATCTTTTCGCCAAAATAGAGGGACCATGGGGCCCCCATTGAACAATTTCAAATACTAATTATTCATTCGTCTTGTTTCTCCTCTTTGTAGGTTGAAGTGATGGCGAGTGGACTCTCTGGACTTGTTTTCGGTCCCCAAATCGTGGCAGACCATGCTGCATACGGCTACCTTGCCATACCCACTACCTTTGGCAACTTTTCCCCGGTCGTTGGCTTCCCCAACTTCTTGGGAGTTGCATTCGCGGATCTTCTGGACGTCGAGAGTTCTGAACCTGCGGAGCTGAATAACAACAAAGCTGCGGCCCGCCGAAGTGAGGGCCGAATTAAGAAAACTATACTGAAAAGTCCGGTGATCGTGGGCTGCCACGTCTACCATACTGTTTGCCCAACTGCGGCACATGAGAAGAAGCCTGTTGGGGGGAACAAGAAGAGCTCCAGAGGAAGAATTGCTGCTGATCCTCGGAGCCAACTTTTAGCCTGTGGGAAGTCCATGTTGATCGGGGGCACCCGAGTCTACTTCAATGGTCGCGATGCCGAAGTTCTGCCAGATCGGATCATCCCGACTGTGCCCACTCACAACACCTTCCAAGTGCTGGCAAGCCGAAGGGTGAATTTTAATGACAACAAGCATGGGAGGCCAACCCCGAACTTGCCAAATTTCAAGCAGATCTGGGTTCCCAAGAGGATCCGAGGCCCTGCACTAGCTTCGCAAGGCTTCAAAAATTATGCTGAGATCCCCAAGAGAGGGGGCAAAAAGGCTATGCATGCAGAAGAGACCGTGGTTGTAACTCCTCCACCTGCCATCAGGGTCTCCGCAAGATAAGCCCACATCTCCAAATTATCAAGGAATTCCATTCTAGCTGCCAAATTGATACGGCTTTCACATACGCCGTCTACCCGAGTCCAAGTGTTGCCTCCTGCTATTTCTCTAGAGTGCAGTCAAGAAGAGATGACAAAGATAGTCCGGGAATACTTCCATAGCCTCGGGAGTCCTGCCCTGGGCCGATAAAGGTCGCTTCGTGTCGTCAGGACCGAAGAGGAAGAAAAAGACAAAATATCACCCGTGGGGGTGAATGAAGAAGAGAACCAAGCTGGGGCTAGCAGGCTTGAAAAGCCTCCACAAAACGAAAGGATGAGAAGAATTTCAATATATGAAGGGCCGACTTTCTCTAGTCAGGCCCGAAGGGGAATCAGAAAGCACAAAAGAAGAATGTAAGTTCTTACTTGCAATATGACAGGGGTGATGAGTACACCTAGTCCCCTACCAAATGAACAAGAAGAGTCGGTCGAGATTGCTAGAAGAATAAACCTGGTGACAAGATGGGACAAAGCTGAGGCTGAGCTACTACAAGCCGCAAAGGGCAAGCAGGTTGCTGATGAAAGTATCGTTACTGTCAATGCCAGAATAGTGGTGTCTGAGCAAGAAGGAGCATCTTCACCTCCTTCAATCGAAGGTTCTTCGGGTGAAACGCCTAGGGGCATCAGTAATAAAACAACCACGGACCCCGCCGTCCTGATGTTGCTGCAAAGGTACCAGTAGGAGATAAAACTGTTGAAGAGAAAATTGAATGAAAAGGCTGAACACGCTATAACTCCCCAACGGCTCTAGCCAGCATGGCCAATGCCCCTTCAAATGCAGCGGCAGGCTCTCTTGTCAGAGCCTTTACCACCCAATGTTATGGCTTCGGCCGCATTATTGATGCAGCCCACCCACATCTGCCCTCAACCAGTAGATCCAGTTATGATGGACAAGTTGATGGTGGAGCAGATGATTGAAGCAGGGTTGGCAAAGAGGGGCGGTGATGATTACGCCCCCTTCGACATATATGAAGTGCCATATCCAGCCTACCATGCTGCCAAAAGACTGCCACCTGGCATCAATAAACTCCTAAAATTTGACAAATACAACGGGCGGGGCTCCCCGAAATTGCATGTTGCACAATATATAGCCGTCATGGGCGACTTGGCGGCGGACGAGTCGTACCTGCTGAAGTTCTTTGGGTCTTCACTGACAGGACCTGCCTTCGAATGGTATTCCAACTTACCGGCCGGGTCTATCCACGACTGGCCAGATATGCAGCAGAAATTCAGTGAAAGATTCCACGTCATCGAGGCAGAGGTGACCGTGGCTGAGTTGTTGGCGACTAAACATGATGAGCCTGCTGCAGAATATATCAAAAGATGGAGGGATCTCTGCATGAGGTGTCGACGTCCTCCGCATCCAGAAGATGCAATACAAATATGCAAACAAAATCTGAAGAATGAGATTCTGGAAAAGATGATCGGAATAGAAATCCGGTCTTTTGACCTATTAAGTGATATTGCCACGGAGGTTGAAGATTTCTTCACAAGATTTCCCTCCATTTCTGCCGACTCAGGTCATCAAGCGAGGTAGGTTAATAAACGACCGATGCTGAAAGCGGTCCATGCTGTTAGCCTAGGGGCGAAAAGGCATAAATAGATGCACAATCCTCCTTCCAATGAACCTATTGAATGTCGAGAAAGGCCTCTCTGGCAGAATAAAGAAAAGAAGCTCTATGCCTTCCTAAGGGACAAGACTCGAGCACTGTTCGAGTGGGCTATCAAGTACAATAAGATCACTCTTCCAAAGTCAAAAAGGCCTAATGACGTCATAAGAAGAGATGATCCTCATTTTTACTCCTACCATCAAATCTTGGGGCATCCTATTGAAGATTGTCAAATATTTAAAGACATCGTCCAAGGCTTAATAAAAAGAGGGGAGCTACAAATTGGGGAGGACAGAGTCGACCCTCCGCGCCCTCATGAAGTGCCTACACAGGAGGCATCAATTAACATGATATATGTATGTCAACGGTCGCCCAAAGAAGCGCCAGAGGCTTGCAACCAGCACACCAATGAAGACTGTGCCCTAGTGCCTGAAGAAAAGCAAAGAAATTGGCAAACATCGTCAATAACGAAAAGAACAAGATCAGTATCCCTTCCGGCTCCGAGAGCCCAGGTTAGTGGAGCCATGGACCGGCCTACTCTGCCTCTTGCAGTCTCTTCCCGCTTTCAAACAGCCTCTCCAATGGCTATTAAAAGGTAAATCAACAGTAAAAAGAAGAAACAAACCCCATCGCGGGAACATGAAGAATCTAGCTCAGCCATGGAGCGGCCACAAGCTATTATAAGTGGGCTTGATAAGCATGAGCAGCTCAAGAGTCGACCTATGCAGCTCAAGAAGCATGCCCCTCAAAGACACAATGAATCTCACGGGCTAACAAAAAGAATTAAAGAAAAGGCAAGGGTGTTCAATGCACTGAACGACCCACTGCGGGGGCAGATGCCAGCCATATGGGAGAAGGAAAATGAGAATACAAAAGTTAAAATAAGATATGTTGCTCTTTCTTGCAACATGCTATCAGCACCGTCCAGTGTGGTTCAAGCTGCTGATGAAGAAGATGAAGAAATTTACTTTATGCCAAAAGGAGCAAATCATGCTAAAGCTTCTACCTCCCACCATGTTGTCGGATCTGGGAGAATACCAAGACACCCACCAGCCAACAAGGGGACACAATACCGTGTTCCTCCTAGGCTCGAAGGCATAAAACCCAGGGACTTCATCTTGAAGAAACTGGGCGCATCCAGCAACAATGACGGGATGCTACTCACCCTAGTCAAACCGGAGGCGCAAGATAGCACTCCCGGCCCCTCTTGGCAAGGCCCCGCTGTGATGGCACTACTAAACCAGAAGCAACAGGAAATTGAAATGCTGCAAAGGTAGTTGAATGAAATGAATCTAAGTCCACCTATGCCACAACTGGCAGGACATCTACATGAGGCGACACAAGGTAGTGCTAGCTCACCTGAAGCTTCAGCACGGGTAGTCATACCCCGAATAGCACGATCTTACAGGGGGTATCCTCCCTCAACCACTCAAACATACAGTCTCCCAGGCACGTCAGGGGGCAACTAAAGCATCTCCGAAGATGGTGCCAATGAGACCGCGCATGCACTCAGACGAGCTGAAGGCGAAACAAATAATGAATACGAAGACGGCCGAAGAGGAAGTCACCGAAGCCGAATTACAATCAGCCAAATAAAAAGATAATGAGTCTGTCATGGACTACATAATAAGGTGGAGGAATCTCCGTGAAAGATGTAGACATCCACCGAGCTACGGGGACTCTGTTTAAATCTGCAAAGAAAATTTGAGAATAGAAATTCTACGATGGGTCATTGACATTGAAGTCACGACCTTCGAACAACTGGGTGACATTGCAGCCAATGTCGAAGCAGTTCTGGCAAGGCTTTGCTCATCCTCTACGGCCTCGAGCCAAAAGAATAAACCAATCAACAAACCTCCGGCACAAGAAGAAGTTTGCGCCTCAAATTTTGAAGCCTTCGAGCAACAGAAGAAGAAAATGAAAGAGGCATCTTCCACCGATCCGGCGAAACAAGGGCCCTCATTAAGGGACAAAACGATGAAACTATATTCCTTTCCAAAGGACAAGACTACGGCACTTTTTGAGTGGGCCTGTGAATACGGCAAAGTAGTGCTTCCGGAGCCGAAGAAGCCAGGCGATGCCGAAAGAAAAGACCATCCACGATTCTGTCCTTATCACCAAATGTTGGGACATCCCATTGAGGATTGCTATGTGTTCAAGGACATTATTGAAAGCCTGATCAAGAAAGGCAAACTACAGATGGGCGAGTATAAGGTGGACCCACCGTGCCCTCATCAAATATCTGTCCTTAAAAGAGCATCCCCGCACGGTGTTACCGCCTCAACTGCTCCTCACAAATCTGGCTGAAGCCGATGTCTAGCAGGCCCGCATAGCTTGAATGCGGATGTGTGCCAACAAAAAGAAGAATGGCAAATGAAGCAAAAAAAAAAGGAAAGGAAAGGTCCTGTTCTGGGGGTAGGCACCAAAAAAAGAAGAGAAAAGAAATTCTTTTGAAGGAGGCCTTGATGGCTGCATCTGTCAAGGGAGATATCACTCCCCCCCTATGTCTTGGTCCGTGCCAAATAAGAAACTACCATTGTGGGGTTGACGTGGTGGAGTGAACCACTTATCCCCTCTCTGAGGGGGTGAGCGCTCTCCTATGCACCCACCTTGGTCTATTTAAAAAAAAGAAATAGACGAAGGGTAGTGGCTTTGCACTACACTGCACTATCAGCGTCATCCGAGCTGTCCGTTCAAAAAAAAAAAAGCATGAATGTAAAAAAAAGGGGGCGAACTTATAAGGTCAGCAAGACCTCCCCATCCTCCCCATGGGCAGAAGACTCCTTAGTAGCATTGCATGGTGAATGCCCAAGGAATAATGAAATGACTACATCATCTGTGGAGGTAGGAGGACCCTGCAACTGTAGCTTCTAAGAATAAGCGTCAAGAGGAGGACACTTGGCGTAAGTGCTGGAGGCCCGAACCAAAGCTATTTGGAGCATCTCCTAAAGAAATCAACGACAAAAGAAGATAGCTATTGATTTGATGTATAGTTGTCACTGAATACTCCCAGGGGGATCATGTTAATCAATAGTCCTACTGACGCTAAAGAACATTCATTGGCCACTAGGCCTCCCGTTTCAAATACGGGTCCAAACCCTGTTGGGGAATGAAAAGAACAAGTCCTGCCGAGTTGTTTGCACTCTCGGTTCCTTTCTCCTCACCAAGCCAGCAAATAAGCGCCTTTCGACTTCTAACAGCCTATCTCAGCACCCCTGGTCCCACTAGAATTCATGATGCCTTGCAGCCCTCCTATCCTACGGGGATACTCCCCACTCGTCCCACCGGGACTAACCCTCCACCCTTGATCTGGGACCTATGCTCCCAGCCAATGCACTCTCATGGCCTTTCAGCATTCGACCATGATAATACCATATTTGTCCCATGGGACTCTCCTATCACTACCGGTTTGGGTTCCTTGCCCAAATGTCGGCCCAATAAAATCTCCTTTTCCTTGGCATAAGGCACTCCGCCCTTGTCGAGCTCAAAATTTACCCATCAGTCCCCCCGGGATGTGTCCATAAAGCTTTCCCTTAGCCAGGGGCGCTCTGCCTTAGCCGAACTCAAAAATTATCTTCTGTCCCATCAGGCCGAGTCCACAAAGTCCTTTCCTTGGCCTGAGGTGCTCTGCCCTCGCCGAGCTTAAAAATAATCTTTATCCCACTGGATAGGATTCATAAAACCTTTTTCCTTAGCCTGAGACACTCCGCCCTCGCCGAGCCCCAAAATTACCCTTTGTCCCACTGGGCAGGATTCATAAAACCCTTTTCCCTGATCTGAGGCACTCCGCCCTCGCCAGGCCCGCCGGGCTCTTGGACATCAATCCCAAGCCCCACCAGTAGAATAAATAGTCAACTTCATCAATAGTCCCATCGAAAAAAAATCCCGCACCGTAGAAGAGTCTGCGTCAGGGAGCCCAAAAAAAAAAGAAAAAGAAAACAAGAGAAAAGAAAACAACAACAAAAAAAAGAAACAAACAAATAAACAAAATGAAGAAAAGAAAATGACAATCTAAAATAAGCATAATGAATCAATAAACACAATAAATTTAATAAACTCAACGAACTCAACAAAATCAATAAATCCTATAAATCTAATGAACTCAATAAACTTAACGAACTCAATAAACCCAATCAACCCAATAGATCAAAACAAACCAGCAAACTCAATAAATCAATAAACCCAACAAATTCAATAAACTCAATAAATCAATAAACTCAATAAATCAATAAACTTAACAAACCCAATAAACCCAATAAAACCAAATAAATCAATAAACCCAATGGAATCGATAAAATCCAACAGACCTAATAAACCCAACAAGTCAATCGACTCATCAAATCAATAAACTCAACCAATCCAAACTAATAAACCAATAAAAGACCTCTTCGCTTTGTCTCGGACCTTCTGTCTGGGCAAGGTTTGGTGATCCCGTCATCTCCACGAGTCAACGCCCATATTCTATTCTGGCTCAGACCTCATGTCTCTGCCAGGTTGGTTGACCCTGACGTGACGTCGGGTCGACATCTGCATTTATACGTTCTGCCCTTGTTTCAGACCTTTCGTCTGAGCAAGGTTAGTTGACTCCGACACTTTATCGGGGTTGACATTGATGTTTAGCCCTAGGTCTGGGCCTCTCATACGTCTGCATTCTGGTCAATACTCACCCTAAATCTTCTATCGGGGTAGGGCCCGTTGACTTCGACGTTCCGTTGGGTCAACACATATCCTATGTTCTGCCCTTGGCTCAGGCCTCATGCCTCTGCCAAGTTCATTGGCTTCGACATGACGTCAAGTCAACATGTATCCCACATTCTACCCTTGGATTAGGCCTCACGTCTCTGCCAAGTTCATTGGCTTCGACATGACGTCGAGTCAACACCCATCCTATATACTTCCCTTGGCTTAGGCCTCACGTCTCTGTCAAGTTCGTTGGCTTCGACATGATGTTGAGTCAACACTTACCCTACATTATACCCTTGGCTTAGGCCTCACGCCTCTGCCAAGTTTGTTGGCTTCGACAGGACATCGAGTCGACACCCATTCTATATTCTGCCCTTGGTTTAAGCCTCACGCCTCTGCCAAGTTTGTTGGCTCCGACACGACATCGGGTCAACATCCATATTCAATATGCTTCCCTTGGCTTAGACCTCAGGCCTCTGCCAAGTTCGTTGGCTTCGACATGACGTCGAGTCAACACCTATCCTACATGATGCCCTTGGCTTAGACCTCACGTCTCTGCCAAGTTCATTGGCTCTGACAGGACGTCGAGTCAACACATATCCTATATTCTTCCCTTGGCTTAGGCCTTACGCCTCTGCCAAGTTCGTTGGCCTCGACAGGACGTTGAGTCAACATTTATACCCTATATCCTACCCTTGGCTTAGGCCTCACGCCTTCACCAAGTTTGTTGACTTCGACATGACGTCAAGTCAACACTGATCCCACATTAAACCCTTGGCTTAGGCCCCACGCCTTCGCCAAGTTCGTTGACTTCGACATGATGTCGAGTCAACACTTATCCCACATTATACCCTTGGCTTAGGCCCCATGCCTTCGCCAAGTTCGTTGACTTCGACATGACGTCGAGTCAACACTTATCCCACATTATACCCTTGGTTTAGGCCCCACGCCTTCGCCGAGTTCGTTGGCTTCGACATGACGTCGAGTCAACACCCATCCTATATTATACCCTTGGCTTAGGCCTCACGCCTCTGCCGAGTACGTTGACTCTGACATGACGTCGGGTCAACATCCATATCCTACATTCTTTGCTTGGCCTAGGCGTCACGCCTTTTCCAAGTTGGTTGACTTTGGCAAGTCTGTCAAGTCAACGACCATATTCTGCCCTGGCCCATACCCTTTGTCTCTTCCAGGTTGGTCATTTTCAACATAACGTTAAGATGACAACATTGTTTTATGTCTACCCTTGTCTTGGACATGCCGTCTAAGCAAGGTTTGTTAGCTCTAACATCCCATTGGGTCAACATTCATATCCTATACTCTACCCCTGGCTTAGGCCTCACGCCCCTGCCAAATTCGTTGACTTCGACATGCCGTCGAGTCAACACCTATCCTACATTATACTCTTGGCTTAGGCCTCACGCCTTTGCCAAGTACGTTGACTTCAACATGACGTCGAGTCAATACCTATCCTACATTATACTCTTGGCTTAGGCCTCATGCCTTCGTCAAGTTCGTTGACTTCGACATGACGTCGAGTCAACACCTATCCTACATTATACCCTTGGCTTAAGCCTCACGCCTTCGCCGAGTTCATTGGCTTTGACATCATGTCAAGTAAACACCTATCCCACGTTATGCCCTTTGCTTAGACCTCACGCCTCTGCCAAGTTCGCTAACTTTGACAGGACGTCAAGCCAACACCTATGTTATATTCTACCTTTGGTTCAGGCCTCACGCCTTTTCCAAGTTAGTTGACTTTGACAGGTCTGTCAAGTCAATGACCATATTCTGCCCTGGCCCAGACCCTTCGTCTCTTGCAGGTTGGTCGTGTTTGACATGATGCCGAGACGACAACAATGCTTTATTTCTGCCCTTTCCTAGACATACCACCTAGGCAAGGTTTGTTGACTCCGACATCCCGTTAGGTTAACATTCATATTCTACCTTTGGCTCGGACCTTTCGTCCAGTCAGTCAACAAAAAGACCCTTTCATATTTGGCTCGGACCTTCCGTCCGACCATACAACAAAAAGACCCCTCTACCTCTAGCTCGGACCTTTCGTCTAGTCAGTCAACAAAAAGACCCTTTCATCTTTGGCTCGAACCTTCCGTCCGACCATACAACAAAAAGACCCCTCTACCTCTGGCGCGGACCTTTCGTCCAGTCAATCAACAAAAAGACCCCTTCACCTTTGGCTTGGGCCTTCCGCCTAGCCAGGAAACAAAAGATCCTTTGTACTTGTGACTCTACCCTTCCATCAAGTTGAAGAACAAAAAGACTCCTTCTATCTACGGCGTCATGACTTTATGTGTAAGCCGTTAAATATTCTTGTCTAGCGTCATGTCATGACTTTTCGCCTAAGCCGGTAAATATTCTACCTTGGCGTCATAACCTTCCGCCTAAGCTAAGTTGTACGGCTTCATGACTTCATGTCTAAGCCGTTAAATATCCATGCCCGGCGTCATGGCTTTTCGCCTAAGCTTACCTTGGCGTCATGGCCTTCCGCCTAAGCCAAGTTGTACGGCGTCATGACTCCGTGTCTAAGCCGTTAAATATTCTTGTCCGGCGTCATGGCTTTTCGCCTAAGCCGGTAAATATTCTACCTTTGCGTCGTGGCCTTCCACCTAAGCCAAGTTGTACGGCGTCATGACTTCATGTCTAAGCCGTTAAATATCCATGCCCGGCGTCATGACTTTTCGCCTAAGCTGGTAAATATTCTACCTTGGCGTCATGGCCTTCCGCCTAAGTCAAGTTGTGCGGCATCATGACTCCGTGTCTAAGCCGTTAAATATTCTTGTCCGGCGTCATGGCTTCCGCCTAAGCCGATAAATATTCTGCCTTGGCGTCATGGCCTTCCGCCTAAGCCAAGTTGTACGGCGTCTTGACTTTAAGTCTGTAACGACCCGAGAATCCGATTACCGGGAAGGCCCGATAACCCGAGACTCGCACCGCCGCCCACGAGCTGGGAGGGCTCGGAAGGGCTAGAAGGAGTGTGGAGGCACAAAGAAATAGGAAATAAAGCAGGACAACTCAACAATTAACAGAAATAAATAAACAACTACAACAGAGTCCAGTCCAACAGAAAGTACAGTCTAAAGCAGTAAAGCGTACCACATGCCAAGTGAACACTCGGCCCGGCAAGCTGGCAACTGAGAACCTCCGCTCCGCACCCTCGAACCACGAGGAAGAACCGCTACACCTGAAAAGCAGGGAATGAGTCTCCAAAACAGAGACTCAGCAGGGATCCCGCGGAACCCCAACCGGAAACAACGGCGGTAGCGGAAAGGAAGCTACAACTACAGCAGGAACAGCAAATCGGTGGCCGGTCAAAACTCGGCACTACAGCTACTCCTACTGCAAGAAGGCAGACCTCGATCACACAGTCGAAGCTACCGAACCACGCTAGTACCACCTACCGAAGTAAGAACACACGGCAACCACGCCGTAGAGGCCTGTCCCTCGGACACAGCCGACCTGGACACGCTGTCCAAGGTGCAACCCCGACCACCCGATCGCGGGCACCGCACAACAAGACCCAACCTCGGTAAAGCCACTAGTACTAATCTCACGGCGCAAGAACCGACACACGCGCCAAGGTGAAACAACCGAACTCACCGGTCAACACGACCAAAAACCCGAAGGTCAAAGACATAGAGACTGACAGTCTGTCACTCCGTACTCGACAGGAGTACCACCCACTAGAAGCACAGCCGGTAGCGTCCCCTGACGTCTTACACCGCACCGCAGGTGAACCGCCTGACGTGGTAAGTCCTACCCGAGGCGCGAACACCGTACAAGTAACCACAACAAGTGACTAGCTGGGGTCACGCCCGTCAACGTGCGTCCACAGTCCCCAACCACGTGTGAACACACAGACCACGCGTCCTAGGTCTGGCCCTCTGACTGGTTTTCCCCCGCAGCCGGACTCTGGCTACGACGAGGGGCCCGACGGAAACCAGTCTAACCGTCCTCTGGGTAAGCCCGTACACCACTCCCTGGTGCAACTAGAACACGCGTACTAGTAGGCTACGACTAGTGGAGGGTCACTGAAGGAGTAGACTCTCAACGGAACACAACGTCCGAATCTGACGACGTACGGGGACCAGCCCACGTACCGGCCCCGTCACACGGTGACCACAGTCGGAGAAGAAACATGACATACAGTCCACGGTCACGCACACAGCCTGCGCGAGAGTCGAGAAAACCCAAGTGACGCTAAGTCACTAGACTCTGGACAGTCCTCTAGACGCACTAAACCCAACGGTCCTTGAGTCGCAGGACTCGGGGTCAAGACCGTTGTACGCAACAGCACGAGGCCATCAATCTATTCCAATCTCTAGGTCTGAAACCACGGTAGCACGAGTGCCGAGACAACACACGAGTCGCCAAGACCACTCCCTCGGAGAGGGAACGCAAAGGACTAAGGCCACTCACACGGGCCACACGGAAAACGCAGAAGCACGATTCCCAAGGCAGCACACAAGCCGCCACGACGATTTCCCATCTTGAAGCAAGCGGGAAACCTCCAGCCCCAGGCCGGATAACTGGACTCGCAGTCCAAGACCAACCACGTGGCCCACATGGGAATCGCCTTCCAAAGAAACTCACGGCATGCGGGGGACACCCCACCGCACACACACCGATACACGGTGACTCGATCGAGCGTAACACGAAGGCCCAGCACGCGAGAAGTCACCCGGACTCTCAACCCTACGGGCACGCTAAACGAGATAACACGGTCCTCCAGACACCCTCAAAACACGGACACAGAAACCCACGGGTGTCAGGGACACTCACAAGACCGCAGGTCGACCACTGGGTCCCAACCGGGTCGACTAGGGATCCACACATTGCGGGGCAAGGCGGAGAACACAAAAACTCGCCTCGGAACGACACAAAGCCTGACGGTCTAACCCTAGACCGTCACAGGGTTGTAACGGTCTAGGCGAGACCGTCACATCCACCTGGCGGCCTAACGCAGGCCGTTACACGGCCCGAAGAAACACAGGATGTAACGCGCCTGGCCCAGCGTGTTACACGAATGTAACGCGCTTGCCCTGGTGCGTTACACGCCTCACGCTCTCAGCGTGAAAGCAGGATGTAACGCGCTTGCCCCAACGCGTTACACGGATGTAGCGCGTCTGGCCTGGCGCGTCACACACGCTGCCCTCCTCAACGGATAAAACAGCTCTGACGGCCCACCCTGGGCGCGTTACAAGCATGTAACGGTCCAGAGGGCACCGTCACACCCCCAGCCCTCAGCTGGGTAACAGGGAATGTGACGCACCCACCCTGGGGCGTCACAAGGCTGTGACGCGCCAGCCCTGGTGCGTCACACGCCTGACCCGAAAACCAACGGAAGAGACTCTAACGGTCGAGCCCTGGTGCGTCACAGCACCTGGCGGTCTATCGTGGGACCGCCACACCCACAGACCACCAAAGGCCAACAGAAAGGGGATGTAACGGTCCTGTCCAGGCGCGTTACACCAAGTGACGGCCACTAGAAGGACCGTCACTTCCTTCCGAGAACGCTACGGCGGGAAACGACCCAAAACTCGTCCCACGCCCCCATACCTCCACAGGAGAGGGGGAAAACAAGGGGGAAGCTCCCCAGAAGCCCCTAGCATGCATCTACGGCCTCGGATCGGCCAAAAATGCAATGAAACGGGAGATCGGCCCACAAGCCCTAAAACATGGGTTTTGCCCAAAAACCCCGATTCCACCCGCTCGGCTCACCACGGCCTACGAAACTCGCGGGAAAGGAAGTGCACGAGCTGGGGAACCATCACCCTACCTCCACCGAAGATTTCGCGCCCCGAGCTCGCCGATCCGCGAAGAAACGCCGTGAAACCCTCGCCGGCTCGCGACCGCGCCACGAGCTCCCACGCGCCTCCACCGCCTCGATCCTCGCCCATCCTCGCCCGCGTCCTCACCCCGCCGCCTCCGCCTCGCCCCCGCCTCGCTCCGTCGGCCGCCGGAGAAGAGAGGGGAGAAAGAGGGCGTGAGAGAAGAGAGAGAGTGAGAAAGAGAGAATGAGAGGGGGAGAGAGGAAAGGGTTAGTATATATAGGAAAACCCAAAAATTCGATAAATTCAGAAAATTACGAAAAATTACCTCCGCGATCCTCGGAAGGAACACAACGCAGTGGTACTGTCCCGGAGTCGGAGAACGCCACGGTTTGCCCTGCAAAGAGTTCCGAAGGCACATCAGGGAAAAACACGTGTAAAGCACAAAATACACTCCGAGACCCACTAAAATGATCTGAAAAATATCCGAAAAATCCGGGGCATTACAAAGTCTAAGCCGTTAAATATTCTGCCTTGGCGTCATGGCCTTCCGCCTAAGCCAAGTTGTCCGGCGTCATGGCTTTTCACCTAAGCCGGTAAATATTCTGCTTGGCATCATGGCCTTCCGCCTAAGCCAAGTTGTACGGCGTCATGACTTTACGTCTAAGCCGTTAAATATTCTACCTTGGCATCATGGCCTTCCGCCTAAGCCAAGTTGTACGGCATCATGACTTTATGTGTAAACCGTTAAATATTCTACCTTGGCGTCATGGCCTTCCGCCTAAGCCAAGTTGTACGGCGTCATGACTTTACGTCTAAGCCGTTAAATATTCTACCTTGGCGTCATGGCTTTCCGCCTAAGCCAAGTTGTACGGCGTCATGACTCTATGTCTAAGCCGTTACATATTCCCCCTTGGCGTCATGACCTTACGTCTAAGCCAAGTTGTACGGCGTCATGACTTTACGTCTAAGTCGTTAAATATTCTACCTTGGCATCATTGCCTTACGCCTAAGCCAAGCTGTACGACATCATGACTCTATGTCTAAGCCGTTAAATATTCTGCCTTGACGTCATGGCCTTACGCCTAAGCCAAGTTGTATGGTGTCATGACTCTATGTCTAAGCTGTTACATATTCCCCCTTGGCATCATGACCTTACGTGTAAGCCAAGTCATTCGGCGTCATGACCTTTGGTCTAAGCCGACAAGCCTCTTACCCTTGGCTCGGAACTGTTGTCCGAACTAACGAACGAAAAGACCTCCTTTGGTTTCATACCAACCCGTGATCCCTCTAGGGATTTACCACCACATATGACACCTTCTCTCCACTGCCATGGCATCGGGCTCCCGACGCCAGAATCATTGCGGGCATGCCCATTAAGCCCTTTAGAAAAGAGAAAACAAAAAGAAGAAACAAAAAGTAGAGAAAAAAAGAAAAAAGAGAAAGAAATAAAAAAAGGAAAAAAAGAGAGAGTAAAGGAAGAAAAAAAGAAGTAGAAAAAAAGAAAGAAAGAAAAAAAGAAGAAGAGAGAGAGAAAACAGAGAGCAAAAAAAAAGAAAAGAAAAGAAGAAGAAATGATAATCATGATGTGATTTGTGTGCTTGTTTACCTCACGTGCATGTCTGCCTGAAATATAGTATTAACACACTTCATTCAAATTTCTAAGGCCGCGTACTCCCTTCGTAAATAGCGTTGCCCTGGTTCAGGATATGTGTGCGTCACGACACACACTAAGGAATAAAAAGTCAATTCTCGACAAGTGCATACGATTAGGGGAAGAGTCGTAGCCATTTCGCTGGCATAACTCACTGAATACACCCTAGACAAAACTCCTACACTTCGCACATAATATGAGCAATGGTCCTTAGTCATAGGGACGTCATAGATTCTTCTTAACACTTCATGGACGCTTAAATCTCTACACTCGCGTAAAGGGTGATCGTGAGGGAAAAGCTGCCTGCCCCCTTTAAAAAAATGATGAAAAAATGATGAAAATGAAAAAAATGATGATAATGGTAAATGGAATGTGAATCCAAGTAGTCGGGAATCCCCATTGAAACAAATGAGGAGACTCGCGCGAAAGCGGTGCAACAAACTCCACAATTAAAATAAGGATGAATCTTAGTAGCCGGAAATCCCCATTGAGACACATGAGGAAACTCGCGTCAAACGGTGAAATCCATCATAAAACCATAATATAGGATGAATCCTAGTAGTCAGGAATCCCTATTGAGACATATGAGGAGACTCACGTCAAACGGTGAAATCCACAATAGTATCATAACAAAGGACGAATCCGAGTAGCCGGGAATCCCCATTGAGACACATGAGGAAACTCGCGCCGAACGGTGAAGCCCAAAATTAAGAATAAAAGGGTGTTGTGCGAAGCTACCAAAAGTCGAAAGCCCTAGATGTATGTGTAGGCGTAAAGTAATCCGCTAGTGTTACTCAGAACGTCTACACGCCCCTATGTCTAGGGTTAACTACACATATAACCACACATTCACGCTATGGAGGAATAATCCTGGGTGTAAATTGTGATTCATGCTATGCAAATATTCTACGCGACGTCCCCTTTATGTATCCACATCTCTTTTAGTTGTGCTTCATGAGTCGCACTATGTCCGCGAATCTTGGGCGCTGTCCTTATCCTATCCCTAGTATAGGGGACCTATGCTACGTATATCTACTCTATGCTTGCGGACTATGAATGCATGCGTGCTTGAGTGAGGCTATATAAGGTGGATAAATAAAATGAATGACAAAATAAAAACAAGAGATGCAATGAAGCAAAATAAGAAATATATAATAAAAATGATGATAAACGAAAGTAGAATAAATAACAAGAATGAATAATGAACAGATCCATCCAATATTTTCAAACGGGCTATGGGCTACACCCGCACGTCCCGCTCTTTCGTCCCTATGTCGCGACACCCGCGGGTGGGGGGCATTTGTTGACACTGAAAATATTCCTAATATTTCCTGACTTCTGCTTCTGCAGGTCTTAAGTTCTGATCGGGTGCTCCTGTGCCGACAGAGAAGAAAAGAAAGAAAAGAAGAAAAAGAATAGCGGAAGCCGAACAAAAGATGAGACCAAAGAAAATAAGCAAAAAAAAGAAAAGATGCTCGGCTCCAACAGACAGCCGCTAAGGCAAGACCCGGGAGCTCGAAACAGTATTCGGGACCATCCCTGAAGAAGCGATCAAAAAGCTACAAATACAAGTGAAGTCGGCCTGGCATGCACAAATTACAGTGCCAAAGGCCATGTCAACGGAAGACCCGAGTGTCCGAACCAAAGGCACAAAAGGTTCCGGAATTGGCTGTCCAACAGCCCGAAGGCTCTACCGATACTTCTCGTAGTGGTTTTTCAAAGCCGCGGCAAGATGAGGGAACATGACAATGCCCGGAGCCAGTCTGAGGCCCCCAGTCCGACTCACACCCGAGCAAACGTAACGGAACGGCCTAATCCGCCCCCTTTACCGGCGCGCCTCAACTACCCAACGCCCCATTACCGGCGTGCAAAAACAACTTGGGCCCTTATCCGGCGCGCTCATCTCGCGCCGGGTAAGGAGCATGCATTGGGCACGCTATATAACCCGATCATCTGCCCCCGAAGAGGAAGACACCGAGGCCTAAAAGAAGGAGAGTCAATCACCTGAAAGAAGGAGAATTGGGGAAGAAGAAAGGGTTTTCTGGGAGTGAGCTTCAGAGATCCACCGTCCTTCACGTCCGTCTGCCTGAAGAAGCCCGGAGCCAGAGAAGAAGGTTCTTCTTCCGATACTATGTTTCTGCTGAGAAAGGATTAGGTGGGTGGCGAGGCCTCCGTCTGTTTTCTTTTCCCTTCTCTCTGTAAAGCTTTTCCCTCTGTGGATCTTGTAGCAAGCCGAGCGATGATATGAGCTCGCATCCCCCTTCGTCTCTTCGTTCAGTTTAGCCTTTGGCCTTTTAACATCGAGATGTAATGTAATCGGTCTTGTGCGTCAACGCCAATCCGTATTTATATATGTGATCACGTCCGACTATTACACTTTGTGATGAGCTTTGGGCCTGAATAAGAGCGTTGATATGTGTTTGAGTTTTTTCTTCTTTCTCTAGTTGCATCCAAGCTCCGCCGTCTGTGTGTTTCCATTTGGTTTTCCCTCTTTGACGCCGGATACGCCCTGGTCCTTCTCAGGGCAACATTAACGCAATATTCCCCTCTCCCCGGGGTCCTCTTCGACGGAATGTCCGTATCGAGCTTCCTCCGCGTTTATCGTAGGTTCTATTACCAGAGAAGTGTGCATACGTCCATCTCTGGCTACCCCTGGGACTACCCCCCCATGGTTCATCTGTTCATAACTATGAACTAGAGAGAATGTGGCCATCCTTATAACTTGGGCGCAGGGTCTTCTGGTATGACCGTTTTCCCTTATGCCACCTACTGGCTGTTCGAGGATTTGCCCCTTATAATCTCCGTCTGCATACTGACCCACTCACCCCTCTGCTAACATGCTAATCATCTACCCTTCCCTATTAGATGCAATTAACCATGGTCAGTCTCTTGGCCGAGTGTGTTATGTACATACACTGTATGTGAGTGTTTCTCGAAGAATTCACTGATCGGGGAGGGGAAACATTCTCCATTGATGTTTTCAGACCACCACTAAGCCTAAAGGGGCTTGTCCTTCAATGATGTGCATCTCTGCAGGCCACCGGATGGTGAACAACAACAGGGTTCATAACCCAATATCAAACCCACAACCCTCAAGGGAATTAGTGGTGGCCGTGGGTCGTGTGCCCCTCGTAGGCTAGCCCTCGGGGTTTCCTTCCCTACCGGTCGTCCCTTTAGATCGTGATTTGACCATGGGTCGTGTGCCCCTCGTAGGCCAGCCATCGGGGTTTTCCTTCCCTTATTGGTCATCTCATCTGATCACCTTTCAACCCACGGAACCATGGTGCCCCTCGTAGGCTAGTCCTCGGGATTTCCTATCCGCTTGGGATCCGCTGGCCGCCGTTGTGCCGTCCGACTTGTTAGGGGCTTACTCCGCATGTGAGTATGACCCCGCTTCTCCCTTGCAATCCTGTAGGGATGGGGAGATGCTGCCCAATTTTTGTTAGGTTTTGAACACTAAATCACCCTTGTGATTTGGACTTAATAAATCATGCTTTTAAAAGAATGAACCTCCGTGCTCGGGTATGAACCTCGCACGAACTTCTGACTCTGCTCCCGGAGAGCCCGGGATTCCAACTCAATAAACAATTAACATAATTAACCCCAAAATCCTCAAGAACATCTTAATAAACCAAATAAGCAGAAAAATACCTCAAAAATCAGCTAAACCGGCGTGCCCTAATACGGCGCGGTACCCCCCGCACCGAATTAACCTTAGACTCAATCTCATCAAATTTCAAATGGCCTCTACCCGGCGCGCCCTATTCCGGCGCGCCCCAAGCCACCCGCACCGGTGAAGGCATGTTGCTCATGGCCGCGCCGTTTTAACCCTTTTACCTACACCTCTCCGCGCCGTTTTAAGGTGATTTCTATCCCGCCGTTTTAAGGTGATTTCTATCACGCCATTTTAAGCGATCACTCCCGGGTGAATATTAAACCGCCTCAATGGCGAACACTGTCCCGATCTGGATAACCCATGAACACATGGAAATCCCTCGTAGGCTAGCCCTCGGGGCCCACGTCCATTTTGGTGTTTATTGGGTTTATGTTTAAAGACCCGTGGAACATCAGTGCCCTTCGTAGGTTAGCCCTCGGGGTCTCCGTCCATTTGGGTCCGTCGGTCGCCGTGTTTGGCCTGCCGGCTTTAAGGAGTTTACCCCATTCCGTGAGGATGCCTCCACTTTTCCCCAGACACTCCGGGTTTAGGGGAGATACTACCGGATTATCCATTTGTAATATCGAGAATATAAATAAAATGAAATAATAAATGAAATAATAAAATAATAATAAAATAAATAAACAACAACTAAAATAATAATAATAAAATAATAATAAATAACAAATAATAAATAATAAAACAAACAAAATAAAACAAATAAAACAAACAAAGTCACACCGTTACCCGGCGCGGCCTAATCCGGCGCGATAGCCCCCGCGCCGTTTTAACTTCACACTCAAAACCTTAAAAAACCCAATGACACTTAACCGGCGCGGCTGGTGCGCGCCGATTTAACCCCGCGCCGTTGTCAACTTTTCATACCTCGCGCCGTTTTACACTCATCTCATTCCCCGCCGTTTTTATCACACTCACGCACACATGCATAAATATATATCGCACACACATATTGACACCCAACACATACGTGAACATGCATGCACTCAATTCATATAAATAAAAAAAAGAACGTGTGCACATGTACTTTCCATCATGGTTTGCTGACTCGGGCCGACTCGGGCGTGCCGTACCGTATCAGGGCAAACCCGGTACATTGCGGATCACCCCAAGGATCGGTCGAGTCGGGCCGAGTCACAGTGAGAGAGAGATAGAGGAGGGGGAGAGGGGGAGAGAGAGGGCAGAGTCAGACCGAGTCGGATGCGAGTCGGATGTGACTCGGGCGTACCGTATCGGATCAGGAGTATCCCGATCCGATACGGATCAACGAGTCGACGAACCTTGCTTTCCATACACACATGCACTTTCCTACGTTAATAACACTAACAACACATGCACATAGCATGTTACATGCATAAAAGAGATAATAATAATGATAAATAACAAAAGAGGTAAAAAATGAGAAATAAATAAAATCGTGAATATAATAAACAAGTAATGGTCAAATAAATAGCAATAAAAGAAAATAGAGATAATAAAATAAATGATGAAAGATAATAATAATAAATGAATAAAAAGAGTGGATAAATGAATAAATGCCAAATAAATGCTAATAAAGGAAATAAAAGACGCATGCATCCAATATAAAAAAAATAATAAATAAAATAATAAAAATAAAATAAAACAAAACAAACAAACAAATAATAAATAAAGTGCATTCATGCATTTAAAATAATAACAAGAATAAATGAAGAATAATGAACATGACCGTGTCCACCCCGGAGCTCTCACCTCTTTTAGACCCCGGGCATGGGAATATTGATGACCCCCTGACAGGTCATCCCTGGATCTCGGGGTTAACCCCATTATGGCCACGGCATGACCTTGTCTTGGGCCGATAAGCCGTTGAGTTCAATTCGTCTCGACCAGGTTTTAACCGTATCCCCTTAATTTTTAAATATCAAATTTGCCATATCCTGGCATACATTGTCCCGATGATACACGAGTCTGCCCGAACACGGTCATACTTGGCCCACCTCATGGGCCCATATGTATGCACCGTAACGCTATATGTAGTCTCAAAATAAAAGGGCAACGACTAATCGACAGCCCTGTGTGTGACAGGGATTGCCAAAGTCTCCCCTAAATTTACAAATAAATGACCAAATAAGCAATAAACAATAACACTAACCACCTTGCATGCCTGCATGATCTGACTCTCCGATATATCGAATGGTGATTAGCGGAAGGTCGGGTTACGCCCGGCCGGAGGCTTTCGCTATGCGCGATGGTGGTCCTCGGACCTAGGTTCTCCGCCCCGTACCGGGAGCTGGCCTAATAAAAAAATACTACCATATTGTGTGCTTGCATGCAATCACATCTTTTACATATTCTACAGGCCCCATGGCCTCTCTATTTTTGGTGATTAATCAAGGGTTTTCTCTCTTCTGGAAAGATATAATTAACGCCGTACCCTTTATGGTACGGCGGGTTTTGGGTCCCGACACGATCACCTATAATCGTTTGGTTAGTCAGACGGTGCGCATAATAAATTTATCACTCAGTGACTGGCACGCCCCACGCAAAAAATATTTATTAAATAAACCCATAATAAAAATCTTTTAATAAAATCCCATCTCCCACATACCACTCACGTGTCGGAAGGCTACGACTAGTGGGGAGTCACCGATGTTACCACTCTCCAAGGAGAAACTCCAAGAAACACGCACGCACCCTGCGCAAAAGTCGAGAACAACCAAGTGGTACCGAGCCACTGGACTCTGGATAGTCCACTAAACTCACTAAACCCAACGGTCCTTGAGTCACAAGACTCGGGGTCAAGATCCTCGTACGCAACGCACAATGCCGTTAATCTTACCTAATCTCTAGGTCTAAAACAACAGTAGCATAAATGCCGAGGCAGCTCACGAGCCGCCGAGACCATCCCCTCAAAAGGGAACTCAAGGGACTAAGGCCACACACATGGCCCACGCGAAAAGCACAGAAGCATGATTCTCGAGGTAGCTCACAAGCCGCCACGCTGATTCCCCATCCCAGGGAAATACAGAAAACCTGCAGCCCCCAAGCTGAATAACTGGACCTATAGTCCAAGGCCAAACACATGGCCCACTCGGGAATCATCTTCTAGGGAAAACTCACGACATGTAGGGGAACCCCACCGCACTCCCACTGATACACGGTGACTCGATCGAGTGTAACACGAAAGCCTGGAACACACGGACACGCTAATCGAGGTAACACGGCACCTCTAGACACCCCAGAAACACGGACACGGAACCCACGGGGTGTCCGGGACACTCACGAGGCCGACCGCAACTCATGAAAACCACGGTCGAAGAGAACGGGACTGCAAACCACTCGGTGCAGCCCAGAGCCTGGCGGTCCAACACTGGGCCGCCACCGGCTCTGGCGGTCCAACACTGGTCCGCCATAGGACTCTAGCGGTCCAACACAAGAGCGCTAGACGAAGAAGCCACGCTGGCTATGGCGCACCCATCCCAGGCTGCCACAGAGCTCTAGCAGTCAAGCCTTGGCGCGCTAGAAGCCCTCTGGCGCCCGCACCTACGGCCGCTAGAGGCACATGACTCCCAACCATCAAAAAGCACGTGACTCGAGAATCGACAGTCAAAAATGAGGTAACGGTCTAACCCTAGGCCGCCACACTGTCTAGCGGTTTATCGTGCGGCCGGTAGGCCGACGGACGCCCTGCCGACAAAATAGTAACATGTGGCGCACCCGCCTTGGGCCGCCACAGCCTCTGGCGCTCCTACCCCGGGCCGCTAGAGACTCTGGCGGTCTCTGGAAGGACCGCCACACCAGCCCGAGAACGGGCCGGCGGGAAACACCCAAAAATCCAAACCACGCCCCAAATATCCATGGATGAGGGGGAAAACAAGGGGGAAGCTCCCCTAGGACCCCTAGCATGCATCTAGACCCTCAAATCGGTCCGAAATGTGATGAAACGGTAGATCAGGCGACCACTCCCCAAAACATGGATTTTCCCCAAAAAGCTCAAATAGGCCTTCTCGGCTCACCACCGCCTACAAAACTCGCGGGAAAGGAAGAGCACGAGCTGGGGGTCCATCTCCCTACCTCCACCGAAGATTTCGCGCCCCGAGCTCGCCGATCCACGAAGAAATCGCCACGAAACCCTCGCCATTCCACGAACCCGCAGCCGAGCTTCACCGCGCCTCCACCGCCTCGATCCTCACCCATCCTCGCCTGTGCCTCGCCCGCGTCATCCCCGCCTCGCCCGCGCTGTCCCTGCCTCGCCCGCGCTCCGCTCTGTCAGCCGCCGGAGAGAGAGGGAGAGAGGGGAGAGCCTGAGAAGAGAGAGGGAGAGAGTGAGAAATGAGAGATGGGGAGAGAGTGAGAAAGGGGTTATATATATATAGGAAATTCCAGAAATTCTGGAAAATATGAAAATATAGGAAAATATACTCCCGCGATCCTCGGAACACGCTGATCGCCGTGGTAACGTCCCGGTGTTGGAGAACGCAACGGTTCACCCTGTACGGGGTCCCGAAGGTCCGACAGACGGAAAACACACATAAAACCCAGAACGCAACCTGGGACCCACAAAGCCGCTCCTAAAATTCCAGAAAAATACCGGCGTGCTCCTCACAACACCACAGACCCAAGGAAATTCACGGGCACACCACCCACCGGTCCGACAATCTGGTATAAAATAGTCCGAAGCTCAATCGGACAGGATCCGTAACTCGCGAAAAGACGATCTGAAACCCACAGATCCAGATCCGAAAAACCTGGGGCATTACAACCCTCCCCCCTTAAAGGAATTTCATCCTCAAAATTCAGGACTAGCACCAAGACACAGGGGAAGAACACCTTAACCAACTGACAACGCTGTCAGGGCCCCAGCACGGAAAACCTCGATTCTCACGAAAACACCGATCCTAAGGGACACAGCCAAACTAACACCACGAATGACACCACACTCCACATGCCTTACACACCGGCCATTGGAGCAGACACGACACAAAAGCACAAGTCTGGTATCACCTCAGTCACGATGAAAAGCAATCATGGCACCGCTACCACAATCTCGCTCACCGAGGAGACACAGTCCTCGTCACGAGAAACAGCTACCGATCCATCCAATGGTCAGCAGACAAAACACACATCAGCTTCATAGCCAGATGATAGGTCACACACCCTGCTCAAGCGAACAACCAATACAGAGCCTCCATCAGCTCACACCAGCATCTTCTATCTGTGAAAGATCACACGCTGGTCACCAACTGCTCGTCAACGGGAAACCTCTATCGGCCCAACGGGCACGATCCAACTCACAATAGGCTATCCACTGACTCACGCACAGACAATTACCACATCACGAGTTGAACTTCTCTCGGACACCGCATCCGATCTTGAGCATCATGCCAACTCAACCCTCTCAACGGAGCACGACAAAATCGACGACAAGACTCAGGAGTCTCCGGTCATCACCTCATTCGACTCATACTTACATGGGAACCATCCCATGCTGGTCACCAAACCAAGGATAACCATTGCGACACCAACGTCTCATCAAGGACCACCATTCCGACGCCAATCTCACTAAAAGGCCTCCGCCCACAGGCGTCACTCTTCCGTCTTGTCTCATCACATCCCTCGACTCAATTAATCCAAGTGGACACCTGCCAATCTCAATTCCACCCTCACCACAGAACCACGGGACACCACCGGAACAAATCATAGCACACGTCTCTAGAAGAGAAGAAGTGCCACCCAATATTATGGCAACCAGGTCGCAAACACCACGACCAATGCACACGGGTCCCCAACAATACACATCTTACCGTGGTCGGCTACGAGACTAGCCTTACCAGTCACCCGCACCTACCAACAGGAACCCACAACCTGCCAGAGATCACTTATCCAAAGATGATCTCATCCGAGGACACAACTTCCAACATAAGTCGGGCACCAAGCCATCGACTCTAACCAACACGTCCTCGATGACCGTCAAGCGACATCCTCAACAACCCCATCTGGGTCCAACACCGATGCCTGACATGGCTTCCATCACATGAGCATGGTACTCATGCGGCACACTTGCCAACATTTTTCCCAACACTCCATCCTGTCAGTGCCAAGAACCACAATATCTCGAGCAACGGCACATCAACAACACGTCTCACACCGAGGAACCAATCCTCTGATGCTCAACACAACCTCAGGAAATCCGCCCGTAGCAACCAATGCTACGATCCTAAACCTGTCGGTTACAGGCCCACCATGCTTCCGCTGCGCACTCTAATCCACGCGCACAGCCAAACACGGCAACTCGGGACTCGCCATCCCGATAATCCACAACTCGGCTGGCCAACTTCAGAAAATAGGGTGAGGAAAGCTCCCTTACCTCGAACCCCAAGCACAGATTCACTCCCAAATCTGGCAATCCTCTGTAAATCTACAGACTCCTAACTACCACGCATCGGAAAGTTCCAACACCAGCCAAGAATGCGAACACCGCCCAACCAGCACTCATCATTCCGGAACAGCGCCAGCACCCTTACACAGCAAGGGAATTGGGCACGACTTCTCACAGGAAACCACCTTGCCAAAACACAGGACACGCCTCGCATGGACTTCATGGCACACGAGGCCAACCAAATCCGGGAACACACTACAAGACGACGAACCTTAGCTAAACACAATCTCTCCAACCAAAGGAGAAACCGATCACACCTCCGACCAATGGGAAATATCCATGCTCGACCTGACCTCGAACCTCGCACATGCTGGGAACAGCACCTTCCAGCACCGAGAAAACCATCACTTTCATCAGGTCAGTGCCTCCGACACACTCGACGAGTGTCACGTCGGACCACGATTACAGCATCTGTCGATGCACCACCACGCAATTCCTCGAACTGCAACACGCCACGCCAAGAGCTGCAACACGAGCCATAATCGACAACTGTCAACGCTCATCCTCGAGTCCCAAAACTCACTGCGGAACCTCCACAACTCAAACCAAATCCAAGGCGAACACCACCCATTCGCACACAAGAGCGCAGGAGCAAGACTTACTGGGACACCACAGTCCAATCCTGCCTCGAAATCTGTAAGAATAACCCGGACAGACACGTCATTCCTGACGCCACAGAGCATGACAAGAACACAAGGTTCGAAAATCAGCAACTCACCGAAAAGATCCTCCGCTCACCCGAGCGTACCTCTCGATCAGAACACCCGCTCTGCCATCTTAAACAAGGACCTTAAAACATCAGGGGCTAGATAAACCTCAAGCTGGAGTGGCCAAACTCAACGACAGCTCCCGCGAGCACACTCACGGCCAGTTAACCACAAACAATCCACACCAGGCACCTGACCTCGCGGTAAATTCCTCGAACACAGCACCGCAGCGACGCACCTGCCGACAACCTCTGCTCAACGTAGCACGACTGGGGCAACAACCCATGGGAAAGAAATCTCTTTATTACCTCACTTGGGCCCCACACTGGCACGAAAGCCGCGAACATCAACCAACTTTACAGCGCCACACATCGCACTCAAGCTCTTAAACGACAAATAAGGTAGAAAATAAACACAAAATCCTAAGCCAGCTACCGACTGTACTGGACCTTATGGACTCGGATCACTACAATATCTCAAATTCCTATGTACGTCCACAACCACCGCTCTGATACCAGCTGTAACGACCCAAGATCCAGATACCGGGAAGAACCCGATACCATTCGAATCCTGGCCCACCGCCCACGAACCGGGATTGCTCGGAAAAGCTAAAAGGAGTGTGGAGGCACAAAGAAATAAGAAATAAGGTAAGACAATTCAACAATTAACAGAAATAAATAAACAACTACTACAACAGAGTCCAGTCCAACAGAAAGTACAGTCTAAAGTAGTAAAACGTACCACATGCCAAGTGAACACTCGGCCCGACGAGCTGGCAACTAAGAACCTCTGCAACACTGCACCCTCGAACCTCGAGGAAGAACCGCCACACCTAAAAAGTAGGGATGAGTCTCCAAACAGAGACTCAGCAGGGGTCCAGCGAAACCTGAACTGGAAACAACGGCGGTAGCGGAAATGAAAGCTACAACTACAGCAGGAACAGCGATCCGGTGGCCGGTCAAAACTCGGCACTACAGCTACTCCTAATGTACCAGGAAAATATGCTCCGATCTCACGGTCGGGGGCTACCGAACCACACTAGTACCACTTACCAAAGTAAAAACCCACGGCAACCCCACCGTAGAGGCCTGTCTCCCAGGACACGGCCAACCTGGACACGCTGTCCAAGGTGTAACCCCGACTACCCGGTCGCGGACATCGCACCAACAAGACGCAACCTCGGTAAAGCTACTAGCACCCTGGCCACTAACTCGAAAACATTAGCCGGTCCAGAAAATCACGTCTGGCTGACGGGAAACGGAACCCAGAAACAGGAGAGTCACGTCTCACGTGAAAGGAGTACCTGCCCACCAGAAGCAAGGCCGGATGCGTCCACTGACGTCTTAGTCCGCGCCTCAGGTGTCCCCCTCGACCCCCGGTTGAACGGGGACACCGAATAAGTAACCACAGAACAAGTGACTAGCTGGGGTCACGCTCGTCAGCGCGGGTCCAACCGCCCCCAACCACGTGTGCACGCACAGACCGCGCGTCCCTGGTCTGGCCCTCTGACTGGTTTTCCCCTCAGTCGGACTCTGGCTGCGTGGGGCCCAACGGAAACCAGTCTAAAAACCGTCTCTCGGGGTAGCCTCGCCACCACTCCCTGGTGGGATCACTCGCGTGTCGGAAGGCTACGACTAGTGTGGAGTCACCGATGTGACCACTCTCCAAGGAGAAACTCCGAGAAACACGAACGCACCCTGTGCGAAAGTCGAGAAGAACCAAGTGGTACCAAGCCACTGGACTCTGGACAGTCCTCTAGACTCACTAAACCCAACGGTCCTTGAGTCACAAGACTCTAGGTCAAGACCGTCATACGCAACGACATAATGCCGTTAATCTAGCCTAATCCCTAGGTCTAAAACCATGGTAGTACGAATACCGAGGCAGCTCATGAGCCGTCGAGACCATCCCCTCAAAAGGGAACTCAAGGGACTAAGGTCACACACATGGCCCACGCGGAAAGCACAGAAGCATGATTCCCGAGGCAACTCACAAGCCGCCACGCCGATTCCCCATCCCAGGGAAATGCGGAAAACCTCCTGCCCCCAGGCTGAATAACTGGACCTGCAGTCCAAGGCCAAACACATGGCCCACTCGGGAATCATCTTCTAGGGAAAACTCACGACATGCGGGAGAACCCCACTGCACTCCCACTAATACACGGTGACTCGATCGAGTGTAACACGAAAGCCCAGAACACACGTGCACGCTAATCGATGTGACACGGCACCTCCAGACACCCCAGAAACACAGACACGGAACCCACGGGGTGTCCGGGACACTCACGAGGCCGACCGCAACTCACGAAAACCACGGTTGAAGAGAATGGGACTGCAAACCACTCGGTGCAGCCCAGAGCCTGGCGGTCCAACACTGGGCCGCCACCGGCTCTGGTGGTTCAACACTGGTCCGCCACAGGACTCTAGCGGTCTAACATAGGAGCGCTAGATGAAGAAGCCACGCTGGCTCTGGCGGTCAAGCCTTGGCCGCCATAGAGCTCTAGGGGTCAAGCCTTGGCACGCTAGAAGCCCTCTGGCACCCACACCTACGGCCGCTAGAGGCACGTGACTCCCAACGGTAAGAAAGCACGTGAGTCGAGAAGCGACGGTCAAAAATGAGGTAGCGGTCTAACCCTAGGCCGCCACACCGTCTAGCGGTTTATCGTGCGGCCGCCAGGCCGACGGATGCCCTGCCGACAAAATAGTAACCTGTGGCGCACCTGCCTTGGGCCGCCACAGCGTCTGGCGCTCCTACCCTAGGCCGCTAGAGACTCGGCGGTCTTTGGAAGGACCGCCACACTAGCCCGAGAACGGGCAGCCGGGAAACACCCAAAAATCCAAACCATGCCCCCAAACATCCATGGATGAGGGGGAAAACAAGGGGGAAGCTCCCATAGGACCCCTAGCATGCATCTAGACCCTCAAATCGGTCTGAAACGCGACGAAAGAGTAGATCGGGCGACCACTCCCTAAAGCATGGATTTTCCCCAAAAAGCTCAAATAGGCCCTCTCGGCTCACCACCGCCTACAAAACTTGTGGGAAAGGAAGAGCACGAGCTGGGGGTCCATCTCTCTACCTCCACCGAAGATTTCGCGCCCCGAGCTCGCCGATCCACGAAGAAATCACCACGAAACCCTCGCCGTTCCACGAACCCGCGGCCGAGCTTCACCGTGCCTCCACCGCCTCGATCCTCACCCATCCTCACCTGTGCCTCGCCCGCGCCCTCCCCGCCTCGCCCGCGCTCCACTCCGTCGACCGCCGGAGAGAGAGGGAGAGAGGGGAGAGCGTGAGAAGAGAGAGGGAGAGAGTGAGAAATGAGAGATGGGGAGAAAGAGAAAAAGGGCTTATATATATATAGGAAAATCTGGAAATTTTAAAAAATATGGAAAAACAGAAATATATACTCCCACGATCCTCGGAACACGCTGATCGCCGTGGTAATGTCCCGGTGTCGGAGAACGTAACGGTTCACCCTGTACGGGGTCCCGAAGGTCCGACAGACAGAAAACACGCGTAAAACACAGAACGTAACCCGGTGTAGACACGTCATTCTTGACGTCTCCTGAGAAAGTCTCATATTACTATACAACGCCCCGCGACGGCTTACGCGTTCTAACTCACTTGAGTGCTTCCTTTTCTTGAGTCTTCTTCCGCCCTTTTCGGCATCCGGAATCGTCTCGTCACGGCATTCGGACGGCATCAACACCAGTCGGACGTATCAGGAGGTTCCGGAATCAGGAAGGCTGTCTGCCGGGCGACCGCCAACGCCTAAACCGAGGACCCGGGTGGGCCTTAATGGGGGCGTCCAGGCCCCTGGACGACCCCATTATTTTCCTTTATTTTTCAGACCCAAAACACAAATAAAAAATAATAAATTAATGGAGGCGTCCAGGCCTCTGGACGCCTCCATAAAAACAAATATAAAAACATAAAATGCCAGTTGGCATAAAAGACAAAACCAAATAAAAAATAATAAATTAATGGAGGCGTCTAGGCCCCTGGACGCCTCCATAAAAACAAGTATAAAAAAATTAAAATGCCAACCTTGGCATAAAAGACAAAACAAAAATAAAAACAATATATTTTTGGAGGCGTCCAAGACCCTGGACGCCTCCATCAACTCTCTCACGGGCGCCGGCTACCGAACGACGGTTTGTCGTGTGTGAAAAAAGCCAAATTATGGAGACGTCCAGCTACCTGGACACGCCCATTTCTGAATCACGAGGCGCCGCTCACAAAACCACGCGTTGTGCCAAACCGCGTGCGGTCGCCAGCAGTATTCGGTGGACCTGTTAGATTCGTCCGGGACCCTGGACGCCCCCACAAAAATATTCAAAAAATTAAATAAAAATAGAATAAAATATTAGTTCGGCCCTGATGGAGGTGTCCAGGGTCCTGGACGCCTCCACCCTCCGGAGCCCTATAAATAGAGGCCCACCCCCTCAGTTCTGGGAGAACTTCGAAGAGATCCGATAGGCTGCCGGAGCCCAGAGGCTACCGGAGTCATTTTCTAACCCGTGGGGTCTTTTGTAGGTGGAGGTTCTGCCGGCTTCTCGGGTGCCCACGCTCGCGAGAGGAAGGTCGTCTTCATCCACCGCGCTTCCACGCCATCCCTACGCTGCCGGAGCTCCGCCGGATTTCACCATCGGCACATCCAATAAGTCAATCCTTTCATTTTCTTCTTAGTTCTTTTGCATTCATCATCTCGCATCATCTATCCTCCTTCATAAGGGCGCCTCTTCTTATATACTTCTTGCATCCATCATCTCATTTTCCTCCTACTCGAGTCTGAGAGGGGTTTAAAAGACAACACCAACCAGGTGTGTGTCTTGCCATCATTTCGTTATTTTTATCGCAAGGATTTGAATACTACACCTTCATCTTTCTAATCCACTCGTTACTTGTTTGTCGTTATTTTGCAAGGGTACCCAAGGAAAGCCCTCTCCGTCGGCCGGCCGAAGGGGGAGGAAGAAGCAACCCGCCATCTCCCGCTCTTGAGGTAGGCGCGATCACTCTCTTCATTTTGGGGTCTTTTGGCCCCTAGCGATCACATCTTGTTCTCGAGGCCGCGGCAAGTCACTTCCCCAATGGCCGTTTAAATTTCCGTTCTTATATTCTCTTTATATTCTGTTATATTCTGCTCATATGCTCGAGGCCGCGGCGAGTCACTTCCCTAATGGCCTTTTAAATTCCCGTTCTTATATGTTATATTCTTATCTATTCATGTTCTCGAGGCCGCGGCGAGTCACTTCCCCAATGGCCGTTTAAATTCTTTTATATCCTATCATATTCTTATCTATTCATATTCTCGAGGCCGCGGCGAGTCACTTCCCCAATGGCCGTTTAAATTACCGCTCTTTATGATCTCTTTATATTCTGCTATCTTCTTATCTGCTCATATTCTCGAGGCCGCGGCGAGTCACTTCCCCAATGGCCGTTTCAATTCCTGCTATTTAATTTCCGCACCATTCCCGTCCCCCGAGGTCGCGGCAAGTCACTTCCCGCTATGGCCGTTTAACCCCTATATCTTGCTATATCACATTTGTCACGCTCACCCCGCCGGAGTAATCTCCCATGGTGGTCCCTTCTCTTTTCTCTTATTTCTCTATAGCAGCAAAACAAAAAGAAGGAGCCCGCGCGCTCCGCGTCCTCTCCGCTCCTCGAACCGCATGACGTCGCTCACAGATTGGCGATCACGGTGGGACCTCTACTGCTTCCTTTCGGCTACCCTTGCAAGTTCGGCACCATCCGTGCCTCTCCACCTTGGCGCCCGCGCGCGCCCCCGTTGTGCTCACGGCAGCACTGTCAGTTTTGATTGGTTGTTTGTTTATTACATGTCTGTTATTTCTGTTGTTTTCCCACTCCATATCTCTGTCAGCATTTCATTGCATGCATCCATCCCTCTTTTCTATCCTTTTTTTCATTTTTTTGAGGATCACCCTTTCCCGGTGAAGGAAGGACTCTCCATTTGAGAATTCCTCTCAACGGACTAGAATCTCCTCCACTGGGACCTCCGTAAGTCCCCGACATCGAAGAATCTCCTCTTCGTTCACTGGGCTGGTTGTACCATTGAAGTTCCCCGAAGTTAGTCATTTCATTCGTGGTGAGACGAGAGACCCTAGCTGACACGGCGGTGAAACAAAAATAAACTAGGGTCCCCATTTTGTGTGAACTTCGGATCTCGCTAAAAACACAAAAAAAAAATCATCAAAATCAAAACACAAAAAAGGCGTAAAGGCATCCACTTGTTTGATAATCTGTGCTACCTGCTTGCTAGTGTATGTTCTTACGTTCTGGGAAAACTGTGAGCATGGCTCACGAGTCTTTTGAGGAGAACCACCCTAGTCGTGGTTTGTCAGCCGACCCGCGAGTCTATGCTATGGACTCGGGTCCTTCTCATGAGCACTCGCATGAGGTGCAGGTTATTACCGGGGACACGTCCTCACCACAGGATATCTCTTCTTTACTGGGCGTCCTCGCCAACACGGAACTTACCTCTGAACAGCTCCGGGCCTTCCAGGCCATTCTAAAGGGGAAATCGGTTTCCCCCACGCCCCAGGAATCAACTCCGGCCATCGCACCTCTCCAAGAGTCCGTGCAGGCCATTCCATCTCCTTCGTTGGCACAAGCCATCCAGTCTCCCTCGCTTCAAGGACAAGCGAGCCAACAATGGTGAGGACACGCGCCGCATCACTCGACAGAGCACACGGAGCACGCCAGCATCTCTTTGGCTAGGCGACTACGGCATCGACTAGAGGATCTTTTTCTCATTTGAGGCCATGTTGGGCCTTGGTTTAGTCCCTGCGTGGACACTTTTTTAGTTGTGTGGACCTTTGTAGGCCAATTGGGGCCAATTAGGCTTTAGTTGGGTCTTTTTATGCTTATTAGGTAGGAGATAGGGTTATTGGGCCACTTCCTTGGTTCAAGCCTTGGCCCATTGGGCATGGCTGCCCAACCTTGGCTTGGCCCACCTGGAGATGTGCGCCCCCCACCCTTAGGGTTAGGGTTTGGGCACCCTCTCCCCTCTTTCCCTCCTCTTGGAAGGTGGCAGCCGCCCCTCTCCTAGATTTTAGGAAGAGGGGTGCGGCGCCCCCCTTTCCTTCCCCATTCGGTCACCTCCCCTCCCTCCTTTGGCCGCCCCCATCCCCCAATCCACTCCTAGATTCTAGGAGTGGTGCGCACCCCCTTTCCCCCCTAGCCCATTGCGTATTCCCTCTTTCCCTTGTGGCTAGGGTTTCAAACCTAGCATTTTCCCCTCCCCATATAAAAGATCTCATGTAATTTTTGGAGGAATTATTGAATAGAATTGAGAAGCTTTTGCTGAAGGTGGCTGCGACCCATCCTCTGTTCCTCCTTGCTCCTGCGACGGGAGCAAGCCCGGGGTGTGACTCCCCATCCCTCGGTGCGACGCCGAGGGCCCCTTTCTCCCCTATCCCTTCTCAAGTTCTAGTTCGGTGCGCCCAGATTTCTCCTCCAAGAGCAGCGACGACCACCCCCTGTTCGTGAGGATCTTGGGCGACCAGCCCATTTTTGTGTGGTTCTGCTACGAGTCGCCGACGCGTGCGAGGTGGTCTCGCCTCATTCAGAGATCGGCACCGCCCGTGGCAATTTTTCTCGTGAGCGCGCGCAGGACCCCCCTCTCCCTGCGGGCCTGGTTCTGTTCGCCCCATTACAAAAATCCCACAGGACGGACGTCTGCGAGTTTGGGCGCGGGATCTTCACCGATCGTACCTCTCCCCGTCCTCTGTCCAACGCCGCCGACCTCGCGTCGTTCCGACGTCCGAGCTGCTCGTGGCATCCGTTCCCGTGAAGTCACGCAGGTCTGCCCTGCCCAACCGGCGCCAGAACCACCAGCGGATTTCAGAGCCTGCTGCTCTCAGCCACGATCAGATCTGATCGAGCCCTTTGGGCGGGACCTGCTGCTCTGCGTCCCCGACGTCCTCCCACAAGCGGGGCCTCGTTCGCCTACCGGAGCAGCGAGTTACCATTTTCCCCGCTCGGCAGCGCAGTTCTGGGAGCAGATTCCTTGTCCCCACTTGCAGGTGCGGCCACGGCTTCCACGGACGGAATCTGAGCACGCCCTTTGGCCGAAGCTTCCTCCTGTGACCTAACTACGCGCCCTCACTAACGGCGCCCCAATCGGACTCCGGATCCATTCGTGGGAACGTTTACCACCGAATCGCGCGTTGCTGCGATTCTGCCGATCGTCATCTGGACCCTCCTCGTGGCCAACCCTTCACCGAGTGCCGCCCGTCAGCCCGTGTATCGGCCGCCCCGAATGGAATTGTTGTAGCCTGTTATCTCCCTACGAGGAGTGGGCACCATTGCTGGCTTGTACCTATTCTTTCATTGTGTGTATCGGGGTTGTCGGTCTCGGCCGGGGTTCCTTCCCCACGCCTAGGCGTGGAGGTACGTGCGACGCTCCCCCCTCCCTTGGCATTTTGCTTTACTAGTATGTGATCTTGTATGCCGCGTGAGAGTGTAGGGATCCTAGCTAGCATTCAACACCGCGAGATCGTGAGTGAGAGTATCCCATTCCGTGGCCCTAGTCGAGCACCGAGCTCGGACTAGACTCCTATAGTTGCGCGTCGGCTCCTTTGCCGCTTTGATCCACTCGCTTCCCTCATAGGGACGACCGTGGACTTGGGTTTCTTGTTGAGAGACGCCTCTCTTCGGAGGAATAGTACGGAGGTCGATCACTCGGCTTGCCTTGTCACGTGTGAGTGCTGGCCGCACTTGGTCTTCATCATAGGTTTAGTCCATTTGTCAGTTCCGTCCCGCATCAAATTTGGTATCAGAGCATATTGTCCCGCATCAAATTTGGTATCAGAGCTTAGGGAGCCAGTTTGTTCTAATAAATTGGGGTCTTAGGTCATTCGAGTCTTTAGGTTGTCTAGGGTGCAATTGAGGCCTTAGAGTTATCTAGGTTGCATTGAGTCCCTTAGTTCATCTAGGTAACCCACCATTGCATTGTAATGTTAGGTTTGTGTCTAGTTAGAGTTTTGTCCTTGTCTCGTTGAGTCTTGCATGTCCAGCTCCGCGCCAACCCCATGGTGGTTCCTCGAGCCCACATGTCAGATTAGTCATCCCTATTGGCCCGATTCGATGCTCTTATGGTACGACCCCTAAGTGTCGCCCCTACCACTCAGTCGTCGGGAGACCCGATCCCTATACCGATGACCGAGTCATTCCAGCGCCCTGTCATGTCCACTGCCATCCTACCTAATGGGATGCATACGGAGATCGACTTCATCAGTAGGGTGTCGTCTAACTGTGTCTCACAAGACATTATTGAGTCACTCTCTAAGACTGGGGAGATTGTTCTCCGTGATGGTTTAGCTTTTATCGAGTTTCAACGGTGGTTTGGCCCCGTTAAATATTCCGATGGCGCTTGGTGCAAGATCAGCACACTTGCTGGTCATGCATCATTTTAGGGCGAACTTGGTTGGAGGAAAGAAGTGCGACCATCGACCTGGATAGGAGGACCTGCACCTTACACCCATCTCACCTTCCCGGTGAGTTTGTCTTCCATGACGGCGTTACGCCGACCACCTCCATGTCATCACCTGGGTTTGTTCCAGTGAGTTACGAGGCTGAACAGGAGTTGATTGAGGAGTACCTAACTGAGGTTGAGGAGTTAGGGAGTGATCCCCTCCACATCATAGAGGACTCCGTTTCCACTCCCGAGAGAGAGGCGTCACCCTTAGACCCTCATATAGAGACATTCTTACCTTCCGAGGGTGAGCTGGTCATTGGTGAGTCTTTAGCTAGCTGGCTAAGGGAGGGTCCACTTCTAGATGTCTCCATTCCTTGCTATACACCCATGGGACCAGCCCTCCCAATAATACCCCTTAACTCCTTTCACACCACTTTTCGGTCCTTCTGCTTTCTTGAAAATGTGAAGGACTTCCTTAGGAGTTTAGATTATCAATGGGAGTTGACTTATATGTTGACCTTAGGGTCTGACCAACCCTATAGTCATAGCTTTACACTCCCTGCTTTGGGGTCTATTACCTCGGTCTACACCATAGGACATATCACATCCGAGGTCCTTTTATTATTTCCCATACCCGTGGAGGTTGATTATGTCCCCGCTTATGGTTTCACGGTCCCGAGGGAGGAACCTTGCCTTCCTTGCCTTCCTCATGAGCCTCTTGCCCCATACATGAGAGTGCCTGAAGGTGATTATCTGCACCTGGGCGAATGTCGCACATGGGCAAGTATAGTGAAGGGGCCTGTCGGGAGGGGTCATCATTTCTTTGACCCTTTCGATCCCCTCCCTAGTGAGCCTCTCGACCCATATTCTTTTCCCCACCTTGTCGAGGAGGTCCACTATCATACACCACCTAGGCCTTCTAGTCAACACCTCACCTTACCGGCATCCAGATGCCCGAGCTTAGGAGGCCAGGGACACATGTCTCTTCCCCATGTTTCTCCATGTTCCTCACCATATAGGGGTAATTTCATGAGTGAGTTTTGGGTTGTTCGTCCTCCTGAGTCTACCACATTTAGTAGGACACATGTGCATGATAGGTCATACTTTGGTTGTCCAGGTCCTCCCCAAGTTGTCAAGTCTGGTAGATGTCATAGGCCTATTAGATCCATATTTGGATGTCCAGGACCACCCCTGCATTCATATAGATATGAGTCCACTCAGCTAGTTCGGAGTCTACATCATCATCACCATCTTGAGGCCAGCAACGCACGTTATAAGGATCTAGCTGATGCGCATCAACGCACCCGTGAGTTCCAAGTGGGAGAGTACGTCATGATCAGGGTTAGACCTGAACGGTTCCCTTCGGGGGCCGTGAAGAAACTCCAGGACCGCGGTGCAGGACCCTTCCGAGTTCTGAAGCGAATAGGGTCGAATGCGTATGAGATTGAGCTACCATACGACTATGGGATCAGTTCGACATTCAATGTCTCTGTTCTGGTGGCATATCGGGATCCCGCGGTGATTCCCAGTGAGCTTTTTGGGCCTACCCCTCCTGTTGAGAGCATTACACCATCTGAGCGTCCACCTCCTCCAGCCCCATTACAGACACGCGAGCATATAGATTGCATACTGGATGAGCAGGTGACCACGACCAGGAGCGGAGCCTACCAGCGCTTTCTAGTGCGTTGGAGAGGGCACCCTGCGACAGACGACACCTGGATCACACGTGGAGAGCTGGAGCAGATCGACCCGGACCTGCTGGAGCGCTACTTGAGCGACCGTGACCCTTACTCGACGGGGTCGAGTTCTTCCCACCCGAGGAGAATTGGTGAGGACACGCGCCGCATCACTCGACAGAGCACACGGAGCACGTCAGCATCTCTTTGGCTAGGCGACTACGGCATCGACTAGAGGATCTTTTTCTCATTTGAGGCCATGTTGGGCCTTGGTTTAGTCCCTGCGTGGACACTTTTTTAGTTGTGTGGACCTTTGTAGGCCAATTGGGGCCAATTAGGCTTTAGTTGGGTCTTTTTATGCTTATTAGGTAGGAGATAGGGTTATTGGGCCACTTCCTTGGTTCAAGCCTTGGCCCATTGGGCATGGCTGCCCAACCTTGGCTTGGCCCACCTGGAGATGTGCGCCCCCCACCCTTAGGGTTAGGGTTTGGGCGCCCTCTCCCCTCTTTCCCTCCTCTTGGAAGGTGGCAGTCGCCCCTCTCCTAGATTTTAGGAAGAGGGGTGCGGCCCCCCCCTTTCCTTCCCCATTCGGTCACCTCCCCTCCCTCCTTTGGCCGCCCCCATCCCCCAATCCACTCCTAGATTCTAGGAGTGGTGCGCACCCCCTTTCCCCCCTAGCCCATTGCGCATTCCCCCTTTCCCTTGTGGCTAGGGTTTCAAACCTAGCATTTTCCCCTCCCCATATAAAAGATCTCATGTAATTTTTGGAGGAATTATTGAATAGAATTGAGAAGCTTTTGCTGAAGGTGGCTGCGACCCATCCTCTGTTCCTCCTTGCTCCTGCGACGGGAGCAAGCCCGGGGTGTGACTCCCCATCCCTCGGTGCGACGCCGAGGGCCCCTTTCTCCCCTATCCCTTCTCAAGTTCTAGTTCGGTGCGCCCAGATTTCTCCTCCAAGAGCAGCGACGACCACCCCCTGTTCGTGAGGATCTTGGGCAACCAGCTCATTTTTGTGTGGTTCTGCTACGAGTCGCCGACGCGTGCGAGGTGGTCTCGCCTCATTCAGAGATCGGCACCGCCCGTGGCAATTTTTCTCGTGAGCGCGCGCAGGACCCCCCTCTCCCTACGGGCCTGGTTCTGTTCGCCCCATTACAAAAATCCCACAGGACGGACGTCTGCGAGTTTGGGCACGGGATCTTCACCGATCGTACCTCTCCCCGTCCTCTGTCCAACGCCACCGACCTCGCGTCGTTCCGACGTCCGAGCTGCTCGTGGCATCCGTTCCCGTGAAGTCACGCAGGTCTGCCCTGCCCAACCGGCGCCAGAACCACCAGCGGATTTCAGAGCCTGCTGCTCTCAGCCACGATCAGATCTGATCGAGCCCTTTGGGCGGGACCTGCTGCTCTGCGTCCCCGACGTCCTCCCACAAGCGGGGCCTCGTTCGCCTACCGGAGCAGCGAGTTACCATTTTCCCCGCTCGGCAGCGCAGTTCTGGGAGCAGATTCCTTGTCCCCACTTGCAGGTGCGGCCACGGCTTCCACGGACGGAATCTGAGCACGCCCTTTGGCCGAAGCTTCCTCCTGCGACCTAACTACGCGCCCTCGCTGACGGCGCCCCAATCGGACTCCGGATCCATTCGTGGGAACGTTTACCACCGAATCGCGCGTTGCTGCGATTCTGCCGATCGTCATCCGGACCCTCCTCGTGGCCAACCCTTCACCGAGTGCCGCCCGTCAGCCCGTGTATCAGCCGCCCCGAATGGAATTGTTGTAGCCTGTTATCTCCCTGCGAGGAGTGGGCACCATTGCTGGCTTGTACCTATTCTTTCATTGTGTGTATCGGGGTTGTCGGTCTCGGCCGGGGTTCCTTCCCCACGCCTAGGCGTGGAGGTACGTGCGACGCTCCCCCCTCCCTTGGCATTTTGCTTTACTAGTATGTGATCTTGTATGCCGCGTGAGAGTGTAGGGATCCTAGCTAGCATTCAACACCGCGAGATCGTGAGTGAGAGTATCCCATTCCGTGGCCCTAGTCGAGCACCGAGCTCGGACTAGACTCCTATAGTTGCGCGTCGGCTCCTTTGCCGCTTTGATCCACTCGCTTCCCTCATAGGGACGACCGTGGACTTGGGTTTCTTGTTGAGAGACGCCTCTCTTCGGAGGAATAGTACGGAGGTCGATCACTCGGCTTGCCTTGTCACGTGTGAGTGCTGGCCGCACTTGGTCTTCATCATAGGTTTAGTCCATTTGTCAGTTCCGTCCCGCATCAAATTTGGTATCAGAGCATATTGTCCCGCATCAAACAACCACCCTCATTCCAGTTCCCGTCATAATCTCAAACTCCCGTTGTTCCCCACACACCGCTTCAGCCAGGGCCAACTGTCGACGGTCCGACAGCTCCCTCTCATTCCGGGTTCCCCCCTCAAGTCTCCGGGAGACAGTTTCTCCCCCAGTGGCAAGTGCCACCTTCACCTCCAGAGGAGCTCACCCAATCGCTCCTCAATAGGTTCAATCGCATGGACGAGCAGTTTCAAAATCTGAGAAGGATGGTGGACGTGAAAGCCACCCCGGAGGTTGCTTTGCCAATCCTCCCCGTCATTCATCTTCCTCCCTCCGAAATGCCCACGTACCGCAGATACAATGGTACCGGCAACCCCTTCATTCACCTCAAGGATTTCATGTATGAATCCTCCTATTGGCAAAACGATCAGAGGTCCCTGGCATACCTCTTTCGGAGATCATTGGATTGTCCCGCGTTTGAGTGGTTCTATTCCTTGGAGCCCCGCGAGGCCGAGAATTTTGAAATAGTCCAGAGAAGGTTCTTGCAGAAATATAGGGATAGGGTCGGTCCCTCACTCTCCATTACCGACCTAGTGGCCGAAAAGATGAAGCCCGATGAGGATTTTGTCCGCTATGCTGATAGATGGAGGTCTCTGGCGGAAAGAATAAGGGATACCCTCTCTGAGCCCGAACAAGTGAAGATGATTGTGTCTAATGCAACCCCACAGTTCAGACACGTCCTAGCCATGAATAAACTTACTACAATGGAGGAACTATATGAAAGGGCCCGGTACATCCAAACCCAGTTAAAAGACTCCCCCATTATGAACATGTTTGAGTCGCCGAAGCCCAAAGTAGTCAGAAAGACAGGCGCTGGTGTCCCGGGCGGAGCCACAGAAGGGGTCGTGACAAATGAGCAAGTGGGTGCGGTCAACAATGCTAACTATGCGGTCAACCCAAGGCCTCCACAAATGCCCCGACTTCCCCTCCAACCAGGTCCTTTCCCTCTTCGTCCTCCACCCCAAAATAATCCACCCCAGGATAATCTGCCTCCATTACGTCAACCCCAGCAACAACAACCACAACCTCAGCAACAACAACCACCGCTTCAGTACAACCAAGTTCCACCCCCGGGGAACTATGGTCCCCAACAGCAACAAAGGAGGCCGCTCGGTCCCAAGAGAGCCTACTATCCACCATTGCCAGAAACCTTAGCAGACATTTTTAATGCCCTCATGGCATCAAACCAACTCTCCCTACCCAGAGAAAGGCCCGTGTGGCCCCCAAATGTTGATACCTCCAAATACTGCGTCTACCACAGGCAGCCAGGACACACAGTAGATTACTGCTTCCATTTCAAAGATTACATCCACGATATGAATGATGAACATCAAATAGATTGGGATGAAATGAGACGATACGTCGCCACTCTTAAGGCTAGGAGACCTCCTCATAGGCCACAGCAGCAGTTACAACAGCAGCAGCAGCAGCAACCACAACAACAACAACAGCCTCAGCAGGCCCCCACAACAACAGCCCGACATGGGCATAATCCAGAATCCATTACCGGAGCACCAACAGCCCAATCATCTGGTTAACCCCATCTCCTCCTTCCCGGAAGTCGGGAGAGAGCAGGTGTGGCACCAGGAAAGTACCTCTATTCTTTCTTCCTCCAACCCCATCGTCATGCAACCCCCTCGCCTTGCCCGGGTAGCACCTCTCTCTCATCAACCCGCGTCAGTATCACCTTCACCATTTCCACTACCATTACGCCCTCTCATCCGTACCCCGATCCCTTATCAACCGACACTCTCCACTACTCCTTCACACCCTCTCATCTTCTCCCACTCCCCCACTTTACCATCCACCTCTACCACATTTACCTCTACACCTTCTAAACCCCTTATCATCCGTCAACCATACATAACCCCGTCTTTCTCCACCGTATCACCACTAATGCCTTCAAAACCACTCATTACCCATCACCCACCTCAAAATCATTGCCCACTTCAAGCCCTACCCACTTCTACTTCATCTCCACCTCCACCTTCCAGACCCCTTATCCTTCATAATCCGCGCGATATCCCCTCTACCTTCACCATGCCTCCACCTAACAAACCCCTCATCAGAATCCCTGCTCCCGTCATCACCCCTGCTTCATCGACCATTCCTCCACCACTACCCCTCAAACCTCTGTTAAAACCCACTGCTACCCCACAGAGGTACAAAAGCCGCAGGCAATGGTGCTCCAGAGTGGAAGGATTTTCCACAGGGTTTTCTCCCACAACAGTCAGAACCCTGAGCAATCTCAGCCAGAGAAGGATGATGGAGAACAACCAGAAAGAGCTATCCCTGGAACACAGTATGATCTATTAAAACATTTGGACAAGACGCCTGCTCGGATCTCCATCCTGGAGCTTCTTCAAAGATCCACATCCCACCAGGCAGCCTTAATGGAGTACCTTCAAAGAGTCATGGTTAATGAAGACCTCCCCGTGGAGAAGATTTCGACCGTCCTGACCCCAACAGACACACAATCGGCCATCATGTTCCACAACTACGAGCTCGCTCCCAATGAAGCTCGGAAATATGCATTGTGTATTTCAATAAAAATCAATGGGGTATCCATAAACCCGTGTCTTGTGGACACGGGTGCGTCCATAAATGTGATCTCCATGAGCACTCTTCAGCTGTGTGGGATCGACGAGGAACAAATAAGACCTTCCTCGATCACGGTCACGGCCTATGACAATAGCAAAAGGCCGCCGCAGGGGATGATTATTCTGAAGGCAGAACTTGGCCCCATGTCAATTCCCACGGAATTCCATGTCCTCGACATGGACCCCACATTCAAGGCTATACTGGGTCGCCCTTACATCGAAGCCATGGACGCTGTGCCTTCCACCAACCATCAGTGCATGAAGTTTTCTTACAATGGGAGAATTATTAAAGTGGTCAGTACACCTGTCCTTCACACAATGGATGCTATCAACACCTCTCTGCCCTCTGTTTGGCCGTCTCATCGGCCCATATTGTCACTACTGGATGTACGTGATTCATCTCACGTTCCACTAGCACCAAAGGAGCCGGTCAGGACAACCGCAACATCATGTCTCCCTTTTCACTCCAAAGGTTAGGAGATTATGAGGAACATCGGCTATCAACAGGGTAAAGGTCTGGGCGCACAATTACAGGGTATGCTCAAACCGCCAAAGGAAATTAGGCCGAACCGTAGGTTTGGCCTAGGCTTCAAAGGACCGTTCAGGGCGGATTGGAAGCCCCTCACATGGACTCTATCAAACCACTTCAACAGAGGGCCCGTTGTTCAGATGGGAGATTACCCACGAGAAGCATATGGAGGATCACATGCTGTATATTTGGCTGAAAAATGTCCGAGGATCACCAAAAGAGGCAAGATCAAAGATCCGGAATGCGAGTGGAACAAATGGTTCGACATACGGGACATTTCCGTTGCACTGGAAAGGATGTTCTCGTCTCCGCAACTTGAAGGACCGCCATTGATCTCCGGAATACTAGAGAATATTACCACTCTTGCCAAGGTTCCAAACTATCCTCGTCCTCGCCAGAAGGACTCTGTCATCGACGGATCTTCATCCGTCCTCAACATTGCCGTCGACGGCTCATTAGCCGCCATCCTCTCCATCCACTCGTCTCAGCCTTTGCTGATATCTTCTTCCTGGGTCAGACAATTGTCTGATGATCTTCGCAGATCCCCTTCTCTATTTACATACCTACGCGGGCTTTTCAACCCGCGCCAGGTCTTCAACCATGATCTGCTCTATGAGCCTCACAATCCTCTAGCCATAACCACTTTTCTCTCTCCTCCAATCTCTTTTCACTGCTTTGTCATTAAAAATGAAAATGAAAAAAAAATGTCAATTTTTAAACTCCCCAACAACACATCTTCGTTGAGGAAACCTCCTACATCTTCCACAGGTGCGTACCGCCTTGCGGACCACCCGTCCAAGGTCCGATGAGCGACCTTTTCTACCCCTCCTTTGAGGGGTCTTCTCCTGTACATTCTACACCATCCTCTTCGTCTTCCTCTTCTTCTGTAAATATTGTCAGTCAATCTAGGAATGATAGGGCAAGGGTAGTACCTAGGAAGAAGTCCAAGGGGAGGCAGATCCCTCGTCGATTCCTTCTGGATTTAGTCGCCAGGTGTCAAGCCCTCCTTGCCATCCCCCAGTTGCTAGAAAATCCCATCCGGCTACCGGAAATAGAATGTGAGGGCGACTGTGCATTTGATGAAGGGTATGGAGTCTACGAGATCACGGATGAAGAATGCCCCACTGAAGATGAGGGTGAAGAATATGAGGATGCGGCGGGCGCATACGCTAGTGGAATAAGGAGATTCGACGAGCCGTCAACCGCCGTAGAAGAATCCACCAAAGAAGTCAACTTGGGAACTGAGGAAGACCCTAGGATCATCCTCATAAGTGACAACCTACCACCCTATGAAGAAGAGGCATTAATTGAGGTTCTCAAGGAATATAAGGACACGTTTGCATGGAGCTACGAGGATATGCCGGGTCTGGATTCAACCTTGGTCGAACACCGTTTAACCCTAAAACCAGGGTCCGTCTCGGTAAAATAAAGGTTAAGGCGTTTCCACCCTCAAATGGCTTTGAAAATGAAAGAAGAGGTCGATAAGCTCCACAAATCCAGGTTCATTAGAGTCGTTCTTTATCCTCAATGGGTGGCGAACATTGTCCCGGTCATGAAGAAAGATGGGAAAGTCAGGATTTGCATCGACTTCCGGGACCTTAACCGCGCGTGTCCAAAGGATGATTTTCTATTGCCTCACATTGATGTGTTGATCGATAACACGGCAGGCTACGAGACCCTCTCGTTCATGGATGGATTTTCAGGATACAATCAAATTCGTTTGGCAGAAGAGGATCAGGAAAAGACGTCATTCACTACCCCTTGGGAAACATATTGTTACGTGGTCATGCCGTTCGGATTAAAGAATGCTGGAGCTACTTACCAAAGAGCGATGATGGCCATATTTCATGACATGATGCACATATATCTGGAAGTGTATGTGGATGACTTATTGGTAAAATCAAGGACCAGGATGGAACATCCAGAAGTTTTGGCTAAGGTCTTGCAGAGGTCATGGGAGTTCCAACTAAAAATGAACCCGAAGAAGTGTGTGTTTGGTGTGTCGTCAGGTAAATTGCTGGGGTTCATTGTGAGCAAAAGAGGGATCAAGATAGATCCCGACAAAGCTAAGGCTATCAGGGATATGCCGCCTCCCAAGAATTTGAGGGAAGTCCGAGGTTTAATCGGGAGGTTACAGTTTATTCGTCGGTTTGTGTCTCAGCATTCACAAAGGTGTAGACCTCTCTACGAGTTGACCAAGCCAGGAGTAGAATTCCACTGGAATTCTAAATGTCAGAAAGCTTTTGAAGGGTTGAAGGAATATCTGGCTAGTCCACCCGTTCTCATTCCACCCAAACCAGAAAAACCTCTGATCCTTTACGTCTCAGTCTTGGATGACTCCGTGGGAGCCGTCCTCGCAGAAGCTGATGAAGAAGGCAAGGAACAGGCAACCTATTACTTATCCAAACTTCTCAATCCCTGTGAGCAGAAGTACACCGTCATGGAGAAAACCTGTGCTACCCTCGTTTGGGTAGTGCAGAAATTGAAGCACTACTTCTTGGCTCATGAGGTCCACTTGATTGCTCGAATGAATCCTATCAAATTCCTTCTGGAGAAAGCCGTCCTTACGGATAGGCTAGCACGCTGGCAAAGTTTTCTCTCTCAGTTCGACATCACCTACATCTAGCAAAAGGTGATTAAAGGCTATGCCATAGCCGAGCATCTCGCTCACCATCCTCTTCCCAAGTTCGATCCCGTCCAATCAGAGTTTCCAGATGAGGAACTAATGTCCGTCAACCAATCAGAGGAGCCAATGTGGACACTATATTTTGATGGAGCTCTGAATTCTCAAGGGAGAGGAATCGGCATCGCCCTCCTGTCGCCTGAAGGCCTCACATTCCCACTGACATACCAACTCAAATTTCCAGTCACCAACAATATAGCTGAATATGAAGCCCTTCTAGCTGGCCTAGAACTCGCTCATTCTTTTCGTATCACTGAGTTGCGAGTCGTAGGTGATAGTCAACCCATCCTTCTCCAGGTGATCACTAAATATCGCACTCGCGATCCCAAACTCAAGCCATACCAAGAACTCACTGCTGCCTTTGCCAAACTGTTCGCCAAACTGATCTTTGTTCATGTCCCTCGTCATCAGAATATTCTCGCCGATGCCCTCGCCTCGTTGGCATCATCCATAAGGTTCCCTCTAGGAAGATGGTTTAAGTCTATTTCCATCTACAAACTTCACGCCCCTGCAATCGACGATGCTTCCTACATAAACATCAGAGACAGGATAGCAAGAAAGATCATGCAGGAAGATATCCTTGAGAAGAGGGAGATCATGTTGGCAGAGGTTGAAGAAGAACTGGCTGATGAAGAGAAACCATGGTTCTATGAAATTGTCAAATACTGCCAAGATCAGTCTTATCCTGAAGGGGCCACCACAGAGGACAAGAAAGCCATAAGAAGGGTGGCTCAGAAATATACTTTGGTTGGAGGTCTACTCTATAGGAGGAGCCTTACTGGTATTCTGTTAAGATGTCTTGGTGACGATGAGGTTTGGAAATGTGTAGAGGAGACGCACTCGGGCGTGTGCGGTGGCCACGTGAATAGTCAGATGCTCGCCAAGAAGATCATTCGCCAGGGCTTTTATTGGCCCACTATGGAAGAAGATTGTGCTGTCTATGTCCGTAGGTGTGTCAAGTGTCAACTTCACGCCGATAAAATCCATTCACCATCTTCCTCACTTCATCCAATATCTTCCCCGTGGCCTTTCTCCATGTGGGCATTCGACATCATTGGTCCCCTAGGTGATCCCAATTCCCTCACCAAGCAGAAATCTTTCATCCTTACTGCGACGGAATACTTCACCAAATGGGCCGAAGCCGAAGCTTACGCGGAAATCAAGGCGTCAACAGTCTGCAAGTTCATCATGAAAAACATCCTCGCCAGATTCGGCGTCCCAAGCATAATCGTCACCGACAATGGGCCACAGTTCATTTCTCAGGACCTACAGGACCTCTGCAAAAGGTACGCAATTGCATTGCATCATTCATCGCCTTATTACCCACAAGGTAACGGCCAAGCGGAGGCCACCAATAAAACATTGCTCAAAATCATCAAAAAAACCTGCGAGTCTAGTAAGTTTTCAGACTGGCCAGAAAAGCTTATCGAAGCTCTATGGGCCTATCGCACTTCAATCCGTACCCCCACCGGGCAGACCCCATTTGCCCTTACTTATGGTATGGAAGCGGTAGTCCCGTACGAGACTCTGATCCCTTCTCTCAGGGTACAATTGGACGAGGAATTTCCCCTCGACGATCGTCGTAATTCACTCCTCGCCCAGTTGGAACTCTTGGATGAGAAACGGCTGGCCGCTGCCGAACACGCGCGTGTGTATCAAAATAGACTCGCTCGCTTTTACCAAAAGAAAGTCGTTGAGAGAAAATTCAAAGTCGGTGAGATGGTCGTAAAAAGAATTTTTGTCAAACCTGGAGGTCCGCGTTCTAAGCTCCAACTCAATTGGGAAGGACCATTTGTAATTCAAACCGTGTACCCTGGCAACACCTACAAGTTAGTCAACGCCGAAGGGACCGAGTTATCCCACCCTTGGAATGGACTTTATCTTAAGAAATACTACCCTTAGCTCAAACAAAAAAATGATGAAAAGATAAAAACATCAAAAACAAAGAAATACCGAAAACCACTAAAAATATGAAAAATTCAAAATGCCAATGCCTGTCAGTCACCATGTAGTTAAGTTCCTGCATCTAACCTTCATGTTAGGATAGGGCCCATTAAGGCTTGGTAGTCACCGGGTCTTGGTTTGGCAGAACCGTGGAGATCCCAGTCCGGCCACGTCGGCCAATGCTCGCTCGAAGGAAGCCAACATGTACTCACTTATGTATTTTATTCAAAAAGTCGGTAGCATCACCTACGGTAGAGCGTCACCCAGAAGATCTCCGGAAGCTGTAATCTTTATTCTTTTCTCTTCGACCAAATGAGACAGTCGGCGCCCTTAAAACGCTGAGCATGAGAAACCGAAACTCAAACCCCAAAGGCAAGAGTAGGATCCATTTCCTCGAGCATCGATCAGAGCACGAGAAGAGGGTAGTGTCCCCGCAGGCATACAAAAAGGGAGCCCACAAACGTCAAACGACTATATCTCCCTCACAAAAGAAATACAAAATCAAAATCAAGAGAAAAGCTTGGTCGTGACCGTGCCTGTTGCGATAAACGGAACCCCTCAAAGCAAAAGCCTGAATCCACAAAAGGGGCCGTGGAATGTAAATGCTCGAGATTTGGTCCGAAGTTATCCAAAAAGAAAGAGTTAATGGGCCCTTATTCGCTCGCCGGGTTAACGGTTTTGCTGATCCTCTCAGGAGGTTTATCCCCCACGCTCTTCCTTCTTCCTCTAAAGATGAAGGTTCGATGGAGTTTCTGAAAGGTGAAAACTCCCCAGGGTCTGCGACCTTATTTTAATATACACATTTGGTTGCCTACTTTGAAAAGTAAAAGCTATCGCTGCGAAGGAGTCTCCGTGTTTCTGGCTGGTCAAGACCCCTGTTTACCACCTTGATGTCTTCTTGTTTAACCTCGGGCTTAGGCCAATGCAAGCGCGTCACCTATGGGTGCGACGGCGTCTGATTCCGGGTCAGCGTCGCGCTGTTGGTCGTTAGGGTTCCAGGGTGTTCCATCATATACCATCTAGAGTTGTGAGGAAACAGACCCGGGTCGGGCAAATCATTTACCTCGAACACCTTTTGGGTGAATCCCTATGGTCGGAAGCGACTGGGAGCCTAAGCATGGCATGATGGTATTGTCATCAGGGTAAGTCTTAGCCGGCGGGATCATCATTCGAGGGGTCTAGAGGCCCAAATCAACCTAGATGTGCACTTAGGATACCTGGGAGGTTAGTAAGAAACCCCTGTTCTCACGTAGGGTTGGTGCCATGTGGGTGCTTGCCGGGCATTAGCAACAAAACAATTGAAATGACAAAAACAACAACAAAATGGAAAAGAGAAAATGTACATATTTGCAAACAACAAAAATCTTTTTACGATAAAACAAAAAATGCCAAATATAAAAAAAGAAAACAAATCCATTTTGCATGATTGCATTTGCGTGCAGCATCTCACTTTAATACCGCTTGCATTCGTGTGCTTGCCTGTCGCATTTATCATCACCACATTTTTCCATTGCCTTCGTTAATAAAGGCTTGGCCCCTTGACCAGTTATCAAGGACAGTCACAGTGACTATTTGCTTATTGAGCAAGGGGCCAAGTCGGAACAGAAATTCTGATTTGTTTGTTTCAATGATGTGTGCAGGGATCCGGGCAACAGAAGCAAAGGTGAAAACCAAACAAACCAAACCTTGTATTTTATTCCAAAAACCAAAAAAATTACATCAAGTTCCGCCCTCTCTCTCTGCATTATTCGTCCCACTACTCTCCGGGCAAAACGCTCTCAAAGGTGCTACCCAACTACGAAAAGCGGTACTCCTACCGCTCTGTACTCCCCTTCCTATTCCCACACCCCGGCTTTGATCCACGGAAACAGCAGAGAAGCTACCAACACGAAAGCCACGCTCTCGTGCTCTTCGGTAGCGTTCCTCACCATCTCTCAGCCACTGTTCAGCAAGACCAAGGCTGATTCGGAGTTCGAATAGTTGGGCCTCCATGGCCCTTCGTTCCTCCCTTTTAGTCAATCTGTTGGCTCTTTCTCTCTCTGCGTCTCTTTCTTTCTCTGCACGTTCTCTCTCGCGGTCTTCCCTCTCCAACTGGAGAGTGATCCTCAGTTCCACAGCATCCCTAGAGGAGTCGTCATCAGGATGACGCCGCAGTTCCCTCTCCAGTTCTGCTATCCTAGGCTCCTTCTGCGCAGCTTGGCCAAGCGCTTCTTCCGTCTCCTTTTCCTGCCAAGTGTACCATCTCAGATATACGATAAGGCATAAACAAGGAGAACTCAACACTGAGACTCTTACCTATATAGAAAGCATCCATTCTGCCTCTGCAGCATGCTGCGTGGCGTGAGCAAGTTGCTCATGAAGCAAGTCAAGTTCTGAGGTAGGAATCCACAAGCTGGAAGAGGCACCATCTACTCCCATCGCTGGGGAAGCCGCGCCGATCTGGGCATGCTACGACCGCGTGAATTAGCAGCCAACATCTGGAATCTGGGGTTTTAATTAGGAACGTACTGTATACCTACCAAGGCGCTCGTAGCTCCGCGGGCATTACCCAACTGTTGTTCCATCTCTGCCAAGCGAGTTCGTAAATTCGCTATCATGACATCCCGGACATCCTGCAGCCTTACGAGTCAGCATTTCCACCAGAAAATCAAAAAAAGGGAGAAAGAAGAAAAAGGGGAAACCTACCTCCACAAGTCCCCGGGGTTGGAGCCGCTCTGCGTACTTTGTCTTATATAGACGCAAGTAGTCCTCGCTATCCCGTGCCTGTGATTCTACAATCGTGCCACCCCGTTGCCAGTCTTCATACTGTTCAGGGAACCGCACGCGCCAGTCAATGCAGGTCGCCGGTCCTCGCGTCTTTTTCCCGACACGAGGTGGCGCAGCTGAATCCACCCATTCTTGAGCTAGTCCTAAAGTCCTCATAACTAATCGTAGCCGAAGCGGCTCGATTTCATTCAGGTAGTGCATCTACAGTTCCCGTCCAAACCGGGCACGACTTGCTAGAACCCACGGCTGGTCGGCATCGACCATGTCTGAGTAGGGTCTCCAGTTTACCATCGCTGTAGGGAACTCCTGTAGCTTTCGCCTTAGCACCATCAGTTGGTAGGTTAGGGGTGCCGCACTCATGATGGGTTCCCACCGCCTGGCTAGCGGCACCATCACGGGTCGCCAATGTCGAGCTCTCCCCATAGGGAGGTAATAATAGCTCCACAGCTGCTCGGCACAGGTCATTAGTACCTTGCAAAAACACAAAAAAAATATACAAAACAAGCAAAACCAAAAATACCTGGATAAATGGTGTAAAACCACTCACAGCCATCTCACGATCCGCTTCTTGGAACAGGCCTGCAAACAAGTGCGCCAGCATGGCAGCTCCCCAGGCATAGTATCCTACTCTTTCAAGGTCTGACAGTAGCTCCAGGAAGCGACATTGGATACCGTCCCCTTTCAAGCTCAGTACCAATCTCCCCAAAAGGAAGAGGAGAAATCTCCTCAAATCTATGTTGCATCTTTCCCAGTTACCAAAATCTGTGCAGTACACGGCACGGCATCCTATCTCCATCCTTTCCATGAACTCTTCTGAAGATTCATCGGCCCGACGACGAGTGTCGGTGAGCCCTAATGCATCCATGAGGGACGCCCTAGCTACCGACCTGTTTTTCCGACCATCTAGGTCCAAACCCAGTAACTTCTGGGCACCTTCTCGGTAATCCGCATGAGTGACCCCGGTCACTGCCTCGCCCTCCACCTTCAGGCTTGTGATCCGGACCACGTCCTCTAAGCTGGGCACCATGTGCCCCCAAGGCATCAGGAATGACCGACTCACTGGGTCCTATCTCTCACACAAGGCTTGGATTAGGACCAGGTCGAGCTGGATCGGCTCGATCCGAAGAAAGGTGCCAAAACCCATCACGTCTAGCCTGGCCTTCTGAAAATCCGGGAGACCTCGGTATGCTGCTACTACCAACTCCCATGAGATCTGTGATTTCATCACACACTACGCATGCAGGGAATGGAGAGGAGGTTTGGTCAGAAAGAAAGGAAGAAAAAAGAATGGAAAAAAGGGCAGGAAAACTTGGCTTACGAGTTGTGATTGGGCCCTTTCGCTGAAGTGCCCTTCGAGGTCCGAAAGCCTCCGGGAACTACTACCACTGGACCTGCTTCTCTTAGAAGAGTGGGAAGATTCGCCCTCCATCCAACTCTCGGAATTTTGAACTCCTCCTCTCCCGTGAGAACTTGTGCTCCTCGAGTTAGCTCTCGATATACCTGGGAGGATAAAAGGGATAATAATTTATAGAAATGGAAGGAGTACAGACCAAGATTACCTCCATCACTGTTAATAATAGCCCTCGCGATGAGGCACCTGCCATGCGGTCCCGTGTGTCACTTCACCGCTCGCACATGATGATTGATTGGACGAAGAATATGACGACTAGCCCCCTATGTTGTCTAGGGATACCCTATCATGTTTTGGAGGACGTCCGCAAAACTTGACACAACATCCGGGAGAAGGAACTAGGGCCGTTATTATTGACTTCGACGGCAGATTCCCGTGGAAAATGGTCACAACAAGACGCGATTCTCCGCTCGGCGTTGAGTCTCGGCAGACCCATCACATGGGAACAGTGCAAAGGAGAGGAAGTGTAGGGAAGAAGGAATGCACAAGAGAACAAACGAGCAGCATAAAATCAAATCACTCCATTCATAATTCTACATAAGCTGTCATGAGCACTACAATCATAGAGAGGAGGCGAGTCCACCAGCTCGCCGATCCTCACCATCACTCATCTCTCTGGGCGCTCCCCTCCTCTCCCCTGAGGTGCGGGTCCCTCAGAAGCCTCCGGGATCCTCGTGCAGCAGCACCTGCCTCGCCTCTTGGCGCCTGCTCCGCAGCAGTGACTCGCTGCTCCTCCCCTGGCGTGGCAAAGAAGCCACTAGCGGCAAAGCGACCAGGCTGGCGCAGTCGCTCCCCAAACTCTCGCGCTCTCTCATAGCGCGTCTCCATCCCTCCTAGCCTCTGCACGACGACCTGAAGGCCCAGTTGGAGCTCCCTCACTTGGGCCTCCAAAGCCCTCCTCTCGGTCTGATCCCGCTGTCGCTCGGACCTTCTCTCGGTTTTCTCTCTCTCTGTCTCTCTCCTCATCATCTGCAGAAGAACCCTTAACTCCAGGATGTCTGGAGAAGGTCTCTCCTCACCGCGATGTCGCAGCTCCGCTACAGTTGCCACCCAAGCATCACGCTCCTCCTCCGCCCGGGTCGCGCGGGCCACCGCACCGGCAAGTTGTTCCCGGAGGGAGGCAATCTCGAGAAAAGGGGCCGAGGAACTGGAAGATGCACCACCAATCATCCCCGCCGCCGCTGTCTGCTGGGCACGCTGGAACAAAATAAACAACGGCCGTCAGTGAAACTCCAAAATCTGAAGATAAAAGTGCGGCACGTAACTTACCAGGAGCGACAGCTCATGCTGAGCGACGGCCAGCTGCCGCCTAGCCTCTGATAGTTGGGCGCGCGAGCCGCCGATGCCACGTGTGTCCCCAGCTTGGGGAAGCCCCGCATAACTCTCTCTCTGTGGCCGTAGGAAGTCGGCGCTGTCCTGCACCAATACACTCCCTTGCTGTCCAGGGAGACGTACGTGCCAGTCCTCGAGCCTCGCCTTGCCGCGACTCTCCCTCCTGACGCGGCTCGGCTCGTCCGCACTCGCCCACTCATCGGCCAGGCCCAGGGTCCTCGCCATGTCCTGCACCAAGAAAGAAGGGCCTCGCATCATAACAAAGAACGCGTCCCCTGTCTAGGACGCGTCCATCATTTGAGTGCAACACTCGCCGAACCCTTTTCCCCCTCGCACGGCTCGTTTCAAAACTCAAAATGGATCAAAGGGGAAGAGATCGGGGGACCTACCGGACCATGTTCACCTCCTTCCGCGCCATCGGGCCCCTCGGGTCCCTCGGGGGACCGAAGCGGCCCTTCCTCCTCCATGGACGCCGTTCCATGCTCTTGCGTATCCCTCCTCGAGCGGAGAGTCCCTCGTCCCTCTCCACCTTCACCATGGTCTGGCCCACCAAACTCCATCGATCGAGAGAGGAAGAAGACGAAGAAGGGCAAGCGAATCGCGACGGGAGGCGGGCTCGTCTGCAGGTAAGGCACGGGAGAAGAAAGGCCGCCTGGCGCTTTAAATTTGAATTCAAGAGTTAAGACGCGTCCTCACGCCAGGACGCGCCCAAAAGGAGAAAAGAAGAAAAAAAAAGAGAAAAGAGGATCCCTCCGTGCAAGGCATAACTCCCTGCTTTTTAGAGCAAGGCCTCGTGAGGCATGCCTCGAAACAACTTGGTGCAAGAAAGGAGAGGCGCTACAGGACAGAGCATGTCACATCAGTGGTCAGTCGTCAGAGTTTTGTCTGGATCTCCTTATACTGTGGTGCGATTCTGTTGTAATTCTGCTACTTTCTGACGAATTTAATCTATGTTGGTCTGTGCAGGTTTTTCTAACGGACGTCTTTGTCCTATCTCCTGTCCCACCTTTCGATGGTTGGTCCCACCGTGTCATGCATCATAGTATATGATACCTACGCTACTAGAACATGTCAAGGACCTTGCGGCCCGGACGAGTCTGGGATCTGAGTTCCCCTTCAACAAAAACGGTGATGATTCCAGAGGAATTTGGGTTGTGCGGATAGGCCGTTAATTTGTGGTAGCATGGGGACGACGGTTCCATTCAGTGAGTTGGTGCGCGGATAAACGGGCCCCAGCTCAGTGTCGGCTCACCGGATCGGTATCCTGACCCGTTCTTAACAAGTTGACAATATTATCCTTGGCTATTTTCTATTTTAGTTTGTTTTAAATTTTTATTTTAACCCAGCATGCATTCATATAGGATTTTGATTTATTGCGGAAGATCATTCAAGTGATTCGATTGCTAAGGCCGTTGTGCTTCAATTCCTACAAATATGAGATATTCCACTCCGAATGGAATACTGAGTTTCCTTGAAACGGCTCTACGCTGCTCTTCCAAAGGAGACCCTTGTTTGGACAGACCCTCAGATATTCCTTTTTACCTTGCTTGACCCACCTTGGCCGCAGCACTTCCACATTGGCTAGTAACCGCTCCCCAAAGGTGAAACCTCCGATTTATGACCCAGGTACTTCCACACCGAGAAGTTGGTCTCCTTTTCGTGCCTGAGCGCACATCTCACCCTCCCTTATTTGATCTTCGTCCAAGCAATCGTCAATATTTGAAAGACCTTCTTCAAGGTCGCCTCATTGAAACTTCAGGAAAGATTCCAAATAGTAACGTCAAAAGCGTGTCTCATCACACCTTGGCATCAACTTATCAGTCCGCTCCCACTTCATTTCACTCCACTTCGATACCATTCCACTACGTGTCGCTCCCTTGCAAAGCAGACGCCAAGGCGGGGCAGCTGTAGACACGCCATTCTTGACGTCTCCTGAGAAAGTCTCATATTACTATACAACGCCCCGCGACGGCTTACGCGTTCTAACTCACTTGAGTGCTTCCTTTTCTTGAGTCTTCTTCCGCCCTTTTCGGCATCCGGAATCGTCTCGTCACGGCATTTGGACGGCATCAACACCAGTCGGACGTATCAGGAGGTTCCGGAATCAGGAAGGTTGTCTGCCGGCCGGCCGCCAACGCCTAAACCGAGGACCCGGGTGGGCCTTAATGGGGGCGTCCAGGCCCCTGGACGCCCCCATTCTTTTACTTTATTTTTCAGACCCAAAACACAAATAAAAAATAATAAATTAATGGAGGCGTCCAGGCCTCTGGACGCCTCCATAAAAACAAATATAAAAACATAAAATGCCAGTTGGCATAAAAGATAAAACCAAATAAAAAATAATAAATTAATGGAGGCGTCCAGGGGCAAATTAATGGAGGCGTCCAGGCCCCTGGACGCCTCCATAAAAACAAGTATAAAAAAATTAAAATGCCAACCTTGGCATAAAAGACAAAACAAAAACAAAAATAATATATTTTTGGAGGCGTCCAAGACCCTGGACGCCTCCATCAACTCTCTCACGGGCGCCGGCCACCGAACGACGGTTTGTCGTGTGTGAAAAAAAAAAGCTAAATTATGGAGACGTCCAGCTACCTGGACACGCCCATTTCTGAATCACGAGACGCCGCTCACAAAACCACGCGTTGTGCCAAACCGCGTGCGACCGCCAGCAGTATTCGGTGGACCTGTTAGAGGCGTCCGGGACCCTGGACGCCCCCACAAAAATATTCCAAAAAAATAAATAAAAATAGAATAAAATATTAGTTCGGCCCTGATGGAGGTGTCCAGGGTCCTGGACGCCTCCACCCTCCGGAGCCCTATAAATAGAGGCCCACCCCCTCAGTTCTGGGAGAGCTTCGAAGAGATCCGATAGGCTGCCGGAGCCCAGAGGCTACCGGAGTCATTTTCTAACCCGTGGGGTCTTTTGTAGGTGGAGGTTCTACCGGCTTCTCGGGTGCCCACGCTCGCGAGAGGAAGGTCGTCTTCATCCACCGCGCTTCCACGCCATCCCTACGCTGCCGGAGCTCCGCCGGATTTCACCATCGGCACGTCCAATAAGCCAATCCTTTCCTTTTCTTCTTAGTTCTTTTGCATTCATCATCTCGCATCATCTATCCCCCTTCATAAGGGCGCCTCTTCTTATATACTTCTTGCATCCATCATCTCATTTTCCTCCTACTCGAGTCCGAGAGGGGTTTAAAAGACAACACCAACCAGGTGTGTGTCTTGCCATCATTTCGTTATTTTTATCGCAAGGATTTGAATACTACACCTTCATCTTTCTAATCCACTCGTTACTTGTTTGTCGTTGTTTTACAAGGGTACCCAAGGAAAGCCCTCTCCGTCGACCGGCCGAAGGGGGAGGAAGAAGCAACCCGCCATCTCCCGCTCTTGAGGTAGGCGCGATCACTCTCTTCATTTTGGGGTCTTTTGGCCCCTGGCGATCACATCTTGTTCTCGAGGCCGCGGCGAGTCACTTCCCCAATGGCCGTTTAAATTTCCGTTCTTATATTCTCTTTATATTCTGTTATATTCTGCTCATATGCTCGAGGCCGCGGCGAGTCACTTCCCCAATGGCCGTTTAAATTCCCGTTCTTATATGTTATATTCTTATCTATTCATGTTCTCGAGGCCGCGGCGAGTCACTTCCCCGATGGCCGTTTAAATTCTCTTTATATCCTGTCATATTCTTATCTATTCATATTCTCGAGGCCGCGGCGAGTCACTTCCCCAATGGCCGTTTCAATTCCTGCTATTTAATTTCCGCACCATTCCCGTCCCCCGAGGTCGTGGCGAGTCACTTCCCGCTATGGCCGTTTAACCTCCATATCTTGCTATATCACATTTGTCACGCTCGCCCCGCCGGAGCAATCTCCCGTGGTGGCCCCTTCTCTTTTCTCTTATTTCTGTGTTGCAGCAAAACAAAAAGAAGGAGCCCGCGCGCTCCGCGTCCTCTCCGCTCCTCGAACCGCGTGACGTCGCTCACACCCGGGACCTACAAAGACGCTTCAAAAATTCCAGAAAAATACCGACGTGCTCCTCACAACACCACGGACCCAAGGAAATTCACGGGCACACCACCCACGGGTCTGAAAATTCGGTATGAAATAGTCCGAAGCTCAATCGGACATGATCCGCAACTCGCGAAATGATGATCCGAAACCCACGGATCCCGATCCAAAAAACCCGGGGCCTTACAGTGTTGACTTTTCCCAGTGGCAGACTGTGAGGTGTCCTTTCTCCTGCTAGATTTCTGACAAAAGTAGCTCCAAGAAAGTGACATGTTGATAGAGACAAAAGTCAAACCTAGGTACCCCATCCAGACCTCGAAATCTGTGAAATTAGACACTTGCAGTACCTATTTTCTCTCTCTGGATGGCCCACTTGATCTGACAGAAAATTGGCTTGAGGGGCTTTTGGGAGACTAAGGTGTTGACCTGCTGAGAAGGAGGTGTCGACACTTCTAATGAAGTTTTCTTATAAAACTGTCTCTGGAAGCCCAAAGTGTCGACCTGCTGAGAAGGAGGTGTCAACACTTCTGATGAAGTCTTCTTGTATAACTGTCTCTGGAAGCCCGAAGTGTCGACCTGTTGTAACTAAGGTGTCGACACTTCTTTAAGGATCCTGCCTTCAACATTTGGAACCATCAAGGTGTCGACACTCTATAAGTGAAGTGTCGACACTTCTTTGCAGATGTGCATCGACCTTCTTGCGAATATGTTCAGACCTTTTGAGGTTGGAAGCAGACATTGCACAGACCTTGATTTGTCAAATAGTGAATGTGCACGGACCTTATAGTGTTGACACCAAAACATACACCGACCTTGAAGCATTGAAACCAAACGTGCATAGACCTTATATATATAATCAACCAAGATGTTCACCGACTTGAGAACAACTAGCATATAAACGTGCATAGACCTTAACAGCAGGATAAAATCGACCTTCCTCCTGAAATGACTAAGGTGCGTCGACCTTAGTTCATGAACAAAACATGCTCAGACCTATATGCTAGTTGAACAGTGATGTGCATAGACTTCGTATACTGAACGCAAAGTGTGTATTGACTTGAACAGTGATGTGCATAGACATTACTTCTTCACTGAAAGAATGTTCTTCGACCTTAGATGTGCTTCGACCTTCAGTGCAGATGTGCTTCAACTTTGGCCATCATTAACTCGATGTGCATCGACTTTTACTCTGCAGTAACTGAGGTAGCATTGACCTTGAACAGTAGCTGCATAGACCTTACTTGCGTGCTAACAAAAGTAGCATCGACCTTAGAGCACATAGCAAGCAAGGTGCATCGACCTTCATTTGCCACAAAGCAGATGTGCATCGACCTTACCTTCTGCATGAACAATAACATGCATGGACCTTAGTCTAGCGCTTAGCAGAAGGTGCATCGACCTTGCTTCTTCATAAACAGTAACATGCATCGACCTTCGTTACTCTGGCAACTGAACTAGCGTCGGCCTTAGTCTTGTGAACAGTGACATGCTCGGACCTTGGTCTTCGAGCTAGGCATAATGTGCATCGACCTATGCTTGTATGAACAGTAACCTGCTCGGACCTTGGTCTCCATGCTAGGCATAATGTGCATCGACCTTTGCAGCTGCACTGACCTGACTGCATGGACTTCTGTAAAACCTGTTGCCTTGAATTCTGTGTTGTCAATGCCTTGATTTCTTACACTTATCAGTGATGGCACAGATATGTATCTTCTTGCTTATGTTGTCATGACCTAAAATGTATGAATATGTGTTTATCAAATGCAGGTCAGACTTATCAATGAGTCATAGTCAGACATCATCAAAACAATAGAATTAAGCATGTTACACACATGTCCAACATTCTCCCAACAGCACTTGTATGTCTAATGGGTTTTTTTCTCTTGTGGTTGATTTGTTTCGCAGGAAGGCAAGAGTAGAACGTGAGGCCCTCGCTCTCTGGCCGGCTGGAAGGCGAGGAGGTGCCGATCTACGGAGTTTCCCACACCCCTTTTATGAGCGCGATCATTGTAGCGGTCGTCCTTCGGCCGTGTCTTCCTTCTTTTTTCCAAGGTACACAGTAGGCCCCTCTGAGTTTCTATAGTGTTTCCCTACTGTTAGCCCTTGGTGGCGATGACGGTCCTTTGCTATTTCTTCATCGCCCCTTTCCCTTCTTTTCTTATATTGCTTACTTATATGTTTATGTTCATCTTGTTCGGGGGCGGATAATTTATCGACAGTCGGCCATGTGGTGTGGATGATTTGGCACAATCTTGGCTTCCATAGGTGCTTTGGGATGGCACTTCTGATTGGGCTCCTGCTCCCAAGGGGGGGACCTCGTGGCTTCCCCAAAAAGGGGGATTTGACCGCATCTACTGGCCTACTGTAATGATGCAGGCTCTAGGGTTTTCATGGCCAGAGGTTACACCTGAGCCAACCGGACGCCCTTCAATCCCACCAATGGGGCTCGTGTTTGATGCTGTGCTTAAAGTGGCTTGTTGCCTCATGGCTGAGCTATTGCTTGAGATTTCTAGAGGGTTGAGGCTGAGTTGCCACTCAAGACCTCCTGATGCTTCGGGACCGAGCTACGGCTCTAGGTCTCTTGAGGGTTGGGGCCGAGTTGTCACTCGCAACCTCCTGTTGCCTCGGGGTTGAGCTAAGGTTTGAGACCTCCAAAAGGTTGAGGCCGAGTTGTGACTGGAGACCTCTTGATGCCCTTGTGTTAAGGCCGAGTTGTCCCTCGAGGCCTCCTGTTACCTCAGGGCCAAGTTAAGGCTCAAGACCTCTAGAGGGTTGAGGTTGAGTTGCCACTTGAGGTTTCATGATGCCTCGAGACCGATCTATGGCTCTAGGTCTCCGAAAGGGTTGGGACTGAGTTGTTACTCAAGGCCTTTTGATGTCTTGTGACGGAGCTATGGCTCGAGACCTCCAAAAAATTGGGGTTGAGTTGCCACTCGATCGAGACCTCCTGATGTCTCGGGACCGAGTTACAGCTCTAGGTCTCTGGAGCGTTGGGACCGAGTTATTACTCAAGGCCTCTTTGTTGGGTATAGTTTTGTTTTGATGATGTCAATACAACATGAAGTCATTTGGTCATTTAAATTCCAAGTCTGAAAATACATAAATGTAATTCTGCATAACTTGTTCTTAAAAATTTCGCACATATTCTTCTGATTTTCATACTGCAATTGTTTAAATGATGCCTTCAGGTTGTTTGCATATGCTATCAAACATTTGATGATTGAAAGGAGGTGCTACAAGATAGATTCATAAAGAGGAAGTCGACTTGAGGAATCATAAAAGTTGACTTGAGCTCTACCAGGCCACCCGCTAGCTCAAGGAGAATAGCTACGGATTAGTGGTAAAAAATAGATGGCTAGTGGTGAATAATAGGCAATAAGGCTGATATATACCACGGTATGGGTGAGAAATAGACATCAAGGCTGAAGAGCGCACAACACAAGAAGAAACACTAAGCTACGTTGACGCAGCACTGCCACAGCATCAACGCAGCCAAGGCTCATCCTCTATCAAGTTGAAGACAAAGCAACCATGAAGAAATCACGCAGCAACATTGACGCAGCCTAAGGAAGACTTCACACAAACCAGAATTCTTCTGAAGGATCTTCCAATGAAGAACATAAAAGGTGAGAACCATCAAGGCAACAAGCTGAAGCTGTGAAGAATCGCCCAAATAGTTGATAAGTGAAAAACTCCATGCAACGTCAACGCAGCCTCAAAGCAGCATCGACAGAACCAAGTCTTGGACAAGCTTTGAAGCTCACACACAACACAAGGCTGACAAATAAACTGACAAGGGTGAATAATGTACGATGCCAGTGACAAAACAACACTAGATGTGAACAACAACAAACAGCTGTGGCACACGAATTGAATATCATTTGTGATAGAAGGTCCATAAGAAAGACAAATGTGGAAGAACTATGAAGAAAGTCTCATAAGGATGATATATGGTGCAACAGAGTTGACTAAAATCAACGTTGATGAAGAATGGTCAACATGTAAGAAGAAAATTTCGTGCTGGGAACAAAAAGCCTTAGCAGTGACAAATGAAGCCTTAGCAGTGACAAATAAAGCCTCAACGGTGTAAAGTACACACCTAAGGCTGACAAATAGATTTCGGCGGTGGCTCAAGGCTAAACTGGAAAAAGCAAAGGCGACGGCTATTCAGCACAAGGGTGACAAATAGCCAGTATGTCTGACAAATAGCCGTTAAGGGTATAAAATAGGTTCCGAAGGGTGATAAATGGTTGGGCGCGTGGAAGACTTAAGGAAGTCACGTGCCTTCGACCTCCAATCATTGGCACATGATCCCAAGCATCTGACAGGGTCCGTGCAAGGCTGAATTGTCAGAATATTCCCTCCAAAGGTCTTGGACAAACGAAAATTCAAATTAATGCAAGGCCAAAATAGAAGATTCAAATGCTCTGCCATACATATATATACACCGGGATTCGAAAGATAGACAAGTAGCAACAAAGGTGGGAGAGAAAAATTATCTGAATCTGCTGTGAGAGCGTTCTTCAAAAGACAGAGAGAGCCAACTCGTGAGCTACAGAAAAAGAAAGAGAAAGAGAAAGAGAGAGAGAGAAGGAAGAAGAAGAAGAGAGATTGAGCAACTCGAGAAGGTTTTCAGAGAAAGGTCTTGAACCAAGTTCAGAGCTACATTCAGTTTTCTCTACTGCTGTATTTTATCTTTCAATTCATTGTATTTTCCTTTTGTTCTTTGATTCTAGTTAAATTGTAGTTCTCTGATTATGCATTGGTGCACTAATCGGAGGTGTGATCAGTGGGTTTCTGGTCACATTCTGGTTTGCATACCAGGGTGCGAGGAAGTTCCTCGTGTGCTGCCTTTGTGCAGTGTTTCTAGCTCTACTGGGTAGAGTTAGGGGTGTGCTCAACAGGGTGTTGAGCACGGTTCTTCCCTCTGGGTTGTCAGAGGAAGGGAGGAGATTGTTCCTCCGTTGGAAGTTGTGTGATTAGCTTTTGTAAGTGGATTTATCCGTGGTTAGACGTGTGCTAGTGAAGCCTCAACTGGATTGGGTGAGGGGTGGATGTAGATTGCTAGAAACAATCGAACCACCTAAAAAAATTTGGTTTTGTGTGTTTGATTTCTATTTCATCTACCCCATTCCTGTCTGGACTTGGTATATAAAAAGGTGCTACACCTTGCATGAGGAAGTCCTCAGGCTTGTCCTCCGTTTCGTACCAGTTCTAGCATACTGTTTCATTGTGGGTGCACCTTGAGTGCTTGTGAGTGTGTCTGCTCGATAGCCTTAACCAAATGCATTACTATATTCCTGTTTACTTCTATCGAATTCGAGCTTGGCGCGAAGTTTTTAAGCTAATTTATTTTTAAAGGGAGTTGATCTATTCATCCCCCCTCTAGATCCGCTTTACCATTCTCAACACTCTTGATACCTCGGGGCTGAACTATGACTTGAGACCTCCAGAGAGTTAGGGCTGAGTTGCCACTTGAGACTTCCTAGTGTCTCGGGACCGAGCTACGGCTCTAGATCTCCGGAGGGTTGGGGCCGAGTTGTTACGCAAGACCTCCTGATGCCTCTAGGCCAAGCTACGGCTCTAGTTCTCTGGATGGTTGAGGCCGAGTTACCACTCGAGGCCTCTTGATGTCTCTGGATTGAGCTATGACTCTAAGTATGTATGAGTTAACACTTGAGTGCCTCCTCTTTTGACTTCCAACTTGGTGAAGGGGCATATGGGTTTTCCTCCTGGCGGAGGGGCCTCCGGGCTCTAGTGTTGTCTTGAGAAGGTAGGCCAGTCTCAGTGGGCAGTACATCGTTCATGGGCCACGCTGTGCTGTTGGGCCCTTGGGAAATTAACCCCCTCTACGAGTAGCCATAATTTAGTAGAAGATAGTTTGATCCCTTCAATTTGAGGCAAACTATGTGAAACAAGGATGACCAAATCCCAATCCTGTTGAAATGATGGAACCGCAAAAGAAATGAGTTGATAAATAATACCACATTCTTAGTTTAGTTTGAATGGGGGTGACTCGCTACTCCACTTCATCCACATGTATGTCTTGGAAGTCCTGATGCCTACTCTACCTTGGACGCTAATCTCTCTCTCTCTCTCTCTCTCTCTCTCTCTCTCTCTCTCTCTCTCTCTATATATATATATATATATATATATATATATATATATATATATATATATAGGACCTGACTTTAGACCCAAAAACATAACAATTGACTAATAATTTGTCTTCTCAAGACTTCTCAAGGACCTCGATCCAACATGAGTTAGCCATCATTTGTGCCAGTTCATGAAGATGACTAGCTAGATGCATGTTTAAACCGTCATCACTCGACATCTTACAAAAAATGTGAGTTTATTTCAGGATGAACGCTAAGCGTTCATCATTATGCATGAAGTACAATGAAGGCATGCCTAATTATTACTTGGATGAACTTCTCTACGTACATAATAAATTAATTGAGTCTAGATTGAGAGTTGCCGGCCCGTGCATGGAGTACAGTTTTTTTTAAGTTTAAAGAACAGACGTGACTAGAACTAACCATATCGGAGCATACGGGTAAAGAAATTGCGTGAGGAAGTCCTCCCATCACACTCGTCGTCTAGAGTTTTCCATATCAAGTAGAACTAATTAACCAACAGCCATCATACGGGTAAAGAAAGTGATCAGGAAGCTGGATCTCCCACCGCTAGCTCTAGAGTTTTCCATATATATATATATATCCACGATATATAGATGAAGTAGCTAGTGAAGTTTTGTGCCCCTAAATTCATTCCCCAAGTTTAGCTAGGGGACTGATTTGACTCACTGGGCCATGGGCTTTCCCAATTCAAATAAAGGCCACTCAAATGATTAGTTTGACGAGACATTGCCCAATAACCAGAGAACACGTACATTTCACCATCAAACACTGACTAGCTAGACAGAGGCACATATCTTTGGAACCTCCAGTGTCGGCATGGCCTGATCACAATTCGTTAGACGCATATATATAGTTAGAAAGGCATTTAAAAGATGAGTGTGATCATTACTTTTCAAATTAACAGGGAGATGGAATAATATGTCCCTCCACTTCTTGGTCCATTATAACAGGGCTTCATATATTTGGTCGGACCCATCCACTTGTTTTAAAGGAAAGGACCTTTCGACATCTAGGCTCGGCTAGCTAGCTGTCAAGAGGTGATCCCTCCAATTTCCAACTTAGCCCACGTTTTATCTGTCTAATAATCTCTAGATTCTCACGTGTACATTATGTAATTAGTATATATATGTGTGTGTGTGTGTGTGTGTGTGTGTGTGTGTGTGTGTGTGTGTTGGTTATGACTGTGAAAGAAGGCCCCGCTTAGCTGTGTGATGGTGCCATGGCCCATCTATGTATATGTAGTCTACATATTCAGAGATGCTGATTCCTTTGAAGCTCCAAGAAAATTGCTCGACTCCCCGTAGTTTTCAGAAGTAACACAGCAAGTACGTTGATGAACACCCAAAACGGTAGTATGAAAAATCGAATCTGACGATGATAACGAGTTAATTAAGAAGGATGAGGAATTAGAGGGTCGTAGATGCGAGACACTCGTTTATAGTTTCCCACCGCTATTTAACCAGGGCATGCACATCTCGCAAATGATGGCCAAGTGATCGGACAGGCTTGTAGATTGTAATTTGTAAGAGTACTCTATAGATTCAATGTAACTAATAGATTGATTCGAGAGTTATGCGGAGAAAAACATAATTAGATGATTATAGGTTATATTAATTTGTAAGAGCCCCTACCCTAAAGAAAGAAATGATTAAGGTCAATATAAAACTGTGGCCAGATTAATGTGAATGAGATGAACCCTACCAAACAAAAAGGACATGTTGGAGATTTATCACATTGTCCTTTAAAAATCATAATCATCAGACGACACAGCTAGAAGAGAAATGTATCATTACCCTTGAAGACTCCCATGGCGATGTGCATTAATTAGGAGAAGTAGATCATGCATGTTACTTGGTGCTGAAGTAATCATAACTTATAAGAAGATGCATGAGTCCTAGCTACATGTGATCAGAATCCATGTCCACCCTCCGTACTGAGGAGAAGATACCTAATTAATTTAAATGGGATAAACGTGAAAACTTTCAGGGGTGCAAAAATTTTCAGAAGTTTCCAACAATTAATATCCTTTTAATTAGGAAATTTTACCACTAATTAAAAACACATATACTTGATCACCTACGTACGTACCCTTCAAAGAATCGTATAAATGTGAAAAATTTTCCAGGGTTGTGTCCTTGTCCTTGGATTGTTGCTCGGCTTTTCTAGGGGTTTCGTCGGGAGTGGGTCTACTTACAGATCTATATAGATCGCGTTCATCTAGGACATCAAATACTATGTACATTAATTTAACTGAAACCTTTGTTTTATATATTTCTTTGTGTTAATTTCTTTATTCCCCCCCCACTAATATATTAAATCTTTTTTTTGTGTGTGTGTGTGTGCGTCCACTTGTGCATGATTTTATAGAATCATATGTATAATTTCACTCCCCATGAGATGCCATTTTTTCATTTATTAATTAATTTTTTCATGTAAAGTTTGGAAAAGATAATTCATACTTTATGCTCCATGATTCTAAGAGAACTTTCCATGATTTAATCAGACTGATGACATGGGTTTCCTAATTAGAGCTAGCTAGCTAGCCCAAGGAACGGTTTAGGCCCTTGCCATGCATCGATGTTCTGGTCATTATTATTTTGGGCATCAGTTCATAGAGGGCTAAAATTAATGTGGCCTAATTGTGTGAGCACAGAAAGTACGTATTGAAAACCTAATATATCTTATACTCCTCTGGCGTACAACATTAATTAATTATAGTGCAGAATTAGCTTCTAAACTCCATATAATTAACGGAGGATATTGCTTATAATTTAGCAACGTACGGCTGTTTAATTCGGTACAGTTTCCTGCATGGATAGGAACATGCACATTAAATCTTGTCCAGGGGCGCTCTAGTCCATAGCATGCTAATTAATTCAATCTGAGCTGCGGCGAAAGGATGCATGGTTGGGTTAATTGTCAAATATTGAAGGTACATATATAGGAACGAAGAGAACTGATCACTAACTCCTCAGTGCTAATTTTGTACTAACTGGTCAGAGAGATTTTCCTAAAGAATTTGAACAAAAGTGGAAGTTATTTTTTGATGTAATCTAGTTTGTACGTAGCACATCTTATATATATGCGGCGTTTTAATTAATTTGTAAAATATCTATCCCGCTGATCGAACAAATCAATATTTGAAAGATGGAAAACATAACATTTGATCTGATTATTCATGCTAATGATATCTTGAATTTTGATAAAAATAAGGGATGCATGTATTACTGGCCGGAGTTGTTCTCATTTTAGGTCGCCGTCGTTTGTCAGCGCCATCCATCGTTCGTGTAATTTCTATTGTTATGATCAGTTCCACTCTTCTTAATTGTTTGTTCACGTGAAAAATCTTATTTGTAATATTTTAAATAATTGACAAATTCTCACGTTATATTTATATATATATATATATGTATAGGTGGCTTCCTTGTAAGCAAATTCATTTTCCATGCTAATTATGAATGGCTGTTTTTCTACTAGTTGCATGAATAATTCCCTCCATGAAACACAACTAAATTTGAAAGACATGAAATTTTAACCTAAAATATTTTTATAAATAATTAAAGATATCTCAAATTATGCATGGGTATCTGATGAGAAAGTCCATTTTTCATGCCAATTATGAATAACTAATTTTTCATTGGACGCATGAATTATAATCCCCTTGATGAAACACACCTACATTTGAAAAGCTGCAGCCATCTTAGTTGAAGAAAAATTATTGACGACTTCTGTTCCTAATGCTGGTGGACTTAATTTTAAACCTTCACCTATCCATCTAATTATAATCAGAATGCACTTTATATTTACACAACAGGCTCTCCTGACGTGAAATCTAAATTCTAGTGCAATTGGATCGTTGCAATGTCACATCACACCATGCATCAACCACCTGCTGCATTTTAATTCAAGTAATTAACAACAGTGCCCATGCATTGTTTGCTGATGAGCCCAATTAATGAAGGATGTTTTCCTGTAATAAATTAAAAGACTCTCTCGAAATTGCACTCCTTTTTATTACTAGTGAATTGCCGATTTCCTTTAAGCTTCTTTTGCTGGAATTCAATGAAGGCTGATCAGCTGAGATGTGCTTATATTTTTGTTGTGCCCATTTTCCCTGAAACGGTACGTGCAGTGTGGCTCTTCACCCTGTTATGAGAGGAAGAATCCGGATGACAATTAATTACACAGGCATTGACGCAGTGCATACAACTTCATCTTGTAAAGATCCATAATTTTGTCGCAAAGAACCCCAAATTAAAACGGACAGATTAAACAAATCTATACAGCCCAACATTGACCCGCGTCGACATTACTGTGGTTAAGAGAAAACAAGGACAAACAAGGTGATGCATGGAAAATATTCTGTAACACAACTAATTATTATTAACCTTATAATCCTTTAACCATATATCCCCCCCCCAATATAATTATAACCATCTCAGACATTGCTGTGGAAGTGATTATCAGTATGTATGTGGTCTTAGATTTACAAAGAAAATCATCAAAAAAATAAAAATAAAAAAGCCTGCCCAACAATCTGGTGTACAGTTCTATGTCATCTTTATATATTTATGGACGTTAAGAGAAAGGAAAGATCAGACGGTAATTAGGAATGGAAAAGGTGATATTAATTTGTTTTCTTCCATCTTCTTCTCCTTCATCATCATCATCATCATCAAATTCCTTCTTCTTCTTCAATCCTAGCAATCTCTGAAGTCCCTAACTGAGAACCGGCCCGTCTCCGGCATGTTGCCGGCATGCCGGAGTCCGAGGGTGAGGGAGACGTCCCCGGAGGCTCCGAACCTTCCATGGGTGACCATGGACCCCGCCATGGCGGCACTGTAGTCCGCCATCACGCCAGCCCGGAGATCGTCAGCCGGGACCACACGCCCGTCGGGCCCACAGAGCTCGCCCATCGGCAGCACGTCCATGCCGACGAGGGCGGCGACGTCGCCGCCGCCGCCGCCGCCGTTGTTGATCGGGCGAGCCATGGGCAGCATGGGCGCGCCTTCTGAGGTGGCGAACCGGTGCTGCTGCCTGGTGACCGACGAAGATGATGGGGTTTGAGATGGGTCGCTGTCGGTTGCATTGATTTCCATCCTCTGGTGCTGCTGCGACGTCTGTGTTGGTGACTGCGCTCCGCCTTCCTCCCTTCCTCCACCATCCGGTTCCTCCTTGGCCTCCTGCTGGTACATCTCCTCCACCATGGGTTTCCACAGGCGAACCCTCGCATTAATGAACCAATTCGATACCTGCAAGGCATGTTATCCAGATATGATGCACGTATACGAACGTTGCTGCAGTCCACAGGCTATATATCCTGCGCGTACGTACTCCGAGTATCACTAGATTTATGGAGATCCGAACGGATATGGCAGCAATAAATTGAGGAGATCGGTGTCCATCTCCAAGTGTCTTACCAGCTGGTACATGCAGCGAGAGAAGGTGCAATTAGTACCTAGCTACTGTCCTTTTTCGCTTTCTCTTTTCCTGCTGGGTTTATGTATATGTGAACTAATTACTCGGGGACAGAAGAACTTTGTGTGGAAGACAGCCATATGATTTAACTTAGAAGTTTTGGGATTCAGTGACAATGAGCTAGTACCTCTGCTTTATACAAGAATTAATGGTTTTAAATTCACCGCAGCAGTACAGACAATGCTAAGAAGCTTGTGAACCTTACCATCTGGACCACATCTTGACCTCATTTAAGTTGCATGGTCATGCAGAGGGGGCAGAAGTGGCCAAAAGGGAAAGATTGGCTGGTTTTCAATTTGTCTTCAACTGCCGGGAGCTAGAGGCGCAGTTGGTTCACAGTTGGCGATACAATAATGTGGAAATTGCGAAGCTTTGCGGTTTTTACTTTTTCGTTTCTTCGGATTGTCCTTTTTTTTGACGATTAAGGTTCTTCACTGGTGCAGACTGTGGCGATGTGAAAGAAATAACACGGGGCTAAGGTGAGTGTGCGTACGATGGGTCATTCATGTTTCCTACACAAGGAACCTTAATTAAAAAGCTGCAACCAGTACAGACATATTACCTCAGACGCATCCCACCTACAGTTCCATTTCTTGTGCAATTTGGATGCTTCTTACCAAATTAGTTACTAGATCAAAAAAATCAGAAAATGGACAAATGCCCAACGGAAAAAAAACAGTTTTCGAGCATCTATCTCTATACTACGTTTTTTTTTTTGGGGGGGGGGGGGTTTGATTTCTGATAGTTGGACGGAAGGCTAAGATTTGGCCAGTTCTAAGGTAAGAAGAGATTGGACGGACCTGATTTCTTGACAACCCGGTCTGTCTCGCGAGCAAATGCTTGTCCGCGTCGCTTGGGTACCTGAGAAAAAGATAAAGGAAGACAGCGACGTCAGTGATCTCTGCCCTGAGAACACCCACATATAAATGACCACGCAGCTCTTCTCACGTAACAGGGAGAGGAGAATGGGGGTCGAACCGTAAATAATTACGCACAAAAGCAAAACGAAGGGAAAGAGATAAAGGTCCATCCTCTGTAACGGGTACCCTAAACAGTGCTGCTGCATGGGGGTAAAAAGAAGGGAACAAGAAGGGAGCTTTTGCGCAGCTTTTGGCTGTAAAGACAATGCCCAACGACGGCTCCGATATTGCTGACCCATGGATAAAAGTGCAATTAAGTTACAGAAAGGCCTAATCATTGCCCAAGTTGAATCGTTGACATCAAACCCACAATGCTCTTGCAGAGGGCATGTCGAAATCTGAATGCTAGCGGGCGCCATTGGGTGTTGAGGAAGAGAGCAGGAGCGTGAAATTAAGTTCCCAAACAACTACGCTTTCAAACACATCGATCCTAGGTGACATTATAAGAACCACCATTCCAGATATTTCTCTGAAACATGATGTAGCCATGAAAATGGTTTCGATTCAAAAAGAGGAATTGGCTAACTAGTGGTTAGGACCCTCACAATTAAGTGTGATTACAGATGGAGAGACAAGGGTTCCAGTCATGGAATCCCATAGTACTGATATAGATCTGAAGAGGAAAAAGAAGACGACGAAGACGAAGACGTTGTCGAAGAATTCGGCATTTGTGTGCATGCAGAATCTATTGAATTCCATGGATATAAGAGGAGATTATATATATATATATATATACGTACGGGTGAAGGAAATGCTCGAAGAGCCAACCCCTTAGTATGTTCACCGAGCGCTCCGGCAAGCCCCTCTGAGGCCTCCAAGCTTCTTGCTCCATCATCCCGATCTGATGGAAGGCTCTCTGCTGGCGTAGGCTTTGCTCCAGCAGCTTAAGCCTGGGCGTCTCCCCCTTCGTGATGCCGGAAGTGCTCGCCCCATCCTTCTCGCCAAGGAGATCGCACGTGTGCTTCAATTGTGCGGCAATGGCGTCCTTGAGGCACCGGAAATGCCGGGACATGGCCTTCTGCGCGAGAGCCGTGTAGGGGGTAGCCGCACCGAAACCCATGACCGAGTCGAACGAGTTCACCACCATCTGCATCTGTTCACAATAGTGGTTGTACCTTCTATCTACCTGAAAAAAGAGTTTTGCGAAAGAAAATATACTTGTCAAAAACGGTGGAAAGATACTGAAGGGTAAGAAGATAAGAAGAGAAGCCACCACCTTAACAGGCAATTAAGAACACAGTTGTATCTTCAATTGTACAATAATTGATCTCCTTTCAAATTATGTAGTCTATTTCTGAATTATATGGCTCCTTCAATAATGCAATTAATGGAAGATACGAAAAGGGAGAAAAACCCATTGATGAAGTGATTTTCTCAACCTTTCTTTTCCTTTTGTATGGAATTGAATGGTGGTAAATTCAGCCCCAAAGATCATGGGTCTGCATGTGGGCATTCTGTGTAATACCACCCCATTTTCCGAGTTCCCATGGAAGTGGAAAAAAATGAATATCAATACTGAAAAAGGAGTTGGTTTTCTGCGAAACCCTTCCAACGGTGATAATTCGAATGAATTGAAAGCCGAGGTATTTAGAGAGAGAGAGAGAGAGACTGCATGTGGTTTTGTGTGTGAGTGAGAGCAGGGAACTGTGAACAAGGCCAGAGACATGATAGAAGCACCAAAAGTGGGAGCAATGAATTCACAGGATCAAAGTTCTTTCGCAGTAGAAGCGAATGACTGCACGAAAGAATATCCAGATATTTACGCACCTATGTTTGCCGCGAATGCGAGCAATAATGAGAAAACAATAAAAAGCATGCAGCAGCAGCCGCCGCCGCCGCCGCTACAGGTCAACCCCAGACGCCCACCAATGGCTCGCTGTGCAGGTTTGCTATGATGGGCAACGCGATCTATTTCAGGCAGCGGCTTACATGACATGCCCCCTCCCTCCTCCTGCAACGTGCTGTAGAGGGTAGAAGAATGTGTGATCGATAGAAAGGGGTGGGAAGGGCGATGGGGTCACAAGGGGCGAGCTGGTGGCTTGTGGACGGGTTCCCCAATCAAAGCCCCGTCGTTTCCCGTTTGGCCATATTACCTGTGCTGGTAATCTACAGGAAATATTTCTACGATGGAAACTTCCAAGTACAACCTATGCTGTCATGAAAATAAAATAATGCAATATTTTGAGAAAACGGAGCTTCGGCCGGCTTAAAGCCTCCGATGGAACCGACATGGTTGCCGGCGTTCTTCCATATCGGCTTCCGAGCTAGGAGACGGGGGAATTGTCCGGCGGGAGCGCCGGGAATATTAGGGTTTCCCCCGGTGGGTTCTCGGAGAAGTAGGGAAAGATAGGAGGATGGTGGGGGAGGAAAGAGAGAGAAGCGGTAAAAGCGGGGGAAAGCTGTGTGACATAAAAGAGAGATGGGAGGGGGAGAGAGAGAGAGAGGGGGGCAAGAAAAAGTAAGTGGGTGAGAGAGAGTAATACATGCCTCATCAAGCATTGACAGGAGCTTGGCCTTCCTTCTCTGGTGCTCGAATCGATCGGCAGGTGAGAGAGGTGGGGGGTCCTTGGTGGTGGAGGAGGACCCAGCGGCTGCACTGGAAGTCGAGGCGCCACCCGCGGTGCTGCTAGGGTTAGGGTTGGTGGAGGAGTCGTGGTGCTTGCCTTTCCTGGACCCCTTCAGCTGGCCCCTCGCCACGCTGCAGAACTCCTCCAGCAGCTCCTGGGCCGCCCGGGCATACTTGGAGTGCCGCAGCATGTTGACGACCCCAACGGGGCTCGCGAAGCCGACATGGTGCACCGGCTGGCTGTGACCCACCTGGCTCGTCTGACCTTGCAAGTGCAATGGGCGCTGCTGCGGGTGCTGCTGTTCATGGTGCTGGCTGCCATAATACAGCACCCCGTCCCTCACCCTCAATTCCTCGGCCCTCGCCATTTCCAGCTGCTGGAGGGAGGAGCTCAGAGACAGCGACAGGCCCTGCCCCTCCACCAACCCCCCTCCGAAGGAACTGTTGCCGAAAGATGGTGCCTGCAGGAAGGCATGGGGTTGTTGTAGAGAGGCCGGATCTTGGGAGGGGGGAGATGGCGACCTCGGCTGCTGCTGTTGCTGGAGTGGGTTCATCAGGAAGAGGTGCATCGCGGCGGCCGAGTCGGCATTCAAACCGGGCAGCTGGTGCTGTGGCGGGTTTCCGGCCGCTTGCGGCTTGGCCATGTCCCCCAGGGAGCCCAGACCACCACCCACCACCAACCCCTCCCTGTTGCCCCCGTACCAGTCGGTGGAGAAGCCCGGAGCAGCTGCCGGCGCTGCGGGCCTCTGAAGGCGGTAATTGGCCTGGATCTGGCTGGCGAGCAGGTCAGTAGAGGACGTCCCGCCGGCGGCGGCGAAATTGAACATGTCCGACAGCATGCTGCCGGCGGGGGCGGGGGGGTCGTAGATGGGCTCATCCCCTTCATCTAGGGAGACCAGGGGGGCACCCGTGGGGTCGAAGCCTTGCACCCTCAACTTGTCCCTCCGGCTCTGCTGTGCGACGTGCTGCTGCTGCGGGGAGGCGGCGTGTGTCGATCTGTCGAAGCCATCGGAGAAGCTGAAGATGCCTTGGTGGAAGCCCTGGGACATAGAAGAAATCGCTGGGTTGGCCCCGGGAAGGGGTCCCGAGACGGGCTTCGTGTGATGGCTGTGGCTGCTGTTGACGACGAGGTGACGGGGCGGGACAGGCTGGGATGGTGGCGGTGCTGCTATTCCCATACCGACGGCTTCTCCTCCTTCATGGCTGCCGGATTCCAGCAGCGCTGCACGCCACAGGCATCGACCGATGGGAATACAGAAAACCCATATCAGATTCCTGGCAATTTGACATGAGGAAAGAGAATAACTAAAAAGAAAAGCCAACGCGAAGAGTGGGAGGAGAGGGGAGGAGGGCAGCAGCAGTAGCAGTGTCCTCCCTGCTACTTGTTTTGATCTCTCCCCCCTCCTCCCCCACTCGCCCCCACCCGTTCGGCTTTTGTTGCTCGAGTAGTATACCTAGTGGTTACAGCTCTGAGACATCGTTGTCCTTGCAGTAGAATTGAAAGCTAGTTTCTCCGGTGGCTCCTCCTTATCCGTCCCTCTTGTCCCCCCCACCGCCTTCCCTTTCTCTTTCCTCTCGCTCCCTCCCTCCCACAATCGCCTTCTGAAAGCCAGAAAGAACGGCAGCAGAAAAAAAATGGAGGAGGCGACTGGTATCAGAGAGACAACCAGAGAACAGGTCGCTGTTCTCCTCTCTCTCTCTCTCTCTCTCCTTCCCTTTCCTCTCTTCCCCCTCCCCCCTAGCCTACAGCCTTATATTTTATTTCCTTCTTATTTGTGCAAGCATAAATAATAATATAATCGTGTCTGTGGAGGAGGAGGTGTACAGAGAAGAAGAAGAAGAAGAAAAAATAATGGGGGGGACCTTCCCTTTTCTTTTTCGCCAAAATCGAACCCCACCCCCGCCGGGTCCCGAGCAATGCGATAATACATCGTGCCAATGACCCCATCCCATCCGTGTTACATCAGCCAGACCTAAGGTGTGGAGAAGGGCATTTTCGTCAGTTCATCAGAAAATTTAGGTGGGCGGATACTTTATGTTGGGGGCACCACTTTTTAATGGAACTAACAAAACATGCGAGGGCAACTTGGGCATTCCAAAAGTTCGAAGCAACCAGAGCAAAACCGCCCCCTCCCCCCCTCAATCCTTTTTCTCATTTTTTTTGCGCAAATCATATTAGCCAGCAAAAAATGCCTAATATTGCCCCAAAAACACGAGTGGGGGTTGGGGGAGGGTAATATCGACATTTTATTTGTATATTCCTTCGGGGCGCAACTTAAAGGAGAAGATAAGGTTACGGGCTCATTAAAGCCACTACCTCAAAAGGGGGCGGCGCATCACCGTTGATCCCGGGGGAGATGGGCCGGGTGGGGAGATCGGACGGCCGGCAGAGGTGGTCCCTGGTACACGATAAAGGGGTTGGCCTTTAGATTTTGTCGGTTGATAGGGTTGGCCGAGGGGAGGGGCCGCCGGCTGGTAATAGTGGCTAGCTAGCTTGTTGATCAATTATATTAGACCGTTGCGATTTCGACATGGCACCGACCCCTCCTCCTTCGTAAGACGAGAAGCCCAGCAAGGTGACCTTAACCAATCTTTTAAGTCGACGAGTAGTGATTAGGTGTGGCACCGATCGATGCTCTCCAATCTATTGTAAACAACTTAACGAGGTTACCATGCCATAACCCTACTTAAAAGGGCCTCTAATTAAGTTAATAATATTGTTCTTCTCTTTAATATACTGATAATAATTATGTGGTTAGGCGTATCCATATATATATATATATATATATATATATATATATATATATATGTGAAGCTCGAATGCGTTGACAATATACATATATATATATATACCTCCTTGGGGCGGATGATCGATGCCATCCATCCATGCTCACTATGAACCACAGACTTTGGTGATCAAATGGGGAAGGGTTCAATGGTCCGTTATCGTGTGTCGCGTACAAATGGTAGAACATCACAATTAATTAGGGCTTTTAATTAAGATCGAATCAGATTATTGGAGGATGGAGTTGAAGTGAAGATTGGTTATCATCTATAGCCACGTCTGTCGGGATAGAATGCAATTTATATATCTTTAAGAAAGAAAATAGTTTATTAATTAGAGTAACGCTAGCTTCTGACATATTTTTGAAATGTCAGAAATGAGATCCTTTTATTGTAATAGATTAGCCATCGATCCACTCAATTTCAATAGAGTATATTTTCTTTTTATTTTTGTGTGTCAAGAATAAGGTGTGTTAAAACCAATTTTCTTTAAGAAACAGTGGAAGGCCGGCTGCATGAGCGCGTGGAAGCTCGATGCCGCCGCTTGGCACGTGAGAGGAGAAAAGAAAGGAACACAAAACTGAACGGGAGTTGTTGTGGGTTGGATCGGGTTGAGGAGCTAAGTTAAGGGGGGGGGGGGGACGGGAAGGAGACTGCCGATCGAGAGAGAAGAGGCCCAAACGATCTTCGGGTGTGGCTGGTTCGGCATCAACAGGGACCCCGCGTCTCAAATGATTTCGTAAGTTAGTTTGTGGCTGACCTCAATTTCTTGTCGGCCAAAACACAGATGAGCTGACACCAACGTGAGTACGCAGCTAGCATCAGTCTCTCTCTCTCTCTCTCTCTCTCTCTCTCTCTCTCTCTCCAAGTCCCAACTTACTAAAACAGGAGACCTAGAAGTCAGCTGCGTCCTGACTTCCCAGTCATCTTAACTGCCCCGCTCCCAGTATATCCATCTCTCTCCCTCTCTCTCTCTCTCTACACGCCCTGGCATCTTCTCCACTCTTCATTCTCTCTCGCTCCCAGGTCCCTTTGCCGTGTCTTTCAGTGTTTGCCCTCCATGAGGACCATGACACAGGGGGCCCCGACCTTCTAATTGGAGGATGCACGTGCGTGTGTTCGTGGAGGGCCTTCTTTATTAAAGGTGAACATGGTTTGATTTAGTTCTATTTGAAGAATTTTTTTAAATTTAAATTAAATTAAATTGAATTAAGAATTCATCTAAATTTAAATTGGATCGAATAATTTTAAAATCAAATTCAATTAATCTGATTTGATTCGATTTAATTCGATTTGAATCATAATTAACAAATATATATCACGGTTGAATTTGCATATGTCAGACAGCTGACATGAGTTCGTGATTTTAACTTACTATTTAAAAGAAATAATTCAAAATTTCTCATAAAGAACAATGTTTAGATAAACTAAAAGCTCAATATTTAGGTAGCTAGAGTTAACACCTTGACTAACTCTAAAAGAATTAGACCTATAATTTGAAGTGAGACTTGGCCCGACCAGTCAGGGCTGCCTGTTGCGACTGTCGACTGATGATATGGCGCTGCAGCAATCCTTGCCCGTCGGCAAGGAGGAGAGGGTCAAAGGATAGCAGCTGAACGAGGAGGAGAGAGGAGAGGCGACGATCCGACGCTAACTGCGAGTTGTAAGCTACCTAATTTGACTCCGAGACTCGACCGGCTAGTCAAGACTCGGAAGGCTAGTGAGTGACGATCTTTGCTGGCCGACAATAAGGAGAGGGCCAGAGGAGAGAGGCCGAACGAGGAGAAGAGAGCCAGAGGAGAGTGGCCAAATGAGGAGGACATGGGAGAGAGGGTGATCAGGCGATGTGAGCTGCAGGTTGCTTGCTGCGAGCGCGAGACTCAGTTGGCCAATCAAGACTTGGGAGGCTGGCGAGCGGTGATCCTTGCCCGTCGACGAGGAGGAGAGGGTTAGAGGTGAGAGGTCGAACTAAGAGGACAGGGGAGAGACGGCAATCCGACATCGCGGGATACCGATCAAATATTACGGCTATGACAATGGCCATTCGACGCTGCGGGTTGCTTGCTGCGACTGCGACAATGGCGGGTGAGCGACGATCCTTGCCGACTTGTGAGGAGGAGATGGCAAGAGGAGAGAGGCCGAACGAGGAGGAGAGGGGAGAGGCGGCGATCCGATGCTGTTGTTGCTTCAGACTAGCTGCTGTGATTGCGAGACTGAGATCGAGTTACGGTTCATTTGGCATATGGGTTTTAGAGTTAAACAAATTGGTAAAATATCTTAAGAAATCAATTTAGTCGGTTTTCTTTGGTTTCTCAAAAATAAAAATTGAATTAAATTATTATTTTAATATAATTTGATTTTAACTCAAATTATAAATTTTAAAATTTTTACTCGAATCTAATGATCTATCAATTTCATTTAAATTTCATATTGAATCAGAATAATACTGACCCATTTCGTTAATTCACGAGCAGCCCGGCCTTTTTCCCTCATTTACTGCTCTTACCTGTCGCACTGGAGAGAGGGAGTTAGCCAGTTAAGGGGCTCTTTACTGTTTATGAGAGAGATCCCAACCGCGAACTCGATTGATGGTTGACAGGCCAACCTTCCCCCCGTCCTCATCTGCCCAAAACCCTTTAACAGATGATGTCACGTGAACCTCACCCTCCTCTCTTCTTACTCGCCCCGCTAACTCTCCTCTCTTCTTCTCCCCCTCTTATCTCCCCCGCGAGTTAATTATCTGCCCAACCCCCGGACTCCATCCCCACCACCTCCGCCTCCTGCTCCCACCACTCCGGCCCCGGCCCACACGAGGGTGGTGGAGGACCACCGTGCATGGGGACGGCACCCTCCACCCCCCCCCCCCCCACCACCACCACCACCAACGAACGTCGGCATCACCCGCCCTTGTACTTCTGCAATTTCCCATCAAACTCCAAAAAAAAACAGAAAAGGTTAAAAAAAACTAAAGAGAAAGAAATGAAGAGAAAACTCGTGTGTTCACGTGGGGGCTGTTTGCTTCGCACGTGTTCATCGCAAGTAGTCTTACGTAATTTCTTCCCTTTCCTAAAAATATCATTTGAAATCTTGGTCTTTTGCTCGAGTGGTTGTGCATTTATTTTACGCTCTCTTCGTCAATATATATATGTATATATGTTTGTGGTGGAGAATATATTAGATTATCTTTTCATATTTTGTGTAGACTATATTTTGCTAAGGTTTAGGGAGACCCTTGAATTCTGTTATCAACTATATATATATATATATTCTTAGAAAATAAATGGCGCAGCTGTGGGAAGATGCATTTGATATTTTAGCATGCAGCATCATGAACCTTTTGACAAGTTTCTTTACTACTGCCCACCGCTATATGTTTTACTAGCTATTTCCCACCAACATATATATATATATATATAAGATGTTGTTGTCAACCAAAGACCGGTAGAAAAAAAATTGCACATCTTCACATCTTTTTATTGGATGTACGTAGGACACCCCCAGATTGACACGACAAACCCTACACTAATGAAGATGACGATGGAAGACGTCAGACTTGGATACCATATATACCACGACATGCAATAAATCTATGGAAACAATTCTTCATGAGATTTTTAATTAGGGAAGCTATATATATTTGTTGCGAAATGGACAATTATTCTTACGTTTTCTCGAAGAGGTGTCGAGTCTAACAAGCGAGACTTGATGGAAAATGAACTAATACGAAGAAGGGGGAAGAGGGGGAGTCTCTTGTGGAAGTTTCTTTCCAAATAGCTTGGAAAAAGTTTGAAAAGAACAGTGTAAGAGTGCATGTCCATGCAAAAGTAGATGTCAAGTTTTCAACCTTGACGCTGCCGCCTTCTTCAAAGGCATCCGTATTTAACATAAGTTAGCCCCTGTTCAGTGCATCTTCTACGCTCGGCAAAAGACGCCCAGTTGCTTTGTGGCACCTAACTTTCTGGTAGACCCTGAACAAGGCTTCCATATTCAAAGTTCAGAATTATGGAACACACTCCGGGGGGGGATGAATTAAGTGTTGACAACTTTTTACCTTTCAACGCAAAACTCACAAATAACAATCACATATAAAGAAGATAGAAGAGATAGAATAAATCACATAAGGATCGACAGTGTATTTTTTATATAGGTTCGACAAAGTAAAGTGTTGACCTACCTCCTCTCACCATGATCTTTTGAGTATTCACTGGTAGAAAATCTAATACATCACACACGCCAAACATGAAGGTGATTGCTCACCTCAGAAAATCTAGTACACCACACACGCCAAACATGAAGGTGACGCACGCGCACGCACACACACACACCCCCTTGGAGTAGGGCGCACCAACACACATGCACTCTTTTCACCCACGGGTACTACAAAAGCCCTTAGTTTTAATCAAGTGGAGAAAGCAAATATGATAGTAGATCGTCAATGGAGAGCTTTCCATGTCATCCTTCACATTCTAGCACAAGAGGAAGGTTCCAAGAGTTGAAAAACAGGGCAAAGCAAGGCACAAAATAGAACAGTAGTAGCCATAATTTTTCAGCCCTTAGCTAACTTTAATCTTCCCTAAAAGATGATTGAATAGTCTTAGGACACTTTAATTAGGATACTCTAAGAAGGGTTTAGGAAACGTTCAGCCCAAGCAACAGTCAAGATCATCTAAGAAAATTAAGTGAAAGATCGTCAAGATTCTCTTCCAGATCACAGGGTTCACACAGGGTGTCAACACCTTCTTAACATAGTGATCTATATGCTTGAACTTATAAACTTAAATGCACTATAACTTCTATCACACACGTCCAAATTTTATGATCTTTGACCTTGTTGCAAAGAGCTAAGTAAATACAAGAGTTTATGTCAATCACTCATCGCGCTAACCTTAACTCAAAGCCTAATCAAACTTTTCATCAAGGATCGACTTTCACCCATTTTAATATTTAGCCATTTTTTTTCATAATGATCTCTTCTGCACATATATTTGAAAATTTGGATAGTTCAATATATATGAATAGCTGTTGTTATCGTCAAAATACGGAGAGATCACATTATATATTAATTTATCGATAACACTTGCTCTGTAATGGATGGTAAAGCATGCACTAGAGCAAGGGAACGACATTGCATGAGACCTTTTTTTGTTTATTTGTTTAGAGATTGCATACGGTGTACAACGTTGGTAAACGGGTGGCATCCACGGCTCCACCCTGTCCATTCACAGTTTGGTCACGTGCATGTTGCTTGGCAGACGTATGACAAATATTCTAAAACTCGGCCCAGCCCGGCCGGCCGACTAATTGATCTGTGATTTAATCTGAAAATCGAGTTGAAACCCTATCTAGACTGGTTAAGATCTAAAATTCGGCCAAACCTGATTAACTTGACTCAACTCGGCTAACTCGACCCAACCCAATCGAACCAATATGACCTGACCAGGTTCGAGACATATTAATTCACATGTTCTAAGTTTCTCTCGTTAGGTTAGACTTTAATTTAATATGTAAATAAATATGAAAGATGCGGAGTCATCCATTAATATTTAATGGTATTAACACAAGTTTTGAAAGTTGAAAAGATCTTGATTTTAAAATTTTTTCCCTACATGTAGAAATAAATAAAGAAAACTCAAGAGTCTAAGACTATACTTGGTGAACTTCTGTCGTGATACTGTCCCATGGGGCAACCTACGTATACGTGCCACAAAGGAGAAAAAAAGCCATAAAGCGCATAAAAGAAATTGTACCTTTCATATTTTTAAAATTATTACTTAAAGTATATTAAAATTTTATGGGTTTATAAAATTAATGTGAGTACTTCTAATCTTACGGGTCACAGGTCAACGCGAACGATTAAACCATTGACTTGTGACCCTCTAATTTATTCAAGTCAAGATCTCGGTTGAGTTTTAAAATAGTACGTACGATTGTCCACGGCAATGCCAATTTCTCCCCTTATGTATGTCCCAACTTGAGTCAATATGTATGATAGTAAATCACTTCTGACCCTTTTGATAATGGGTGAGGTGGCTAAACATTTATGTGCGTGAGGGAGAGAGGTGTGGACTCTACTTTTCTCTCTCATATGTTAGTTGTTTAACTCTATTCTATTCCTAAATCAAAGAGGCCCGTGTAATATAACAATTTAACTTACTCCAAATTGTGCATGATGATCTTATTTTAAGGATAGTCGCATTCTTACTCTCTTGGGAGGCTTTTTAAGGTATTTCCTTCAGTTTGACCATATAAACATTATTGATGGGGTGGTTCTTTTATCATCAATTCAGATGATCAATTAGTGCAATGTGTAAGAAGTGCTTAAGTATTACATACCTTCACTCCATGTTTTAAAGGAGTGCTCAATTAGTGCAAAGTATAACATACCTTCAATTTCAACTTCAAACTTATGCTTTCTCACATGCAGAAGATTAACTTTTGATCGCCATTTTTATATTTTCAAACATATAATTAATAACCTCTTATCGCTCGAACTCCATATTATTTTTCCAAAATCCATCTTAAGATAAACTGCAGAAGAATTTTCCTCCTCTTGTCTATCTCTCTCCCCTCTCTTCTAAAATTATCTTATCATAAAAGTCACAATCTCTCATTTATACTCTTTTAGAAATCAGATCATGGTGCCACTCTTTACACCACACTCTTTGGCACTATGATCTTACATGTCTCATCATGAAATCGGCCAGCCAAACTGCTCACTTTATCATCCGACCTTATGATAACAACCAACATAGATAATTGTAAAAAAAAGTGTGATGTAAAGAGTGGACCTTAATAATTCCCTAAAGAAATCATAACATGCCAAATATATTGACCTTTTTAAAAATGTCACCCTCAATAAGATTTGTCGAGTCGTAGTATCATATAGAACTCCATTTGATCCAGTACTAATCTGCTCGGCACAAATTATCTAGACCGTGTCATATATTTGAAATAAATTTTAATAATATTCATCCTTAAAACGTAATATTTATGATTATTATAATAAAAATACTATTATTATTTTACTTTTAAATAAGTAAATTATTTTATAAATATTATATTGTTATTTAAATAATTTATAACAACTAGATGTGATATGACTAATTTATGATTCGAAATTATCTGGATGGAATAAGAGTTAACCGTATTCCACCGAGTCAATACTATAGGACAAACCATGACTAATAGTCCTTTTAAACACAAACACAAAATGGCTGAAAAAGATTACTTCTCCCCCCATCCCTTTGCTTCGCTGCTAGCCCTGGCCCCACGACTGTGAACATTCTCCCCACGGGGAAAGACGGCAGCGGACGGCGATTAGGCGCGTTCCCAACGGATCGGAACGGAGCGGGTTGGGTGGGGAGGGGGGGGGGGGGAGAGCAGCAGGTGGGGTGCGCAACATCGCTTTCGGGTTCGGGCGCCACTACGGAAAACGACGGAGGCCCACACGACCCCGTTTTGTTTCCTTTAACAGTGTGGACGATGCCGTTTGCCGGCTCGCCACGGAAAGCGTGGGCCCCGGCGGGGGTAGGGGTGAGGGCTGGCGGCTTCCTTTTAACCCCACTGGCCACTGCCCGCTGCTGGGGACCACCACCTTCCGATGTTTTACTCCAGCTGCCCAACCCTTTGGCCCTTTCTCCAAGGGACGGAAAAGTCTGAGGTAGAGTCCACATGTTGGAGAAAAATGGGGGCAATTCCCCAAATTGCGTTCACACTTCGCACCTCTCTTGACCCCCGTGATGATGTGGCTGACTTGGGAGATAAATGGTCAGAGCATGCATTAATTATATTTATTGATGTAATTAATGTAAAATTATTTTTTAAATTTTTTTAATTAACCCTCATCTTAAATTATGTAAGTATAGATGTTATATTAGATAACTTGACGTGATGATTAAGTAAAAATAAAAATTATAGTATGTAAATAGTGAAAAATATTATACACTTTTCACTATTTATAAGAGAATAAATTTATTTTTGTTTGACTCTCACGTATAGATATTAGCTTTGAGATAGAGATCACTTAAAAAAATAAAAAAAATAAGTGTTGTACTAATTATCCCAATAAATGTAATAAGTACATGTGTTTCCCTGTACATTTCTCAACTTAAGATGAGACATATACACGTTTTAATTTTATAATAAAGATGATTATTTGATTTTTATTATGCTAAAGAAAGTTATTATAACAATAAATTGACCCCCCACATTTTGCGTGGTTGGCCAAATGTCACATTTGATTTATTAATTTAAATTTAAAATACTAAGAATATCGATGTAATTAATATCGGATCACTCAGACTCCGGATTCAGCCCATGGGCTGACCCTGTGAGTCGGGTAATGCCATTTGAAGGCTCTTCACACATTCGACGGGCAAATGGCAGCGGCCGTGCACTGCTGCAGCCATTCTTCTTCTTGGCCTCACCCTGCAGCTTACAAGTGTGCAGGGGCCATCTTGGAACCGTTGGGCTTGGGGGACTGCCAGACTAGCTGGGGGGGGGGGGGGGCGCTCCCCGGACGGCCTAATGGCGTATGATATTGATGTCCTCCACGGCTCCCTCTGGCCCCACCACCTGCCATTGGTTTTATATCATTGGATAAGTTGTGCCGCATCAAGACCGTTGGCCTTCTTCTCTAGTGGTGATTGGCTCGGCCGGTGGTAGTTGCGAGGCACGCCTTTCCCTTCTTCCTTTACAACTCATAGCCTCCTCCTTGGTGTTGTAACCACAACAAAGAGGTAGTAGCTAGGCCCGTGCGATCGAGGAGCCGGGGGGGGGGCGTGAAAAGGTGACGGACCACAAGGAGCCACACGTCCCCGTCCTTCTTCCCTCCAGCATCCCTCGGCGTGGCGTTATCAGTACCAAATAAACCAACCAAGTGACTCGATCCTGGTGCAAGTGCTGGCTTGCATGCATGTGGGGAGCCACACGCGTGACACGCGCGCGCGCGCGCACACACACACACACCGTTTATAGGGAACCTCACCTACGTACACAGTTTCTTCTTCAGTGGTCGGTTGAGTTGATCTCCAAATCAACTTACCCTCTCCAAAGATTATTCCCAGGTCAGAATGCGATATATAAGGTTCTGATGTCGGTTCGACGTACGGATCGAGTTGGGTAATAACTTCGCCCACTTAATTATAAGAAGATAAGAGTTAATTTGAGGGACCAATTTATTAATTAAAGGCTAATCTTTATTTTCCCCCACCCTTTGATCGAGTGCATGATATTGATATTAATAATATATATATGCTGCTAGGTACGGAAGGAGGAAAGGAAACCTAGCTCGCAAGGAAATTAAACAGAGGGGTAGAAGCATGCACATGATAGGGAAGAGAAGGGTGAAGGGTCGTGGTCATGCAAGCACATGAGAGAGGAGTGTCGCGTTCCTCCTCCAATCCCCGACGTCGTCGGTCGCCCGGCAACCCCTGTCTGGCCCGGCCCTCCCTGTTGCGAATTGTGCTATAAAGACCTTGATTCATGGAGTCGCTTTTCCCGTGATGCAAACTAGCTAGAGCGGGAAAGTAAGCTATAATACAAATAGCCACAACACCGATAAGTAACTGAAGCAATTATCACATCGATATCAACAATAAAGAAAGTGTACAAAGTGTGCCATGTGGAATAAAAACTGTTAATTAATCGGGGAAGCATTAATCCCCGTGTACGTACTCCCGCGAACAACGCAGGCATTATTAATCCTTAAATAAGTTTCCAGCAAAGGGCTCGACAGATGAATGCTTTTCTTCTAACTCCCTCTTCCGTTGAAGCGTCGGGATCACAGGCACGTCATGTCCCTCTTCTGTTTCTCCCCGATCTCTTTTCCCCAGCTTATTAGTTCAATTCGTCTCTTACCATTCCCACACATTTGCTGAGGTATACATGCATGGAGAGCCGTCACTGTGACGCCCGCTCCCCCCGGCTACGCGGGCTGAGTCATTTGAACAAGAAATAAACAACTACGTACGTACCATCATTCGGAGACCAAAGATATTCCCTTTCACTGTTAAAAGTTACCGTTGCTCTAATACTATGTGCGTCGTGGTTACCACCACCGTAGGGCGTGTCTTCTTCTTCTTCTTCTTTTTTTTTTTTTGGCGTTCCTTCTCTGCTGCTCTATTGTAAAAGAAGGGGGTGGGTGTTCAGAGAAGTGAGACCCGGTGCAAACCTACGTACCTAGTGCACCTAGCCGGAATATAATGCTGTAGCACACAGTACGTCCCTCGACGCCCCCTTTCGTTCTTCACTTTCATTACTAGCGCGCGCGAGTGTTCCTCCTCCTCCCTCTCCTCTCTCTCTCTCTCCTTGTCTTGTTCCTTCGTACTGTCTGGATCGGGACCCTGCGGTAAGGGTAGAGGGTGCACCTTTTCCTTTAATTTTCCCCGCCCTGCCGTACGCTGCCGAGTCCAATGGCAGATCAGGGAGGCCGTTGTTGTTGTCTGCTATATAGCTGCCCCGACGCATCAGAGGAATCGTCCCTCGGAAACGCCGCCGGACTGCCGGCTACTTCCAGTGCTGCTGCCACACTGCTGCCAAGTTGCTACCAGTCGCCCGGTACTACCGCTTTGGATCTTCCTCCCCAAACTCTCACGCATGGTGGCTGTTGCAACATGGCATGTAAGGCACGTACATGAACATGCTTGCAGACGCTTCGGGAGCTGGTACGATCCTCTTCTAGATCGTTGCAATGCTGCAAACCTCACGAAGATTCACTTGTAGTAGAGATACACATGAGCGCTATCTGATTAAATTAACCACAATTAATTAAGGCCTTCGTGTTGTCCATATATATATAATTCCACTCATAAAAGACTGTCAGCTGGGGAAGTGTGCGCCACACTGGGTCTAACGGATATATAGACACAATGCCCACAATAAAAGGTCTTGCTTGCAGTACTGACACTCGACTGTGTCGTAAAATCGAGCAATTGGTCCAATCGGTGGAAGTAGCCTCCCCGTGCTGCAGTCTACCCCTCCCTACAGTTGTGAGCACACAGGAACCACGTATTCGAGCGGCTAGTGCTTCGGCCACGTCGCAATGGCTAGGCTGACTCGGCCCTTGCGGATCTAGCAAGCTGCTGACCGCGATGTAGACGGCGGCCATTGGCTCTAGAGCAGCCAGTAGTTGCCCATTAATTAACTTGTTCTAAGCAGGTGGTTGGAGGCTCAAGCATGGCGTGCCATGGTAGGTACATATGGTGGAGCCTAATTAATTTCATAAACACAGGCCATGATACGGGGTCGGCCGTGTCTCTTCCCCAGGGTTCGTTGGGCGGGGGTTATTGGGCAGAGGTGTCGTAGTGTCAATTGTTGCACCAGTGCCTGTCTTCTGCAGAATGCGCCTGCTCCACCATTGGAGGTGTCAGTGCCTGGACTTCAACAATAACAACGACGTGTGGGAAATCTATGCATCTGCAATGTCTTGTCCATTTGGATGCCGGTCTCCTCCCGTTGAACAAGGAGAACTGGACCACGATATATCGTATGAGTCCGTGCGCTGACAGCGTCCGAATTGGCAATCGGGCTCGGTCACCAATTCTAGACCCACGTCAAGGCCAGGTGACAGTGGCAAGTAGCACCTCGATGATGACCCAGGGAGACCAGAGTCGTGAGAAATGTGTGCAGGGGGAAGATGTGCGTAGACATGTGCGGTTGATCAGGCTTCCGATCGACCTAAGAGTAGCTTGTTGAGCAAACTTAGCTTGATGCATACAAATTAAGCAACAACGTGTCCCGGAGGTCCAAGAAAGGTCTAACGTTAACAACAGTAGCTACGTACCTCCAATTGGTGTTGCCGCAACATTAAGTTCTAATGATCGCATATGTTGATTTTAACACGGTTAAGACTTTATGGCATGGGGTTCGATTGGCTATTGCAGTCTGAGCTTCCACTCTAAGAAGCCTTTTTTTGTGGCTAGCTAATTACCTACTTAAAACTGGGGGGGGGGGGGGAGATGAGCATGCAGTTGAGCTCAGAAACGTCTATGGAGGCCTTGTGGCAGGTTGAAGCTATCAGGCATTCATGGGTAGGGTTTGTCGGTCCCTTCACTTATGACCAGACAAATAATTGTAGATAGAATGGTTCTAAGAAAAGAGAAGTCGAATGGAATGGATCCCAAAGAATGACAATTCAAAAGTTTAAGTGATCCGCATGCGTGTTCGACGTTTAACTGGTGATATTAAAGATCTCACATCTGCTCTGATGGTAGAGATTTGATGTCCTACCATTTACTTCACATTTTGCTGTTGGATGACACGTCAGAATGTCTGTGAACAGAAAAATCAAGTGACAACTGTATACATGTGAATGCTAGGGGAAGAGGCATGCAGTACGGTCACAGTTTATACCTTACTTTGATGGATACTGTATGAGTATCAGGTCTCTAAGTGAAAGAAGAAGCGAAAAGATCTAAAGAAGCAGGAAATATTGAAGTGAGAAATGTTATGTGGGCATACACTTTGTAAAATGATTTGCCACATTATTTCTTAATTTGTTTCTTGATTTAAAAATGAAATTTTGCAGGAAAAGTGAAACTTACGTTTAGTGCTCCGATTCTAATTAAGTTGACCTTTTCTCAATTGTCTGATTATAAGAACAGACGATAGAGATGAAAAAGACAATTTACCGTGTGGTACTATATATGATATTGCTTTGTTAGAAAACACATCATGTTATTTTAAAAAATGTATTAATTGTTTTTAAGTGGATTATAACATGCATTAAATCTAATAGTACACGGAATATATATACCACACAAAATTTAACAGTATAACATATTATTTAAACCAATTAACTAGATTTGAAGATGTCTTATATTTTTTAAGCACATATCTCTATGTCCAAAATCAATGTAGAATATATATATTTCCAGAATATCCTCACATATGTAACCTGACTTAAGCTCCACTTAGTAAACACGGCACCTGATCAAGCACAATATCACATACTATAAGCACAAAATATAATTTCACAACGAATTCTTAAGAGATTCTATTCAAAGTAATAACAAGAATAAGCATTAATTCCTGAACAATTTTAATGCAGTTAGTGTTCATCATATCGAAATGATAATGCATATAATAGCTAAAGAGGAGGGATCCGTTGCCACCGGTGGCAGCGAAAGAGCGGTGCTACCGGTTTTAAAATCATATGATTCAATATTAAATTTTAATCCACACCATTAAATCTTCTGTACTATCATAAAGTTAACTACACATGAAAAATTATTCAAATCTGATATCAAAAACATAGATATTATATGATACAAAAAAACATACTATCTAAGCCGTTCATTTTATGTCCATCTGATGCATAAGAAATAGATGTTAGATCTATATGATTTTTAATTCGCAAGTAGTTTACTAATAGTAGAGCAGATTTAACCGTGTAGATTGAAAATTTAAGATCGAATCATGTAATTTTGAAACTGAGATGACACCGCTCTTCATAGATAAACACAGAATTAATTTGATTGAAATGGGTCTTGCAGCATTGATTAAAAATATCCTGAAATTACTACTTATATATTTGGCTTATTTTAAGATTTGACAATTTTTTATGGAAAAATAAACTTGGAATTAAAGATATACAATATTGTTGTCAAAATTGTGAAAATGGCATTATGGATTTTTTTTTTCTCAAAATCTTTCATTTCAAATTAGAATTGTTGACTTTGCCCAGTAGACTTGGATTTGCTTGGGGAATAGGTAAGGACTCATTTAGAAAGCCTTCATTCATATATAGTTAGGATAGGAGTACAAGTCCTTCCTGTGTAGAATTACCATGTTTGCTCTATTCAACCAACACTTTAAGGTTACCAACAAAGAACTATGAAGTTTGATCTTTTGTTTTCTTTTTTTCCTTAGAGAAAGGAAGCGTACGTCCCTCTTATTCTATGATAGGTGGAACGATGTGGAAGTTTTCTCAATATCTATACTAGCTAGCTACCACTTTAATTATTCTATTCTCTCTTTCTTCTTCACATCTCTCTTTCCATCGACGGTACCATATATGAGGACAGATCGCGTCAAATTTCAATCGGATTTCCTAGGCAAATCATATTACTTCATTCGAAAAATAGATGCCCTTTCTTTTCTTGTTTGAGGAGAAAAGGCTTGGTTGTAAAGCAACGCTTCTAGAGGACGTATGACATTTTGATTTAGCGTTAATTATATATTGAACACGTATTGTGGAACCACTCCCAAGCACGTACGTCTTGGCAGTGAGGAATCACATCAAGGCATGGTATCTGAATTTTCTAACTTGCGTGAAGATAAAATATTTTGCCTCGTACCTAATAGGTTTCTTCTCTATAAAGAAGTGGTACCTGGACGTTGCTATGGTACCATGCATCTATAGAATCCTAATATTTTGCTTTGTTAATTAACACGCCCAAGCGTCGTGACTTGTCCTCTTCACCAAACTCTTAATTTGTTTGACATGATTCGGCTCCTCTTCCCATTTCATAAACAAGTTGGAGTCTGCCCACAACCTAATATATATTTCGATTCCACCACTAGCGTATATCAGAGTGCCTTTGGACTAATTTCCAAAGGTGCCAATCATGTCACACGAGTGACATGCATTATTTCTAGAGACTCTTTGTGCGCATATTTTAAAGAGCATATATATCCTGAGAGATTGCTCCACATGATATCCCCCCACGCAAGATCGATCTTTCTGGGTCATGGGAGAAGGATATATATCTTCCTCTTCGATGGGTAAAAGATGCATGCCTAGCCAGGTGTTTGCAAATTAAGGATAACTTAAAGAAGAATGTTTATTAAGACCAAGTAAAAGTCTGGCCTACAACAAGTTAAACGAATCCAGTACTGTTAACTCCGTTTAACTAATATTGCGGCAACGGGTCCACCTGGTGAAGCTTATCTTCGATTTTTCCTTGCCTTGCGACAAGTAGCAGATCTTGCACTACACCACCTGCATTCCTTCCTCCCCTTTCCACCGGATAGATAGATTCCCTTTTCTCAAAGCCGATCTAATGACAATGGTCTCCAGATGTCTCTTCTTGGCCCCTTTCTCTAGCCTTCCATCCTTGGATTTTGGGCAAAGAGAAAAGATACCCAGAGACATAAATTAGCATCTTTCTGATTATAGCCGACTAAACTAGCAGCACCCTCTTTAAGCAAAAGTATGTTGAATGCCCCGGAATTCAAAGTTTAGCAGTGATAAGTTTCAGTGACGTACGTAGTGCTCTTGTTTGTTAGCGATCGTGCAATGTCCCAAAGAACGGTGAGGTGGTGCTCTGGGGATGGCCCTCCTCTTTGCAAGTGTTGAAAAAGTTTTGAATATTGCTAACAGCCGTCTGTATATATTCCAATTGAAACGTCTCCAGGTTGTCCCGGTGAAATCGGCTCCACCTTGTTGCTAGCTACATCAGATACGATCTGACCCAGCCCCGTAGCCATCTAAATGCTCTTGTGAGGCTTCTCTGCAGGTGATTCCTTTCAATCATTGGAGGTAGGTGTGTGCGAGAGATAGAGAGAGAGAGAGAGAGAGAGAGCAGCCATCCAACGCAACTTGGAGGTCACAGGATGTCAGCTGTTATTAGACTCACCGACAGAGGGCATGCATACCATCAATTAATATTGTCGTCCGTGGTGAAAACGAAGTACCCAGCTGAATTCTATATCGCAGGCTTGCAGCCAGTACTACTGCTCGTTCGGCTGTGCATGCACTCGTGGGCCCCAAAGCGTTCAAGGACAGATGGGCAGTCAACTGGGCGCGTTCGCTAAAGTTAGAAAGAGGACAGATCTACCAGCTGGTCTCAAAGTGAGAGGACTTGTGTACCGACTCACCTCCACTTGCCCCCCAGCCAGGTCATTTGACTGATTGTAAAATGCTAAAAATTCTCTCTTATTCACCATTGTACTACGTACGCAAAGGTTGTGAAAGCAGAATCCTGTTGGCTACTGCAAACCAACATGCTCATTCGATTTGCCTAGTTTTGATTTACAGGAAAAAAAAGAACAAATCATAACTAGGACTTGTTCAAGGATATATATCTTTGATTTACATCCATAAAATCGTATTATTGAGATACACAGACCCAGAGTCATAAATATATGAACTCCTATTAACCGATATGAGATTATTGTCTAGAGATAAGATGGGCCGTAGAAATTAATTGGGTGGAGGTGACAAGATAAAAAATATAGAGATTGGACTCAAGATCATGCTCTGATATAATGTTGAAATCCATAAAATTACAATGTTGAGATACACAGATCCAAAGTCATAAGCACATGAACCATAATCCATTAACCGATGTGAGACTATCGCGCAGAGACTATACCCAAATTTCAACAAAACTTATACTCACCCTTTTGGAACCCATCAGCCATTCTAGTTTAATCTTAAAATGTTAATTCACCAAAATTAGAGCCATTTAAAAGGCCCCTCAATGGTGGACTCCTTTTGTGGATAAGGGCACGGCCACCAGCTATCCGCCGGTACTCCACAATCATTCGACCAATTCCACGCAGCGCATTCTCGCTTAGGCCTACCAGGTCGACCACCCATCTGTACTGTAGGGCTCACTTTGCAAGTTGTGACTGGCATGAGCCGAAGTGTGTTCGTAAGGGGCCGGTGACCTTTTGGAATGGGTTGAACAAGGCGAAATCTCTTTGCCATGAAAAGGAAATGAGAATTAGATGGCATACACAAGTGTGAAGCTAGGCTGTGTTATCAAGTTTTCATGAAAAAAAAAAGGGAATAAATGGACAGAAATATCTATCGCCACAGCCAGCGGGCAGGACACATGCATTAGCTAGATGTTCGGACGGTGAACGAGGATTGGCACAGAAAATTTTGGAGCTTCGTGCCGGTAGAAATTTTCCGATCGTACTGATCATTAAGGGGATGCGTAATTTACAACCTCTTGCATTGTACTTCAGATAGGATGCTTAAAACGCACTCAAACTCACCATTCAGTCCCGCAAAATTCCTGACACTCTGAACAGTAGATCGGATGAGAAAATGATGAAGTATTAATCAGGTGCATTTCTTCCAAGAGGAAGCTGCCATTTTCAAGATAAGGGAGGAAGCTGCCATCCTTAAAGTACTAGGAGTTGATTAATTACCGTAAACCTTGTATGGTACCTAAATTATCTGAGGACTTTGCTCGAGAAGATCGAATTTGTTGCCGCCTTCGAGTATAAGCAACTTCCGACCTTCCATGTCAGTTCTTGTTATCCAAATGCAGGCTAGGATCTGATAGAATGTGGAAGTCACACTCCGAAAGGGAAAAACAAGGGAAAAGGAGGGGGAGGAAGACTCGCATCATGAGGTACGTGCAACGACAACTAGTGCAATTGTTGATAAAACTAGAGTAATCTATGCAACCATCATGTGGACCGAGTTCGGGGATGCACCTTTACACAAGTGGAAGCAGTTGGCCCACGTAACGTCGTGAAGGTGGAGAATAGGCTACTAGATTCTACCGTTTAAGATTCACACTAATTCAAGACATAAGGACAAGGGTAATGTCCTTCCCAAAGTCGTAGCCAAGGTGAGCGTGAGATGTCGACTCTTCCACGGGGACAACGTGTGTGGCCTCACCTTGGCGAGGCAAGCACGACCTTCTCCTAATCCTCCACATACCAAGTAGGAGGGAGGAAGATGGAGAAGACGGCGAGGGGGAGAGAATAGCTACTCACGGCTCTCTCTCTCTCTCTCACACGGTGTCTCGTCTCGAACAAGGCAGAAATATCAAGGTGTGAACAGTTAAATGAGCATGTCGATCAAGAGACTCAGATGATGAGTATTAACAAAAAATAGATAAAATCATATCTTTATTTCATAATATGACATTTCTAACAAATATCATTCAAGAACTTTCGATACTATTAAAAACTAGTACATTCATTTCTAAGTAGGTTGACTAGGAAAAAAATCTACTAAATACTATATATCAGCACTCTCGTCACTCCAGCTTATTCTTGTCATCTTCGGAATTTCTTGAAAATTGACAACAATACACAGGGTGAGGTAGAAAGCTCAGTATGACTTATATATCTTTACCAGATCACTTTAAGTAATTAGCATTTTGGATCATCTATATACTATCTATATGCTTTCGAAATAAAACAAGCACTACAATAAAACTAACTTTTATCTACGTTTAAAACGTAGGTATAGATCTAAAAAACGTAGGTAAAGTCTTTACCTACGTTTCCTTGTCACGCTTTCAAAACGTGGTGCTTGCTCTTTACTATAGGTTATACCTACGTTTCAATGAAACGTAAGTATAGATAGACCTATACCTATACTTTAGAAGTGTAAAAATAATCCAACATAAGCGTGGGTAAAAATCATCTATAGACACGCATATAAAAAGGATATACCTATATTTCTGAAAATGTAAGTATTACCTTTTACCACGTAGTAGAAGAAACATATGAATAAGGATTAACATCATTTTTTAAAAAATGTAGGAAAATGATTTAACATCGGTTAATAAAAATCGTAAGAATATATTTTCTTTTTTTTAAAAATCTTATTAGTATCTGCGCTCTCATCACCTATAAGAACCCATTCATCATTACTAACCGTCCATATATACAATATCACAAAGGAAGCAAATCATCCAACTCATAACTTCATTTAACAAATAAACATAAAATCATCAAGACTACAAGTACTTCAAACATCAAATCAATTAATTGAAAATCATCAAGACTACAGGTACTTCAAGAATGATGTGAATACATAGCATGAAGAAAAGCGCTGTCCAGAGCATGGAACATACTTATTTATAACCATTGTACAAGGCATCTCATCTTTTCTCATTCCTTCACAAACACAGTAATCAACTGATGTCCCCATCTTAAGAATTTGGCAAGTTGAAAATACACTCAAAGAGAAGCCTATTCCCTGTAGAATAGAAAGTAGTAATCAGACCAATGCAATGACTCAGATTGTCAATCACAGATTACCATGGTGTCCCTGCAACCAGAAATCGTGTCCCCAACCATTGAATTCCTGAACATTTGTAAGATGGCATAGTAGAATTAAAAAAATATACCCCTTCCTTTCAAATACAACATCACCCTGCTGGAATTTGGCTGATTGTGCATCTTTCAGTTTTACATCATTATCCTGCTTAAAAAATGAAATCAGATACAAATGAGATAAAAAGACAGTATTCTTTTCACAAAAGGTGAATAAAGTGCATAAGATAACTCAAACGTCCAAATTAATAGAGTTCTCAGGTGATCATGCCCCAATATCCCTTGACCAACTCTAAGCAAATGCCCTGCAGGAATACAAAACTCACCCCTTATTGCACTTCCCGTGACCAAAGTACATGGATCAAAAAGTCGAAGTTGAGTAATGAATAGCTTTTTTAAAACATTATGCAAAATAAGAAAGAACATCAATCTATACCCTCAAATAACACCAGCATGTCAAATAGATATGTCCTCAACAGATATAACACCAGCTCGAGACAAATAGCTCATCTACTTAGAAACCTCAAGCAGCCAACATTTTAGGAAAATTAGCCCAACTCAATGACCACTTTATTCCAAAACCTGATCACATAAGCCAGTCAAGCCCCCCCCCCCCCAAAAAAAAAATGCAGCCCTTTAAAGTAAAAAAGGATCCCAAAAATTACGAGTGAGGCCTTTGAAGCCCATCATATTTCAAGGGAGGAGTTTGAATCATCGGAGTCAAAAATAGTCAAGAATGGAAATATTATTGTGAGGTTTAAAGAGAAATATCTTCCATGGGATATATCAGCTCCTGTTGTTGTTGGAATAGCAGTATTTGGTTGGGATTTTTCACTTGATCTGAAAAAAATTATTCCTGTTGAAGAGGAAGATGCATTGGAGTTAATATATGATATTAACTCAAATAATTATTAGCAAACATTTGAACACATGTTAGATCCTTTTTGAGTTAATATATGATATGCTACAACCATGACCATGTCCTACAAGATCAACTCAAATAATCTGGATAGAAGAAATTAAATGTTTAGCTCCCAAAAAAGGAGAAAAAATAGCAATCAAAAGTTTAGCTCCCATTACCAAAGAATGACAACAGATATATAGAGATAAAGAAATGAATGACAGGTGAAGCAATCAGATATGTTAACATATTTGTATAGAAAATAATAAACAATAGATGTAGATACTTATGCATGCTTAACAAACTTAATAAAATTGTGCTGCAGAGATCTCTGCATAACATAAAAAGGTAAAAATTAAACAGAGAAACACACTATTACGAGGCATTTCCATCCATATTGTCACACGGAGCCAATGGCTTAAAGGAGATCTTATAACATATATTATGTTGTCCACATGAACAAAGAATTCACTTGCCCCACTCTCTATAATTGCCAGGTAGAAACAGATGCTTTGTGACTAAACATTTCATATTTGAAGTTTAAGCCTTGTAACTACTTGGGATCTCCAAAAGCCTCGAGGAAAAGAGTTCATAAAGATCTATCAAATTAAGGCAAAGGGACTTGAAGCTTTGCTACCAAGTAAAAGGCTAGCCAAAACCATTGATGGCAGCAATCAGGAAGAAAGTTGCAAAGTTAAACAAAAAGATGTGATAATTTATACTTTAACAAAGCCATTTGTCCCCATAGAATAAACAATTACATAACACTAGGTTTTTGTAGAGTTTAAATTCAGCATGTTTGCAGGGATTTAAAGACGTTGGTTGTAGGGTTTTAAGAACGATCATGGTTTTAGAGATTAAGGAATCAGATTGTTAAGAATGATCATGGTTTTAGAGATTAAGGAATCAGATTGCAGGTTTAAGAAAAAAACTAGGTTCATCATCATCATCATAGCCTTATCCCAATTAATTGGGGTCGGCTACATGAATCCTGTTCCGCCAAAGATTTCTATCAAGTGTAATATTCGTATTTAAACCCAAGAAACTAATATCCTTCCTAATAACATCGTACCATCTCATTTTAGGCCTTCCCCGAGCTCTTTTACTAGCATCTACTAAGATTTGGTCACATCTTTTAACCGGCGCTGAGTTAGGGCGACGACACACATGTCCAAACCACCTGAGTCTATTTTCTCTCATTTTACTATCAATTGGAGCTATACCTAAGTCCTTACGGATACGCTCATTCCTAATCTTGTCTTTCTTAGTCTTGCCACACATCCATCTCAACATCCTCATCTCTGCTACACATATTTTATGGATGTGTTCCTTTCGTACTGCCCAACACTCGGTACCATATAACAAAGCAAGTCTCACAGCCGTTCTATAAAATCTCCCTTTGAGTTTCACAGGCATACGACGATCACAAAGGACACCTGATGCACTTCTCCATCTTAACCAGCCTGCCTTAATCCTATGTGTAACGTCATCATAAATCTCCCCATTCTCTTGTATGATAGACCATAAGTATCGAAAGATACTACTCTTCGGAATGTTATGTCCATCAATTAGAACCATGTCTTCCTGAACCACTCTCCCATTACTAAAATTACAGTGCATAAACTCTGACTTACTCCTACTAATTCTAAAATCTTTAGACTCCAAGGCAAGTCTCCAACGCTCTAACTTAGCATTTAGAGCATCAATACTCTCATCAATTAAAATAATATCATCTGCAAAAAGCATACACCAAGAGATATCCTCATGCAATTGTTTAGTTACTTCATCCATAACTAAGACAAAGAGATACAGACTTAGTGCAGAACCTTGATGCAAACCTATAGAAACGGGAAATTCACCAGTCTCCCCAGCAATAGTTCGAACACTAGTAATAGCGTCGTCGTACATATCATTAATCAAATCAACATATCCTTGAGAGATTCCTTTCTTTCTTAATGTCCACCAAATTAATTCTCTCGGTACTCGATCGTACGCCTTCTCTAAATCAAGAAAAACTATATACAAATCTTTTCTCATCTCTCTATATTCTTCATTAGCTGCCGTAGTAAGAAAATAGCTTCTGTAATAGATCTATTTGGCATAAAACCAAACTGATTTTCTGATACAGTAGTCATACATCGGAGGCATTTTTCAATTACTCTTTCCCAAAGGTCCATAATATGACTCATAAGCTTAATTCCACGATAATTGTTACAAGTTTGAATTTCTCCTTTGTTTTTATAGAAAGGAACTACAACACTTTTTCTCCAAACTTCTGGCATTCTCCATTCCTTTAAAATTTTATTAAAAAATTTAGTTAACCACTGAATACCAATATCTCCTAGGCATTTCTATACTTCAATAGGTAAGCCATCTAGTCCTAAGGCCTTACCCACTTTCATTTTTCTTAAAGCATCCTCTACTTCTGACATCTTAATACGCTTGAAATATTGATATTTATCAAATATTGTGGACTCTTGGGTGTAGACACGTCAAAATTGATGCTATGTTGATCAAATCTCATGTCACTATGATAACGCCCCAAAGTGAACTTCAATATTTCTATAATATAAAGTTTTTCTATTTTTGTGTGGGTTTTTATGACGCTTCTTGCATTTTTTTAATTAACGACTTGAAGAAGGGCGTTATTTAAATAGCGACCTAATCTGGGGCGTGTTCTCAAGAAAGGACGGCTGGCGTTAAGGGCGTCAATTCCTGGTATTATGAGAGTCCAATTACGATTTGAAAATCAATGACTAACGTCCTTTCTTAGGGCGTGTTTTCAATTAACGCCTATTCTTCAGGCGTCTCTTCACAATTTTCAGAAAAAAAGTTTTTATTACTAAAATTGAATCCAGGAGTTGACGCCTTTGTCCCAGTCGTGTTTTTAATTAACGCCTTAGGGCAGGTCATCAATTTTAATTGACGCCCTTCTGAGGGTCGTCTCTCACCCTTCCGTGTCCTGTTTGGGTACACCTTTCCTGGAGAGTTCCCTGCCTTGGTTAATCACTTGCTCGATCTGGGAACTAGAGTCCTTGCCATTGATGATCATTGACTGATCTTATCTTCCCAAATCTGTGGTTATCATTGATCGAAATCCTATAAAAGGATGCCCTGGTTGAACTCGCGCGAGGTTACGGGTGCTGGCGATTGAGGATACAGAAGCTAGTTTACAGAGGTTGATGATCGCCTGAGAATACAGAGTTTCTCTCTCTTTTCTCTGCCAACCTTCAAGTCCTATGTTCTCCTGTGCGATCTCTTTAAAGGCTCTCTGCTTCCTCCTGCTGCCGCAACCGAAGCATCAAAGTGGTTTTCCCCTTTACTGTTTACAGGGACAGCAGGGGCTTTCTTTCTCCCGTTTGTCTTCATCATCTCATCATCGATCACCATATTCTTCCTTTGCATTAGTATTGCATCTCTTTCCCTTTCCCTAAGTCTCTAGGGGTTTTAAAAAAATAAACAAAAGGTGCACACTTTATACTCCACTTTCATCATCATATTATTTCCTTGGATTGATAATATACTCACGTTTGGCTAATCCCCTCTTCTTTTGATTGTTTGTTCTTTGATTAAGGGTAATCAAGAGGAAAACCCCCCTTCATCGACCGGCCGATAGAAGGAGGAGGAAGGAATCTACATCCATCCCGCATCCTTATTTTCACCAGGTATTCGCGATCAATTTCCTTTATTTTTGAGGTAACCCCTCTAGCGATCACACTCCTTATTAGCACCACGTGCTCCTTTACTCCTTTTCATTATTCTCCTTCTTATATAAAATATTTTTCTTAAAAGTGGATTTTCCATGATCTACAAATTGGCGATCACGGTGGGACTTCCACTGTTTTTCTGTTGATTACCCCTTTCCTATTGGCACCCACGCGTGCCCTTTCCCATTGGCACCCACGTGTGCCCTTTCCCCTTTGGCACCCACGTGTGCCATTTCCCTTTGGTACCCACGGTACCCCTCCCCTTTGTGCCCTACGGGCACCCTCCGCACACTGCACACTCCCCGGGATCAGCAAGTTTTTTTTGGTTTTGATGTATTAACGCCTTCCAAAAAGGCGCGTTTTGATTTAACGCCTTTATCTAGGGCGCCTGTTTTCTGTTTAACGCCTTCTGCGAAGGCGTCTTTCATCACATCTCCTGGCTTTTTATTCTGTGTGTAAATTCGCGCCCCCATCTCGGGCGTCCTTTTTATTGAGTGGCGCCTCCCATAAAGGCATGTTTTTTATTCGATCGTGTGCACCATTCATATTTGATGCCCACTGCCAGAGGCGTCCTTCTTACGTTTAGCGCCTCATACCAAGGCGCGTCTTCTCACTGTCTGTGAGATTCACGACAGCCACCATGTCGTCTCTTCTATTGGTAGCGACTGTTGGAAAGTCGCCTCTTTCCTGTGTGTTTACAGAACCCTGCTTCCTATGTTTGTTCATGCTGGATTGATACTTACCTTGATTATTTGATTATATTGGTGTGATCTGCCTATATTATTCTGCATTTTGTGGCATTGGGTTGAGAGACCTCCTCTCTCTACACTAGGATTCCACACACCTCTCTTGGAATCGGGACAACCCTCCATTGAGCATTCCGTCTCTTTGGACCGGAAATCCCTTTTCCAAGACCTCCGTAAGTCCCCGCACCCGTGGATTCCCTCACGGACGCTGGGCTGATTGTACCCTTGAAGTACCCGGAGTTTAGAGAATCTATCGTTGGTGAGGAGAGAGAAAGAACCTAGTTAACCCGGAGACTACACTTGGATCCGAACTAGGTTTCACTTTGCAAAGAAGAGTGAATTATTCTGTAATTTAATCCACTTTAAACTCAAACATAACACTAAAATCTTGCGTTCATCTCAACTTGATTGCATAAACTTGGTTGGGTTGATTTGCTTAAGCTTCTTTTGATTGAGTGATTGATTGTGTGATAATTCCTTCATAAAGCTTTCTCTCTTCTTAAGCATGCAACTCCGTTCAGGTAAGATCATCAACATGGCAAGTTATGGATACTCTTATGATGACGTGGAAGAAAATGTTTTTGATCAATCTTATGAGGCACCCCTCCAAGATTCCATCTATCATGAGGGGAATTACCCTCCTCCTCATTCTCATTATCCTCAAGTTCATGTGGTTGATACCACTACTCAAGAGGTTGTGCCCTCCTCTCAGGCTTTACCCTCCAACACATCGGGGAACACCTCCCCTTCTTTCAACGTCAATGATTTAATTCATGCATTATCTCAATTGGACGATTCCCAGCGGCAGGCAGTTTAGGTCGCTTTGAAAGGGAAGTCCATTCCCTCTTCATCCTCCAATCCCCCTCCGGCCGCGAGTGGCCCTCACGTTGTTAATGACTAGGCGGTCTTGCACAAACCCCCCTCTTGTCCACCAACGTCCGGTGCGGCCATGCCGGCCCAACAGGCAAGTTATTCCGCGGCTAGGCCCCAATTCTTTCAACCTCACCAAATTCTAAGGACGCCTATGCCAAATACCTTCATTCCAAATTCGGCCCCGGTCGAGTCAGACACTAATGCTTTGCTCCTTCAGAAATTGGCTAGCATGGAAGAAAAACTCAACAAGGTTACTGCTGCCAAGAATGCCCCAGAAATCTCTCTGCCTACATTGCCAGTTTTTCACTTACCACCTTCTGAGATGCCGAACTTTCGGCGATACAATGGAACTGGCAATCCTTTTATCCATCTGAAGGATTTTATGTATGAAACTTCTTTCTGGCAAGGCAACAAGGCCTCACTGGCTTATTTGTTTAGAAGATCTCTAGAAGGGCCAGCCCTCGAATGGTTTTACTCCTTGGATCCGGCAGATGCTAGTGATTTCGATGTGGTTCAGAAGAAATTCTTGCAGAAGTATAGGGACCTTTTCGGACCATCTTTATCTGTTACAGACTTGGTTGCAGAGAAAATGAAGCCCGAGGAGGACTTCATCATATTTGCTGATAGATGGCGGTCAATGGCCGAGAAGTTGAAAGATACCTTATCAGAACTGGAACAGGTTAAGATGATTATATCCAATGCAACCCCTCAGTTCCAGCATATACTGGCCATGAACAGATTGACCACCATGGAGGAGCTCTATGAAAGAGCTCGTTATATTCAGACGTAAATGAAAGATTCGTCCATCATGGGCATGTTTGAGCCAAAACCAAGGTTGGTTAAAAAGAATACGAATGTCAATAGCAACGGGCCCACAACTGAGGGCACAATAGCAAATGAGCAGGTTGGCGCGGTTGGCAACCCCACATCCCATCACCTATCTAACCCACGACCTCCACCACCTCCACAACAAAGCACTCTCTTCAACTCGCCACCACAACACCAATTCGCACCTCAACCTTCCTTTGCTCCACCACAAAACCAAGCGCCCCGCGCTGACCCTCCAGCTCCGCAACAATACCACCAAGTACCGCCACCCACCAACTATGGCCCGCAACAACAACAGCAAAGGAGACCACTTGGCCCCAAAAGGGCCCATTATCCTCCATTGCCAGAAAGTCTCCCAGATATATTTAATGCCATGATGGCTGCTAATCTACTCATGCTACCAAAAGAAAGGACAGCGTGGCCCGCTAATGTTGACACGTCCCGTTATTGTGTTTTCCACCGCTCCCCTGGTCACAATATTGACCATTGCTTTCACTTCAAGGACTACATCTATGATTTAAATGACCAGGGTGGCATTAATTGGGACGGGATGAGACAGTTCATCGCTGCTATGAAAGTAAGAAGGCCTCCTCGGCAACAACAGGCTCAGCAGCCGCAGCAACCAGCTCCAGCAGTACAACAGCAAGCTCCAGCACCTCAGCAAGATATGGGGATTGTCCACAACCCATTGCCGGAGCACCAAGCAAATCAGCATGTGAACCCAGTCACGTCTCTCCATGAAGTAGAGAGAGGGCAGGGATGGCACGAAGAAAACGCCTCTGTCGGGACATTCAATCATAATTCAAATCAACCTCCGCGCCTTTTGCGCACACCTCCTTCTTCTTCTACGTACCCCTCAATTAGGTCGCCCCCTTTTGCGCCCCGTTAACCCATCTGTCCCCACTAATTCCTCATCCTTGCCAACCCGATCTCTCCTTACCCGTCCACCACGACCACAGCCTTCGACGCAGCAAACTCCATCATCCGCCACCAATCCTTCGCCATCACCATCTAGGCCACTCCTCATTCGCCCGTCACCAGCACCGGTTACATCCACTACCATCACTCCTCCGTCGGCAAGGACACCTCCACCATCAGCTCAGCCACCATTTATACCCCGAACCCTCCTTGTTCAATCCGCTAGCACTTCCCACACTCGGGCACCCCTTCCTACTCCTACGCCTCCTACGGGGGCTGCCTTGTCGAACTCCTCGCCGATTTCTTCTTCAAACATTCCTCCACCAATTTTCAATGCTAACACCCCTTCTTCTTCCAATCCTCCCTCCATCCTTGCCCCGACAGAGGCACGGCAAAACATGGCATTGCTCCGCAGTGGACGGATGTTCCAGCGCATCTTTCCCCAGAGAGAGCAGGAGCCCGCACAGGGGCCAAATGAACAAGAACAGGAGCAAGAGTCCGTGCCGGGTACTCAGTATGATTTGTTAAAGCATCTTGACCGAACTCCAGCAAGAATTTCCATTCTGGAATTGATTAAGAGGTCAACCACTCATCAATTGGCTTTAAAGGAATATTTACAGAAAGTTATGGTCAATGAGGACATCCCTGCCGAGCAGATAACCACAGTCTTGACGCCCGCTAGCAGTCAGCCGGCAATTACTTTTTATGAACATGAATTGGCACCTCAACCGGCAAGAAAGTATGCTTTATGCATCACAGTGGATATCAATAAGGTGGCAGTAAAACAATGTTTGGTGGACACTGGGGCATCCATCAATGTATTGCCGCCCACCACTTTGAAGATGTGCGGCATTCCAGAAAATCAGATTCGGCCATCTACCATAACAGTCACAGCATACGACAATACTAAGAAACCTCCTTTGGGCATGATAACATTAAAGGTTAGTTTGGGTCCAGCAACAATCACAGTCGATTTTCATATCTTAGACATGGATCCAACATTCAATGGCATTCTGGGCCGCCCCTATATTCAACAATTAGATGTATTGCCCTCTACAAATCATCAATGCCTCAAGTTTCCACACAAGGGCCGCATTATCAAGGTGACTAGCATGCCGATTCTGCCTGATGAAGACATACACCTAGCAACGTCAGTTCCTTCTATTTGGCCTTCCAACAAGCCGTTGCTATCAGTATTAGATATCCCTCACCCACGGCCGATGCCACCCGAGACAGTTACAATAGTTGCCATGACACCCCTAACTTCCAAGGGGAAGAAGAAGAAGAACACAATGAATACCCCGTTTTGGAATATTCTGATGAGAATGGGGTACCAGGTTGGCAAAGGCCTGGGTGTCAATTGTCAGGGCAGAACTAGGCCTGTCAAGTCACAGAAATTGATTGCACGAGACGGCCTAGGCTATAAAGGACCAAGCAAGAATGAAAATGAACCATGGGCAGTCATGACATTCACTCTGAAGACAGATCGCCAACCGCTTACATGGACATTACAGACACATTTTATTAAAGGTGGCGTCCAAAATAATGAGCAGACTACAATAATCACTGCCATGTTAGACTGTCAAGATGTTCATGCTAGACAGTTTGCTCGACATATTGCTCCACTGGTTACATACAAAGCCCTGGAATCTCTAAGGCCTGATAAAAGAAGGAAGATGGACGACCCAGAGTGTGATTGGTATAGATGGTTCGATATGCATGATATTACTATTGCTTTGAGCCGCCTCTTCATGCCGACAGATCCGGAATGGCCGCCATTGATACATGAGTTTATTGAAAAACCTGCTGTGATAACAGATAAGAGGCAGTTGCTGAGTGACTACACAGACACCAGAGAGCCAGATGTTCCATATGAAGAAGGATTCACAATAGACAGGCTGTGGGCCGGCCTTTTCTCTCTCACTTCTGTGCATCCGTCTTTTCTTTCCTCTTTGCATTCTCAATTATTTTCTCACGTGCCGAGACCGCCTCCGATCACGATCAGCTTTTCTCCATATTCATTACAAGTTTCTCTCCCGATTCCTCCCTTGCTCCTCGAGCAATTCCCCAAACTCTCCATCACACCCCCGCGCGGGTCATCTCTGATTCAATCTTTCTCCAAACTTTCAATCTCCACTCCTCCTGCTATTCTCCCTTTACATTGCTTTCTTCTAGAAAAGGAAAATAAAAATGAAAATAAAGATAAAAATGAAAAAAAAATGCCAAAATTCCAACTCTTCAGTCCTCCATCTCCGTTGAGGAGACTTCTTATCTCTCTTCTGAGTGTGTCCCGACCCGGGGGCCACTCTTCCATGATTCATTGGTAAATCTTTTCTCCCCCTCTGGTGAGGGGTCCTCGTCTGTATCACCTCCTGTATCCACTTTTTCACCTCCTTCCTTCAATCAAGCTAGTTGCTCTTCCTCCTCCAATAATAAAATCCATGGGGTAGTTTCACATAAGAAATCCATGGGTAAGCAGATTCCCCGCAGATTTTTGTTGGAGTTAGCTAGAAGGTGCGAGGCTTGTTCAGCCCTTCCCGAATTTGTGGAGAATCCGATTATCCTGCCAGAATTGGAGTACGAGGATACTGATGTTTCTTATGAGGGTTTTGGTGTCTATGAGATTATGAATGATGAAGACCCTGTTGAAGAGGGGGATGAAAGTTATGAAGAATATGAGGACGAGGCTGATGCCCTTGCCAGTGGCATGAGAAGATTTGATGAACCATCAGCCTCAGTAGAAGAGCCTACCAAAGAAATAAATTTGGGTACGGAAGAAGACCCTAGGATTGTTCTCATCAGCAAGAATTTGCCGCCCTCCGAAGAGGAGGCGCTTATTTTGGTACTTCAAGAATACAAGGACACGTTTGCGTGGAGTTATGAAGATATGCCTGGATTAGACCCTGTGCTCGTTGAACATCGCCTTACACTTAAGCCAGGGTCTGTCCCGATCAAACAACGGTTGAGACGTTTCCACCCTAACATGGCTTTAAAAATGAAAGAAGAGGTCGACAAGCTTCATAATGCTAGGTTTGTTAGAGTTGTCCTCTATCCGAATTGGGTGGCTAACATCGTCCCGGTCATGAAGAAAGATGGGAAGGTTCGAATTTGTATAGACTTTCGGGACCTCAACCGTGCGTGTCCTAAAGATGACTTCCCCCTCCCTCATATTGATGTTTTGATTGATAATACGGCAGGATTTGAGACTCTCTCCTTCATGGATGGTTTTTCGGGTTATAATCAGATTCGCCTGGCTGAAGAAGATCAAGAGAAAACATCATTCACTACACCATGGGGTACATATTGCTATGTGGTCATGCCTTTTGGACTCAAGAATGCTGGAGCCACCTATCAGAGGGCTATGATGGCAATTTTTCATGATATGATTCATATTTATATTGAGGTGTATGTGGATGATCTGGTGGTAAAATCAAGAACAAGGATTGAGCATCCTGGGGTTTTATGGACACCGAAAATCGCACACCCACGATATCCCACTCGGCCCAGCATCAACAACAGCATCGAGTGAAGCAGCCCGGGAGAGACTGATCATTTAGATTCCCCGAAGATGAACACTGCCGTGAAGCCGTCTCCAGGAGTCACGACAGCGAAGAGGAATCAACCACCGAGAGACCCACCAGTCACGGGCCTCGAAGAGATTAAACGGGCTGCAACCCGCGGCCCAAAACTGTCCATGCTAGCCTCAGCGGCACACCCACATGGGTCTTCAGCGGTACACCCCCCTTGGGGGGGTCTTCAGCGGCACACCCCCCTTGGGGGGTTCTTCAGCAGTACACCCCCCCCTTGGGGGGGTCTTCAGCGGCACACCCCCTTGGGGGGGTCTTCAACGGCACACCCCCAGGGGTGTTCAGCGGCACGCACCCATGGGTCTTCAGCGGCACACCCCCATGGGCCTTCAACGGCACGCAGTTTGCCCCCTTCAACGGCACGTTTGGGCAACTTCCAGCGGCATGACTTTTGCCCTTTACCACGGCACGCTTGTTCAGCTCGCCACCGGCACAGCGCGGGGGGCTTTTTCAACGGCCAAACGACGTGACGCCCATGCCCTACGCATCTTCGGCGCGCAGTGGTCGGTCCGAGGTGTCAGCCAAGGATTGGGCCACGCAGGCTACTCCCCTGACAGCCAGGACAGGGGAAGTCAAACCCCATCATGATCGGCTGCTTCCCGCCTCCGGCTGCCGTGCTCAAAGGCTCTCGCCGCTGTGAGTATAAAGGAGGTCCGTCTTCGACAGAAAAAGGGAGAGAGCAGAAGGAAGAAGAGAAGGAGAGGCTGGAGAAGAAGACACACACAGACAGAGGAAGAGACAAGGCCAGAGAGGCTGAAGCCACAGGCAAGAGAGGAAGAGAAGAGAGAAGGGAAGAAGAAGAGCTCCGGTGTGAGGTTCCTCCGACGACGACCGGGCAAAAGAGAGAGTAAGAGAAGGGGGGGGAGAGCTGAATGTAGTCCGGGGGGGCTTTCCTTGTTTTGTTTTCTCTTCCCTTTTCTTTTGTCCCCGGGTTTTCTTTCTCACCCATGGCTTTTGGCACGGGCGTGCTTGGCAATGTATATGGATGGCTACGGCCCCTTGCTCCCCATGAATGAAAATCACCCTCCTTGGGTTTCTCTGTTATCTTTGTTGGTTTACGCCAGTTTTCACGGTGTGTGTGACGTGTTGTCCCTTTTCCCTCCATCCCTCTATTTCTCCGGTGCTTTTGGGGTCTCCATGTCAATACGATCGCTCCCGTATGATCCTTGGCCTTTCGGGTTCTTTGCCCTCCCCTATGGCCAGTAGCTATGCCAACCTGCCTGAGGGGAGGAAAACCCTCCTTCTCTCCTAGAACACCTAGCCGCCAGCAGTCTATCCCTGGGCTTTCCTCTACCGGTACGCACCTCTTGGCCCTCAGCGGCACACCCCGTTGGCCCTTGGCCGGTGCACCCTTTTGGCCCTCAGCTACATACCTTTTAGGCCCTCAGCGGCACACTTTCTGGCCCCCAGCGGTACACCCTTAGCCGCCAACCCCCAGCCCATTCTATCTAGTATTAGAGGTCTTCCGTTCACGATTTTCCCCGTGTTTTCCGAGGTTTTATAACGGTGTTGCTGCCTCCGGGTGCCCACCTCCAGTTGTCGGGTTCCGCCACTCCGTGTGGGCGCGTTCCCTTTATCTCCCTTACGCCCGGGTCAAGGGGAGATGCTGTCGAATTTTTGTCAGAAAATGATAAATATATTAAAAAGGCACAAGGAAGCAACAAACGAATGGAACGATCAATGATAAAATCTTCCAACTAAGCAAAGCACTGTCAATGGCATGAGAAGAACTGAACCAATTAACGACTTGTTACACCAACTGTCAGACCCGTGAGAGAAGGCTGGGCAAAATAAGGAGGAAAGAAAATTTGCATAAAACTACCTGAAAATCAAGAAAAGAAGAAAAGAAAAGCCTTAAGAGAAACAGAGGGAGAGTGGATCCCCCTTGACATTTCCAACCCCAAACCGCCTTCAGCGGTACATCCATCCTTAGCCTCCAACGGTATGCCCTTCCCAGCCTCCAATGGCACACTCCAAAGAGCCTTCGGCGGAACACACTACTCACCTTCAGCGGTACACCTCAAAGAGCCTTCAACGACGCACCCTCCTGGCCCGTCAGCGGCACACTCCCTCCCATCGTCTCTCTCCCTTCACCGGTACACCCTCATCCACCGTCTCAATGGGATCCAGTGTACAGACTTGGCAGATGGATGTACAAACGCAGCAACAAGCAATGTATAGACTTCGTATGTTGATTGCATGGGCAACGTACAGACTTTGAGTTGAATAGGCTGAAGAATGTACAGACTTCATATTGCAACGTACAGACTCTGTGCTGCAGTGTATAGACTTTGTGGCCAATGTACAGACTTCATGTCACAACGTACAGACTTTGTGCTGCAGCGTATAGACTTGGCCAATGTACAGACTTCACGTTGCAATGTACAGACTTTGTGCTGCAGTGTATAGACTTCGTGGCCGATGTACAGACTTCATGCTGCAACGTACAGACTTTGTGCTGCAACGTACAGACTTTGGGCTGGCCAATGTACAGACTCCGAGCTCCAATGTATAGACTTTGGGCTACAACGTACAGACTTCGAGCTGGAATGTACAGACTTTGAAATGTAATGTACCGACTTTGAGCTGTCCAATGTACAGACTTCGCGCTGCAATGTACAGACTTTGAGCTGCAACCAACAGACAACGTATAGGCTTCAAGCTGATCAATGTATAGACTATGAATTGCAGCCAATGCACAACATACAGACTTTGGGCTTGACAATGTATAGGCTTTGAACTGCAGCCAGTAGACAATGCATAGACTTTGAGCTGAGGAAGCCGAAGGATGTACAGACTTTGAGTGCTGGTGGCGCAGGCAACGTATAGACTTTGAATTACATCTAAGGGCCGATGTACAGACTTTGTGTGCAGGCAACTGGCCAACGTACAAACTTTGTGTGGCGATGACCAGCCAACGTATAGACTCTGAGTTGATGAGAGTAGCCAGTGCACAGACTTTGAGCTGATACACGCAGCCAATGTATAGACTTTGGGCGGAGGGATGTACAGACTTCGGCCCGGCATGCCACCCATCTCCTCCTTCACCGATACACCCCCCCAACCCCTCGCCGGTGCACCTCCAGCACCCTTCACCGGCGCGCCCAGCGGCATCCTTCACCGGTACGCCCTTCGGGGCCTTCGACGACACTCCTTCGAATGCCCTTCGCCGGCACACCTTCCAGCCCTTCCCCGGTACACCTCCATCACCCTTCACCAGCGCGCCCTGCATCATCCCTCGCCGGCACACTCTCCTTGGCAGCCTTCCCGGCACACCCTCCTCCCCTTCGCCGGCACACTTTGGGACGCCCTCAGCGGTACGCCCCTCCATGCCCCTTGCCGGTACACTCTCCAGCGGCCCTCTCTCTTTGGAAAACACATACACATAACATGTAATGATGACATTGGCAGTAATAATAATGATAGCAAATAAATTAATAAAAAAATCATAACGATTAAAGAAATTCGAGTGTATATAGGAAACAAACAAAAATGTGTAATAGTGATAAAAAAGGAAGGGGGGAGAAAATAATAATAATAATAACAAAAAGGGAGAACCATCCGGGACAAATACATAAAGAAATAATAAGCAGCAGAGGAAAGATAGGAGCATATAATTAAGAAAATCCCAGATAAAAGATCCTAGGGCCCACATTGCAGCCCCATCTCTCTCCGTGACCCGACACAAAAAGGGACAATAACGCCACCCTCGCAGGCCGGGCCCGAGTCTTGGGATTCGTCCTGACATGACCGCGCCCCGACCCAGTCTTGGGCCGACATTCTAATCAGATCGGATTCATTTATCGCCCCAATTTTCCGTCACGTTTCTATCACGGACCCGTGTCCGAATATGAAAAGGTCCACCGAGGACCGACATGGCAAATGGCTCATACCTTGATGCGGACTTTGGGGTGACTTATTCCTACTTCTACCTTGCGTAGTTAGTATTATTCCTTTCGGCCGCAGGGCCCCTAATTTCGACAATCAATCAAGGGTATTCCCTCGTATGGGGGATGTAAATGACGTCGCGACCTTTATGGCACGACGGGATCTGGCCCCGACACGAACCACACAATCGTCTGACGAAGTCAGATCGAGCGCACTGTGGGCTCCTCGGAGCCCGAATAAATTGTCACTTCGGTGACTGGCACGTCCACGCACTTAATAAACCAACCAACGGCCCGACGAGGATCTGTCGAGCGAAAAGTGCGTCCACAGGTTTTAGCTAAAGTCTTGCAAAGATCACGAGAATATCAGTTGAAAATGAACCCCAAAGAGTGTGTATTTGGTGTTTCATCAGGGAAGTTGCTTGGATTTATTATCAGCAAAAGAGGAATTGAAGTTGATCCCAATAAGGCAAAGGCCATCAGAGATATGCGTCCTCCCAAGAATTTGAAGGAAGTTCGAGGATTAATCGGGAGGTTGCAATTTATCTGCCGCTTTGTCTCCCAACATTCACAAAGATGTAGGCCGTTTTACGAGCTTACTAAGCCGGGGGTCAGGTTTAATTGGGATGACAAGTGTCATGCAGCTTTTGACGGATTGAAGGATTATCTGGCCAATCCTCCTGTCCTGAGGCCGCCAATTCCGGGCAAGCCACTTATCCTCTATGTTTCTGTCCTGGATGACTCTGTAGGTGCTGTCCTAGCTCAAGTGGATGAAGAAGGGAAGGAGAGGGCAGCATACTATTTATCTAAACTTCTCAACCCTTGTGAGCAGAGGTACTCAGCCATGGAGAAGACTTGCGCTGCTTTAGTCTGGGTAGTTCAGAAGTTAAAGCACTATTTCTTAGCTCATGAGGTTCACCTCATTGCTCGCATGAATCCGATTAAATTCCTTCTTGCAAAATCTGTCCTTACCGACCAATTGGCACGCTGGCAAAGTTTTCTCTCTCAATTCGACATCACTTACATTCAGCAGAAAGCAATCAAAGGCTACGCCATTGCCGAACATCTTGCTCACCACCCTCTCCCTCGATTTGATCCTGTCAATTCAGAGTTTCCAGATGAAGAACTAATGTCCATTAATCAACCCCACGATCCTATGTGGACATTACATTTTGATGGAGCTCTAAATTCCCAAGGAAGAGGGATCGGCATGGTTCTTTTAACACCAGAAGGGGTCACCATCTCATTTGCTGCTCAGCTCACTTTCCCTGTCACAAACAATATAGCTGAGTATGAGGCCCTTTTGGCCGGTCTTCAAACCGCTCATAAATATGGTGTTACCCAATTACGAATTGTTGGTGATAGTCAGCTCATTCTACGCCAGGTGCTTGTCAAGTGCCGCACTATCAATCCTAAACTCAAGCCCTACCAGGAACTTGCTTCAGCTTATGCCAAACTCTTCACCAAGTTGATCTTCGTCCATGTCCCTCGAAGCCAGAACATCTTAGTTGACGCTCTTGCCTCTTTGGCCTCTGCTTTAGTCTTTCCTCCCCAACGAGATTTTCACGTTCCTCTCATTCATCAGCGTGACACTCCAGCTATTAAGGATCGTGCATTCCTCGACATTAGGGACAAGGTGCTCGAAAAGGTCAGACGGAGTGAAGCTCTTAAAGGCAAAGAGGTCATGTTGTTAGATTGGGAAGAAGAATTGGCTGATGAAGAGAAACCTTAGTATTATGAGATTACCAGGTATTGCAATGATCAATCCTATCCTGAAGAAGCCACTGTGGAGGAGAAGAAAGTAATTAGAAGAGTGGCTCAACGGTATGTTTTGGTTGGAGGTGTGCTCTATAGAAGAGGGCTCACGGGTGTTTTATTAAGATGCCTCGACGATGATGAATCCTGGAAGGTCGTGGAAGAGGCACATTCAGGAGTGTGTGGTGGTCATGTGAATAGCCAGATGTTAGCTAAGAAGATCCTTAGGCTAGGCTTCTATTGGCCAACTCTAGAAGATGATTGCTCCATCTATGTTCGAAGGTGTGTTAAGTGCCAACTGCACGCCGACAAGATTCATTCTCCTGCTTCTTCACTCCATCCTATGTCCTCCCCATGGCCTTTCTCCATGTGGGCTTTCGATATCTTTGGACCTCTTGGTGACTCGAACCTCCTCACGAAGCAAAAATCATTCATCCTCACGGCAACGGAGTACTTCACCAAGTGGGCGGAAGCGGAAACATTCGTGGAGATCAAAGCATCAGCCGTCTGCAAATTCATAATGAAGAATATCATCGCCAGATTCGGCATCCCGAGTACCATCATCACCGACAATGGACCTCAATTCATCTCTCAAGAGCTCAAGGATCTCTGCAACATGTATAACATTGCATTGCATCATTCTTCTCCCTATTATCCACAGGGCAATGGCCAAGCAGAGGCAACTAATAAAACCTTGATCAAAATTGTTAAAAGACGTGTGAAGCTAATAAATTCTCGGATTGGCCAGACAAGCTAGTTGAAGCTCTCTGGGCCTATCGCACTTCCATTCGTACCCCTACAGGGCAAACCCCTTTCGCCCTTACTTATGGAATGGAAGCGGTAGTCCCTTATGAGATTCTTATTCCATCTTTGCGAGTACAATTGGACAATGAATTCTCTATTGATGTGCGTCGTGATTCACTCCTTGCCCAGTTGGAACTCCTAAATGAGAAGCGTCTGGTCGCCGCTGAGCATGCGCGTGTTTATCAAAACAGGCTTTCACGTTTTTATCAAAAGAAAGTAATTGAGAGAAAATTCAAAGTCGGTGAGATGGTAATTAAGAGAATTTTTGTAAAACCTGGTGGGCCCCGTTCAAAACTTCAACCAAACTTGGAAGGCCCCTTTGTTATAAAAGATGTTTATCCTGGCAATGCTTATAAACTGATTAATGTTGAAGGAGAAGAACTAACTCATCCTTGGAACGGGCTGTACCTTAAGAAATACTACCCCTAATTTAAAATCAAAAAAATAGAAATCTCCAAAATCCAAAAAAAATAGAATTTTCCAAAATCCAAAAAAATATATAGAATTTTCCAAAATCCCAAAAAAAATAGAAATTTTCCAAAATGCCAAAAAAAAATCGTTGCCATGGCGTACAAGGACGCAAGGTCTAAAAGGTCAAATTTCAGTATTCATTCGTCAGTCTTGTTAACTAAAATGGGGTCGACACCCACACACACTACACGCTTAAACCTCGAACTCAAGCGGTGCAAAATCTGATGGAAAGTCAAAAACCTGACTAAAGGTGAAGACAATACCCATTCTTTTCTTCTTCGGCCCATAAGGGAGGAAGGGAGGCCTCGGGGTAGACCTGCCAAGCCTACCCACCGCCTTAGTAAGTGGAAGTCAAGGCCCAAAAGGGAACAAAATGCCACAAAAGCCCAAGTACAATTAGGTTTTTTTTTTTATCAATACAAATCAGTTCCAAAGTGAAAGTCAAATCGTGAAAAGAAAAGCATGTCAAGAGGGCAAAGTCCCCGCAAGGAAAATCTTGGGCGTATGCATGCAATATAAAAGAGGCAAAAGGCAACAAAATTTCCCTATGCCAAAGACCGAATCCCAACAGGCATAGGGTAGGAGAGGTGCTTTTACCTCGAGCTTTTCAGAATCCCTTACGGACTTCCTTATATCTTCTTCAATCTCTTTCTTTGTGGTAAGTCATAAACCAGCACGATGGTCAAGACTGACCTAGGAGATTGCACCGTGCGAGATCTTGCGTATGAGTTTAACCACTAGCACGTCGACCCCTTTTTAATTAATCAAGAAAGGTCAATGAATCCTCAATGACGACCATGTATGACTAAGTGCCCTAGTAGCTTTGTCAACCTAATTCTGAAAACAGCAAAATTAACGCCTCTGAGTAAGGTGCCTTTTATGTAATTAACGCCTGAGTCGAAGACGTCTTTTATCAAATAACGCCCCTGGACAGGTCGTCTTTTCAACAAAAATCAAAAATCTTTTTCAAAATCACGCTGTCACCTAGGGCGTCTTTTACTTAAATAACGACTTAATATAAGGCGTCTTTTTCAGCAAATAAAAGAAAAATATATATATATAAAGGTAAAAAGAAAAAAATGGTGATTTATTCTTCATAAGTGTGCTTGCATTTTTGCATTGGGCATCTTTATTATTGTTTGCATGCGTGTGCTTGCATATTGCATCTCCCTTTATCGGTTGTTTCATTTGCCTTATTTGATTAAAGGCTTGGCCCCTTGACCCGCTATCAAGGTCAAAGTAAAGACATCCCTTGCTTATTGAGCAAGGGGCCAAGTCGAACAGATGAATTAACATGTTTATTTAAGTGTGGATTACAGCTGCAGGCATAGGGGGAAAATAAAAGCAAAAGCCAAGAACGTGGAAAAGAAGCGAAGTACACAACCACAAGTACATAACTACACAAGTGCTCAGGTAATAAAAATTTCAATCTCATATATATATACATCATGAATATCTGAGTACAGGTGTGAGGGTGGAGGAGTACAAGTAACAGTCTCTCAGCTCTCGCCTCCACCCTCCTCTCTCCTACTCTCTACCTCGTCCTCGCCGTCCCGAGGGGGCGCTGGTGGTGGGGGCATGGGCCCCCGTGAAGAAGCTGGAACCCGAACCTGGCCCCCTGCCTCGCTCCTCTCTCGAAGGGAAGAGCCCGCAACAAAGGTGGAGCTGGTGAAGCTGTACCCTGCAGCTCGCGCCCGCTCACGCCCTCGCTGGAGATGCTCCTCTGACGCTCGTAGCCGCTCCTGGGTAATGGCTAGCTGGGTCCTCAAGTCTGCCAGCTCACGCTCGCGCGCTGTCACCTGCTCCTGGTACCGGGCACGCTCTGACAACTGTAGCTCGTGGTGACGGGCACGGTACGCCAGGTGCTCCTCCCGCTCTCGTGCACACTCTCTCCGCTCCAGCTCAAGAGCGAACCGCAGCTCCTCTACGTCCTGAGGCAGCTCCTCCCGCCACCTCAAAGCTCTCTCCAGCTCCGTGATCCGCTGCTCACGGATCGCCAACTCCGCCCCAGCTAGGGAAGCCCGGGTATGAGCCGCCTGTAACTGTGTAGTCTGCAAACAGGTAAATAAGTCATCAGTTCCACATTTAATGCAATAATTCAGCAATTTATGAAATAAATGCATGGTTAAAAGTAAAACTCACCCGTGTGGCCATCGCCTGCTGGCCCTCCTTGATGCAAGTAAGAGCGGCTCGAAGCTCCTCCGTCTGCAAAACACTTTTTTCATCAGCACATAATATTAAATAATTGAATGAGGTCTGAGTTTTGAACTTACCCGTGAGGCGAGGTCGCGCTCTGCCGCCTCGGCCCGAGCCACTGCCCCCGCCAGCTGCTCCGCTAGTGCAGTCGCCTCTGCACTAGGCCCTCTCGAGCTAGAGGCCTCTCCCATATCTCTCCCTGCTGCTCCCTGCTGGGCACGCTGCATTCATTAAGATTGTCAGTGGCTAATCATTAATAATTCATGAAAAAAAATTCATTTGCATAAATTTAACACTCACCAGGGTCTCCAAGTCCGCCCGTGTGGTGGCCAGCTGGTCCTCCAGGCTGTGTAGGTGGGCCTGAGCATCCATCGCTGCTATGTCTCGTGCATCCTGCATCCATTACATATTAGTCACATGATAGATACATAAGCATTTGCATTCAATTTAGAAACAAGTGCATTCATACATACCCCTAGGACCCTCATCTGGGGTCGGCTGGCGTATACCTCCCAGTAGCGCCGGAGGTACTCAGAGCTGTCAGTCACCTGGGAGGTGACTCTGGCCCCGCCTCGCTGCCAGTCGCCGTACTGGTCTGCGAACTGGACTCTCCAGTCGATCGCCTTCGTGCGACCGCGTGTCTTCTTCCCGATCCCTCGCGGCTCTCCAACTTCTATCCACTCCTGGTGTAGGCCGAGGGCCCTCATCACCAGCCTAAGCCGTAGTGGCTCAATCTCGCTCAAGCAATGAACCCATAGCTCATGCTCAAAGCGAGGTCGGCCCGCTACGACCCACGGCTGGCCCTCGTCGGTCATCCCCTCATAAGGCCTCCATCGCACCTGCATCCACAAACATACATTCGCACCATCATCATATCAAAATATTTTGCACAAAAATAAGAAAAAAAAAAGGTGCATAACATTCGTCATGCATACCAGCGAGGGAGGGAAGTCTCGGAACTCCCTCCGTAACACCCACAGCTCGTAAGAGAGTGGGGCTCCGAAGACTACCGGCAGCCAGCGCCGTGCTAGAGGGAAAGCCCCCTCACCTCCAGGCCGTGGGTCGACGCGTCCCATCGGCATGTACAGATGGCTCCAAACCTGCATCCATGCATTGCATTAGTAAGGCATTCACATGCATAAAGTAAAAGAAAAGAACAGAAAAAAGATGTGCATACCTGAAGAAAAGGTGAGAAGCCACTGACGGTCGTCTCTCGACCTATCCCCGTAGACAGGTCGGCTATCAGGTGCGCCAGCAGCGCTGCTCCCCAAGCGTATCTGCCAACTCCCTCCAGGTCCTCGAGGATCCCTAGGAACCGACAGTTGATGATGTCGCCCTTCGTGCCAAGCAATAGCCTCCCGAGCAGCAAGAATAGGAACCTCCTCAGGTCTCGGTATGCCCTCTCCCTGTCGGCTGGGTCCTGGCAATAGGCTGCCCTAGCCCCATCGATCAACCTCTGAGAAAACTGCTCCAAGGACTCCCCGGACCTATGCCTAGCATCCCCCAACCCCATCACTGTAGTCAGATCGGTGCGGAAGATAGTCCTACACTCGCTAGGTGTCTCGTAGACCATCTCTAGCCCTAGCAGCCTCTGGTAAGCTCAGTATAGTCAGGGTAGGTGATCCCGCTCACTGCCTCACCATCTACCCTCAACCCAGTAATCCTAGCCACATCCTCTAGGGTAGGAACCATATGACCCCAAGGCATCAGGAATGCCCGGCTAGTCCTATCCCATCTCTCCCTCAAAACCTGGATAAGTGCTAAGTCAGGCCTAATGGGCTCTATGCTAAGGAAGGCCCTGAACTATGATGAGATCTTTATTCATGCCCTTGGTAAATAAAGTCTGATCAACTTTACCTCTTTTGTAGCCCTTGCTGATCAGAAATTCAGACAATCTTTCATACCAAGCTCTTGGAGCCTGCTTTAGACCATACAAGGCTTTGTTTAACCTGAAAACTTGGTTAGGTTGAGGAGAAAATTGAAATCCAGGGGGTTGTTCAACGAACACTTCTTCTTTAATAACTCCATTTAAAAAGGCACTTTTAACATCCATTTGTTGGAGTTTAATGTTCTTTGAGCATGCAAAGGTAAGCAACAATCTTATAGCTTCCATCCTAGCAACTGGTGCATAGGATTCATCAAAGTCTACACCGAATTCCTGACAGTAGCCTTTGGCTACTAGTCTGGCCTTATTTCTCGAGATGATTCCATCTTCATTCATCTTATTTTTGAACACCCACATGGTTCCTATAATATTTATACCATCTGGTCTTGGGACAAGCTCCCAGACATTATTCCTTTCAAACTGACCTAATTCCTCACTCATAGCATTGACCCAAGCTTGATCAGCTAAGGCCTCTTCTACTGATTTGGGTTCAATCTGTGAGACCAAAGCAATTAAGTCATCATTATTCACATTTCTAAAATGAGACCTAGTCCGAAGAGGTTCTTCAGGGTTGCCTATGACATTATCTAAATGATGGTCTTTAAGGAATCTAATATTTGTTGAAGACTCACCTGTTTCTCTTGGACCTTCCTGATTTGGGGAATTTGTTTCTCCATTCTGCTGAGTCTTCTCTTCTTCTTGTTGGTTTTCTAGAAAATCTCCACCATGATTGGAGTCCCTGTCAAGATTTTCAACATTAGAAACATCTTTCTTTTCACTAAAAAGAATGTGTGGAGATTCTTCCACTTTCTGATCTGATACGTTAAATACCCTATATGCCCTTGACACTTCAGAGTAACCCAAGAATATTCCAGGTGAACTCTTGGCTTCAAACTTGTCTAAATCTTTCTTATCATTGTTATGAATAAAATATTTTGCTCCAAAAATTCTGAAATGAAACAAGTTTGGTTTCTTACCTTTTAGAAGCTCATAGGGTGTTTTCTTGTGTATGGGTCTTACCATGGCCCTGTTGATTATGTAGGTTGCTGTATTGACCGCTTCTGCCCAAAACCTTCTAGGTAACTTACTTTCAATCAACATGGTTCGGGCCATTTCCACCACTGTTCTATTTCTTCTCTCCACGATCCCATTCTGTTCAGGTGTCCTGGGAGAAGAAAACCTGTGAGTTAGTCCTTCTTTGTCACAAAGTTCAGTAAACATGGAGTTTTCAAACTCACCTCCATGGTCAGATTGAATAGAGCTAACCTTGTACTTCCCTTCTTGTTTGACCTTATTGAAAAACAGATTAAACTTTTGAAATGCATCACTCTTATTTGCTAAGAAAAATATCCATGAATATCTGGAGAAGTCATCTATGATGACATAGCCAAACTTGTTTCCATTAAGACTCTGAGTTCTAGTTGGACCGAAAAGGTCCATATGAAGAAGTTCCATTGGTCTAGAAGATAATGGCTCAGATCTTAATTTAAAAAAATTTCTGGTCTGTTTGCCTAGAGCACAGGCATCACATACTTTTGATATTGAGTTGAATTTAATTCTAGGCATGCCTCTAACTAAATCATGCTTGACCAATTTATTTAAAGTTGAAAAGCTAGCATGACCTAGACGTCTATGCCATTCAAAGGCATCATTTTCAGAATTGGCAGATAAGCAAATAGTAGATTCAGAATTCTCATCTAAGTCTACAATGTAGACATTATTAATCCTGTTGGCTATAAATTTAACCATGTCAGAATTTGTTTCAAGGATTTTACATGAACTATCATCAAATACAACCCTGTGACCCCTGTCACATAATTGGCTAATGCTAATCAGGTTGTGTTAAAGCCCTTCCACAAGTAATACTTTTTCAATGGAATTTGTGGAAGACTTAACTACTGTGCCAACTTCAATAATTTTACCTTTGTTCTTTCCTCCAAACTTGACCATACCCCCTGGCTTCATCTCTATCTTGCTGAACTTGGATCGGTCTCCTGTCATATGCCTGGAGCAGCCACTGTCGAGGTACCACTTGTTGTCTTCAGCTGCCAGGCCGACCTACACAAATATATCAAGCAGATTGATTTGGAACCCAGGATGAGTTGGGTCCAAGGACATTGTTCAAATCTCTGATCAAGTGTTTAGGTATCCAGATTTGTTTCAGCATGGTTTTCTCTGGCACCTTCCTTTCTGGTTTATTAAAGTTGAATCCAGCTGAACTGGAGAAGTGAGTTCTATTCCATTCATTAGTCTTCCTATTCCTAGGAAACTTCTTGTAGGCTTGTTGATTAGTATATCTTTGACCATTGAAGTTATTTCTCCAGTAGGTCCTGTTTGGACCCATCTGATTGTTGTAATTCCAGCTCTTATTCTGATTTACTTTCTTGGTCCATCTACCATTTATGTTCTAGTAAGTGGGCTTAGTGTTATTCTTCATAAAATTCATTCCCATCTTAAATGGTTGTCCAGTACTGATTTTTATGTTTTCTTTAGGACTTTGAATTCCCTTAGAGCTGTTTGAGCTGGATGGTGTGTCCAGCTTTTCTTTTCCCTTCTCTGGACAGAAGGTGATGGTCTTGAATTGCAAGGGTCTCTTGTTGGTTGGGTCATAGCCTAGACCTTCCTTATTGAAATTGACCCTAGTCCCTAGTATAGCATCTAGGCTAGTCTTTCCTTGGACAAATTTTTCTAAGACTTTCTGTTTGTCTTCCAGCTCCTTTTGAAGAAACTCAGAATTCTTTAGGAGTTCAGCATTTACTTTCTTCACAGCTTCATATTTCTCTGAATTCACTCTAATTTCATTCATGCTTTCTTCAATTTTAGTTTTGAATTCATTGAGCTGTTTTGACTTTCTTGAATTTCCCCCTTAAGCTTATCATTCTCTTTCCTTAGTGAGGTCATTTCTTCTAGTTGTTCTTTTAGCTTTTCATTTTCCTCACAGACCAGAGTTTGTTCTTCAATATTTGTGTTAAATTTTCTTTTCAGAACTCTGTGCTCTTTGCTAAGAGAATTAAATTTATCTAACAAATCACCATAAGCATCCTCCCAGTCATCAATTGAGAAATTTTCAAAAACGTTTATTACCTCCTCTTCACTGTTTGCCATAAGGCAAATTCCATCTTCATATTCTTCTGAGGAAGCATCTTCGGGATCTTCTTCTTTCTCGCTCCATGTACAGACCATCGCCTGTGGCTTCTTCTTCTTCTGCACCTTTATGTTTTTCTTCTGAAGATAAGGACCCTTCTTCTGGAGGTCTGGGCATTCGCCTCTCATGTGTCCCTGTTTGTTACAATTAAAACAAGTCAGTTTCTTAGGATTTCTATCCCTGTAACTGGTAAATTCAGCATTCTTATTAAAGGGTTGTGGCTTCTTCTTCCTAAAGGTCTTTCCCTTTTTCTTCAAAAATTTTCTGAACTGTCTAGTGAGCATTGCATGCTCCTCCTGGTCGAGATTTGATAAACCTTCAAGCTCGGACTCAGACTCGGGGCTACTGCTGCTGCTCCCACTGTTACTACCCTTGTTGCGGGAAGCTCTTAGAGCTACATTTTTACCCTTCCTCTCACTTCCTTCTCCACCTCCTTGGAAATTCATCTCATAGGTCATCAGGGATCCTATGAGTTCATTCACAGTTAAGACAGTCAAATCTTTTGACTCCTCAATCACAGTGGCCTTAGTGTGCCATGCCGGGGATAAAGATCTAAGGATTTTCCTGACTATATCTGCCTCAGCAAGATCCTTCCCTAGCCCTTTAAGAGTGTTAGTGATCAATGATAACCTGGCATACATTTCGGTTATATTCTCATCTGCATTCATCTTAAACATTTCATACTTAGAAGTGTAGAGGTTTACCTTCGAGGCTTTCACTTGAGCTGTACCTTCATAGATCAATTGCAGCTCATCCCACATTCGCTTGGCAGTTCTGTATGCAGATATACGAGCATATTCCTCTGGATGAACAGCACACTGGATTATGTTCAGCGCCGTCCAGTTAAGTGACGAGAGCTTCACATGATCATCTGTCCAAGCATCCTCGTTTGGTGGCAGCTCATATGGCCCCACCGTGGTTACTCTCCACAATTTATGACTATGAGCTCTGATGAACAATTCCACCCTGTTCTTCCAAAACAGATAGTTACTACCATCGAAATAAGGAGGGCGACTAATGGATTGACCTTCGGCCATGAAGGTTCTAGGACCACCACCATTTCCTTGACCGTTCGTCCACATGGCGTAAACCTGCTCTGATACCAATTGTTAGCGCATCAAGAGTGATATAGAAGGGGGGGGATGAATAGATCACTCCCAATTTGTAGAAACTTAAGCGGAATATATTTTCTACTGCTAACGCACCTCCTTAAACCGTACACAGAGGGATGTAAATGAGAATGAAGAGCGAATCACATGGAAGCAAAGAGCCGAGCAGATGAAGAGCGTAGAGAACAATAGCAAACCACAGAGGAGGCACTCGATTTTTTAGGTGGTTCGATTGCAGTCCGCAATCTACATCCACCCCTCACTCCAACTAGAGTGAGGATTCCACTAGACGATGCTAGATCAATGTAGACTCAGTCTGCGAACAACGTGCTGCCACACAGCTTGAACACCAAGGGAAACAAATCCCTCAATCAAGTTCTGCCACCCACAGAACCTGAAACCTATTCTAGCTCCCAGCTAGAACACAATCGGAGAATCCTCTCCCTTCCTCCACACATCGGAGGGAAACTGTTAATGACAGCCAGTCACTAACACCACCAGAGATCACCGATCTCTCTTCCTCTGCAACACAGAGGGAAACTGGAGTAATACTCCCTTCCTCCACACACCGGAGGGACAACAATTCAGATCAGAATAGAAGGACGAAAAATAAACGAAAGCAAAGTGGAAAATGAAAAACAATGAGAAGGAATCGGTTCTGAAACCCAATACAAATGTAGCTTCAAATGAAGCAATTCATCAATCAGCACACACACTCTCTCTCTCTCGACCAAACTCCTCTCAGATATTGAACTCTCTGCTCTTTTCCTTTCTCTTTCTTTCTCTCTGCACTTTTCTTTCTTTTTCTGGATCGAAGGACGTATATGCTCTCCAGGCTTCTTCTTCGATCAACCTTCATCTTAAGACGAAGGCTCCATTTTATACCTGGAGCAGCAGCCGGGCGCGTGTGGCTTCCACAGTTCCCGCCCTAAGAGTTCGGACTACGTGGCAACATTCAGCAGGCTGTCAGACCACGTGTCCTCATCTGGGCATTTTCCTTATCCTTGGATCACGTGCCCAGCACCAGTACGCTCAGCAACTGGAGGTAGATGGCATCAACTCACTTGCTCCAAAGAGTTGACGCAGTCATCAGAAATCTTCAAACTTCTTAACCGTTGCGTCGACTCCATCAGCCTATTGCGTTGACGCAACGGTATCGGCAGTCCAGTGTTCAAGTCTTCAACAGATAGGCGAGCTGCGTCGACGTTATCAGCATATTGCGTTGACGTATTGAAGGCCTCCAGAGATAAGTCGTCCCTTTCTTGGACTACTACGTCGACGCTGCCGGTTGGTGGCGTTGACGCACGAACGTGTACATTTCTATACTGGCATCTCTTAAGCCGCTGCGTCGATGCTGCTTGTTGATGGCGTTGACGCAGTGGAAGATTTCGTGAAGGCTTCATCGCTTGTAAGAGTCTCTGTTTCTTTAACTGTTACGTCGACGCTGCTTGCTTGTGGCGTTGACGCAATAGAAGATGACGTGAAAGCTTCGTCTACTGATGCGTGGACGCTTTAAGCTTCAGGCGTCGACCCTGCTCCCTTCAGCAACAAGAAAGAAGTGTATAGACTTAGTGTTAACATGAAGCATTGTATAGACTTCAGATATCAATATAGCAAGTGTGTACATAGTGAGGGAGTGTATAGACTTAGCAGTCTAGGTCTCTAACAACGAGTGTATAGACTTGCAACTCTTCATGAGATCTCAGTGTAAAGACTCAACCAATGTATATAGTTGAAGATTTAACAATCGAGTGTATAGAGTTAGTTATGTGAGCACTTGGGCTGAAGGCAATGTGCAGACTATGCGATGTATAGACTTTGCCCAAGGAGCCGAATGTATAGACTTCGCCACAGTCTAATGAACATACTTTGCAGAAGAGAACGAGACAAGGTGTAGACTTCAAAAGAAGCAGTCCGATGTACAGACTTCAAGGAGTCTTGACAACGGACGCTGTTCAGACTTTGCAAACACTGAGACGATGTATAGACATTAAGCTTGACACTCCAATGTATAGAGTTGAGGATTGGAAGGATGTATAGGGTTGAGCTGAACTGATTTTTGCAAAGTGCAGACGTAGTTGGTCAGGCAGTGTACAGACTTGGAATTCTAATGCCAGTATGTAGACTTCAGTTAGAAAGTGCCCGATGTACAGACTTGAAGGAGTTATCCCAAAGAACAGATGAGTCGACGCATCAGCAAGGTTGGGTCGACCCACTGCTGTCAAAACCAGCTAAGCAAAGTGTAGATAAAATCATAATAGCATGCTTGTCTGACAACCAAATAAACTTGTACTTACTCACATGATGAAACAACATTAATCTAAACATAGAGGATTGATTTATAGTGTGAGACATCATCAAAACCATCATCAAAACATAGGGATTCAACAATCTCCCCCTTTTTGATGATGACAACACTATGAATCAAGCAATATCAAGTTTCAACAAGAAGTTAATACCAGCTGCAACAAGCAAAATACATTCAAGGCATGCTCATACAGATGAATTAAACATTCCCTGCAACACACTCTCATCCTCATCTCCCCCTCAACTTATAACCAACTCCAGACAAGTCCAATACACACTCATATTGCAAGCTCCTTGTCCAATACTCACTCATATTGCAAGCTCCTCTCCCCCTTTGACATCAGCAAAAAGAACTACAGAATGTATGACAGTGCTGGAAACATGAGGACTAAGGGCAATTACTTCTTAGTTCAGAAAGTCACGAGTAGGTCTTAAGAGAATAAGTGAGTTTCTAATCTCAAGAGAGGATTCTTTAGACTTCAGTACACAATAGAGAAGTAGAATTATAGACAAGTTTATCAGCATACAGTGGATGATTGAGAGCAGGAGTTCACAAGTATGGCCAGATATAGCTGATCATTCAACTATTCCACAAGACAGCAAGAGACTAAATCAGAGAGGTGTTCTCAAGGTATTGAAGACAAGCAATCCATTAGTTGCATAACAATAAGGAATTTTTGTTGGAATGATTTTCAAGAAGATCAATGAGTAAGTTGGTAGTTCACTTCCTTTGACATTAGGGAGACACCTTGATTAGAGGCCTGAATCCCCAGTTACTCAGAGTGAGTACCTCATTACTTCCTTCCTTTTTTTTAATTATTAAGGAACAGAGTTAGTAACTGTGGCTTTTGACATGAGGAAACACCTTGATTAGAGGCCAGAGTCCCCAGTTACTCACTAGCAAGCCACCATTGCTCTGTCATGACTTTTCATTTATTTTAAGCATTTGACACCTCATGACTTGGGAGAACTATTCATTTCATTGATGAAGCTCCCAGTTTCTTAGTGATCAAAACAGAACATGTTTGTTCAGTTAAGCCCTTGAGTTAAAAAGATAGAATGATTGAAGACAATACCAAAAAGAACTTTTCTTGAATTGAGTCTTGAAGTCTAGATTTCAAGTTGATTGGGTCAGATATCAAGACATACAAGTTTTTGGCCTGAACCATAATCAATGACAATGTAGGAAGATATACTTTATGTAATTAGTCCAGATCTCTGAAAGAGTACCAAAGGAAAGATTCTAACTTGGAGATTAGAGTCACTGACTTATAGACTTAAGAGATAAGTGACACTCTACTTCCTGAGAGAACCACACTAAATCAGTCATGCAAGACCAGCAAAGGTACACATCTGGACAGCCCTTTTTAATCTGTCAAAGAACTTCTCTTCTCACATCACAACTCAGCTCCCCCTAAGACATAGCATTCCTCAATGAAATATTCCAGCAAAATCTCAAGGCTTCCCCTTTATTTAGAGCATTCCTGACAGCTAACCAGTAAGCATTCTGAACTCCCCCTTAAACCAGCATGCAAGAAGGCTAAACATCAGATAGAAACAACTCCCCCTCACAACAAGAACAGGCTTCATAATTAAGACAATTTGTATAAGCCTAATTCTCTTCTCAATGTGGAAAATTTTTCATTATCCAGAGGTTTTGTGAATATGTCAGCAATCTGATTATCTATGCCTACATGAATCAGTTCAAAATTATTCTTAGACACCTCATCTCTTATAAAATGATGTCTTATCTCTATGTGTTTGGTTCGTGAATGCAAAACAGGATTTTTAGCAAGATTGATGGCACTAGTATTATCACAGTAAATAGGTGTGCACCCCAGGTCTACTTGGTAGTCCTGAAGCTGGTGTTTAATCCATATGACTTGTGTTCCACAACTCCCTGCAGCCACATATTCAGCTTCTGCAGTGGAGAGGGCCACAGAATGTTGTTTCTTGGAGCCCCAAGAAACTAAACACCCACCCAAGAATTCACAATGGCCACTTGTGCTTTTCCTGTCTAGTTTACAGCCTGCATAGTCAGCATCTGTGTATGCTACTAGATTCAATGTGCGAGATGCAGGAAACCATAAACCAAGAGAGTGACTAGCTGACAAATATCTGAAGATTCTTTTAACTGCAGCTAAGTGTAGTTCAGTGGGTCTAGACTGATACCTTGCGCACATTCCTACACTGAATTGTATATCAGGTCTAGAGGCTGTCAAGTAAAGAAGTGATCCAATCATACCTCTATAAAGTTTGGCATTTACTTCTTTACCTGTCTCATCTGCATCCAATGATGTATTGGTGCCCATGGGTGTAGTAATGTGCTTTAAGTTTTCCATGCCAAACCTTTTGAACAGTTCCATTGTGTATTTGGTTTGGTTGATGAAGCACCCATCTTCTAGCTGCTGTACCTGCAATCCAAGAAAATATTTTAGTTCTCCAACCAAGCTCATTTCAAATTCAGCAGACATCATGGTAGAAAATTCATCACATAGTTCATGCTAGTTGATCCAAATACAATGTCATCTACATATACCTGAACTATGATGAGATCTTTATTCATGCCCTTGGTAAATAAAGTCTGATCAACTTTACCTCTTTTGTAGCCCTTGCTGATCAAAAATTCAGACAATCTTTCATACCAAGCTCTTAGAGCCTGCTTTAGACCATACAAGGCTTTGTTTAACCTGAAAACTTGGTTAGGTTGAGGAGAAAATTGAAATCCAGGGGTTGTTCAACGAACACTTCTTCTTTAATAACTCCATTTAAAAAGGCACTTTTAGCATCCATTTGTTGGAGTTTAATGTTCTTTGAGCATGCAAAGGTAAGCAACAATCTTATAGCTTCCATCCTAGCAACTGGTGCATAGGATTCATCAAAGTTTACACCGAATTCCTGACAGTAGCCTTTGGCTACTAGTCTGGCCTTATTTCTCGAGATGATTCCATCTTCATTCATCTTATTTTTGAACACCCACTTGGTTCCTATAATATTTATACCATCTGGTCTTGGGACAAGCTCCTAGACATTATTCCTTTCAAACTAACCTAATTCCTCACTCATAGCATTGACCCAAGCTTGATCAGCTAAGGCCTCTTCTACTGATTTGGGTTTAATTTGTGAGACCAAAGCAATTAAGTCATCATTATTCACATTTCTAAAATGAGACCTAGTCCGAAGAGGTTCTTCAGGGTTGCCTATGACATTATCTAAATGATGGTCTTTAAGGAATCTAATATTTGTTGAAGACTCACCTGTTTCTCTTGGACCTTCCTGATTTGGGGATTTGTTTTTCCATTTTGCTGAGTCTTCTCTTCTTCTTGTTGGTTTTCTAGAAAATCTCCACCATGATTGGAGTCCCTGTCAAGATTTTCAACATTAGAAACATCTTTCTTTTCAATAAAAAGAATGTGTGGAGATTCTTCCACTTTCTGATCTGATACATTAAATACCCTATATACCCTTGACACTTCAGAGTAACCCAAGAATATTCCAGGTGAACTCTTGGCTTCAAACTTGCCTAAATCTTTCTTATCATTGTTATGAATAAAATATTTTACTCCAAAAATTCTGAAATGAAACAAGTTTAGTTTTTTACCTTTTAGAAGCTCATAGGGTATTTTCTTGTGTATGGGTCTTACCATGGCCCTGTTGATTATGTAGGTTGCTGTATTGGCCGCTTCTGCCCAAAACCTTCTAGGTAACTTACTTTCAATCAACATGGATCAGGCCATTTCCACCACTGTTCTATTTCTTCTCTCCACGATCCCATTCTGTTCAGGTGTCCTGGGAGAAGAAAACCTGTGAGTTAGTCCTTCTTTGTCACAAAGTTCAGTAAACATGGAGTTTTCAAACTCACCTCCATGGTCAGATTGAATAGAGCTAACCTTGTACTTCCCTTCTTGTTTGACCTTATTGAAAAACAGATTAAACTTTTGAAATGCATCACTCTTATTTGCTAAGAAAAATATCCATGAATATATGGAGAAGTCATCTATGATGACATAGCCAAACCTGTTTCCATTAAGACTCTGAGTTCTAGTTGGACCGAAAAGGTCCATATGAAGAAGTTCCATTGGTCTAGAAGACAATGGCTCAGATCTTAATTTAAAAGAATTTCTGGTCTGTTTGCCTAGAGCACAGGCATCACATGCTTTTGATATTGAGTTGAATTTAATTCTAGGCATGCCTCTAACTAAATCATGCTTGACCAATTTATTTAAAGTTGAAAAGCTAGCATGACCTAGACGTCTATGCCATTCAAAGGCATCATTTTCAGAATTGGCAGATAAGCAAATAGTAGATTCAGAATTCTCATCTAAGTCTACAATGTAGACATTATTAATCCTGTTGGCTAAAAATTTAACCATGTCAGAATTTGTTTCAAGGATTTTACATGAACTATCATCAAATACAACCCTGTGACCCCTGTCACATAATTGGCTAATGCTAATCAGGTTGTGTTGAAGCCCTTCCACAAGTAATACTTTTTCAATGGAATTTGTGGAAGACTTACCTACTGTGCCAACTTCAATAATTTTACCTTTGTTCTTTCCTCCAAACTTGACCATACCCCCTGGCTTCATCTCTATCTTGCTGAACTTGGATCGGTCTCCTGTCATATGCCTGGAGCAGCCACTGTCGAGGTACCACTTGTTGTCTTCAGCTGCCAGGCCGACCTACACAAATATATCAAGCAGATTGATTTGGAACCCAGGATGAGTTGGGTCCAAGGACATTGTTCAAATCTCTGATCAAGTGTTTAGGTATCCAGATTTGTTTCATCATGGTTTTCTCTGGCACCTTCCTTTCTGGTTTATTAAAGTTGAATCCAGCTGAACTGGAGAAGTGAGTTCTATTCCATTCATTAGTCTTCCTATTCCTAGGAAACTTCCTGTAGGCTTGTTGATTAGTATATCTTTGACCATGAAAGTTATTTCTCCAGTAGGTCCTGTTTGGACCCATCTGATTGTTGTAATTCCAGCTCTTATTCTGATTTACTTTCTTGGTCCATCTACCATTTGTGTTCTGGTAAGTGGGCTTAGTGTTATTCTTCATAAAATTCATTCCCATCTTAAATGGTTGTCCAGTACTGATTTTTGTGTTTTCTTTAGGACTTTGAATTCCCTTAGAGCTGTTTGAGCTGGATGGTGTGTCCAGCTTTTCTTTTCCCTTCTCTGGACAGAAGGTGATGGTCTTGAATTGCAAGGGTCTCTTGTTGGTTGGGTCATAGCCTAGACCTTCCTTATTGAAATTGACCCTAGTCCCTAGTATAGCATCTAGGCTAGTCTTTCCTTGGACAAACTTTTCTAAGACTTTCTGTTTGTCTTCCAGCTCCTTTTGAAGAAACTCAGAATTCTTTAGGAGTTCAGCATTTACTTCTTCACAGCTTCATATTTCTCTGAATTCACTCTAATTTCATTCATGCTTTCTTCAATTTTAGTTTTGAATTCATTGAGCTGTTTTTGACTTTCTTGAATTTCTCCCTTAAGCTTATCATTCTCTTTCCTTAGTGAGGTCATTTCTTCTAGTTGTTCTTTTAGCTTTTCATTTTCCTCACAGACCAGAGTTTGTTCTTCAATATTTATGTTAAATTTTATTTTTAGAACTCTGTGCTCTTTGCTAAGAGAATTAAATTTATCTAACAAATCACCATAAGCATCCTCCCAGTCATCAATTGAGAAATTTTCAAAAACTTTTATTACCTCCTCTTCACTGTTTGCCATAAGGCAAATTCCATCTTCATATTCTTCTGAGGAAGCATCTTCGGGATCTTCTTCTTCCTCGCTCCATGTGCAGACCATCGCCTGTGGCTTCTTCTTCTTCTGCACCTTTATGTTTTTCTTCTGAAGATAGGGACCCTTCTTCTGGAGGTCTGGGCATTCGCCTCTCATGTGTCCCTGTTTGTTACAATTAAAACAAGTCAGTTTCTTAGGATTTCTATCCCTGTAACTGGTAAATTCAGCATTCTTGTTAAAGGGTTGTGGCTTCTTCTTCCTAAAGGTCTTTCCCTTTTTCTTCAAAAATTTTCTGAACTGTCTAGTGAGCATTGCCTGCTCCTCCTGGTCGAGATTTGATAAACCTTCAAGCTCGGACTCAGACTCGGGGCTACTGCTGCTGCTCCCACTGTTACTACCCTTGTTGCGGGAAGCTCTTAGAGCTACATTTTTACCCTTCCTCTCACTTCCTTCTCCACCTCCTTGGAAATTCATCTCATAGGTCATCAGGGATCCTATGAGTTCATTCACAGTTAAGACAGTCAAATCTTTTGACTCCTCAATCACAGTGGCCTTAGTGTGCCATGCCGGGGATAAAGATCTAAGGATTTTCCTGACTATATCTGCCTCAGCAAGATCCTTCCCTAGCCCTTTAAGAGTGTTAGTGATCAAGGATAACCTGGCATACATTTCGGTTATATTCTCATCTGTATTCATCTTAAACATTTCATACTTAAAAGTGTAGAGGTTTACCTTCGAGGCCTTCACTTGAGCTGTACCTTCATAGATCAATTGCAGCTCATCCCACATTCGCTTGGCAGTTCTGTATGCAGATATACGAGCATATTCCTCTGGATGAACAGCACACTGGATTATGTTCAGCGCCGTCCAGTTGAGTGACGAGAGCTTCACATGATCATCTGTCCAAGCATCCTCGTTTGGTGGCAGCTCATATGGCCCCACCGTGATTACTCTCCACAATTTATGACTCTGAGCTCTGATGAACACTTCCATCCTGTTCTTCCAAAACAGATAGTTACTACCATCGAAATAAGGAGGGCGACTAATGGATTGACCTTCGGCCATGAAGGTTCTAGGACCACCACCATTTCCTTGACCGTTCGTCCACATGGCGTAAACCTGCTCTGATACCAATTGTTAGCGCAGCAAGAGTGATATAGAAGGGGGGGATGAATAGATCACTCCCAATTTGTAGAAACTTAAGCGGAATATATTTTCTACTGCTAACGCACCTCCTTAAACCGTACACAGAGGGATGTAAATGAGAATGAAGAGCGAATCACATGGAAGCAAAGAGCCGAGCAGATGAAGAGCGTAGAGAATAATAGCAAACCACAGAGGAGGCACTCGGTTTTTTAGGTGGTTCGATTGCAGTCCGCAATCTACATCCACCCCTCACTCAAACTAGAGTGAGGATTCCACTAGACGATGCTAGATCAATGCAGACTCAATCTGCGAACAACGTGCTGCCACACAGCTTGAACACCAAGGGAAACAAATCCCTCAATCAAGTTTTGCCACCCCACAGAACCTGAAACCTGTTCTAGCTCCCAGCTAGAACACAACCGGAGAATCCTCTCCCTTCCTCCACACACTGGAGGGAAACTGTTAATGACAGCCAGTCACTAACACCACCAGAGATCACCGATCTCTCTTCCTCTGCAACACAGAGGGAAACTGGAGTAATACTCCCTTCCTCCACACACCGGAGGGACAACAATTCAGATCAGAAAGAAGGACGAAAAATAAACGAAAGCAAAGTGGAAAACGAAAAACAATGAGAAGGAATCAGTTCTGAAACCCAATACAAATGTAGCTTCAAATGAAGCAATTCATCAATCAGCACACACACTCTCTCTCTCTCTCGACCAAACTCCTCTCAGATATTGAACTCTCTGCTCTTTTCCTTTCTCTTTCTTTCTCTCTGCACTTTTCTTTCCTTTTCTGGATCGAAGGACGTATATGCTCTCCAGGCTTCTTCTTCGATCAACCTTCATCTTAAGACGAAGGCTCCATTTTATACCTGGAGCAGCAGCAGGGCGCGTGTGGCTTCCACAGTTCCCGCCCTAAGAGTTCGGACTACGTGGCAGCATCCAGCAGGCTGTCAGACCACGTGTCCTCATCTGGGCATTTTCTTATCCTCGGATCACGTGCCCAGCACCAGTACGCTCAGCAACTGGAGGTAGATGGCAGTCAACTCACTTGCTCCAAAGAGTTGACGCAGTCATCAGAAATCTTCAAACTTCTTAACCGCTGCGTTGACTCCATCAGCCTATTGCGTTGACGCAACGGTATCGGCAGTCCAGTGTTCAAGTCTTCAACAGATAGGTGAGCTGCGTCGACGTTATCAGCATATTGCGTTGACGTATTAAGGCATCCAGAGATAAGTCGTCCCTTTCTTGGACTGCTACGTCGACGCTGCCAGTTGGTGGCGTTGACGCACGAACGTGTACATTTCTATACTGGCATCTCTTAAGCCGCTGCGTCGACGCTGCTTGTTGATGGCGTTGACGCAGTGGAAGATTTCGTGAAGGCTTCATCGCTTGTAAGAGTCTTGTTTCTTTAACTGCTGCGTCGACGCTGCTTGCTTGTGGCGTTGACGCAATAGAAGATGATGTGAAAGCTTCGTCTACTATGCGTGGACGCTTTAAGCTTCAGGCGTCGACCCTGCTCCCTTCAGCAACAACAAAGAAGTGTATAGACTTAGTGTTAACGTGAAGCATTGTATAGACTTCAGAGATCAATATAGCAAGTGTGTACATAGTGAGGGAGTGTATAGACTTAGCAGTCTAGGTCTCTAACAACGAGTGTATAGACTTGCAACTCTTCATGAGATCTCAGTGTAAAGACTCAACCAATGTATATAGTTGAAGATTTAACAATCGAGTGTATAGAGTTAGTTATGTGAGCACTTGGGCTGAAGGCAATGTGCAGACTATGCGATGTATAGACTTTGCCCAAGGAGCCGAATGTATAGACTTCGCCACAGTCTAATGAACATACTTTGCAGAAGAGAACGAGCCAAGGTGTAGACTTCAAAAGAAGCAGTCCGATGTACAGACTTCAAGGAGTCTTGACAACGGACGCTGTTCAGACTTTGCAAACACGAGACGATGTATAGACATTAAGCTTGACACTCCAATGTATAGAGTTGAGGATTGGAAGGATGTATAGGGTTGAGCTGAACTGATTTTTGCAAAGTGCAGACTTAGTTGGTCGGGCAGTGTACAGACTTGGAATTCTAATGCCAGTGTGTGGACTTCAGTTAGAAAGTGCCCGATGTACATACTTGAAGGAGTTATCCCAAAGAACAGATGAGTCGACGCATCAGCAAGGTTGGGTCGACCCACTGCTGTCAAAACCAGCTAAGCAAAGTGTAGATAAAATCATAATAGCATGCTTGTCTGACAACCAAATAAACTGTACTTACTCACATGATGAAACAACATTAATCTAAATATAGAGGATTGATTTATAGTGTGAGACATCATCAAAACCATCATCAAAACATAGGGATTCAACATAAGAGCGTCTTATTTCTGAGTTTCAGATTTTCTACCCCGAGGGCTATGGAAATGGAATAAAATGAAAATAAAATTACAAAAAAGAATTGGAAGGAATGGTCTTGGGGCCTACCTTGTGTCGCCTGGGTTCTGCTAATCCTCCCCGAGTTGGGGCTGTGGCTGCCGTGGCCGACGAGTCGGCTGGGGCGAGCAATGGCCGCCGCCGTGGCCGGCGGTTTCTTCATTCCCTTCTTCCCCTCCTTGTTCTTCTTCTCCCTCTTCGCCTTCGTCTTCCTCTTCTTCATTTTCTTCTTCTTCATCTCCCACGGCCTCGTCGTCGCCGTGTTCTCCCCGTCGCCGGTCACCACCGTCGGTGCCTCCTCGGCCGCCGCGGGGGGGGGGGGGGGGGGGGCCTCCTCGACGTGTGCGTGTTCGCCCTCCAAGTCCACAACCTCCGGGGCCGAGACCCTTTGTCTCTTTTGTCCACCGTCGGCCATTGCTTAGGGCTAGGGGGGCGAGAGGTTTGAGAGTATGAGAGAGAGATAGAGAGATGGGAGAGGGGTTCGGTTAGGGTTGCAGTGGGAGAGAAGAAAGAAGAGGGATCTGGACGAAGGAAGAAGAAGAAAGGAGGGAAAGTTAAAATTGAACGGTCGAAAAGAATTAACGCCTAAGGGGAAGGGTTTCTTGTTAAAAGATGACTGTGACAGCAGGCGTTACCTATCGAATAGACGATGATACTTGAGGCGTTAATTTCTTTTGCATGGGGAACGGCAGACGTCGTCAGAGGCATTTAATGGGAATTGATTGACATGATGGGAATATGATTACTGTTTTTGATTAACGACGTTCCTAAAGGCGTGGTTTACATGAACGTGCTTACCCTAAGGCGTTATTTTGGGATCTTTAACGAATACTTTTTGGAATTGAATTCGAATTAACGCC